>CM060906.1:926869198-928119198 GCA_030737815.1 Allium fistulosum
TATATCAATATCAAGTCTCAAATTCGGAATAACCATTTAAATCAATTTAGTAGAAACAATTTTAAAGTTCAAATTGAAATTCAAACATTTAAAATAATTCAATTTTTATATATTTAAATCATATTACACATTCAACTTTAAGATTTCAAATCAAATTCATTAAATAATTTTAATTTTAAACAGTTTCAATTTCAAAGCCTAAATTTGAAAATAATTCAATTTATAAAAAATCCAATTATACTTCCTTTAAAACGATGCCATTTAAGTAAACCCAAATTCAAGAATTTAAAATCATTTAGTTTAACCAATCTGGTGTCCGTATATAATTTTCTATCCTATGGCCAAGTGATCGGTTATTTCAATTTTAATTACATAGATGGATATATATCATTTCGACCCAAAGTTAAATGTCATAGGTATATTCCATTTCAACCCATTTCTTAATTTATTCAAAATGATTCAATGACAATTTATATGATGTAATTATATACAGGGTGATAACAGAGATATATCAAAATAAATAAACAACCATACATCTAACATATCAATAATTATCATCCAATTCTAATTAACAACCAAATCAACCAATATATCACAACAGTTTACTAGTTATCAAATGTTGGGTGTTTAAGTAGCAATTTAATTCCAATTTCTATTTGAATGTCAATTCAGTTTCGATGTCAACTCAATTCAATTTAAATGTCACTTTAAATCACCAAACAACAATCAATAAAATTTTATCACTTCATGATTTCGATTTAACTAACATCAGAATATTTTAGTATTGCGTAAGTGGGTTTAATCACTCACAAAAATTCCAAAAATCACCAAAGCGCTTCGGTTTGGATTAAAATTGAATGATCATTCAGTTTAACCCAAAATTTTCATTAGCTCCTAATCCGTCCAATCTAACTCCATAGCGCAGTACTCGTTGATGCAAATGCAATGCCATTTGTCGCGCTCGAAACCGACCTCGTATGAATGAGTTATGAATTTATTAACATAAGAGATAATTATAATTAACATAATTAACTAAAATTTTAAATTAACCTTCTCCCTCATCCCTTCACGTTCTCGTTCACGAATATACAACCCGTGCCTTCATCATTTTTTTCGCTTGCTCGATCATGACCACGACCATATGCGGCCAAACCCCCTACATGCACTGCCGCTCCGCCTGCGCCACGCGCCGGCCTCCCTCTTTCGCGCGCGCGAACCAAGATGTCGAACCCATGAACTGCTCATTGAAAGGAGGCCCATAGCCACCGCCTCATCGCCATCAACCAGATCCAACCATTGGATAGCTTCATATCATCATACTCTACAGTTGGCTAGTTGAAGTCAAAGGCCAATTCAACCTCTAGGGGTCCGATGGATCATGGCCTTTGGATGGTTTTGTTTTAATGGCGGCTGAAGAAAATTAGGTTTAGGGTTTGCAAATGAAGATAGTTGATAGCCTTATATAGAAAATTTTCGTGGCAGTATTCTTCCGTGAAAATTTCGAACTTCAAACGAAGCGTGCTGCCTGGCGTTCATATGTTATACCCCTATTCCGAACACAATGTAATATATATCGGAAGCCAATTCCATCATATAGAGAAGTTAACTATTTAAAATCAAATAATATTATTTTCAATTCCTTTAAATAATTTTGACGCGTTTCGAACTCGCACGACCAAACGATACGTCTGATCACCACGAAATTCGACAACGTATAATAATTCACTATTACGGATCCAATGAAACTAGTTTCGTCGAAATTCGAGATAGTGCCCCCAAAAAGCTATTTTTACACGTTAATTAAAACGAGTAATTTTCCAAAATTAGTTTAATCACTTCTAAATAAAATTTAAAAGTTTACTATCTTACTTCTTATTTAAATAGAATTAAAATCAACATTTGAAATCATTTTCATTCATGTTAAATTCAAGATTCAATTATTTAAACAATTCCAAATAATAAATTTAACAATTAAATTGTTAAATAAATCACTATATTTGAAATATAAGTTATTTAACTTATAAAATTAACTTTTAAACTGAATTTGGAAAATAAAACAACTGCTTTCATTTTACAGTAATTCAACATCTTTGCAATTATTGTATACAACAAAAAATATTCATTTCTTACCAAATTAATGTTTTCTTATTTTTGAAATTTATACTTATCAAAAATAAAATTTCATATAAATAAACTTATGCTTTTATTTTTAATAAACATTCATTCAATTCTTTATTAACTTAATATTGATTATTTCAATTTCTGTTATTAATTACTTAAAATTGAATATCATTTAATTACTTTCGAATATAAGTTATCATCTTTTATCTTATTGAATTTTGTTATTTAATTTTTTATCTAAGTTCATATCCAGTAAATTACATTAATAAATCATTAAATTTTTATTTCTAACCATTTTTGTTCAATAATTATATTAAATTTAATATTTTTAAATGATTAAAAATACAGGTCGTTACAATCTCTCCTACTCAAACCTTTTCGTCCTCGAAAAGGAATGAAGTAATTATCTAACAATTAGGTATATTTTAACCAAAATAATCAACTTATAAAACATTAAAAATATTATTTGTAAAAACTGAGTTATAGAATTTTAAAGTGTAAAAATTTTTCTAACTCTTAAAATTTTTAAAAATTTCGACGGCACCTCCTTTGCGCGTCTCAATTGAAATTTTTTACAATATATATAATCACAAATATACATCTCATCTTCAAGGATGAGGCATCCTGTAGGGAAAACATAAAAGTACAATACATAATCTGAGATGTATACCTTTTATTATTATCAGCAAGCATATATAAGCAATATAGCGAAAGCAAGCTCCAAATGCGAAGCATACGCCATCGATACCTACTAAACACTCAACAACCAATCAGAACATGTGTATAGGAAGTAATATCAATATATAACATAAACATAAATCAGTATAACAACTATATGCAACACTAGTAAAGAAAGTTAACTAATTCATAACATACAATCATTTTTTCATTCACTTTCTTTTTCAAATGTCACATTACATTTAGTATTCTTTCATTTCTTATTAACATTCAATCCTCATTAACATTTTAATTGACTCACTTTGATTAATTTACATTCAACTAACTTACATTCAATTCATTTGTTTTCAATTTATTCATCTATTTCATTCATATTCATTTGATTTACATTCGATTTGTTAAATTTCAATTATTTCACATTATGCTTAACAACATTTCATATTAAATTCATTTATGGACCATTTTATAAATCATTTCATTTAACTTTATTTAAGTTAGATTTTATTTCATTATCACTTAGTATATTCTCTTTAATACTAAACCATTTCATAAAACCATTTAAGTTTATTATAAACATTTTATAAAACACAACTCATGTATATAATTACTTCATAACTTAAGTTCATCTTAATTCATTGATTCGCTTCATTAGTTCATTTCATTACTTCATATCATTAACTTTACTTAAGTCAAATTTTATTTTATAACTTAAGTTTATAATATTTTTTTCTTTTTTTGTCTCAACCAATTTCAGTCAACTTTCCTTAAGTTAACTTTCATCTCATAATTCATTTCATTAACTTATTTCATTAATTCATTCCATTCAACTCTACTTAAGTAAAATTATTTTTCATAATTCAAATTTCAACTTTCTTATTTCATTAATCATTTCTTAAGTTTATAATCATTTTATACAAATTTATCTTCTTTTACACAATATTATTCAAATTATAATTATCTCAGAAAGCTACAACTAAATCTTAAAACATCTTTTGCAAATTTACTTTTTAGTTTACAAACAATTTACAAAGCTATGGTTTAATTTGTTATTTGTTTACCTTCTCTTAAGTTCATATTTAAATAATATTTTCCTTTTACTACTCAAATTATTCATTTAACATTTCTTAGAACATTAACTAAGTGTATAACATTTCTTATAACAACTTAATTTTTATTTACAAACATTTCTTTAAACACAATTTCATTTTAAAACATTTTTATTACTTACATTCATACTTGTATAATATTCTATTACATATTCATATTAACATTTCAACTTTTTAAACATTTTTGGTGAGTTTTATCTATGTTTTTAGAATGTAATTGAGTGCTATACAAATTAATCTTATTCATTTGAATTAACAAGAGTGTTCAATAATTTACACATGTTTAAATTTTCATTATCTTCAAATTTAAGAGTTATAACTTAACTTCTCATATTTCACTTAAACACTTAGCTTTAATATTTTATATCTCATTTTAGAAGTTCCTAACTATTCAAAATTTTCACTTTATTTCTGTAACTGAAAATCATTAATTAATAGAAACTTAAGAATTTAAATACCGGGTTCATTTCAAATCATTTTGAAATAATATATACTTATCTCTTTTGTATATCAAATCATATTTAGGAAAGTTAAATAAAAATCTGTTTATCAAAACAAATGCATAGCTTGCTACTAAGTGGCCTCCCCAACTCTGGGACTTGAAAATAAATGTCGATGATGCTGCAGTCATCTCCAAAATTATTTTTCTAGCGACAAAAGAGGGGAATACAGAACTTACTTCCTTTAAAATTCTTTTGAAAACAATTTCTATTTGCAAATACTTCCAAATAATACGAATATTATTTTCAAAATACCAATTTCAAAATACCAGGATTAAAATTCTCAAATTCGCAGTTTATATTCATTTCAATTGTAAATCATATTTATTAAATTTCACTTTCTTATAACATACAATAGTCAATAATTTAGGAACATTGGTTAATCAACAATAAATGATAATAATCAAATACTGTCCTTTTTAACAAACAACATATCTTAACTTCTAAATTTTAGAAAATAATTCTTTTATACATATAAAATATAATCCTAGGTAAAATTATTTCATTTACCAATTTCAAAAACAATATTGTGTCTATTTGCTTTGTTCAAGTGTTTTGGAATCCCTATTGATAACGTAGGCCAGACGAATCGATCAGAATCCAAAATTCAGACTTAACTAATCAAACAACACAATATAAAACCTTTTTATGGAACTAACAAATACGTGCTCTCATATACGTATATACACTCAATGAGCTTATCCTATAGGTTTAGGTATTTACTAAACCAAAGCTTTGATACCAACTATGACGACCCACATTTCGGAAGGTTCCAGTCGACAATAAACCACACATGTCCAACTCGAACAATCCAGAAGGAAAATAATCAATGGGTTGATTAAGAAATAAAAGAAAAGAAGAAAAAAAACACAAAATCTCGCATCGGAATGATAATATATAATAATCAAATAAACAATTCATGAAGCCGTTTTACAATAATCATTTGATTTCACTTTAAAATAAAATCAGAGATATACACAATTATTAGAGTTATACATTTAACAGGTATAATAGAATAATGCAGCAGAAATAAAATGATACAGTGGAATAATAAGAGTAAATAGTATACCAATCTCCGTGTTCGTCCTCCAGAAATGATGATCTTCAATATACTGAAATACTCAGGCTGACCCGAGCGTAATGAAAAGACAAAACACTATCAGAACTAAAATATCCTCATGTAAGTCAAATTAATATCATGTAAAATATGAGTGTAATAGCATCAGAGACGTTACGGGATTTTACATCTATTATCCAGTGAACAACGTGAGTGCAATAATTTAAGAGATGTTACGGGATTTTCCATCCTCTAAGGATCCATTAAACTATCTATATATAGTAGATACACTATATATGTAATGTCTATCAGTAAAGTAAATATTTTTCATAGCGTTAAGGCTTTACATAAATCCACTTTAACGCGTTTTAAAGCATTGTCGTATAGTTTGCATATAAAACACTAGTAGAACGTCGGTGGATAGGGATGCACCGTGATATGACAACACGAAATCAAAATCGTAGTGGTCTCGAATAAGGATAATCGTATGACAAGGCATGTGAGGTAATTCCCAAGGTAGGATCAGTTTGCCTGATCCGGACTGGTGGTAACCCCTAATAGCCCATCGCGTCCAACACTCCCAAAATCTAAGGGTGTGCACCAGTCAATAACAATATAGAGATAGTAATACGAAGGAGTGTGTCCGTTAGAGGTAGCTAGCCTCATTGGCTCGGCACGGCTCCTGTTTTAGTCATTTCAAATTGGTACAAGTGTTTGGGTCATCCATCATCATTCACTTTCTTCAAGTCCAGTAAACGTTCACAATTCAACCACTGGTATTGATAGAGAGTATACCAATAATCGGCCCCGGTCTCTTTAACAACCAAACATCATTTTACACACCGGTCGGTTCTTTTTCATTTCAAAGAACAACCATACTTCATATCAAAATATCATATTCACTTCGAAATATCATATTCGCTTCAAAATATCATATTCGCTTCAAAATATTATTTTCGAGCTTAAAATAGGTTATACCTTCATATCAAACACATTTGCATTTAAATCAACTATTTGAGTATAAATAGTTCTAACTTTAAAACAGTTTGAATATTGAAAATAGTTTGAAAAATCTAAAAATAGTTTGGAGATTGAAGACAGTTTTGATATTAAAATAGTTTGAGTATTGAAAATGGTTTCTATATTAAAATAGTTTGGAAACCAAAATAATTCGAATATTAAATAGATGGAAATTTAAAACAGTTTATATTTAAAATAGTTTACATTGAAAATAGTTTCAAATTAAAGTTGTTTCTTTCTAATTCAACAAATCTGAACTCAGGTTCAAATTTCAAATCAAACAAATTCAATTTCCAACATTTCAATTCAAATCAATTTCAATTTCAAATTCAATTCAAATCAATCACAATTCAAACCGATTTCAACTTTACATCAAATTCAAATTTCAAATTAAATTCTTTAAACGATTTTAATTTTAAACAATTTTAAATTTAAACAATTTCAATTTCAAAGCCCAAATTTGAAAATAATTCAATTTCGATTTAACTAACATCAGAATATTATAGTATTGCCCGAGTGGGTTTAATCGCTCACAAAAATTCTAGAAATCGCCAAAGCGCTTCGGTTTGGATTAAAATTGAACGATCATTCAATTTAACCCAAAATTTCCATTAGCTCTAAATCCATCCAATCCAACTTCATAGCGTAGTACTCGTTGATATGAACGCAGCGCCACTTGTCGTGCTCGAAACCGTCCTCATCTGAATGAGTTATGAATTTATTAACATACGATAATTAAAAGTATAATTAACATAATTAACTAAAAATTTTAAATTAAAATATCCCTCATCCCTTCATGTTCTCGTTCATGGATATACAGGCTACACCTTCATCATTTTTTTCGCTTGCTCGATCGTGACCACGACCGTACGCGGCCGACCCTCCCGCACGCACCGCCACTCCGCTTACGCCACGCGCCGGCCTCCCTACTTTATGCACGCGAACCAAGATGCCGAACCCATGAACTGATCTTCGAACGGTGGCCCATAGCCGCCGCCTCTTTGCCAATTAACCGGATCCAACCGTTGGATAGCTTCGTATAGTCGTACTCTACAGTTGGCTAGTTGAAGTCGAAGGCCAATTCGACCTCTAGAGGCTCCGATGAACGATGGTCATTGGATGGTTATGTTTTAATGGTGGCTGAAGAAAATTAGGTTTAGGGTTTGCAAACGAAGATGGTTGATGGCCTTATATAGAAAATTTTCACGGCACTATTCATCCGTGAAAATTTTGAACTCCAAACGAAGCGTGCCTCCTAGAGTTCTATATGTTATACTCCTATTCCAAATATAATGGAATATATATCGGAAGCCAATTCCATCATATACAGAAGTTAACTTTTCAAAATCAAATTATATTAATTTTAATTCCTTTAAATAATTTCTACGCGTTTCGAACTCGCATGACCAAACGATACGTCCGATCGCCATGAAATTCAATGGCATATAATAATTCACTATTACGGATCTAATGAAATTGGTTTCGTCGAAATCCAAGATAGTGCCCCAAAAAGCTATTTTTACAAGTTAATTAAAACGAGTAATTTTCCAAAATTAGTTTAATCACTTTTCTATCAAATTTAAAAGTTTACTATCTTCCTTCTTATTTAAATAGAATTTAAATCAACTTTTGAAATCATTTTCATTCACATTAAATTAAAGATTCATTTATTTAAACAATTCCAAATATTAAATATAACAATTAAATTGTCAAATAAATCACTATATTTGAAATTTAAGTCATTTAACTCATAAAATTAACTTTTAAAATGAATCAAAAAATAGAACAACTGCTTCCATTTTACTGTAATTCAACATCTTTGCAATTATTATATACAGCAAAAATTATTCATTTCTTACCAAATAAATGTTATCTTATTTCTGAAATTAATACTTATCAAAAAAACAATTTCATATATATAAACTTATGCTTTTACTTTTAATAAACATTCATTCGATTCTTTATTAACTTAACATTGATTATTTCAATTTCCGTTATCAATTACTTATAATTTAATATCATTTAATTACTTTCTAATATAAGCTATCATCTATTATCTTATTGAATTTTGTTATTTGAATTTTTTTTATCTAAGTTCATATCCAATAAATTACATTAATAAACCATTAAATTTTTATTTCTAACCATTTTTGTTCAATAATTATATTAAATTTAATATTTTTAAATGATTAAAAATATGGGTCGTTACAAATAGTATGTGAAGTAAATGATTATTATTTATTGATGAATGTTCGAGATTTATAAGTAGAGTTATATAAACCAATTTGGGTTTTAGAAAATGAGTTTTATATATTGATTTGGAGACTTAAAGGGAGATTATTTACAAGATAAAAGGAACTTTATAAATGATATTAGATATTTATAAAAGAATTTTAGAAATGAGTATATAGATTTATTAGAAGAGTTTTATAAATAATTTTATGGATTTATAAAGAATTTATAATTGTTTTGAAATTATAAAAGAATTTATAACTGGAAATGGAGTTTGGGTTTTATAATGGGTTTCTTTAAAGAGATTTATAAATTAGGGATTTATAAAATAGTTTTATAAATGGTTTTTGAGATTTATAAGGGATTTATAAATGATTTTAAAATTGTATAGAATGAATTATGTCTCAGTTTTTGTGAATATACTTATATTGTTAAGATAAGTATATAGATATTTTCCAAGTATTGAAAATATAAGGGTTTGTGAATGAATCTTTGTAAAGGTATGGTATAAAAATATTACAAAGTGATTTTAACTAACGTAAAGGTTGATTAAGGGGGCTAGTGGTTACGCGTGTGATCAACCAATGTTGGTTTTCCCTATGGAATAAATCCCTGACTTGGATGTGTGTTTGTTGATAGTTAAATAACCGATTATCAAATTTGGACCCAAAACGTAACTTTGTAAATATCTAGGAGAAACACGTAAGTTATATGGCATAGTCATCTGCAATGATGATGTACTATGCATATAAATCTTGTTTGGTTCTCCTAGGACAAATGATAAGGAAATCCATCCACTAACGGTTAGGAGGTGTTCCCCGCTCTTATCTGACTGTTTATTTCCAAAAGAACCAGACTGGGATCAAATATGTTATTCAAGAACCACTTCGATCCAACTCAAGTGTTTCGAAGTGAAGCCATCTTGAAGTTGATGGAATTGAATATGGAGCTCTCAATCATTTCGTCCAATCCCAGAACGAACTTGTATGAATGAATGTTGGCATCGTATTGTTGCTTGAAGGGCGGTGTTAGCATTCTAAGAGGGAAGTGCTATATAAAAGGTAAAACGTAGCCTCAAGCCTCATTAACTGGGAATGGCTAAAATAGTGGAGATGCTGCATGATTAAGTGAGTCGCTCCTAAGTAGGGTATGATCATCCCAATCTAGAGTCGATATTATCTCTCATTTGTATGCTTCAAGTCCCATTAACAGAGGGGTGATCGTATTTGGTACTACTAGTCAAGTGTTAGGTCGGTTCTATGTTGGCAGGGGATCTTGGCGAGGTCCTCGGTGTTATTTTATCTGGAGATGCACCGTGACAGGCGGTGCCCCAATAGCCCAGTCATTGTATGGAATCCATTCTCCAATAAGTGCCATACGGACTTAGTTATGCCCAACTACACTGAAACGTGAGATGCAAGCATTTCAGCTATATTCATATTTTACTTTGACCCCTATACATTATTATAATATAAATGGATTTTCTATAGAAATTTTTTTGGTTATCGTAAGGTAAAAACCCGTCTGTGTTTATGTGCGGCGTGGTCTTACGAGATACTTTTATTTTCAAAAGATTTTTGAAACATTAAAAATCCAGTTGTGTGTGTTTTCTCATGCTGGTATTTTAGACTGACTCGGGTGTTATTTTATTCTAATGCTTGGGTCAGACCGAGCATATTTACAGATTGTTTTTGGATTCATTGGAGCTCAGGAGACGAGCCGGAGGTCCAAGACGTATCTATGTATTTCTTTATCTTTCGATGTGTTATCTGTTAGTTGTATTAATCAATAATTGTAAGGACAGGCTGTTATAACTGTCTGGGCTGAAATAGGGTAGTGTACTCTGATTGATGTATGTATATTACATTTCTTCTTTGTGTAAAGATTTGTTGTATATTATAGATTATTCGTTTCGCTGTAAGATTCTATGTTGTTTGTTTTCTTTCTACCTTCTTCCTTCTTCCTTCTTTCTTCTTTCTTTTCCCCTAATAATCAGTTTTTCTGGCGTTCGATTGCTTGGCATGCAATGCGATGGATGTATTAGTGTCGATTTTCGAGGGTCGAAAATCCCAGTTCGTTACTTGTGGTATCAGAGCTGAAGGTTATGCGAGAACCTTGGCTTTGGTGGGGAAACTCATTAAGAGATAAGGAAATGGAATGCCTTATAATGAGTTTGAGTGTGTATATATTTGAGCACATATTTGTTAGTGATATAAAATGTTTATATTGTGTTGGTTGATCTGTTGAGTGGCTTATTAATTCTTGTAAATACGACAATTAACGTTATTGGATCTCTAAACAATTGAATAGAGAAATTCGACACGATATTGTTTTGAAATTGGGTAAACGAAATAATTTTACCTTGATTATATTTTATATATAAAGGAATAATTTTTTAGAAATTATTATAGTGTATGTGGTGTGTTTGGTTGTTAGTGAATGATAATATTTGATTATTATCATTTGTTGTTTGTTGTTTTATTTCTAATAAAAGTTGTTGTTACTATAATGTAGATAAAGATAAACAATTAAGATGTAATGATTCACCTCTCTTACCACCAAAGACGATGCTTAATACATCATCGCCATTCGTGTGCCGATCATTTAGTCGTCCGAAAGACATGTCATTGGGGTGAAAGAAAGTAAAGATGGAAGAGAAGAAACTAACAACACAGAATCCCACAATACAACGGAACAATATATATTACTCAACAAAATATAATACAAAGTCATTTCAAAAATGTTACAACAGAGTCATACTAATACAAATTCTACCCTAAAACAGTTATAATAGCTTGTCCCTACCTAATAGATACAATATACATATAATACAGCAGAAACAAGAAAAATAACTAGCTATCGATGAAGCCACTTGCTCAAAGCTCCTCCAAGGTAAATCTATGGAAAAACCTGAACTACATGGCTGCCCATTCAAAATAGAGCACCCAAGAGTTTAGGAAAAGGGAAAATAAACTCCGAGACATGGGTCTGGCATGAGTAAAGCATAAGTCTTTATCTTTATAAAAACCTTTAAATTAAAGGCATCTCGTAAGACCATGCCACACATAAACACGAATGGGTTTTTATCTTACAATAATCAAAACATTTGTATATAAAATCCAGTGATATTATAATAATGCCTATGGTTTCAAATACATATCAAAATAGCGGAAATTGTTACCATATTAAATTCCAGCATAATAGGTTCTACAATCCAAAAACGGGAAGGCACGTATTGGAGATTTGATTCCATACTATGGCAATGTAAGGGACTACCTTCCGATGGTACACCCCTAGAAAATGCACTGGAGCCTGACATGAACTTCTTGTACCCTTGCTACACAGAGTCCGCTGCCCCTTTAACATGACGAGCCGGATCACCCTATCCCTTTTTGACACCGAGGCCTTATACTACCATGGTGTTTGTGCGCAAAAAAATCCGAATATGGACAATCTAGAATGGGATGGAGGCTCTTAATGGTAGCTGACCACATAGCTCTGCTGTATACCCTGTTTCTGCCATTTCCCGATTTGTAAGGCTTATGAGCTGACGTCTTTACCTTCTTTCTCTTAGCAAACCATCTTAGAATGCTAACACTGTACTCCAGGCAGAGATACAATACCAGCATTCATCTATGTAAGTTTTTCCGGGATAGAACAAACATTCCACATTACTTTCTTCCATTTTGGAATTACCTCAGGAAGAATAGTATAACTGCAAAACATACTTCAATATGATTTAACATCTTTCGTTATTAGTTTGGAGTGATTTGGAAAAATATGGAAACCGATGTCTCCAAAACTAAGCGATAATTTCCGGCTAACTCAATTTCGGTTCTTTTGGAAGTATGCACTAAGCAATTGAGTCCTCGCTGGGGAACACGAATATACCCGACACACCTCCTGAGTCAAAACAAGTCCAAATTTGATTGTCAGTTATTTAACTATCAAACAAACAACAACTAATTCCATTTGAGATTTATTTATCCATAGCAACCACTAAGCCTCACAACACATCTTTATTTAATAAATCTCTTTCAAAACATTTGTCTAAAACATTCATATACTTACCTCCCTAACATAAGTATATTCACAAAACATTTGCAAATAACTTCTTATTTCAAAATCATGTTAAAAAGGATTAAACAAATGTTGTTTAAATTGGAGGTAAGGACAACCCTAAAAACTATTTCCTCGGTGTTTAGTAAGGAACAGATGATCCATACCACCATTTTTAGAAGGTCAGTAGGTCCTGGGCTGCTATTTATAGGCGTAGGCAGCAAATATCTTGCTCAGATCCCGGAAGACCTCTTCTCTCACGTGGGTGGGCCACGCGATCGATCCACGGTCGTTTGAACTCGATCCGTGATCGATACGAATGGATTTCACATCAATCAAGATTTGGCCCAATCGAGTCGAGATTGATCATGAACATTCTTTAGGTTGCACGCAAGCTCTTGTTAAAATTTGGTGGCATTTGGACTTGTAGATTTTGAGTTATGATCGATGCAAGTTTGGATTTGTTGAAGGCCGCTGAGTTCGCATCACTTCGGTTTGCATCGATCTGTTCGCATCGCTTCTGGCCATGTGATGCCGGATGACATGGCGCTAACTTTTTGGATCGATCCACTTTTTATGCCGAGTGACTGAGTTTTCCACTTGAATGTGCCTCGTTCGTATCGACCCAGGATATTCCCTTCGCATCGCTTATTGCACTCAACTTCGAATCAATCCCGCGCACCCAACTTCGTATCGATCCTTTACAATTGCTTCGTATCGATACAAACTTATGTTCTTCGTATCAATAACTCAGAGGCCATTTCATTTTGCTTATTGGTTGGGGTGTTGATTTCGTATCGATCTGTGGTCGATCGATACGAAGCATGTTTGGCAGTGGATCGATACGAAGTGGACTCACGTGTTACTTCAGATGGATGCGAAGTGGGTTAGTTTGGATGGATACGAAGCAGGTTTTCCTGGATGGGTATGAAGAGAAGCTTGTCTACCGATGGATGTGAAATGAACCGATGCGAACAGAAGGATACGAATAGAACGATCTTCTCCCAGAATTTGATCGACCCATAACTTGAGCATACGAACTCCGATCAACTTGAAATTTGAAATGTTGGCTTCTGTAGCTTTACTTGTCGTGTCATATCAATTGTTGCTTGATCCGAACTCAGGCAAAGTTTGTCAGTATCCATAGTAAACCTATGTACAATCGATCTCCAGAATAGACCGTCTTTATTTTCCGACCAATTCCTTGGTATCACGGCCTTGCCATAAGGCGGGATAACATTTGCACCCCAAAGGACGTCTTATGAGGACATGACGTGCTTTGAAAAGCTGCAATCTTCATTCTAAAAAATTTATCTGACTTGTCGAACGGTTGTTTTTTTTTGTCGAACGATGTAACCTCTGGTTGATCTTCAGTAATACAAATAGCAAATTGCTGGCCACCAATTGTTGTATTATGTACTGTTGTAATTGAGTATTGAAGGACATCAAACTGTTGTTCGTTTTTGTAATTGTGACTAGGTGAGCATTCAACTCCTGTGAATTTTGAAAATTGAATATTAATTCGTTGCACATAAAATATATGTTGAACTGACTCTCGTTAACGTTCGTACGTTCACGAGTCGTTGTCGGTTTTCTTGTATCGAATTCCATATCAATCCTCTCCTGAATCGATATGAAATTCGAGTTGTAACAACGCTTGACGGTTGTTTTGGAATATTTCTTCGTATTGATCCTCTCCTGGATCGATGTGAAAAGTTGAAAAATTGCCTTTGTATCGATGTCTACCGGCAGTTCCCTGATATATTTCGTATCGATGAGTTCGAATCTTTGTGAGTTTCAAAGTGATCATCTTCGTATCGATAAATGGCCGATGGATACGAAAAGCTTCACCTCAGATCAGTCGTTGATGGATGCGAAGGAGGTTCCTGAATCGATGGCCAATTGATACGAACAGGTTACTTCGTATCGGTTATGGTGTAGACCCCTTCAACCGGTCAGTTTGTACTGGGATACGAATCGACATTCATCTTTCATATATATATACACGCGATTTTGTACTTAGAAAAAATTTACTTGCTCATTTGTTTCCAGCTCTTCGTATCGATTGCACAGCCAAGAGAAAGAAACTGTCTTTGTTCCCAAATTACTTAACCCCTTAATTCTTCGAATTAGCTGCCTAAATTAGGTAATTAACCAATAATCTCTCATTAGAAATGACAAGACTTGAGCTTTAACGTCATTCCATTCGTATTTGTGGCCAAGTTTGGTAAAGAGGAGGTCGGAGATGGTCAGAGTAAGGTCGAGGAAGGAGGAGATGGTCTAGTGCTGCTTGAATCGACCAGAGAAGATGAAGTGTATATGGATACGAAATGAAGCCTCTCGTATTAGTCTTGGATGAGGGGATACATTTTGGATTGATCTGGATGCGATATCGAACAACAAAAAATTGATCAACTAATGATGACAGTTAGAAAATTATGAGAAGAGAAAAATATAACATCTATTAGGAATACTGTGCTTGTAGTCTAATTCATACGTTTGACAATCCTCGTGTGAAATTCCAGATCATGTACAAATCATGTGTCGTTCTTCCATTATTTTCTTCTTTTTAGTTATTATGCTGTGAATGATTACTCTTGAGTGTATTTGCACTAAATCAACTACATAGTCATAGTTTGGGGGCAAGCTTATATATTTAGTACAGGGATCTTATTTTTACACACTTCTTCGAAATTGTTCATTAACTATCCCTAAATAAGATGTCTATTCATTCATGTATTGCACTTTTATGGTGTCATTACTTTTCCATTATTGAGGATTTGGTTATTTCTTATAGGCATCCGAATTTGACACTTTGAAATGGCGTTAGAAATTCTTTTTGCAGCCTCATATCGCAATAATTTAGAAAGCAAATTAAGTCCTAAAACATCTAGTTTGGAACAGCAGTTGATCATGGCTTTGCTTTCTGTTGCAGATACTCGTGCCAGTTAGGTGATTTTTTTTACTCCCAGCTATACACGAAGGACTACAAGCACGGTTATCTGGACTTCGTATCGAACGATAGAAGCATTTTGTATCGATAGATGGTGGGCTTTCGTATCGATCAACTAATGATGGCCTTCGTATCGATGTAAGGCGATCGATACGAAATCCAGGGTCCAGTGATCGATATGAAGCAGAGGGAATTTCGCATCGATACGAAACGACTTTCATGTGGTCGATACGCAGCATTGTTCCACGATCGATACGAATCCTTGCCTCCTCCGATGGATACGAACTATGTTGTTGGCGAGGGATATGAACTAACTTTATGGGTAGTCGATACGAATTATCCATTTGGGGATTGAGCCAAGCTTTAACTTGACGAAGATGAAATCCTTTGCACACTTGAACATTTAACTCCGACGAGCTTCTGCCTTACATAATTTGACTTAATCGTTTCACTGAATATTTAACCGCATTTTGAAGCTCGTCGATGGAACTGTAACTTGACAAAAATTAACAAATTTTAACTTGGATCAGTTTCTGAAGTTAGGAAGGCACGGCTGTGACGGTCAACGATGACGGTCACTCCAACAGAATTTCAAAGTCTTGTCGTTTAAACATTCTTCTATATCTTGTAGTATTTCTCAAATAACTCACTGCACTGCATAACACATTCATGTGTTTCACACTGGGGAACACACGGGATTATTGTTACCTAATGATGGTTTTTGATGAGTTGATTAGCTATGGAACCCGGGAGTTCACATCAGCATGAGACTCAAAATTCACCTCCTCCGACAATAGAGATGCCGGCCATCGCGGCCGAAGTCATAATTCCGGCTCCAAATGAGCTGCCAGGAGCAGTCTTTATTGCGAATCCCCAAGATTCTGTACCATTCAACATCTCTAAAGATATGTTGGGGAGAATCTGCTTAAGACATGGTCTACCACTAGATGACGTTCTGCTACCAGGATCGAATGACAGGCCACACCTTCCCCTAGAAGGATTCGCCGCATTTAACAAACATTCATGCACAGTTGGAACGCTTCCTCCATTTAACCAATATATTCTAGAAGTGTTATCTTTCTTTGGAATGGCTCCATCACAGTTACATCCAAATGGATATGCATTGTTGAACAGTCTATTCATCGTTTTTATGGAGCATCTCTTTCGGCCCTTGACTTCGGAAGAAGTCAGATTCTTGTTCAACATCAAGAGTCGGGGAGATAATCCCTCATTCACATTCCTAGAGGCAGTCAGGAATTGCCAAGTGGTGACCGGATCCTGGACCGGGCTCAGCTACTTCAAGACGAAGTGGTTCTATGTTCGATGCCCTCCATGGTTTGCCAGACGGTGGTTAGTTAGACATAAGTGCCGCAATTTCTCTAGTAACTAGCAAGATAA
Organism: Allium fistulosum; assembly: GCA_030737815.1. Classification (NCBI taxonomy): domain Eukaryota; kingdom Viridiplantae; phylum Streptophyta; class Magnoliopsida; order Asparagales; family Amaryllidaceae; genus Allium; species Allium fistulosum. Next base: position 926,886,323 of record CM060906.1, read on the forward strand.
TTGTAATCGACATTGAACCTAATATATTTTTTCCTTTACAACCGCAATTCCACGACCCGAAGATGCCCACTTTAAAGAAATAGTACGGATTCTTCAGGAGGTGCCTGGTGAGATGAGAGAGATTGACTCGGTGCTGACATATGAAAATTTAAGGGTCATTGGGCTAATTAACCAAGACCAGAGCATAAGACTTAAGGGACCACTTAGGATAACCCCGGCGAGGCGGGTGAAACGTTAAGCGCCCGGGGTTGTAATAGCCGAGGAGGGTAATGCAGGAGATATACTCATTGAAGACGAGCCCATAGCCGGGCACCCAGACAGTTCTCGAGATTTAGAGGGAAGGAGGAAAGGCAAGGCAGTTGTTCATAAGCGTCATAAGTCTTCAAGATGGGAATCCATGATCATGTCTCTATCGGCCACCGGTGTTATTATCACGGAGGCTCCTCCCCAACAAATGGAGAATCCCTTCGAAGGACTCGCTGATATTCCAATTCTTGACTATGTTTCGCTCCAACAAGACACCGGATTGGAAGGGCTCCACAGTGCTTTACATTTAGGCGAGTCACTTCCTACGAGTATGGCCGACACAACCGGTTGGTTGGGGTGTTTTGCACATACATACACTTTAACGACACCACATGATTTCCAATCATAAGTTGTTCATTTCTGGAGATTATTCACTTTGCTTCTCTTTCTATTTTACAGGTACGATGACTAGGCGAGAATCTATGCTAGGAAGCCTTCGCTCGGCACCCCAGTCATCCAGTTCATATTATGAGTCCTGCAGAAGGGAAGCCGATAGAGACCGCAATTGCGGTTATTCTAGCCAGGAGCGTTATGAAAGGGAGAGGGACAGAGATAGAGAATATAGACATCGATTCCGGTCACACTCTCCGCCTCCTCGAGCTCCAACACAACCTTCAGGCCATGGCAAACAAACCTTGGAACCTTCATGTCAAAGGCCGCCTTCTCAAGTACAAGGGCCCGATTCACAGTGTCGGAGGACCGATGTCGAAACTTCCACTATTACCGAGCAAGCTATCACTGGACCCACTGGGGAGGGAGCGATTAGAATCACCCAGCTGAAAAAGGATTTCCCAAACATCTGCTTTGATGGCTTCATCTTTCGTCCGCATCTAAAGAGAATTCTAGTTGAAGCGAAACAAACTATGCACGATTACATCCATGACGTTTACAGCCAATATCGGCAGTGGATGAAGACCGCGGACAAAGCATCGGCGGTGGCCTTTGAGCGGGCGAAAATAATTGAAAAATTAGAGGCTGATCTCGCTCAAAAGGACCGCATAATACAAGTGCTTAACAATGAGGCCGAATCTTCCAGGAAATCGGAAATAGAGGCCAACAAGAAAGCTGGCGAGGCAAATCAGTCTATGGAAAGGATGCGACAGACGCATTTTGCCTTAGTTGAGGAGATGGGCCATCGAAACACCACTGTTATGGCCGAAAGGGACGCTGCGCTGAAGGAGCTTGAGGAGCTTAAGGCCAAATTTTCCGAAATCGTCAACGAAAAAGATGATGCAAACAAAGCTGCCCAGGAAGCATGCGAATAGGCTATGGTGCTTAGGGATGAAAGGGACGCGGCATCGCTTAAAATTCAGGAAGCCAAGGCCAGGTTGGAGAATGAAGTGAAAGCGGCAGAGGCCAGGTTAGAGACTGACATTGAAGACCTTCTTATCACATATAACGCTAGTTGAAGCACCGAAACCTAACCTGGCTTGATAATTATCCATCGCACTTGTATAATGCTTGGGGCCGCTTGGTGGAAGATGAAAAAGCTGAGCATCAAGCCGAATATATAGATGAATTTTAACTAGAGAACCGGGTGCTGAGTAAAGACGAGAGAAGAGTTCTCCACGACATCACTATTACATATGAAAAGGAGAAACTTGGTGCCCAACACTTGGATACTGGAGAGGGTTCTTGCGTTGAGCGCCATGATGCAGGTTTCGAAACTCTTGTGCCAACCCAGCCTGAGTCTATTCCTGCGGTTGATCCTCAGTCTATTCCTGCATATAATCCCGACCAACCGCAATTGTCTCTAGCTCGCGAGCATGCTTCTGAAGCCGCTCCGCCACCCGTGAGCCAATCTAAGGAAGGTACTCTGAACATTTTTTGTGTTCATTCGAAGCTGGAAACGTTGATTGAAGTAATCGCTAACTTTTTTTCTTTGTCTCTGTTCAGTGATAGGAGCTACATCTACCACGCCTCCTGCAACTCAAGAGCCACATCACGAGTAGGAAGCCATCATAACAGAAGCGACCACTACAACGACTACTACACCAACCGACAGAACACAAGGGAGCATGATTACTTTTGATGAGCAGATGATGGAGGAACTTCTCGGTCATCATAGTGACCATTTTGCCGATCTGTCATTCGTCATGGGTGGAGGCGCACCTGTGACCAGCTCCTCAGGCCCAACTGCCAGCATCTTCGTAGACGCCCAAACACTTCGTGAAGAAGAAATAATAGCTGAGATCAATGCTAAGATGGAAGCGGCCGCGTAGGCCAGTGGCTTTGGAGGTGGAATGGCGGGACCAGGTCTAGCCCCTTTGCCAATGATTTCTCCTGGTGGCACGGTCGTTGACACCAGTGTGCCCCCTCCGTCTTCTAACATTGATCCTTTCCCCCCGACTCCGCCTTTAGGAAGCATTCCAATCCATATGAGTTTGGAGGAGGAGGTTACCATAATGCCCCCGGCTAGAGGTCAACCGCTAAAAGGCAAGGGCTCAAAGAGGCATCCAAGCGGTAGCTCCAGCGGATCAATGCCGAGGGGGAAGAAGAAGAAAGTGAAAGGATAGGCACGTCGTTTAACCTCAGTTTTGGTAGGCAGATAGGAATTTATTTTTGCTTTTTGTAGGCCGTGTATAGATGCGGATTCGGCCCCTGCTAGTAGGATTTTTTGGAATAATTTTGTACTTATCCTCCTCTTCCAAAGAATAGAAATAAAATCTCATTTTGTCTTCAGCACAGTTTTGCGTTTATTTCGCTTAAGTATTCCAGCGTTCGAACTTCCATTCAATGTACTTGTGAAGTATCAGTCTTCGAATCGGACCTAAGTTTAGTTGTTAAGTTTTGAAGCTACGGCTTCGGGTCACGACCGAATCGTTAAGTCAAGTTCCAACATTGCAATGTCTCAACCAGTGGCTGATACTTAAGTTCTGCCCCCAGTTTCGGGGACAAATTGGAAAGATCGGTAGGCCATCATTTTTTTCCTTTAATATATCAAGCTCAACCCTGTTGAATCGAGTCTGAAACATGACGAGTTTGGGTAGTCGAATCACACTTGCTCATCAGTTGATGACTGCTTCCACACTCCGGGGGTCGTACTTGTACATCGGTCGTCGGTCGCGTCCGATTAAGGCTTTGATATATGTCCATACTCCGAGGACTTAGATTGATTCGTGGGTGGTCAGTAACACCCACTTTGCATTTATACTCTGGCCCGCACTCCGGGGGCTCGGAGTTGTTCTATGGGTGGTCGATTCACACCCGGTTTGCGTCTAAACTCCAATCCGCACTCCGGGGATTTATAGTTAGTCGTTGTTTATACTCCGGTCCATTCTCTGGGGCCTTAGAATTAGTTGATGCTTATACTCCAGTTCACACTCTGGGAATCTAGAGTTAGTTGAAAGACGGTCAGTCACATCTGTTGTGAATTTCAGAATTTCGTTCGCACCTCGGGAACGACGGATGTATCAGGATCGTGGATGGTCGGATCACATCCACCCTGAGTTAACAAGCGAGGTCGTTAGACGGATAGGTCATCCTCCTCGAACTTAGTTTAAATACGGGGTAAGCCGTTAGGTGGGTGGATCCACCCTCTTCGAGCCCTCGTCAATGAGTTTATACTCCAGTTCGCACTCTGGGAATCTGGAGTTAGTTAGAGGACTGTCGTGTATCAATCCTTTTTTGGTTTCAGTGTGATGACTTGTCCCCGAGTTCGGGTTTCACTTAGTGAGTGACCGATCGTATCACAGTCACTCCCTATTTGAATAAATCCCACCGTATGGTGGAACTTAGCTTTCCGTGCATAGTGATGGTCGTATGACGCATTTCAAAAAGTGGAAATTAGCCACAAGGGCCTCTTTAGCAAGTGAAATTAGTTTCAAGGACACGCAACTGAAATAATTACTTTCAAGGACAAAACGTAAAATAAATAGTTTCTAGGGCCTAAAAACCTATGAAATTATGTCCATGAAAGTAATTGGACTGCTGACTTTGTCCTTAAAAGTAATTATTCTACTGATTTTGGCCTTGAAAGTAATTTTTTTGAATGTGTGTCCTAGAAACTAATTGGACTACAAAGTTTGTCCTTCTGGTGAAATGCCCCATTCAAAAAATCACAGCTCTGGCTCGAAGAGACTGCATTTTATTGCTGAAATAAGAAAATACGGCAAAGTCAGTTGCCTTATTACAAATTCAAACTTCGAAATGCATAAACAAATTGCAAATGAAAAGTAGACTGAACAAATAAAAAGAGCCTGTTATGTGTAGTAGCGATGAAGACTCTCGTTGTTCCAGGCTCTTGGCAGAGTAAGACCGTTAACGGTCGATAATTTAAATGTGCCATCTTCGAGCTTTTGTTCGATGACATACAGCCCTTCCCATGACAGCTTCATATGTGAAGGAACCGGGTAAATTCTCTTAAGGATGAGATCGTCGAGTTTGAAGGTTCGGGGTCGGACCTTGGCATTGTATAATCGGGCGACTCGACTTCGGTATGTGGCTGCCCTTAAATCGGCCTCTTCTCACTTCTCATCAAATAAATCCAGAGATTCGGCAAGTAATAAAACATTTGTTTTCGGATCATAATAAGTCACACGATGAGAAGGTGCTTCCATCTCAAATGGAATAACGGCTTCTGAACCGTAGGAAAGAGAGAATGGAGTGTGGCCGGTTGCGGATTTGTGGGTCGTCCGATAAGCCCATAAAGCGATAGGAAGTTCATCGACCCATTTGGCCCCGGCCTTTTCCAGTCGTTTCTCCAGAATGGACTTTATAACTTTATTAACAGCTTCAACCTGTCCATTTTCTTGAGGGTGTGCAACTGTAGAGAATTTATTCTGGATGTGGTTGACAGAAATTTTTAAATTCAACACTGTCGAATTGGGCTCCGTTGTCAGTGATGATGGTATGTCGGAGACCAAATCGACAGATAATGTTGCGTACAACAAAGTTGATCATTTTCTTTGTTGTGATTGTAGCAAGGGGCTCAGCTTTCGCCCATTTGGTAAAGTAGTCAACTGCGACGATGGCGTACTTCGCACCACCTTTGGCTAGAGGTAGAGAACCTATGATGTCAATGCCCCATACTGCAAACGGCCATGGGATGACCATCTGAGTTATTTCGGTAGGGGGGCTCTTGGAATCCGAGCGTGTTTCTGACATCTGTCACATTTTCTGGTGTAATCCGATGCATCACGATTTACAGTCGGCCAATAGTACCCATATCGGAGCACTTTCTTGGCAAGAGCTAGCCCCCCGGTGTGATCGCCACATTCACCTTCATGTATATCATGCAATACTCGTTTGATTTCATCGTGGGCGATACACCGGAGTACAGGAACAGAGTAACCTCTTCTATACATGATTCCATTCTGAATAGTGAACCGCGAAGCCTTTCGAAGAACTTGTCTCTTTTCACTCCTGCGCTCCGGCAGGGTCCCATGCTCGAGATAACTTCTGAACGTAGTCACCCATGACTCCTTATCGGGAACGACTTCATACACCCAGTCTGTAACGACCCGTAAATTTTCAATAATTAAAAATAGATAATTTAATACGATGTTGTGAGTTAATAATGAAAAAAAACCGATGATTTATTAATGAAATAATAAATAGAATGAAGGGTAATAATGTCAACTTAAGTCTGCTATTAACAATTTTCATGAAAGCTTAATTAATTGAAATGATTTAAATATTATACTTGGTTATAATTTGAATATATGAAGTTAAATGTAATTATTGAATCAATTAATGAAATCATATATAATAATAGTAATTGTAACATTTGGTTGTAAATAATAACTTATTAATGTGACTAAAAATAAATAGTGGCAAACTATTATATGTTACCTATTTATTTAATATGTTAAGTTAAATTGGAAATCAATTATAATTGAATGGGATTAAATGTTACATTGATGTAGTTTAAGACAATAACTACAATTTGTGAATGTAATAAAATATGTATAAATGTAAATTATATTCATAAGGAAATAATTGATATAATAAAAGATTTGAATCAAGATAGATAAATCAATTGGGATCGTAAATTTTAATTTATGTATAAATTTGACAAAAATCCAATATAAATGGGAATACAATAGTAAATACAAATAAAGATGGGAATTGGAGGATATTAATATAATGAAAGACAAACAAATATTAACTATGTTGTTTGAGTAATAATTGATTGAATATAAAGTCTGAAATCAAATTAAAACAATTTATTGGAATTAATTTTAATTAATTGGGTTTAGTTACAGTTGAAATTGAACGTTGTAATTAGTGGAATATTAAACACTGTAATTGGTAAATTTATCAACTTTAAATTGATATCTAGATTTTTTTAAATTATTATAAATGTCCAAGCTATCAAAAGTGATAGAAATGGTAAACTATTAAATTTGAATTGAAAAGTGACTTAATTTATTTAATATTAATTTATTTAATGAACGTGAAAATAGCCATTTTGGCCACTAACTCGGATTTCGATGAAACCAGTTTCATCGGATCCGTAATGGTGAATTATTGTAGGATTTCAAGTTGCGTAGCGATCGGACTTGTCATTTGATCGTACGGGCTCGAAACGTCTAGAAATCAATTTAATTAAAATCAATTGAAATCAATTTGGAATAAGCTGATTTTAACATAACTTCTTCGTACGATGGAATTAGGACTTGAAACCTGTTCCATTGAGTTTAAAACTATTGAAATCATCTATTTTGATATATGGGATGACCCGTTTTCGTTCCGGAGGCAGAACGGGCTTTCCAGGTCGTTTATCGTTTCAATCCAAATCAATCTGGTCCATTCTTTTCTATTTTCAGCTATGCCTATAAATAGCTAGTTATAAACCCTAGGTTATTTCTTATTTCCATTTGTCTGTACGTATATTTCCTTCTCAACTCCTCTTTCCAATGGCAGACAAACCCTAATTACCTAATTTCAAATTCAATTCCAAAACCAAACTCCTCCAAACCCTAGCAAATTATATATCAATTTGAAGCTCTCGACGAGCGCATCTCAGATCTGTAATTCGCTTTTGATTTTGAATCATATTTTTTCTAGAAACCCATAATTTAGTCCCGGCCGTTCATGTATAATCGTCGAGATTCAATGTTGGATCTTCCACGATTCGTCGATCGGGAAGTATGGGCGTGCAGAGGAGGCCGAGTGCTTTTAATCCATACGGCTACTTCATGTCATCGGTGTCGTGATTTGCCGAATCTGGCGTTTGAAAGCCACAGAGGCGGTCGCGTTTGGGGGAGCCAGAGACGGCCGCTCGGCCAAGGTTGGGTCGGCCTGCGATGAGCTTCACTGCGGCGCACTCTGATCTGGTCGTAGATCATCCTAATTATGGCGGAAATTAAGGACGTGGTGGCGGCTTCGTACAAACTACTCGATCAAACGAGGGTTAGGGTGCGCATGATCGATAAAGTAGCTGACGTGGCCGATTATGAGAGGTGTTTCTTTTTTTTATATTTAAATTTCTAATTCAACCGTTCTAATGTGTAAACTTTTGCATACGAACTCCGATCCACGCACGGTTTCTTGCGTTGGGATCGTATCGAGATTCTGGACATTTTGATGCTTGTTTGGATGAATTAGAAGACTGTTTGAATTTGGATCCTAAATTGGATTTCAATTCAATTTAAAAATCTAAGGTGAGTGATTTGACCCACACACAACTTCTAAAATTTCTTATGTTAGTTAAATTAAATTTGTGATGTGATTAGGAATTTATTTATTGTTGTTTGGTATATTTAAATCGTCATTCCAATTAATTTGAATTTATTTTGAACTAAATTGTCATTTAATTTATTATTGAATTTTAAATCGCTAGTTAATTACCTGTATATAATAATCAGTTATTTGTTGAAATTTATTGGTTGAATTGGATGATGATTTTGATGGATGTTTGATTTTTGATATTGGCGATTGGATGTTATGTTTGATTTATAAAATGTTATCACTCTGCAAGTTCCCTTAGTTGTCATTTGAAAATTCACTATGGGTTGAAATGATATATACCCGAACGATCTATAGATTAGGGAAAATTCGTTATGGGTTGAAATGATAGACCTGGGCGATTTTATGGATTTTATATCAATTCGGGATTGTGGTTTGAAATGATATATAACCATAAGATTTTAAATTGCGGATTGAAATGATAAATATCCGTATCACTTGACCCTAGGGTAGAGAATTATATACGGACACCGAATTGGTTAAATTAAATGATTTTAAAATCCTTAACTTTCGAATTTAATTAAATGATATTTTGAAATAAAATTTGATTTATATAAATTGAATTATTATCGGAAAATCAATTTTTATGTTGAAATGTGAACTGGTTTAAAGGAATTGCTTTAAGAAATTAAATTGAAATTTTAAAATTGAATTTGAGATATAAGTGGAATTTTTCAGAATTGAGTTATTCGAGTTGTTTGAAATATAACTTTGTAAATTATTGAAATTGGAGTAATTTAAATTGATATTTCAAACATGGATTGGAAGCGATATAGAATTAAATATTTTAGCACAAATTTGAATTGAAAGGTCTAAAATTGGGTTTTTGGAAATTGGAAATGGTTTAATGTGTTGAAATAAAATAAATAGTTAAATTGATATTAATTTCAAACTCATATTTAATATATAAACTATTTTAAAAATATATTATTATAAATACTTTAATTATTAATATTTTCAAACTATTAAACTACTTTAACTTATATTAACTATATTAAATCATCTTAACCTATTTTAAACCATTTAATTTATTTTAAAAACTAATTAACCCATTTTAACTTATTTTAAATCTAATTAATCTATTTTAAAGCTATTTAATCTATTTTAATTTTATTTAATCTATTTTAAATCTATTTAACTATCTTATATTAATTCAACAGTATCTTTAATCTATAGTCAGACTATTCTAGAGTATTTAACTATTTATAACTATTTAAACTATCTTCTAAATTTTCAGACTTAGTAAAGGGGAAGTGTTTATATTCAAATTCTTTGGTTTAAGGTGAATATGGTTAAATGACATTATAACCTAAGTTGGGATTTAAATGACATGTTTGATTTAATATGATGACCTTGAAAATGGACAGTTCCTGTATTGAAATATGATTTCGGAAGTGAATATAATTTCGAAAGTGATATGGTTTTGAGAATATGATATTTTGATATAAAGTATAAATTGACCTTTGAAATGTAAAAGAACCATCCGTTGTGAAATAAGCGTTTGGTTGTTAAAGAGACCGGGATCAGGTATTGTCATATTCTCTGCCAATAGCGAAAACCACTTTAACAACTGTGTATGTGGTGGAGATTCCAGAAATGAAGTAGGATGGTTTGGCGAACGATTTCTGTATGAGGTATGACGTGACCCTGAGTCCCGTGAGTCAGCTTAGATGTGACTAAAATCAGGAACCACGCCGGGCCAAGTGAGGTCATTCCTCTGATCGGGCGCACTTCTTCAATACTATATTCTGACTTTGTGATTTGATTTGGTGTCCACCCTTGATTTTGATTTGGGAGTGTGTTCCGAGGTGGGCGGTAGTAGCTGTTATGCGTTACCACCAGTCCGAATCCGCAAATGGTATATCTACCCTAGAATTTCCTCGTGTGTCGTGTTCATATGCCCTAGCGCGCCTTCTACGAGTTTGTTTTGTACCATACCTATGGAGTGCCCTCGGTCTAAACCTCTCGGAGGAGCGTACGGTACTGTATAGACTATGGGAATATATAAAATGTGTTAAGGGGGATATGGGTAACGCCTTAATGCTATTTTAATACTTTACTTTACTATGGACACTATTATAATAGCGTATTGTACTACATAGTAGATAGCTTAACGGATCCTTGGGAGATGGGAATCCCGAACATCTCTTAAGTTACTGCACTCACGTTGGACACTGGATAGGAGATGTCAAACCCCGTAAACATCTCTGACGCCGTTACACTCATATTTACCGTTGATTTAACTTACATAAGATCTTTTAGTTCTGACTTGAGTGTTTTATCTTTTCAATTGGCTCGGGTCAGCCTGAGCATTCTAGGTTAAAGACCTGATTCCTTGAGGATGAAGATGAAGATTTGTACTATTATTATTTATGATATTTATTCCACTACATCATGATGTTCCGCTGCATTTATGATTTATCTATTCCTGTTTCTATAACTCTAATTTTGGTGTTGTAAAAGAATAGTAAAATGTATTTATAAAACAGCTTCATGAACTGTTATTTGATTATTATATTTTGTCATTCCGCTGCGAGATTCTGTATTTGTTTTATTTCTTTCTCCTTTTCTTATTCACCCCATAACAATCTACCCTTTTGAATGGTTTGAGTCGACGTGTGTGTCTACTTAAAACGTCCAAAAAGGCAGGTCGTTACATAATCTGTTTCCATTCAATCGATGCTCGGGGAAGATAACGTCTCTATGGGAACGATTCCCATTTGTTGTGCTTCACCTGTACTGGCTAACTTTGCTAAGTAATCGGCCTTCTGATTGCGTTCTCGGGGTATGAAATAAATGACATAATAATCGAAACTGATCCAATATTTCTTTAACCCAAGCAAGATAAGCAACCAGTCTTCGGTCTTTGGCCTGGTACTCTCCCCAAACTTGACACATGACTAATTGTGAATCACAGTTAATCTCTATAGCAAGTCTCAATCCGGCAAGCAGGGCTTCATATTCAGCCTCGTTGTTAGTTGCACAGAAATCGAACTTTAAAGCATAGCATATAGATCGGCCTTCAGGAGTTTCAAATACAATTCCGGCGCCTGAGCAGCGGTCATTTGATGCACCGTCAGTATGTAGCTTCCAGATATATTTTGGAGATTCACTGGTTTCGGGCAAGTCCTCTGGGATAGTGAATTCAGCGATGAAATCTGCTAGGACTTGTCCTTGAATGGATCGCCTTGGTGTGTAAACGATGTCGAACTGACTCAGCTTGATATTCCATTTGAGTAACCTACCAGACGTCTCAGGCCGCGTAAGGACCTGTCGTAACAGCTGGTCGGTGTAAACAGTGATAAGATGAGCCTGGAAATACAGACGAAGCTTCCTTGAGGCAATGACAAGACAATAAGCCAGCTTTTCCAATTTCAGATAATTTCTCTCTTCTCCGGTTAGTCATTTGCTAATGTAATAGACTGGTCGTTGTATCCGGTTTTCCTCCCGAATTAGGGCAGCGCTAATCGCGTTTTCTGACACCGCTAAGTAGATGTACAATCTCTCATGATCAATAAGCTTTGACAGAATGGGTGGTGTGGACAGGTGTTGAACCAGTGCTCGAAATGCGCCCTCGCATTCTGTAGTCCATTCAAAATTTTGTTTCCCTTTCTTGGTCAGGTCAAAGAAGGGAATGCATTTATCGATGGATTTTGAAATGAACCTACTCAGTGCTGCTACCTTTCCGTTGAGGCTTTGAACTTGCTTTATAGTCCTTGGAGTCTCAAGATTTCTGATTGCCCAGATCTTCTCGGGATTGGCTTCAATTCCTCGGGCATTGACGATAAATCCAAGGAATTTTCCAGACGCGACCCCAAAGTGACATTTCAACGAGTTGAGTTTCATTCTGTACTCTCGGAGGATGTTGAACATTGATTCTAGATCCTTGATATGATCAGTGGAGAACCGTGACTTCACAAGCATGTTGTCTATATATACCTCCATGGTTTTTCCGATCTGGTTGGCAAACATTCGATTAACTAATCGTTGGTAGGTTGCCCCGGCGTTCTTGAGTCCAAAGGGCATGACTTTGTAGCAGTAAAGTCCCAGATCGGTGACGAAGCTGGTATGCTCTTTATCGGGCAAGGGCATGGGTATCTGATTGTAGCCAGAATACGTGTCCATGAAGGATAAGAGTTCGTGTCCAGCTGTTGAGTCTACGAGCTGATCGATTCGGGGAAGTGGAAAATTGTCTTTAGGGCAAGCTTTATTCAAGTCTGAGTAGTCAACGCATGTTCTCCATCTCCCGTTAGGCTTTTTGACAAGTACAGGATTGGACACCCATTCTGGATATAGTGCATCTTGGATATACCCGTTCGATTTGAGCTTATCTACCTCTTTCTTAAGGGCCGCAGATCTCTCTGGATCCATACCACGCCTTTTCTGCTTGACCGAGACATGCTGCGGGTCAATATTCAATGTGTGGCTTGCTATGTCCAGAGAGATTCCACACATGTCAGAATGTGTCCAAGCAATCACGTCGAGGTTTGCTCGAAGAAATTCAACCAATTCCTCTTGCATCTGTTGGCTTAGCTGAGATCTAATCTTTATCATTTTAGAATCGTCATTATCGTCGATCGAAACATCGATCGTCAGCTCGGCCGGGGAAGCTTGAATGTCTTTACTTTCGTCTTCACTTTCGGTATCTCTCAAGTCAAGATCCCTTGGGAATTGGTTGGGGTACTCGGGCCTTGGCCCAGGCGTCAATTGTCAATTCTCAGCAAAGCGTACGTAGAGAGATTCCACTACGCCCTTTCCTTTTCTTTTTGCTGCGCCTCCCACAGCTCAGCACATAACAGGCTCGTCTAGCAGCCTGGTCTCCTTGTACGACTCTAACTCCATTGTCAGTAGGGAATTTTAAAGTCAAACACCAAGGGGCAATGGAAGCCCTAAACTCAGCTAGGGCCGGTCGGCCCAAAAAAGTATTGTATGGCGGGTCTATGTCCAATACAACAAACTGTAATATCCGGACTCTCCGGCGTTCTCCAATTCCCAACTCCACTGGTAGTTCCACCACTCCAGTGGGTATAGTTGCACTCCCATTGAAGCCACAAATACGAAATTGACAATGCTTCAAATCTTTCGCCTCCATCTTCATCTGGTCATAAGCTCACTTAAACAATATGTTCACTGAGCTTCCACTGTCTACCAAGATCCTCTTCATCCAAGCAGGACCTATCTGAGCTGAAATGAAAAGTGGATCAATGGTTGGGGCTTCGACTTTGTCGGCATCCTTGCTCTGAAATACGATGTCATCTGTCATCGTTCTCAGTTGCTTGGCCGGAGCCCCGTCTTCCAAATTACTACAGCATTCGAAGATCGCATGCCTAATTGAACTGGCATACGACTCCATTTCCTTCCAGCTTCGGTCTGTTGAATGAGGACCACCACTAACAGTATTAATCACAAACCTCCCGCCGGTACGAGCGGGTTCCTCCGGTCTCGCCTGATTTGGTATATGGTTTTGATTCGATGGGCCTGCACCTCCTGACTGCGTCGCCTGCACAAACTGCTCCAACTTTCTCTTTCGTATCAATTTCTCAATAATATCCTATAAATGACGGCACTCGTTCGTGTTATGGCCATAGCTATTGTGAAATCTACAATACTTCCCCGTTTGAATCTGTTTTTCTGACGATTGCTTCAGAGCAGGTTTCTTATATTGAATAGTGTTGCAGGTCTGCAAGTACACATTCTCCAGCGATGTATTCAAAGGAGTATAATTGTCAAACATAGGAGCCCTACGTTGTGGCCCACGATTCTGATCATGTTTCCTGTTTTTATTTCCATTGCCTTTCTGCTGATTTTGTTTATTCTGTATGTTCAATTGCACCTTTCCGGAATTCTCCCTGGTTTGTTTAACAGCGACATTGCTTTGGATTCCTTCCACACTAGGCCTTGCATCATCCTTTTTCCTAGACTGTTTCGCATCCTCTCTTCTCAAAAATTGGGCTGCCTTAGAATATAAACGGTCTAATGACGCATGAGGTTTTTCGGCCAACCAGTTGCCAAATTCACAATCGGGATCGATTCCCTTAGTTAGTGCCATCAGAATTGAGTTATAATTGGGATTACTAATCTCAGCGCATGCAGCGTGAAACCTCTGCAAATAACATCTAAGTGTCTCTCCGAGAGATTGAGTGACGCAAGACAAGGTATTAACATCTTTCGGCCTTGTGACATGCATGCAGAACTGTTCAACAAATTTTGTTGACAACTGGTCAAAACATGAAATAGATTGAGGTGGTAAACGAGTAAACCACATAGTTGTTATGCCTCCTAGGGAGATCAGGAAACTTCGGCATTTGACCACATCATTAGCTCGTGCGACATTCATTAACCATTCGTACTTTATAATGTGCTGGGTGGGATCAGAGCTCCCTTCATAAACGGGTAAAGTCGGCATTCTGAATCGCCGAGGCGGTTCAGCGTAAATGATGTCATCAGTGAAAGGGGTATGACTCCGGGAGATTCCCCAGTCATCATTGGTGAGGCCTTGACTTTCGCGGATCATTTGACGGATCATTGTTGGGATATCCACCATCTAGACATTTTGGGCATGCTGAGCCAAGGTGTGGTCGGGTTCCATAATGCGAGGATGGGCTGATCGCGGTCGACGGTCCATGTCTCGCCTCCTTGGTTCTAAGTCTTCTAGGACATAAGGCTCAGGAGTATAGTTGCTTTGATGGTGGGTCAGATCCGTACGGTTTCGAGTATCAACTTTCGACTCAGTAGCAGTGGTGGTAGTGCGGTTGTCGGTGGTGTGATGAGGAGCAGTACCTCCTCGGGAGGAGGGTCCGGTCTGATGGCTAGTCCACGGACTAACTCTCGGTTGCCTAAGACTCAAGGTGCGCTGATGTCCTATAGCCTGTGTATAGCTTCCATCCAGCCGTGGGTGCGTGGATCTGTGATTAAAGTCAAAAGAGGCTGAACTTTCAGTGGATGAATAGGAAGCCTGATCCCTTCTGGATCTCCTTCGTCTCTGACAATTCAGTTGATTGGTCAATTCCGCGTTGGCACAGAGTTGCTGAGTAAGATGTTGACGACTCTGTGTCAGCTATTGCATTAACAGTTGAAACTCTTCCCTAGTGACACGGCCTTGCGAATCTAAAGGTCTAGCAACATTCTGATCGGTAGGAGGAAGTTATGCGGGGTTCTGTCTATCCCGTCCTTCTGGATCTACACCTGTTGATGTAGCCCTAGTGTTGACCATGGTGGATAGCGAAGCTCTATCGTAGACTTGGTACAAATCTGAATAGGATGGAAGAACTTCTGGACTTGAAATCTGGATCTTCTCCTTAGATTCTTGCAATCTGATATCGGTAGTAGATCCAACGAGCAGGAGAAAAATTGGGTTTTCTCAGTGAAAGCAACAAAGTGTTTATACCAAAATTGGGCACAACACACTTCGGATGTGTTTAAAGAGATAAAATGAAGAATATAAAAGGAAAATGAGGAAGATCTAGCAAACACACCAATTGAAAAACAAGAAAATCACGCAGAAACACACAGATTTAGAGTGGTTCGGCGTATGGCCTACGTCCACTATGAATTGGCTGACTTTTATTGATTTTTGCTTGCTGGTTACAATGAGTTACAACAGTAAAATTCGAGTACAATAGTGATTTCGGCAGAGTCTGGATGCAGAAGATCCAAAAAGTCCTTTTCAGTAGGTCCTGGGTTGCTATTTATAAGCGTAGGCAGCAAATATCTCGTTCAGATCCCGAAAGACCTCTTCTCTCACGTGGGTGGGCCCACGCGATCGATCCTAGGTCGTTTGAACTCGATCTGTGATCGATACGAATGGATTTAGCATCGATCAAGATTTGGCCCAATCAAGTCGAGATCGATCATGAACATTCTAGAGGTTGCACGCAAGCTCCTGTGAAAATTTGGTGGCATTTGGATTTGTAGAATTTGAGTTATGATCGATGCAAGTTTGGATTTGTTGAAGGCTGCTGAGTTCGCATCGCTTCTGGGCATGTGATGCCTGATGACGTGGCGCTAACGTTTTGGATCGATCCACTTTTTATGCCGAGTGACCGAGTCTTCCACTTGAATGTGCCTCGTTCATATCGACCCAGGATATTCCCTTCACATCGCTTATTGCACTCAACTTCGCATCGATCCCTCGCACCCAACTTCGTATCGATCCTTTACAATTGCTTCGTATCAGTACGAACTTACGTTCTTCGTATCGATAACTTATAGGCCATTTCGTATCGCTTATCGGTTGGGGTGTTGATTTCGTATCGATCTGTGGCCGATCGATACGAAGCATGTTTGGCAGTGGATCGATACGAAGTGGACTCACGTGTTACTTCAGATGGATGCGAAGTGGGTGAGTTTGGATGGATACGAAGCGGGTTTTCCTGGATGGGTACGAAGAGAAGCTTGTCTATCGATGGATGCGAAATGAATCGATGCAAACAGAAGGATACGAACAGAATGCTCTTCTCCCAGAATTTGATCGACCCATAACTTGAGCATACGAACTCCGATCGACTTGAAATTTGAAATGTTGGCTTTTGTAGCTTTACTTGTCGTGTCATATCAATTGTAGCTTGATCCGAACTCGGCAAAGTTTGCCAGTATCAATAGTAAACCTATGTACAATCGATCTCCAGAATAGACCGTCTTTATTTTTCGACCAATTCCTCAGTATCACGGCCTTGCAATAAGGCAGGATAACACTAATTGCTTAAACTCAAAGCAATTTTAAAATAAATTAAAACCCTTGTAAATGATAATCAAATCCTTGTTTAATAGTAATTAAATTCTAATCAAAAGTAATTATACCTTATTAAAACATAATTAACTTTAATCAAAGGTTAATAAAATAAAACCCCTTTTTAAAATAATAATAATTAATAATTACCGTAAATAATTAATTAAATAATAATTAATTAATCCTTAATTAATAATTAAATAATAATTAACCTTAATTAAGTAACAAATCATGA
This sequence comes from Allium fistulosum, assembly GCA_030737815.1. Lineage (NCBI taxonomy): Eukaryota > Viridiplantae > Streptophyta > Magnoliopsida > Asparagales > Amaryllidaceae > Allium > Allium fistulosum. The sequence continues at coordinate 926,903,284 of CM060906.1, forward strand.
TTAACTTAATTGATTAGCATTTAAGTTTAAAAACCATTATCAACAAAATATTAAGTACTAATTACCTTTATTAATTAATTAATTAACCAAATAATCATTAAATAAATAAATAGTTAAATAATCGTTCCCTAATTACTAAATTAAAGTTAGAAAACATTTTCAAAAAGGGTTCTAAGTTAAAATAAGTTTAGATTGAAAAAATATTTAGATTTTCTGAACTATGCGTATAGAGACTATCGCTATACGGACCCGTAATTTCTAAATTTGAAACTTTGATTTTTATAACTTTTAAAACTTCAACTTTTTGAAAACTTATCCTTTCTAAAACATAAAGGAACGTTTTGAAATCCAAAACAAAGATTCAAACTTGAAATACTTTAACTTAAAAAAAATCCAAATTTCAAACTGTTAATAAGGGATTTTCATGTCGCTTTAAGTTAGTAAGCGCTAACTTTCTTCAACATGAACTAACATACACTAAACTTCACATCCACATCACAATTCATATTATATCACATAACCACTAGAATTAGCAACATCATTTACAACATTTACTAACTAACTTTCAAGTTCAAATTAACTTATTCCACAAACCAACATACACATCCACAACCAATCATCATCACATCCAAGTACACCAATGCATAACCATTCAACATCATAATTACACCATATAAGTATCATTACTGATTACTAATTACTCTTCAAATTTAAAGGTAATAACTTGGTTTAAAAAGGAGAACTTTACTCACCAAACTTTTACTAAATTAAACTAAACTTGCTCTCGACCTAGCTCACTTGCTCCTAGCTTAACAAAGTGAAGATGTGGACTCTTGGAAGGCTAAATGGGCTCGGCCATGCATGTGTTTGGGCTTTACCATGGCTAGAACAAGGCTCGGCCTAAGTGCAAACAAGGGATGTTGGGGTTTGTTTTGGAGAGGAGTGATGTTTGGAGTGAAGTAAGGAGTTTAGATATGGTTTTGAAGTATGTAAGCAAGCCTTTTAATTTAGGAAAATAGTTTTACTAGCCATGAAGTCAGAGTATGCATGAAGAGTGTTAGGAATTTTAGGAATGAAATGAAGAAATGAGAATGTAAAGTGAGAAATATGAAGTGGTAGTGGTATATATAGACATAGAAATGTAAAATTACCTAAATGACCCTAAAGGACTTGCCCTCCACTCAAATTGTGCCATGTGTCCCTCCTCCCCACCATGTACACACGTTGGTCACCCCCTCCTATACCCCTAAATAAAGGAAGGCCGTGTTGTGTACTTGAGTGATGACTTAAGGTATGGTAAAACATGATATCTTACTTTATATATAATTTTTCGTTTAAACTTTATTTCATAATTAGTCACATCACTATTATCTTAACCTAACACTTATTTAAACCTTAATAAAATCTTATTATTATCCTATGACATGAATATATGTGTGTGCATATGTTACACAATATGCATAATGTTTTCCGATAACTTTTCGGTGCCGAAAAGTCGAAAATTCAAAAAACGTTCTTCAGTCACATTTTCTATTTTTATTTGAACTATCTATATTGGTAAACAAATATTGAAAACTATTTTATCTTCATTATTAAATAATTAAAAATTGTTTATTTGCTAATAAAAAATCCATTTATTGATTATATAAAATATATTTAAATAGCCTATTTCTAAGTGGCAAAATCCTAGATCATTACTAATCCATTTTACCATCATTTGTTATTATTTAAAAGAGTCATATTATTTTCAATTTATAAAACCTATTATTTGAATATTTAAAATTTATTAAATATTCACAAATCAAGGTGGTAAAATTTCAGGTTGTTACACTCTTCCTCCTTAAAAGAATTTCGTCCCTGAAATTGTACCACAACCCTAATTCCTAGAACTTAAACTATTCATCAGTCCGTATGATGTACATAGATCATTCCTATGTATAATCTAATTTGATCATTCACTCAAACACATAACTTTAGTTTCAAACTAGTATCACTCACCCGACTTCCAAGCGCAGACTTTGATCAGACATCTTAATTAGAAACCTTTATTCTTCTTGCATAGCCATAAACTATGATAGACAACTTTTTGTTCCACGTACGAACCCTCACCAATGCTCACCATAAAAAATCGAACGATAAATCCTTATTCGGAATGGTGTAAAACACCTCCAGTCATATACTCGAATCTAGGATCGAGAACTATCTCAAAAGGAGAAATGATCTTCATACAACCTACGTTCTGATCTAATGATTCTTACTATCTAACTACTTTCTACCTTCCCATCAATCAATTTTTAAATTTATTAACTTATATAATACTCTTCTACATCCTAAGAGTATATACAAACATCTTATTTTAATTCTATTTATGTAACAACTTGCCATTTTGGACGTTTAAGCAGACAGACACACCATACTCAAACCATTCAAAAGGGTAGATTGTTATGGGGTAAATAAGAAAAGCAGTAAAAAAAAGAAAACAAATACAGAATCTCGTAGCAGAATGACAATTTAATAATCAAATAACAGTTTATGAAGCTGTTTACAAATAAATTTGATTATACTTATACAATACAGAATCAGAGTTACAGACAACAATAATAAATAAATAAATGCAGCGGAACAACATGATGCAGTGGAACACATATCATAAATAATAATAGTACAAATCTCCGTCTTCGTCCTCTAGAAATAAGGTCTTCAATCCTGAAATGCTCAGGCTGACCTGAGCGAATTGAAAAGAACAAAACACTCGAGTCAGAACTAAAAGATCTTATGTCAGTTAAATCAACGGTAAATATGAGTGTAACGGCATCAGAGATGTTTACGGGGTTTGACATCTCTTATCCAGTGTCTAACATGGGTGCAGTAACTTAAGAGATGTTCGGGATTCCTATCTCCTAAGGATCCATTAAACTATCTAATATGTAGTACAATACGCTATTATAATATCTACAGTAAAGTAAAAGTATTAAAATAGCGTTAAGGCGTTACCCATATCCCCCTTAACACATTTTATATATTCCCATATTCTATACAGTACCGTAACTCCTCCGTAAACTGGAGGCTATCAGAGGGCACTCCATAGGTATGGTACAAACCAAACTCGTAGAAGGCGCTCTAGGGCATGTGAACACGGCACTCGAGGCAATGCCAGGGTAGATATACCAATTGCGGATCTGGACTAGTGGTAACGCATAGCAGCTACTACCGCCCACCTCGGAACACACTCCCAAATCAAAATCAAGGGTGGCCACCAAATCAATCACAAAGTCAGAATATAGTATCGAAGAAGTGTGCCCGATAGGAGGAATGACCTCACTTGGCCCGACATGACTCCTGTTTTAGTCACATCTAAGCTGACTCACGGGAGTCAGGGTCATTCATACCTCATACATAAATCGTTCACCAAACCATCCTACTTCATTTCTGGAATCTCCACCACGTACACAGTTGTTAGAGTGGTTTTCGGTATTGGCAGAGAGTATGATAATATCCGATCCCGGTTTCTTTAACAACCAAACGCTTATTTCACACCGGATGGTTCTTTTACATTTCAGAAAGGTCAATTCACAATTTATATCAAAATATCATATTCAATTTCAAATCATATCTCTTTCGAAATCATATTCACTTTCAAACCATATACACTTCAAAAAATCATATTCGCTTTTGAAATTATCGATAAGATAGACTAATTAAATTCTCATTTCAAAATCATCATATTTACTCTAATATGTCATTTCACAAAAGGGTATCAATTCCAAATTCCAACTTAGGTTGTATAATCATCAAGGATTTAAAAATACTTCAATTTTACGCAGTCTGAAATTTTACAAAATAGTTTAGGTAATTATAAATAGTTTATATAGTTTTAGAATAGCTTAAATAGATTTTAAATGGTTTAAATAGTAAAATAGTTTAAATAGATTTAAATTTGATTTAATTAGTTTTAAAATGATTTAAATAGATTAAATATGGATTTAATAGATTTAAATTATATTAAGTAGATCTTTATATAGATTAAATAAATTTAAAATAGATTAAATAGATTTAAAATAGATTAAATAAATTTCATTAGTTTAAAATCGGTAAAATAGGTTAAATTGGATTAAATAGGTTATAATAGATTAATATAAATTAAAATAGTTTAAATTGATTAAATTAGTTAATTTAATGAAATAGTTTAAATTAGTTTAAAATAGATTTCAAAGTTATATCCAAACATTTCAATAACTCAATTCTGATAGATTCATTTATTTATGCCACTTCAACTTTGAAATTCCAATTTATCCTTTGGGCAAATCATTAATCAATTCCAATTTCAGCCTTTACGTTTGGATTATCGAAATAATTCAGTTTATATAAATCTAATCTCCAGTTTCTCCATTTCTTTTCAAATTATTCAAATTAAAGCTATTAAAAACAGGTAATCAATTCAAAAACCAAATCTATTTCATCAATTTCTGATTTTGAGATCTGGTATTGTCTGTAACTTCATTCTTCCTATTTGCATGTTTGTATACTTTCTATTTACAGGTTCCTTCAGCTGAAACAAGGCCAAAGCTTTTACCTTCCTCGAGATTTGCTTAAGTTGCTCAGTAATTTTGCTAAGGTGGGTTGCAAACTCACAAAATCTAGCTTAAACAAAAGTTTGCAAGTTGAAACTGATAATATTAGCTTACTATAAACAAAAAATATGTTGTTTGATAGTTTACAGTAAAAGTTGTTCTATAGTTCTTCTTCTTGTGTTTATATCCTTGTATTCTTGTCATGAAATCATGCCGGAATTTTTCCGGATTGTTGTCCATGCGTTATTGTTGGTGCATGTGAAATTTCATAGTGTAATTCATCTTGTAACTGCCTGAAACAATTGCTCAAAAACTAGATCGAACAAGGTAGAAAACGCTGTAGGAAATCGCGACCTGATGGTCGACCTAACACCATCATGGTTCGACCTTAGGGTCGACCCAGACATTGCATAGGTCGACCTAAGCATTGTAAAGTTAAACCTGTGCCTGCTTATTTCTTCAACTTTCTTTCTTTTGTTCTGTTGTTTTCTCTAGCTTATATTAGTGACTTTGCAACCAGTTTTAGTGATATTTTCGAGCTGTTTTGAAGGGCTTTTAACTATCAATAGGTAAGCCAACATTATGGTTGTTCCGAACATCGGAATGACATGGTTTTGAGATGATTTCTAATGTCGATTTCTTTGGTGTTTTTGGTGATTTCTTTTGTTTTCGAGCATGGGTTTTCTAAAACAATTTTGGAAAGATTTTTATAATAAAATAGCTTTTGAAATAAACATTTTATATTATTTATAATTATTTTTAAAGCTATTAAAATTATATATTCTCTATAATAAAGAGAAAATTTAAAGCTTTGTTTTCCAAACGATTTTCAAAAATTGTTTTAAAAACTAGTCTTCTCAAAACCAACTACTTTCTATATAAAATACACATTTTTGCACTCTTCGAGCATACGAGAAAGAGAATTAAAAGATTTAGTAAAACATGTGGTATGGGACACATGCGTTTACCTTTTCGTTTAATTCCAGACTTGTTCGTTTGAAGCTAATTTTGCACACTCTTCGAGCGTATGAGAAAGTGAATTAAACGATTTAGTAAAACATATGGTATGGGACATATTCGTTTACTTTTTCAGTTAATTCCGGACTTGTTCGTTTACGGCTATTTTTATGGACCTTCGGGTTGATTGCCAGTACTGGACCTTCGGGTCATTTGTCCTTCGGGATGTTTGTCCTTCAGGATGTTTTGTCCTTTGGGATGTTGTCCTTCGGGATGTTTTGTCCTTCGGGATTTTGTCCTTCGGGATGTTTTGTCCTTCGGGATGTTTGTCCTTTGGGACGTATTTGGTGCCTTATTTTGAGATTTATGATCTCCTTTTTAGGAGACATTTGTGATTGCCAGCTTTTGGCGTATTTTTGAGATTATGTGATATCCTATTTTAGGAGATATTCCAAATTGCCTTTCTCGGTGGATTTTGAGACTTGTGAATTTTTATTTATGAGTATGGTTAATGAAAACAATTATAATGGCTTTTGTACATGCCGATGATATGAGGCAATTAATTGTGTTTAATTGACATTGTTGTTATCTTGCCTCTTACGAGATATCCCCTTATGATACTTAAGGTTGATATATTTTAGTGGAATTATCTCACATGAAGTGTTGACATATATTAGTGTTACTTCTTCTCATTCAAGAAGAAACATTATCTTTTATCCTTATACTTCATTTATCACATGCTAATCAGTTATTTAAGCTAGACCGACCTGTGTATTTTTATATACTCTGGTCAGACCGAGTTATTTCAGGTTAGACACCTGTTGTAGATATCTACTTTGCTGCTTCCGCTTTGGACTTTCCACTAGTCACCTTTTGTGTAGTCTTGTTGTGTTTTGTAAATTCTGATATGTACCTATTCATTTTGACTCGATGTATATATTGTGGTCCTTGTACCACCACTTGTATCACTTTGTAGAGTACTGTGATGCATGTATATGTATGTATGTATATATGTGTGTGTGTGTGTGATTGCTGTTCTATGATATGTTGTTTTCATTATTATTATGTTTTGTTCTAATACATCTGTTAGCCACCGTAGTTTTGTATTAAACATTTATTCAGTATGTCGATCTACTTGAGAAAGATAAATGAAAAAAATTAGAGCACCCAATCGACGTATTCAATAGATGTTTAAGATAAAGTTATGGATGGTCGCTCCTAACCAACCCTATTCTTCCATTAACCGATGGTATTACTCCGTAATGCTCTTTGTTAATATGGGTCTCGGGGTGGGGTGTCACATAGTTTGAATGTTCTAACTCTTATTAAATTTTGATGGGTCAAAAACCCAGTTAACAACACTTCTCATTGTAGAGCATTGGCTCTACACTTTGGCTTGGAGCTATGAAATCCAAGTTGTATTCCATGTATGAAAACAAAGTATGAATTTTGGATGACATTTCTCAAAGGGCCCATCGATTGCAAATGAATTAAAAAAGCTAATTGCGAATGAACAAGTGCAGGATTACTATTAGTTGTGAAAGGATTTCTTCAAAGTTAATGTGTTGATTATGACAAAACATTTCGCTCATAGGAATGCTTAAGTCCATTTGTATAATGCTAGTTATTGCTGCATTCTATAACTATGGAATATGGCATATGGACCTAAATATGACATTTCAAAATGGTGACTTAGAAGAGATCATTTATATGTCGCGATCCAAAGGTTGAGGAGAGAGGAAGTGAGGCATGGCTTGCAAGTTGTTAAAGTCCATTTATGAACTTAAACATGCTTCAAGGAGTTGGAATAAGTGTTTTGATAAAGTAATCAAACATGTCATTTTTATCTGAATACAGAGCAAGCGTGCTTATATAGAAAGGGATAATGAAATGATATTATATTCTTAGTTCTATACGTCGGTCATTTGTTGTTAATTGTTAATGATGTTTCATTATTGCAATTGGTGAAGGCTTGGCTTTCCAAGAGTTTCTCCATGAAGGATTTGAGAGAAGCAACTTATATACTAGGCGTAAAGATCTATAGAGATAGACTTAAAAAGCTGTAGGGATTGTCCCAATCCCTATACATAGATACCATACTGAAAAGGTTTAGTATAAAGAATTCCAAGTGTAGAAATGTTCCAACGTAATTTGGAATCGTCCTTTCTAAGAAGGATGCTCTTTAGACCAATGAAAAGAAAGAGCGTATGAAGAGGATACCGTATGTTTCTACAATCGGTTCCATAATGTATGTTATGCCATGTACCAAACAGAATGTGGCATATGCATTAGGATGTGTAAGTCGATACCAGTCTAATCCTTGAGAAAAGCATTGGATGGATGTAAATGTATAACGAAGTATTTTAAAAATAATAAAGACTTATTCCTTATATATGGGAATGGAGACCTTATTATGAAGTGATATATTGACTCCAACTTTCAAAGTGATATTGACGATAATAAGTTAGTGTCAGGTTATGTATGTACTATAGATGGTGGGGCCATCGGTTAGAAAAGTTTCAAGCAGGAAACAGTAGTTGATTCCATGATGGATGCCAAGTACATCGCCCTTAATGAAGTAGCCATGAAAGCGGTCTAGATGCTTAAGTTTTAAAATGAGTTAGGAGTGATTTCTGACACGAAGAATCCAATGGCATTGTTTTGTGACAATAATGCAATGATGTAGATAGAAAAGGAGACTAGTGCACACAAAAAACCATGATAGATTCTTCAAAAATTACACCTAATTAAAAATTTTGTTGTGAATAAAGAGGTCATGATACAAAGAGTAGATACCAAGACAACATAACAGATCCATTCATGAAGGGACTAGCTCGGTCGATTCTCATCAAGCTAATCAAAGGGATGTGATTGAGATTTCATAATTGGCCTCAAGCGCAAGTGAGAGATTGATAGAGTTAGGGGTATGCCGTAGAGGAAATTATGTAATTTATTGTAAATTATTTACTCTGTAATAAAATCTCGTTCAAAATAATATGTGTTTTTCTTTCTATTATATACTTTCTATAATGAGTTATATTAATTAATTATTTAATTTAAGTATATTTAATAGAAAATCCATAAATGTATGTTTTGTAATAGTAATTACAACGTGTCGTAATCATGAGAAATTTACTACAATATAATAAACATATTGTTTTAATATTCCTAGTCAAGATTTGTTGAGACTAGATATCAATACATCCACTAATACTATAATACGTAACGCTCTCCAAATGTTGAGCTGTGCATTACTCATGGCTGTTGGGAGCACCAAGAGGTTACATGCTGATGGCAACTTGATAACTATGGAATGACCCACCTGATAGTTTTCTGTTAGTTAATATAAATAAGGTCAAACGTAAAATATCGATGTGAAAATATCACACAGCTCTCTCGAATTTAGAATACTAATGAACTTCAATGTGTAAACTCTACACTGATTATAGTTAAATCATGGTGTGACGTCCGTCGAACGACTATAGTTGGGTCGAGTGAAGCATTGAAAGTGAAATACTATTCAATAGAAAATTCTTCTCCTCAATTATATGAGGTTAGTATTACGATCAACAAAAGTCAACTCAAAGTCAGTCTTTGATCAAAGCAGTTCGGTTCATAATAATAATAATTATTAAACCAAGGACTTTGTGTTTGGACTGTACAAGTTAAATGTGGACGGTATTGGAATTTTGACAATTATCAAATTTCATAAGTCCTAATGTGATAAGGTTTGGTGAAAGGAATTGATGTACATAATTCTTACTACTAGGATCACTTAAAATAAGTAAAATTTTATCAAAATTGCATAGTAATAAATTTTCCCAAACTATCATAGGTGACATGTGAACATTAATATTCAAATAGTACGATATTAATCGCTAATAGAATTTACACCTAAGAGTCACACAACCGCAATATTGAATACTTTGACCACCATCTGATTTAATTAAATTATAACCGCTATAAATTAATCAATATTTGTGAAACATTAATTATAAAAATTTATTTGATTTGTCTTAATTAGTATTAAAAATAATGTGTATATAAAAGTTATATACATACGTATTGATTACGATATCGATGAACATTTAAATTTGATTTAAATGTAAATTACCTGATCTAGTTAAGTCCTAAATGTAAGTATCACGTTGTTATAATAAAAGATTATATATATGTGTGTATGCACGTGAGCGCGCATGTGTGTTTTTCAGTCTCGACCTAATAAAAGAAATTCAAATTAAAAATTAACTTTAAATCTGTTTAAATAAAAAAAAGTGAATTTAATATATGTATATATACATAAAATATTTGTAAATTATTTTATTATATTTTATACATGTTGATTTTAGAAATAATTTTTTTATGTGTGTATATATATGTACATATGTAATAAATTCAAAATGTGTGTATATATATAGTTTTATAACTTAATATATTAACTAGATTTTAATAATTTATAAATATATACACGTACATTTAATATATACATAATTTTAAACATTACAAAATATTTTATTGAAAAACGATATTTTTGTGTAGTTTTTTACTTTTAAATTAAAAAATGTAAAATAAATCCATACAGATTTATTGTAACAACCCGCATATTTTACGATTATATATTTTAAATGTTTTATTTAAATATAGCATCGTTTGTTGAATTTAAAATCTGAAATGTGACTTTTTGTAAACAGTCGAATCCGGACTCGAGACCACTTCCATTGAGTTCAAATGACGTTTTACAACTTTTTTGAGTATAAACATTGATATGTTTTGAGTTGATTAGGATTTTGGTATTTTCATTTGGGCTTTGGGTATGGTTCTAGCCCACTAACCCAATAAGAGAACCTAAACTTCTCTACCAAATACCCTAACTCCTCTACTCTTCATTCATTCTACTCATAATTTCCTAACACTCTAGTTAAAAGGAAAATGGGGGAAAAGATAGGAAATTAAAATTCCTAAACCCTAGATTATTAGGAAATTCAAATCCAAGTCTCAAAATCAAGGAGAAGCTTAGGTAAGCATCCTCTTCATCTTCTCCATCTTAATTCCTCTTCAATTCTTGATTTTTCTTATAACCTAACTTAGGAAAATCATTGCATCTGATCATAGATTGAAGGTTCTTGAAGTGAAGTTGAAGAGAAATTGATCTTGCTTTGTTTTAGAGCTTCTCATTCCTTGTTTTTGAATTTAAAGGTGACTTCTTGAACTCACATCTATGTCTATAGCTTTCATTGTTGTTAGGTATTAATTCCTAACATTAATTCCATGTCCAATTGGTTTTGAATTGAATTGGTTTGGTGAATTTTCCAATCCTGGGTATTTTGACGTCAAAATCTATGAAAATCATGCTATGAATGTTTGGACATGTTATATGGATTGTATTGAAGAGCCTATAGGGTTGGGTTGTCGCTTGGCATAAATCCCTAGCCATCGTCGCTCATTCGATTGCTTTCGAGATAATTTGGTCATCAATGACCTAGGTAAATTTTGCCCTGAGCTTCAGCTCAAACGTCTGGAAAAATGATCAAACGTCTGAGGCAACGGAATAAAAATTCCAGATTCCTAGCTCAGACGTCTAAGGTTATTACCAGACGTTTGGGCGATATGGAAGAAAATTTCCAAATTCTCAGCTCAGACGTCTAGGAAAACCACCAGACGTCTGGTGCGATTTAATTCAGCCAATTTACCCATTTTTCAGTGGATTTCCGTTTTGGTCGATTTTTGTTGATCCGGTTGGTTGTCGTCATTTATTATCGACTTTGATGACTTCTTTTCTGGATTTTTGGGAATATTCATTTGATGGATTCGATATCGATTTTTATGGTTTTAATTCACGTCATCGAATGTGAATTTTCGGTGATAGATTGTTTTTACAATCGTTTCTATGATTTGTCACTTTTAAATAGAAAGGTTTCTATACTAGTAGATACTCAAACTCTTTCACAAAAACGATTTCAACACTACTTTTAAATACAAAGCTCATTTTTAAAGCCGTTTTCCAATCTATTAGTATATACAAACCTTTATCTCACTCGTACAACAAATCCAATTAAACGACTTAGCAAAACAAGTGGTATGAAACGCTTGTGTTTACTTCGTCGGTTAATTCTTAGACTTATTCGATTGAAATCTTGTGACAATTTTCAAGTGGAAATCTACGATTTGTTCGTAAATATTTAAGTTAAGTTAGTGGTTATGGGACATGAAGTTAAACTCATCTATTTACTAGCTTGGTGTATTTTACACTTTTATTGATCTATGATGATCATTTTGTGGTTTAGACGAGCGATATGCGATGTCTCTTTGTCCGCGTGGGGGATGGTACTCCGTTTTGTGGAGTTTCGTCTCATTTTTATGGGCTAGCGACCCATGGCTTTTTATGGAGTTCGGTTCATCGGGCGTACAGTTGTAATACGTCGTTGTTCCGGCTTATTTGAGTTTAAGGTTCCTCGGGCATACCGTTGTACTATGTCGTTGCACCGGCTCTATGGGTTAGCGACTCATGGGATAGCGTCCCGTTTGTGATACACGTGTTGGTGAGTTTTCATGCTCCTGTTTATGATAGGACTCCCCTTTTTTGTGATTTTTGGATTTCTAATTGATGATTTTTAGAATTTGTGTTTCACCAAGTTTTGCGACTTGCATTGATAAGCTTTATCAATATTTGAGGTTTGGTGGATATAATAAAGAATATGACATTCTTTTTGGTGTATGAGAAAATTTGAGATATTGTATGATTTTTGTGGTTATCATATATAATTGTCATATCTCTTATCCTATCTCATCTTATCTGATATTTATAGCTAGACTGATCCGTTTATTATTTTTCTTCTTAAATAATACTCGGGTCAGACCGAGGTGTTTTAGGTGCTTCCACTTGACTTCTTGTCAGGGATCATCATCTGACTTTTGGCTAACTACTTTAGCTTAGTAGTTTTTGTTTTTATACATTCGAGATAGAGACTCCTTGATGTATACATATTCTTTTGTCTAGCACTTGTACCTATTCTTTTGTGATGTAGTGGATCTTGTATGACCACTACTTTGTTGTACACTTCTATGTGTTATATTCATATCTGTTTCCGCCTTTGTGATATGAATATATGTGACTGATTTATGATATGCTTATTTTATATTTGTTTCCGAAGGTCACATAGCCACTGTGTAGTAGCTTTGAGTTTGTATTTGATGTGTCATATTTCCTCTTGAAATGAAATGCATGACATACTATCTGACATATCGGTACTCGCACAAAGCAATTACACAGATGGTCGCTCCTCAACAGCCTTATGCTTCGTACTAATTGACGGCTTTACCCAGTGTGTCCTTGGTTAGTGTGAGTATAGAGGTGGGGCGTTACAGCTTGTTATCAGAGCCAAACTTCGAAACAATGTAAAATAATTTAGCAAGGATCATTGTCCTAAGTCTCTCTTAGGAATCGTGCCTTAGGATTTAATTCGAGTTTGAGGACCCATTCTATCCTATTTTCTTTTATGATGCCTTATTTTATCAATCAAGTTTGTTTGATATTCATTTTGAGAATAACCTTTTTCCTCTTCTTTCTTTATTTCTTAAAGAAGAGAAATGGTAAGACTTGGCCGTCCCAGCGCCGGTTAATCCAGTGCTACTCCTCAGGATGGCGTATTCATGTCTGCCCAACAGCTTTTGGATCTTCTAAAGAATGCCCAAGTTGTCGGTCCCATTCCTGAGCCTACTCATCCTAAATCCGGGTTTGCACATTTGTGCAGTGATTATACCAATTTAGGTGGAAGGCCATTCAACGGTTTCGAAAGCGTTATAGAAGTCCAAGCTTGGCTTAGAACATGCGATCACATCTTTTCACGCATGAATCTTGTGGATCTACATTGTGTCCAAGTGGCTTCTAGCATGCTCCAGGAGAGAGCATTAGATTGGTATGAGCTTTTGATTTCAAAAATTGTTGAAGCGGATCTTACTTGGGAGCAATTCTGGGAAAGGTTCGAGTTAAAGTTTGTGTCGGAAGCAGAAAAAGTAACTTTAGCTCGACGCTTTATTGATCTTGTTCAAGGTGAATCTTCTGTGACAGATTATGTCGCATCTTTTGAATCCCTCTCTAAATATGGGGTCGGGTATATTAATACCCAATTGAAGAAAAATCAAAGGTTAATCTATGGGTTGAATAAGAATCTCAAAAAGCCTTTACTTCTGAAACTAGAAGTTTCTTTCGACCAGCTTGTAGATATCGCTCTTCGACTTGAAGAGGCCGATAAAGAAAGTGATGTTGAAGTTGTTGGTGCCAAACAGAACTTCAACATCAACAAGAAGAGGCCTATTAAGTTCAAACCTAATCTCAATAAGAAAGGAAAGCAAGCAACTTCGGTAGCAAAGACTCCTACCCCTAATCATGGAGAATGCTACAATTATGGTTCTAAGGACCACTATGTGAATAGGTGTCTGAAACCCCTTTATTGTCGTTATTGCAAAAGTTCGGGTCATCTTATATCTTCATGTTCCATACTTCAAAGAAGGAAAGAGGGAAAACCAAATGTTGTGCAAGCCCCTAATAACACTTCTCTTGATCAAGGTATTTCTCATTTTGTCCTTGATCGCATTATTATGTTTCATGATCATCCTATTCGAGTTCTTTTTGATACGGGTGCATCTCACTCTTTTATATCAAAGGAACTTGTTGATACTTTGTCTTTAAATGTTATGGGCTTGATGACTTCACTAAGAATTGCGAATCCGGTTGGTGGATCCGCAACGCTCAGTTCATTTTGTAAAGACGTTGAGATTATTTTATGTGATTATGCTTTCCGTGCCGATTTGCATGTTATGCGTTACTTAGGTTTCGGAATAATTTTGGGAATGGATTGGCTTAATCATTATGAAGCCCACATCCTATGTCCCAAGAGGACTATCCATCTTTGACATCCCCAATCTGTTAAGTAGATTTCTATTTTTCTTAAAGATTCAAATTCCAATTCGATGGCATCCTTATATTCTCTAAATCCACATGACGACGATAATGATGATGAGGAAGATGTCATTTCCCTCATTCACGTTGTTCATGAATTTCCCGTTATATTTGAGCCCGTTTTAGGATTACCGCCTAAGCGAGCAATTGATTTCAGAATTAATCTAATCCCTGGAGCTCTACCTATCACTCATCCTCCTTATCGTATGTCCAATAAGGAAAATGAGGAGATGCGTAAATAATTATCTGAATTGGAAGCAAAATAGTTTATTCGTTCTATTTCCTCTCCTTGGGGAGCTTCAGCTATCTTTGTGAAGAAGTTCGATGGTACACTTAGACTTTACATTGACTACTGCAAGCTTAATGATCTCACCATCAAGAATAAATATCCCTTGCCTCGGATTGATGATCTATTCGATCAACTTAGCGGTGCTAGAGTCTTTTCACAGTTAGACTTAGCAACCAGTTTTCATCAGCTTCGTATTGCAGAGCATAGCATTCCTTTGACATCATTCCGTACTCGTTATGGATCTTATGAATGGCTTATTATGCCATTTGGTTTAACGAATGCTCCATCTTAGTTCGTTGACCTTATGAATCGAGTTTTCAAAGACTTCCTCGATCGATTTGTTCTCATCTTTATCGATGATATTCTTGTTTATTCTAAAACTGAGGAAGAGCATGAAAAACATCTTCGGATTGTGTTGGAAACTCTTAGGAGCAACCAATTGAAAGAAAAAATTTCTAAGTGCCACTTTTGGCAATCCCGTGTGAATTTTTTAGGACATATTATTTCTGAATCCGGAATTTCCATGGATCCTTCAAAGATTGAAGTGATTCAAAATTGGAAGAGACCGGAGAGTGTGACGAAAATTCGTAGCTTTCTTGGATTGGCGGGCTATTACCGTCGGTTCATAAAAGACTTTTCTAAAATATCCGTACCTCTTACTAGTTTGACAAAGAAGGGAGTTAAGTACATTTGGTCAGACAAATGTGAAGTTGCTTTTCAGAAATTAAAAGAACTCCTTTCCTATACTCCTATTCTTGTGATTCCCGAAGGGAACCAAGACATGATTGTTTATATCGATGCTTGCCATTTTGGTTTGGGAGCCATTCTCATGCAAAGGGAACGTGTTATCGCTTATGCTTCTAGGCAATTAAAGCCTACCGAGACTAGATATGCCACTCATGATTTAGAGCTCGCGGCCATTGTTTTCGCTCTTAGAATTTGGCGTCATTATCTTTTGGGAGAGAAATTTTTTCTCTACACTGATCATAAATCTTTGAAGTATTTGTTCTCTCAAAAGGAACTTAATTTGCGTCAATAACGTTGGCTCGAATTCCTTGCATCTTATGATCTTGATATTCTTTATACTCCTGGAAAGGGAAATCGTGTTGCCGATGCCCTTAGCCGAAAGCAACAAGCAGTTGTTTCCATGATGATATCCGAATGGAATGATCTCGAGACTTTGTCCACTTGTGAGATTCGAGATCGTGAATCCAATTCATGTTCATCTCTTGTTTTATGTAGCCTTGAGGCTCATCCTTCTCTTTTAGTTCGCATCCTTGAAGCTCAAAAGCAAGATCTCGAATTGGCTCTTCTTAGCCAAAGTTGTAAGGATAAAAATAAGGTTGATGGTTTGAAAGACTTTGATATTGATGCTCGCAGAGGCATTCTAAAATTTGGTAGACTTATTGTGCCAAATATTAGTGATCTTCGTAAAGACATTTTAGAAGATTCTCATCGTTCTAAATTTACCATTCATCTCGGTAGTAGTAAAATGTACGCGGACATGAAGCGACTTTATTATTGGGATGGAATGAAATCTGATATTGCTAACTTCATTAAGCGTTGCATGACTTGCCAACTCGTAAAGGTCGAGCATCAAAGGCCCGGTGGGTTAATGCAACCTTTGGACATTCCAGTTTGAAAGTGGGATCAAATTTCCATGGACTTTATTAATGGTCTTCCCCGTTCTCGTTCGGGTCACGACAGTTTATGGGTGATTGTAGATAGACTTACAAAATCCGCCCATTTTATTCCCGTTCGGTCCAATCGGAATGTACCTCTTTTGGCCAAACTCTATGTTAAAGAAATTGTTAAATTGCATGGGGTTCCTACTTCTATTGTTAGCGATTGTGATCCATTATTTACTAGTGGATTTTGGAAGGGTCTTCAAAAAGCTTTGGAAACGAAGCTTAATTTTAGCACCGCTTATCATCCCTAGTCCGATGGACAAACGGAGCGTGTGAATTAAACTCTTGAAGATCTCCTTCGTGCATGTGTTCTTGATTTTGGTGGAAGTTGGGAAGATCATATTTCTCTTGTTGAGTTTTCTTATAATAATAGCTTCCAATCTAGTATTGGTATGGCACCATTCGAGGCACTCTATGGAAGGCCATGCCAATCTCCTTCGTGTTGGCTTGAAGCCGGAAGCTGGTTTTAGGTCCAGATTTTATTCGTGATTCCACAAAAAAGATTGACCTTATTCATCATAGGATGAAAGAAGCTCAAAGTAGACAAAAATCCTATGTCGATAACCAAAGAAGTAATTTGGAATTTTTTGTGGGAGATTTGGTATTCATTCGTGTTTCACCTATGAAGGGTGTTGTGCGTTTCAGTCATTCGGGAAAATTAGCACCTCGATATATTGGTCCATTTCCCATTACCGAATGCATTGGTTCCATGGCTTATCGCCTTTTATTACCGGCTCAATTTTCTGCTATTCATGACATATCCACGTTTCTCAACTACGGAAATGCCTTAGAGATTCTGATTCTATTCTTGAGCTCAGTTTATTAAAGAAATTGAAGTTTCACCTAATTTGACTTATGAGCAACATCCTGTTCGTATCATTACTACGGAGGTTAAACGCCTTCGTAATAAAGATCTTCTGCTTGTGAAAGTTCAATGGTCCACAAATCCTAAGGATTGTTTTTGGGAATCCAGAGAATTCATCGAGCGAACACATCCGGACTTACTCTCTCGTGCTCTATAAGGTGAACTTCTCACTTCAAAATTTTCTTTTGTGTTGTTATGCCTTAGAGTGGTTGTTACTCTTTATTTTCTTCTTAAGTATTGCAAGGACGCAATTTCTTTAAGGAGGGAAGTCTGTAACAACATGCATATGTTACGATTATATATTTTAAATGTTTTATTTAAATATAGCATCGTTTTTTGAATTTAAAGTCTGAAATGTGACTTTTTGTAAACAGCCGAATCCGGACTCGAGACCACTTCCATTGAGTTCAAAATGACATTTACAACTTTTTTGAGTATAAACATTGATATGTTTGGAGTTGATTAGGATTTTGGTATTTTCATTTGGGCTTTGGGTTTGGTTCTAGCCCACTAACCCAATAAGAGAACTCAAACTTCTCTACCAAATACCCTAACTCCTCTACACTTCATTCATTCTACTCATAATTTCATAACACTCTAGCTAAAAGGAAAATGGGGAAAAAGATAGGAAATTAAAATTCTTAAACCCTAGATTATTAGGAAATTAAAATCCAAGTTCCAAATTCAAGGAGAAGCTTAGGTAAGCATCCTCTTCATCTTCTCCATCTCAATTCCTCTTCAATTTGTGATTTTTCCTATAACCTAACTTAGGAAATTCATTGCATTTGATCATAGATTGAAGGTTCTTGAAGTGAAGTTGAAGAGAGATTGATCTTGCTTTGTTTTAGAGCTTCTCATTCCTTGTTTTTGAATTTAAAGGTGAGTTCTTGAACTCACATCTATGTCTATAGCTTTCATTGTTGTTAGGTATGAATTCCTAACATCTATTTCATGTCCAATTGCTTTTGAATTGAATTGGTTTGATGAATTTTTCAATTTTGGGTATTTTGACGTCAAAATTTATGAAAATCCTACTATGGATATTTGGACATGTTATATGGAGTGTATTGAAGAGCCTATGGGGTTGGGTTGTTGCTTGGCATAAATCCCTAGCCACCGTCGCTCATTCGATCGCTTTCGAGATAATTTGGTCATCAATGGCCTAGGTAAATTATGCCCTGAGATTCAGCTCAGACGTCTGGAAAAATGATCGAATGTCTGAGGCAACGAAATAAAAATTCTAGATTCCCAACTCAGACGTCTGAGGTCATTACCAGACGTCTGGGCGATCTAGAAGAAAATTTCCAGATTCTCAGCTCAGACGTCTTGGAATACCACTAGAGGTCCGGTGCTGTTTAATTCAACCAATTTACCTATTTTTCAATGGATTTCCGTTTTGGTCGATTTTTGTTGATCTGGTTGGTTGTCGTCATTTATTATCGACTTTGATGACTTCTTTTCTGGATTTTTGGGAATATCCATTTGATGGATTCGATATCGATTTTTACAGTTTTAATTCACGTCGTCGAATGTGAATTTTTGATGATAGATTGTTTTTACAATCGTTTCTATGATTTGTCACTTTAAAATACAAAGGTTTCTATACTAGTAGTAGGTACTCAAACTCTTTCACAAAAACGATTTCAACACTACTTTTAAATACAAAGCTCGTTTTTAAAATCGTTTTCCAATCTATTAGTATATACAAACCTTTACCTCACTCGTACAAGAAATCCAATTAAACGACTTAGCAAAACAAGTGGTATGAAACGCTTGCGTTTATTTCGTCGGTTAATTCTTAGACTTGTTCGATTGAAATCTTGTGACAATTTTCGAGTGGAAATCTACAATTTGTTCATAAATATTTAAGTTAAGCCAGTGGTTATGGGACATGAAGCTAAACTCATCTATTTACTAGCTTGTTGTATTTTACTCTTTTATTGATCTATGATGATCATTTTGTGGTTTAGACGAGCGATATGCGATGTCTCTTTGTCCGCGTGGGGGACGGTACCCCGTTTTGTGGAGTTTTGTCTCATTTTTACGGGCTAGCGACCCATGGATTTTTATGAAGTACGGTTCATCGGGCGTACCGTTGTACTACATCGTTGTTCCGGCTTATGTAACGACCCGCTATTTTGGACCATTCGCATCCATTATAAGTGTATAGGTAGACACTCATGCCAGAATTGAATTGCTTAAAATACCGCGTTGTTAATTTAAATTTGGCAAAACTGAACATATACAGTAAATAAATTAATCACAGATCACAGACACAGAGTAATAAATGCAGCGGAATTAAAAGAGATAGTAGTTCATGAAGCTACTATATAAATGTATAAGATACATCAGAGTTTACAACAGAAGAGTAATACGATACATCAGAGTTAAACCAGATACAACGGAAGAGTAACACGATACATTAGATAAAAATCAGAATACATCACTGGAATCATCGAATACTGAAAGCAGAATAGATGGCTGGATCTTCAAGCAAAGCTCCAACTTCAAAGGTGAGTCTCGAATACTGATACACTCAGTCTGACCCGAGCGTAAAGCAAAACACAAAACACTCGAGTCAGGATTAACATTCTTATATTTATAAATCCAACTCAAGTGAAATAGCAATTGAAATACAAGTAACTCAAAGGATGTTTGGAATAACCATCCTTTAAGGATCCGTTAAACTATCTACTATGTAGTAGTGTACGATAAGTAGATAATGTCTATCAGTAATATAAAAAGATATCAAAATAGTGTTAAGTCATGGCCCATTCCACCCTTAACACATTTTTATTCCCAAAAGCATATACAAGACCGTAGTTTCCCCAAAACCGGAAGTCACCAGAGGGCAATCCATATACTAAAGGTACAAAACAAATTCGTAGTGGTCGCGAATAAAGGGAATACAAGTATGACAAGGCACATGAGGCAATACCCAAGGTAGTGACACTACCGTTTGCCTGATCCGGACTGGTGAGAACGCATCGCTGCAGCGACCGCAACACCGTGAAACAACACTCCCAAATCAAGGGTGCACCAATCGACAACAAGTAATGAGTAGTTCGAAGAAGTGTGTTCACTTGAGGTAGCTAATCCTCCATTGGCCCGGCACGGCTCCTGTTTTAGTCATTTCCAATTTGACACAAGTGTCAAAGCTATCCATTATCGTTCTCTTTCTTCAGTCATCACGTACATCATTCCAACCACTTCATTCTGGATCACCACTCCGTGTATAGTTATTAAAGTGGTTTTCGGTTTAGATAGAGAGTATATCCATAACCGATTCCGGTCTCTTTAATAACTTTCGTAATTATTACACCGATTGGTCGTTTAATATATTTCAAAACCAAATCAAATACAATTTCAAATAGAATTCGTAAACCAACATTTCATTTGCCTTTCTAAATCAATTTCCACAATTTACGTTTCAAAACTTCCAAATTATCATTTCAAAATCTTATAATTCAATTTCAATCTTTATTTAAAACAATTCAAAATTGATTCAAGTTCGTATATAAGTTTCATTCCGAAATCCTTTAAATTTATTTAAATTTATCATTCAAATCAATTTATCTATTTCATTCCATATTAAATAATTTATCATCCAAAACAATTTCTATTAAATTTCCAATACATTAGATCCATTATTTAAATTCAACTTCATTATATCAAACTTACAAATCTAATTAAATTAAATTCATCAAATCAAATTCTTTAAATTTCAAGTCTTACATTAATTTCAAAAATCACATTTTCATTTCTTGATAAAGAAATTCAATTTCACTTATTTACTTTCTTAAATAATTTTCCAAAACTTACTTAATAAAGAAAACTCAATTTCAATTATTTACGAAGTAAAATTCACTTATTCAAAAGTTCAATTTTTCTTATTAAAGAATTTCAATTCAATTTAATCATTAAATAATTTAATCTTATTTAAGTATTAAATAATTCAAAACTTAATTATTAAATAATTTCAAAGTTTAATAATTTCAACTTAATTATAATTTCAAACTTAATTATTTAATCATTTCAAACTTAATTCAATCATTTCTCAAATCAAACAACATTCTTTCATCAATTTCGTTTTTTAATATTTTGTTTCAGATTATTAAATATTAACATTTTCCTTTCATTAAAAGTTCAAATTTCAACTTCATTTCAAAACCATATTATTTATTCAAATAAAATCTTCGCTTATTTTTAAATCAAATTATTGACCAATCGGGTTTTATTAAATTTCCTATCCTAGATCAAAGTTCAATTTGGGTATTTATCATTTCAACCCGATTCCAATTCAATTCAAAATCAAAGCATAACAAAGGGAACTTGCAGTGCGATAACTGGGATGGTGTCAAAGTAAACAAACAAGCAATAACAACAAACAATAACAATCCAATAATCAATTCAAATAATCCCGAAATAACTGTATTAATTCGCATTGTTATTTGTGTAAATTAATATAATTATTTCTAGAATCTACACTATCATTTCATGCAGATTAAAGATTTTTCCACTAATTATTTATACGGTTTTCACTTGTCAATCAATTTAAATTTTACACTACAACAATTAATCCAATATACGTCGATGGTTCAAAGTGTAATTATCACTATTCTACATGTCAATTAATTTAACAATTAAAAGGGGTCATATTCAACTAATCGAATTTGACATATAAATCAGTTTTAAAATTGTTAACTATCCTATATCAATTTCAATTTTGCATACTATTTATCATTTAACACTAACAAATTTACATCCAATATAAACATCAACAATCAATCATTTATCAACTAAACTGGATTATCATTGCATATATAACAGATAATGGTGTCAGATGTCACAGGTTAACTGATATAGGTAATAACAGTGTAAATATCTAACAGCGTCATATTTCAATTGTCGTTTCAATTGAAATCAAATTTAATAAATAAAAGAACATTAATCATGAGTGATTTGCTCACCTTTCGAGGCTAGAGAGATAGTCAAAATAGTTAAGTCACGCAATGCTAGTACGATTTCCAAAGCAAAGCCAGATGGATATAATTCGATGAAGCAAAGGGAACGACGGACAAAGCTGATAAATGGAATAGATAGAAATGAATTAGGATCATCTCGATATAACTACAAAATGAAGGTCACAACCATACATCTATTTTCTAAAGTAAAAAAAAAATTAGGCTCATACTTGAAATAATAATTGTATATATTTCTAAAGAAAAACCCAATTATAAATTTTAATTATAAAAATCAATATAAACAATTGACTATAATATACAAATAACTTATACACATGTATATATATAAAAAAAAATGAACAATATATACTTTATATGGATACTTTATGTAAAGATTTCTAGTTAAACAAAGATGCACAAAAACAAGCTTAACTAACATTTCAAATACTTGCACAGCTAATACATTTATTTTATTTCATTTTATTTAAAAACACATATGAGCAGCATATATACATACTATATAAAGTACGACTTGATTAGCAGCTGTAGTTGAAACTGTATATGCAAATAAAACAAAATCTATATATATAATTCAAACCATGATATCTATACATATTTCAAAGTTATATAGCCTAATCATAAATGTATACACGTCATACCACTTTACAGCAAACAAAGGGTAGTATATTTATATATATAACACAACGCTTTAACAAAACAAATTATATTATCTTTATAAAATATATATAACAGACCAAATATATGAACTTACTTGCATACTAATAATATATAATATACATATACAACAGCAGCATGCAAATATACGTATATTTTATTGGAAAAAAAATATATCTGAAACCAAATCATATTATGTATATAATTACCTTTAACACGCATTTATATAAAGTGTAAAGAAGAACAATTAAACTATATATAATTTGTAAGCAACAACAGATAAAAATACACTGATATAAAGCCTTTACGATATAAACACATAGTTTACGTAAAAGAGTACATAAGATCTAAAAGAAATAATATAAAATCTACTGCAACTTATGTAATATGTACTAGCACAGCTGTAAATGAATATATACTAAATGTATAATAGACTTGCCCATTATAAAATGAAAGTGCAGAGGCCAGAAGGCAGAAACAAGTGCTGGTCGCCAGGCTACGCGCGGAGAGGCAGAGGCCCGAGTATGGTTTCGGCAAAGTGGAAGCTAGAGGGGAAGAGGAGAGGCCTTGCGAGGATGGAAGTGGTCGGTGGAACAAAGGAGACTGCTGCAGTTGAGACGGGAGGGGAGAAAGGAGAGGAAGATGGGTGGCGAGGTGATCGACAGGAGCTTGGTGGAGAGAGGTGGCGCACGCATGGACGAAGTGATTTGAGGGAGGGTGGAAGGCGCAGTGCATGGCCGGTGGTAGGCTGGAGCGGGTCCAGGTGGTGTTTGGTTGGAAGGAGTGTAGGCTGGTGTGAGGTTCGGTGGCCTGGGCGGGTGAGGGTGGAGGAGGTCGGACGAGGCTGGGTGGAGGCTGAGCGATGGTAGGTCGGGTGCTAGCGGGTTGGTTGAGGTGGAGGAAGCGGGCGCTAGGATTCGACCAAGGGTGAGATGAAAAGGGGCTCGGCTGGAAAAGTATTGAAACATGGAGATCGGGCTTGCTCATGGGCGGCCTTCAAAGAAGAATGACATAAGCTGGTGGTAGAAAGGAATATGAGCAGCACCTTTAAAAAATTCTATGCATAATTTTTTTTTTAAGGACTCAGATCCAAAATAAAAAGGGAAAGGAGGATGGAGACTCATAAATTTGAAATGAACCAGCGCATGAAAATAAAAGCAGCTTTATATCCATTGTCATTATATTTGTGCATCACACGTTTCCAAATGAAATGTAAACCAAAGAATATGAAAGAACCGAAATAATACACTTCCCAAAAGGAAAAGGAAAAAGCATGCAAAAAATTCAAGGTAAAATATTTAAAGCAAAAGCTATTGGATTACTCAGCTGAATTGGAAAGAAAAGGAAAAATGGCACCGGCACCAAATATTGGAAACCGCAAATGCAATAAAAGGTCAGACAGTAATTTTCAAAAATAAAATAAAGGCTGGCAGCTGACGGCTTTAAACGCTGAGAAATGAATAGTCAAAGAAAATGAAATGACGGGTACCGATACGATTAGCCGTTTCGCAGTTTCGCCGCGAACCGGACACCAAAAGACAAAATGAATATATCATTGTGACCAGTGCGATGAGACGTTTAAAACGGTATACGGATATTAGTGGTACGATTGGATTATAAAATTTCGAATTTTCTAATAGCGGAAAATGCAAGAAAAACGCTGAAAAATAAGATCGACGGAGCCAAAGATGTCCGAATTTGGAAAAACGACAAACTGACATCTTGCTCAGAAGATGTTTTAGAATTTTTCTATGTAAAAATATTTAGGTTTCGGAAACATTTTATTTTCATCGCTTTTTAACTGATTAAATTGAAGTAAATTTACGCGCGAAATAAACTTTCATATTTTCGGACGAAAATTTATCGGTTGCTATGTTTAACTAAACGCATTCCAAATATCAAATTTTTTATTTCCAAATTTTATCGTTTAAAATTTCACAAAATTTCAATTAATAACGTTATTAAAACAGTT
This sequence comes from Allium fistulosum, assembly GCA_030737815.1. NCBI lineage: Eukaryota > Viridiplantae > Streptophyta > Magnoliopsida > Asparagales > Amaryllidaceae > Allium > Allium fistulosum. The sequence continues at coordinate 926,928,224 of CM060906.1, forward strand.
GAAATTTACGGGTCGTTACAGCTTATTTGAGTTTCAGGTTCCTCGGGCGTACCGTTGTACTACGTCGTTGCACCGGCTCTATGGATTAGCGACTCATGGGATAACGTCCCGTTTGTGATACACGTGTTGGTGAGTTTTCATGCTCCTGTTTATGATAGGCCTCTTTTTTTTGTGATTTCTGGATTTCTAATTGATGATTTTTAGAATTTGTGTTTCACCAAGTTTTGCGACTTGCATTGATAAGCTTTATCAATATTTGAGGTTTGGTGGATATAATAAAGAATATGACATTCTTTTTGGTGTATGAGAAAATTTGAGATATTGTATGATTTTTGTGGTTATCATATAAATTTGTCATATCTCTTATCTTATCTCATCCTATCTGATATTTATAGCTAGATTGATCCGTTTATTATTTTTCTTTTTAAATAATACTCGGGTCAGACCGAGGTGTTTCAGGTGCTTCCACTTGACTTCTTGTCAGGGATCGTCATCTGACTTTTGGCTAACTACTTTAGCTTAGTAGTTTTTGTTTTTATACATTTGAGATAAAGACTTCTTGATGTATACATATTCTTTTGTCTAGCACTTGTACCTATTCTTTTATGATGTAGTGGATCTTGTATGACCACTACTTTGTTGTACATTTCTATGTGTTATATTCATATCTGTTTCCGCCTTTATGTTATGAATATCTGCGACTGATTTATGATATGCTTATTTTATATTTGTTTCCGAAGGTCACATAGCCACTATGTAGTAGCTTTGAGTCTGTATTTGATGTGTCAGATTTCCTCTTGAAATAAAATGCATGACATACTATCTGACATATCGGTACTCGCACAAAGCAATTACATAGATGGTCGCTCCTCAACAGCCTTATTCTTCATACTAATTGACGACGTTACCCGGTAGTGTCCTTGGTTAGTGTGAGTATAGAGGTGGGGCGTCACATTTATCAATAAAAAATTTAAATTTGTCAAAATCCATATTTAGTCTAAATGAAATTATATATATATATATATAATTTTATATATACATATACTTAATTATGCAATGTCACTTTATGTTGTAAATGATTTTAAAATATTTTTATTAGTGGATATAAACATATATATTTTTCATTTTATAAATTTTTTTTCTGTACATATATATATAATAAGTATAATTCATTTGCAAAATTTAAATTTGGATTTAAATTTAAAAGATATTTTCATATCTATATCAATTTTTAAAATTTAAAATTCGAAATTTAAATTTGAATTTTAAATTGTTTATATAATACTTATAACTATTATTTTACGTGTGTATATGTATATATATAAATATAAGGTTGTTTTACATTATTATATGTATATATGTGTGTATATAGATTTAATCAAATATAAATATAATTTTATATCACACTATACACACACACACAATACAACATATATGTATGCGGATGGGATAACATATCCATTACGGTGTAAATCCCACTACTTAGATACTGGCATGTTAAACTATGCATACTTTATATGTTGCACGTACACGTACATGTGTATATGAGACACATGTACACACTATATATTATATATATTATATCAAAAAAATTATTTTATTAATAAACAAAACAAAATAATTATTTTATTCAAAAATTATTTAGATCATATCTAAACAATTTGGACTTCATATACACAATAAAATCCAAAATGGTAAAAAAATTAAAATTCACCAATTTGAGTGGACTTCATATACCACTTGTGCTTTATTATAACGAGCCGCATTAGTTAAATTTGAACTGCTTGTGCTACAATACTATTTGAGTGGCTTGGGATATTTTGGTATTAGCTTTAAAGTGCATAATCAAACTACTAATGGATCAATGACTCTAGTTATGGGCGAGACATCTTTAATCCTGGTAATTTGTGTACTTTTTTCCCTCTGTTTTCACTTAAACAATGTTGAAAGATATTTTTAACCAGTAAAAATTATGGTATAACAAAATTCTATGCCGTTAAATTATTATAAAAATTCATCTTTCTCAATTCATCAAAATTTAAACAATAACTCGCCAATTGAACTCAAAGTCACAATCAAGAGTAGATCTCCTGATCTACTACAAATATCTATCTGTTGCCCTGAATCAGACCAAAATCCAAATTTGGAAAAAACAATAATAATTAGATTGAAATTCCTTGAGGTAGACTTGGTTGGGTAAGTGTTGCATTAGCTTGATTTTTTTTCATTTGTTTTATTATGAAAAAGCATGAATGATAATCTATTAGCTGTGTTCTTAAAACTTAAGAAATATTAAAAGCATCCTTTAAAATTAGATGTTCATAAGGAGAAGCCGTTTTATCCAAGGAAAACTCTTTTTGAAATCCCGTGATTTATGCCATGAATTCGATTTCTTCCCTCAATACTTCATATCTAGTTATTTGATCATGCTAGCGATCTCTAGAGGCATGGTTTCAAATACCAAACCTTGATGGCTCATGGTTCAAGGCTCCAACGGTCTAATCGATTTGACCACTGACATCATCATGATTTTTTTGGTTCAAAATTGATCAAATTATTTCACATAAACATTGATACATAATGCATGAAATGATATATTATACCACACCGAACCACTTCATTCATTACACGAAGCAACAAAATATACGGTGCACCAAATCATATGCATGTTTAATTACAAACAAATAGCACTAAAAGAAATCCAATACTATAATTTTTTTAGAAACTCTCCGATATAGAGGACCTCCGGGAAGAACGACGGACCAACCAACTTCAAGGAGGATTAAGTTCATTATTACCAAGCAAAATTTCCGAACCAAATTATCTATTTATGGTTACGTAGTTCATTATGAACTAATTACTGAATTAAAACATTCAAGAAATATAAACCAAATCCACTTCAGCTCAATTCTTCAAATTAGAGTTCTCAAATTGCATTTTAAGATATTAGCTCAATGTTCTTAGATTGTAGGGATCGTGAATGCACTTGAGGTGGCAATCATTTGAAGGTGCAACTAATTTTTTTTAACACTAATTAAATTGTTTTTTTACCAAATATGTTTGAAGAAAAGAACATGTATAGCGTTTTTATTTCTAATTTTAGGGTGAACAATTTAGGCAAATCAAATTATGAGGGTTTTAAGTTTTTTTTATCAAACTATCAGTTCTGTGACGCCCCATCTCTATACCCACGCTAACCAAGAACACTACGATGTAGTGCTGTCAATTCGCACAAAGAAGTTACACGGAGGATCGCTCCTCAACAGCCTTATTCTCCGTGCTAATTGACAGCACTACATCGTAGTGTTCTTGGTTAGCGTGGATATAGAGGTGGGGCGTCACAAGTTCCGAGTGATTAATCTAAAGTTTTTCATGATTTAGGACTATACCATTGATTCACGTGCACGCAGAGTTATTTAGCTTTTGAACCATAGTTATGAGAATTCAAAAATTAACATGGTCATTTAAACCGTGGATTCAAACTATCTAGAACTAAATATGATTTGATAAACCCGGAACCGTGGATTTAAACCGTGGATTCAAACAATTATCCAATTACTCCGGTCATGTCTAAGTACCATTCCAGCAGTAATGCAAAGCATGCACAAGTATTTTAGGGTTCGTTTTTTACGAAGCGAGCTGACATTTGATCGGAGAAGTTGGTGGAAAGAGAAATATGTTTGGTTGGAAGGGGACATTGGTTGAGCGAGATATAATTATAAAAGGTTGTACCTATAATAGAGTGTGTTAGTATGTATGCACCATTTTTTTCCTCTTTCCATAAGAGGGCGGGAGCGGGCAAGAAAAAGCGTCCAACGATACCTTATTTCTTTCCGCAACTTATTCTGGAACAAGTTAGGTGACCATTATCTTTATCCCCTAAAACATTCTTCGTCAAAAAGAAGGCACTAATGGCAACCTTACTGGGATCGCCATGGCTTCAAATTAGGTCATTATCCGATCTTCAAACCTCAAAATTCAAATCCATTTTATTTTCCAACTCTTCATGTTTCTTCATCAAAAGAAGTAGAAGGAATTTCTCTATTTCCGCAACGAGTGAACCATCTTCGTCGATCGCCGGTCCAATTGAAGGTCAAGTCAGAGTTCGATTCGCTCCTTCTCCAACTGGAAATTTGCATGTTGGTGGCGCTAGAACTGCCCTTTTCAATTATTTATTCGCAAGGTAACATTTTGCTTTTCTTACCCTTCCGTTGTCTTCAACCAGGTTGAATATTTTGGCATTCTAGTCAAGTTGGGTTTTGATAAATCCGTAATATTTATACGTATCTGTATACTTCTGGTGGGAAATTGAGTATTGAGTACAGTGTTATGGCAGTTTATATACTTGGTTAAGTACGTATTATTCATTTGTTTGGTTTTCTCAAACAGGGCAATGTGAGTTCTTTTGCAAAATTTATAACTTGAAATGGCCTGGCATGTTGGCAGTAATTTACTACACCTTCGAGAAAAGTTTAACTTGTGTTAAACCTAATGATTTTTAACCTCTTTATGGGTTTTAACTTATCGTCACGTTGTTCCAGTTGATCTTTCAGTATATTGTGTCTCTGCTAGGGCTATGGAAATATAATGCAAACATTTTGACCTGCCACTAGGGGTGAGCGTCCGATGATGAAAATCTTTAAATCAAATTAAAACCAATAAAAATGAAAAGCATAACAAACCAACCGAATTAACTCTAGTTGGTTAGGTTGGTAATCTAGTTTAACCGAACTAAAATTGATTTACATTTTATGTTTGGAAAATTCATTGAACTTTCGAATAAAACATAAGTGTGTAATTAAAGTATTGTGTTCTTGTGCTTTTTAATAGTAACTTTGACACATTTTAGACAAATATAATTTATTTAGACTAATAAACTTATCTAAAAATAATAATTATAACACAATAATTTTGCCAATATACATAGTTGTGAAAGGCGCACTATGGCACGTGCCATGGCGCAAAGCATGGCGTGATGTTTGTGCCTTACTTCAGTATGGTGAGACGCACATGAAAATGCACGGTGAACGGTGCAAATGGTGCTTACGGCGCAAATGGCGCGCGGTGCAATAATGGCATGCCTTTTCGTTATTTCATGGTTATTTATTTATTTTTTATTTTTTACAAATCAAACTAATCTTCAACATGGTTGAATATTTTTTTTTTTATACAATGATATGATTATATTTTGAATCAATCTCCAATAAACTTTGAACTGTTTATTTATATTATTACCGTAACAAATTATGATGGACAAGTAGAACCGAGATTGCAAATCTGAATCAAATCGATCCTTACCCGATTTGATGAAAAATAACATGAAGAGCCAATTGGACCCGAAAAATTAGACAAAAAAGCGAGAAAATATATGCATTTTTAGTGTTATTACCAAATTAAGATCGGATCAAAGTTTTAAAATATATAAGTTAGATTGGACAAAACCAAAGCCAATATGACTAGAATCGAGACCTGTCGAATCGGGTCCAGATCTGACCCGACAGGTCTAAATTTCATCCTTGTACCGAGCAAATAATCTCGAATGATTGCATTTTCCAAATTAATCTAGAACGAACTTCGAACGAACTATCTGTTCTAATTACCGTTGCTTCGAACAAATAATCTCAAGTGGATGTTTTTTTACAAATTAATCTCTAATGAACTTTGAACCGTTCGTTCCTATTATGGTTTCGCACCGAATAATTTGTCAGTGGATATAAAACAGATGAGAAAGATGCTGAAGCTTATGAATCTGATGATGCATATATTGATTTAGAAAATGTGACTGCTGAATCAGATTCAAATTTCTATTTTATCAGTAATATGTACTATTATATTGGATTTTGATTTTTAAAGACTATTATTCTTGAAATTTCATGTTTATGATATTATATTTTATAATGTCTTTTTGCAAAATATCTAAAAATATATATTTAATACATATGTTTTAGTAAAAAAAATATATTGAACATTTTCAATTAACTGTTTTATATATTTAAATTCTAAAAAAATTCCAAACATGTGCAACGAATTATAAAGGCGTGCACCATTTGCCTTGCCATGCGTCAAGGCTTTAGGGAGTCTTTGCACCTTTTTGTGCCGTGCGCCATTAATAACTGTGCCAATATAATAGAAGTTCGATTAATTTGGTTAAACCGATAACCAAACTAATTTTTTTACGAATCGATTATAAACTAATCTAGTTTCAAAATCAAACCAAGCCGACCAAAATAAACTGTTTTGGTTGGGTTAACCAAAGATTGCTCACCCTTACTTGCCACACTAAATTAGCTTATTGGGAAGTTGTAGGTATTAAAAACTAAGATCACTGTTAATTCTTCCAACATCTATTCATCAACTGTAAAAATAATAGCCATATTTTGATGGTTTATGGGGTTCAACTTGCTTAACATAGTCAAAGCTGCTTTATATGAAATCCGTAGGGCCAGAGAGACTGCTTTTGGGTTTAATCATTCGGATACCTCCAGCATAGATTGCATATACATATTTATTTGTGCGCGCGCTTGTGTTTTTGAATGTTCGATATTGATAATAAATTGGTGGTGGAGGCTTTTCTAAAATACAGTTGAATGCGTAATTTATAGGTCGAACGGTGGGAAGTTCATCTTACGAATAGAAGATACTGACTTAGAGAGATCTACAAGACAGTCGGAGGAAGCAGTGTTAAATGATTTGACTTGGCTTGGTCTTGACTGGGATGAAGGTTAGGAATATGCAGTCAGTTTCAAATCAATGTTGCAGAATATAAAATATACTGCCATTCCTTAATGTCATGACTGTCTAGTTGTATACTGCATGCTACTATATTTTGAAAATATTTTTTGAAGTAAGCGTACTCCACCATATGCGTGTGTGTGTATGAGGAGCGCTCAATGGAACTTCCACATCATAACATTATTTAAATCGGATTGTGTGGTGGAAATCAGGGGTGTTGCAAAATAGGGGTGCCATTGAATTTGAATGCTCGTGTGTGTGTGTGGGTGGGTGGGGGGGGGGGGCGCTCAATGGCACTTCCATGTCATCAGACTCATCACATTATTTAAATGCAAGTTTCACCGTGTTAATTTTCTGGATTCTTAATCGAGTCATCATCCATAAAATACAATGATCTGATTATTGCATCTCCCTAAGTCTCCACTATTAGTAATTCCCTTTTTCCTCTCATGAGTGTGAAAGCACGATTTAAGTTAATGTTTTTGTTGTGTCTCAGGGCCTGGTATTGGTGGTGAATTTGGTCCTTACCGCCAATCTGAACGGAACTCTCTATACAAGCAATATGCCGAGAAACTATTGAACTCTGGTTATGTTTACAAATGTTTTTGTTCTAATGAGGTAGCTTATTATGTATATATCCTTATAACTATAACTTTCCTAATAAAATTTGGAATATTGATATTACATTTATACAAAATTTCCAGGAACTAGAGCAAATGAAAATTCGAGCAACACAGATGAAATTGCCACCTGTATATACAGGAAAATGGGGAAGTGCATCTGAGGAAGAGATAGAGGAGCAGCTGGCAGAGGGAACTCCTTATACTTATCGTTTTCGAGTTCCAAAGGAAGGAAAATTAAAGATAAACGATCTTATTCGGGGTGAAGTAAGATTATACAAAAAAAACATTTACATTTGAACAGCATTTTAAAAAGAGCAAATATCATCCAATTTCCTTGATCAAAAGACTTAACTTATACCCCTAAAGTTTTTTAGTTACCACAGTATACCCCTAGGTTTTGCTCTGTGACTCAGAACTTTCCCTGTTAATTTCCGTATTGAACAGCTAATTACACACTCATTTGACTTTGTCAAACTCATAACAGTCCTCAAACCACCTTCACCATTTATTATTTTCTGTTTTAGCATGCTATCATATTCTTGCCATCTCCTTTTGCCTTTCATGTCTCCATATGTTATAGTAAATTCCAGGTAGTATCATGATCTCATCTGTGACTACCATGCAGTGTCATCTGGACCTATTATTATGGCTGTCAATGGATACCCGAAAAATCCGTCCGCATCCCCATCTGAAAAGCGGATAAATATCCGATATTCGAAAAAATGGATGCGGATGCGGATACGAAGACATCCGCATCCGAAAATTATCCGTCTGGTTTATGTTAAGATTATAGTTCAAATTATGTGTATTTTAATGCAGTAAATGATATTCGTTTATTATTTTATTAAGTTAGTAGTTTATGTTATATGCACTTAATGCTTATTAACTGCTCGAAACTATTTCTTATTATCATATTTGTTAATTTTTAACACTTTTTAATAATCAATGTGATTGAAAAATATTTATGTTAAACTAATTTTTTTTTTGTAATTCTTGATTTATCGGTCGTTAGCGGATAGGATAATTATCCGATATCCGTTCGTATCCGCGGATGCGGATATCCGATATCCGAAAATGATTTCGGATGCGGATGCGGATATGACACTATCCGCATCCGAAATCATCCGTTGACAAGACTACCTATTATTAGTTCTACCATGTGTATCATCACCTTTAGAAGCCATGATAAACTGGGCCCACCTCTGGTTTGTGCTACCTCCTCGGAACCACCACCAGCCCCTATCACCTTGCCTTCCTACATCATCATTATGTTTCCATAACACTCCCTTGAACGTGGAACCCTTGACATGTCAGCTGCGGGTCTTAGTTGTTGATTGTAGAATCAGGTGACATGGAATGGTGTAGTACGCAAAGGAAATGTTGTGGAGAGGAAAGAAAGATGACATGGTTAGTCTGGTCACATTTTAAATTTTTAATGTCGCATGCAAAGCATGATAGCCGTATTCTGGGAACATTTGCCCAAAGTATACAACTGTAGAGGTAGTTAAGGGATTCTGTAGTAGCAACAAAGAATCAGGGATATTGAAGAAATTTATTCACATGTAAATAATAAATTGTTTTTAGTAAACTTTTCTTTTATTATTATTATTTGCCAATCATTTGATAGTCTCATGAAGGTCTGTTGGAACTACGATACTCTTGGTGATTTTGTTATTTTGAGAAGTAATGGTCAGCCTGTATACAATTTCTGTGTCACTGTTGATGATGCTACTATGAATATATCACATGTTATTAGGTATCTTTTTTTTCATGCTTAATATAAAATTATCATAACATTGAGAGAATACAAAATATTAATGTTTTATATGCATGCATCAGAGCAGAGGAGCATTTACCAAACACCCTTAGACAGGCACTCATTTACAAAGTAAGTTTGTAGTAATATAGAAGACATTTCTTTACTTTTTTTAAACTGACCATCTTTTCCACAAACCTAAATCACAAAGCATTTTTAGGCTCTGGGATTTGAAATGCCTTCTTTCGCACATGTTTCATTAATTCTTGCTCCAGATAGAAGTAAGCTATCTAAACGTCATGGAGCAACATCAGTTGGCCAGGTAAAATTTCTTTTTATAAAATATCATAGTGGTATTGAAATTTCTATGATAAAAAGATGTATGAATTTTATGAGCAATTAAGAACGCTATATTTGATATTGACAGTATAAGGAGATGGGATATTTACCCCAGGCGGTGGTAAACTATCTAGCTCTTTTAGGTTGGGGTGATGGTACAGAAAATGAGTTTTACACCATAGACCAGCTTGGTTAGTTTCAGCTACCACTAATATCATCTGGGCATACTATTTTATGAATATATATGTATTTCAATTATCTTCTTTTTTATGGTTGACAGTTGACAAGTTTACAATTGGTCGTGTCAATAAGAGTGGAGCTATTTTTGACTCAGCAAAATTAAGGTATGCAGTGGACAATGTACTAGAATGAGTTTTATTTTACTTCATGAGGTCAGTATTTTACATTGACCATTTTCCTAACACTATGACACTGAATTATTACCTTTCTTATATTATTGATTTTTCTCTTTACTTCTACTGTCTTGATATATTTTAAGAATATTGGAAGTGGAGTTTTAATTTGGATTATATGTTGACATGTTTTAGGGGGCATCCATAATTCCGCCTTTTGTTTTAATAAATTTGGGATTAAATATTTGTACTTATTTCTGTTATGTGATGACTAACTCTAAACTAAATATAAACATGAAAGGTATTCACATGGCATATTTTATAAATATTATTGTTGTTTTTTGTTTTTACTCTCATAATGCATTTTACAAGAATTCAGAGTGAAGTTTCAGTTTCAATGTATGAATTAGTGCTGACATTTTCAAAGTTGCTTTCATGATTTTAATCATTTATCAATAAATTTAGGGCTAAATATTGATATTCATCTTAAACTTGTAATTTATTTATCTCTCTATTATCGGAATAACTCTTTGTAACTCTAAATGAAAAATATTCACATTAAAATTCAAATTTGAATACATGTTGAAATTTGACCTTTTGTAGCAATTGTAATATTTTTGGACTTAAATATTAATTACTTTTATGAATTTATCTAACTTATATCATACAAACCTATTTTCACTCCCTATGAAGCATCCAATTTTCTCTACTATTATAGTAGCGGACATCTTGCCACGATAAAGGATTTCCCGTATGTTTACACCATTATTGTTCTAGAGACGACCTTATTAAAAGATAAGTCGGATTTTTAAATTTCAATAGTGATGTCTTCTAGACCTTTGCAGTTCACATTGTGGAGTCTTGTATATTAGATTCACTTCTATATTACTATTACAATGGAATGAAATTTGACCCAATTATACATTTATATTAAGGATAGTATGCAGTGGCGGCCAATAAGGTGGTTACCCTAGTCAAGAAGAACATTAATTGCCCATTTTGTTTAGCACAAAAAACATAAATTAGTTTGGAGGAAAAAAAATTCACATAAGTCTCACATTATCATATTAAAATAAATATCCAAATATTTGTATTTCACATTATAATTTTTATAAACTGTGAATGTGTGAATTCTCGAAAAACAGACCGTAAGAAAACATGATGATAGTTTTGATAAATTTTCTCATTCGATTGATCTTTCTTAAGCCAATGAGTAATATATTAATTTTTTGAAAGAAAAAAAAGCTAGGGTCTGTAAAGACTATCTATTAATTATTTTAAACAAAAAGAAAAATGATTGAGCTTTTTTTTTCTAGAAACTTCATAATGTTGAAAACAATACGTAATAATAATGTTAAACAATCATCCTTCTATTAGTGTAACAGTATATGTAGGATATGATTCTCAATTTTCTATTAAAACACCGATTATAATTAAAAATGTAGGGTTTGTAATTTGGTGATATATTCTATTTTTTTTAATGATAATTTTATTTTTAGCAATTTTATTTTTAATTTTTTGCACTTTTCGTTTTTGAATTTTCATAACCCATGGATATATTTTTCATAAGAAAATTTAGGATGATTTTTACAATGAATTATTTTAAATTAATAATTTTCAATCAATATAATCTTAAACTAAAATATGTGTTGCAGACGTATATACACTTCCTTGTGATTAAGTAGAATCTGTGTAGTGAGTGTAATGCATATTCTATCAAAGTTTACACCTGGAGTTTGATTCCTGTTATCCCGCTTTTTGGTCAAAGCCGGAATATCAAACAAATCGACAAGAAAGGATGGATATCAGGATTGGAGTGCAATTGGAAACAAGGCTGCAATGGATAACGTCAAAATTTGACCGGGCTCCGATCGAGACGAAATCGATTGGAGATGATGATGAGGACTAGGAGAGGCTACGTTTCAAGTTTCAGGTTAATCGGAGTTCGTATGCTCGAGATATGGATGGGTCAAAATTATGTGAAAACAGGTTCGTATCGATGCAATTCGTATCGATAGATGTTGGTTCGAATCGATGGAACTTCGTATCGATTAGGGTGGAGTAGGCAACCTTCAAATCAACACCATTCGTATCGATCAACACAGTTTCGACTCCAGCAAACTTCCCCTGCTTCGAATCGATCAGGCTCGACTCCATCAGGCTCGACTCCATCAGGTTCGACTGCATCTACTTCGTACCCTTCGGTGAACACTCTCTCGAATCCACAAAGGCTGGTCACTTCGTATCCATCTGAAACTGTTACTTCGAATCCATGCAACTAAGGGAGCTTCGACTCCATAGCCTTCGAATCGCCAGGATGAGGCGACTCCGAATCGATCCACAGCGGCACGTCTTGATCGATTCGAACCAGCATCAGTTCCATCAATTCGAAGGAAGCAAACCTTCGAATCCAACGTCTCGAGTCTACCAGGTAAGCGCGGCTAAAACCAAGGATTCAACCCAGTCAACTCGGAGAAAAAGGAGGATCGACTCGAAGATTGCGCGCCACATCGCCACGAGCGCGCGTGCCATGATCGATTCGTAGGAATCGATTCGAAGGAGATCGATTCGAACAACACGCACGGCCGAAGAACGTCAACTTGAATCGATCGTATCTTTAGATCTATAAGTCCAAATGCTATGAAATTTTCACAGTAGCTTACTGGCAACCTAAGGAATGTTCACGCCAAATTTCAGCTCGATTGGACAATTTCTTGATCGATTCGAACATAGCTTCGAATCGATCCCAAAGTGGGCCCGGATTTCCAGAAAGCGGGCATGTGGGCCCCCTCACGTGCCAGAACTGGTCTCCCTTCAGTTTAGGCGAAATATCAGCCTCCTACACCTATAAATAGACCCCCAGGTCATTCAGAAAAGGGGTCGGACAATTTTGAGAGCTAAAGAGCGCCCGGACTCTGCCAGATTTACTCCAGATCACCATTGCTGCCTTTGATTCAGATTATAATCATAAAATCCGTTGTACTACGCGATAGGAAATTGTAATCTTCAAGCATCGATCAATAAAAGATAAAAACTTTGGAGTGGACGTAGGCCGGAGATAGCCGAACCACTATAAATCTTGTGTTTTTGTTCACTATTTCTGGATTGCTATTTGTAGTTTGTTTAGATCTGAGATTTGTGTTTGAATATTGCTGAGTTGTATTCATACACTGGTGCTTTCACAACATTCGGGGTTTGTGACCATTTTTGGCGCAAACACTTTGGTGCTTTCACTGAGAACAACTAGCACCCGCTACACCAATTCAAAGTTTAGCCTTGAAAGTTTGAAGGATCCGGATTGACTCTACAATGACTCGACAAACAAGACAAAGAGCTGAGAGAAGCCAACAGGGAGGAAGTCAGGAGGCATCCTCCGGAGCTGGAGAGGGACAAGCTTCGATTTACATTACCAGAGACGAGATGGAAGCTATGGCGAATTCATTGCACGAGAGGTTGCTGAAGAGTCAACAGGATATGATGCAGACTTTCTTCGAGCAGATGAGAGCTGCAGGAACACAGAATCTTGGACCAACCATAGCGACTGCAAATGTGGAACAAGGAACTAGGGTTGCGGAACCCAATGGAGGACAGAATACAGAACCGGAAGGCAATCAGCAAGGGCTTGGGGGCAGGCCCGCCGGATCCAACGCAGAAGGACCTTTGGAAGGAGTTCAGCAGGCTAGAGCCAACGTTGCGGCTAATGAGCCACATGAAGAATATGTGCCGGAGTTCCCTCGGGAGCATGGGGGGCAGCCACTAACAGGCAACGCTGGATTAATGGAAATCATTAGGAAGACTATGCGTGGAGGTTCAACCAATAGAGACTTGGAAGGAGTGAACAGGAGTCCGTTCGCTCGGGAAATCAGGATAGCTCAGAATCCACCTAAGTTCAAGTTACCTAGCGTGGAAGTATATAATGGCAAGGCTGATCCAACTGATCATTTGATGAGATACACTAGACACATGGAAGTGCTGGGGGCATCGGAGGAAGTGATGGCCAGATGTTTCCCTTTATACTTAACAGATCTAGCGGCAATGTGGTTTAGGCAGCTCGAGGAAGGATCTATCAGGAATTGGAGGGAATTGGTGGACAGGTTTTTGGGACAGTTTCGGGTTCATATCAAAAGACCTAAGAATGTGATGACGTTAACATCGATAAAGCAAAGAACGGATGAATCGCTTAGAGCATTTTTAACTCGATTTAATGCGGCGGTTTCTTCGGTGGATCGGCCGGGTCCATCGATGGTTTTGATGGCGGTAGTGTCGGGAGTCAGAGAGGATTCAGATTTTAAGGTATCTTTAGTACGAGACCCACCACTGAATCTCGGGGAATTCTTCCATGAAGCTGAAAGGTTCCTTCGGCAAGAAGATGCATGTATGGACTTAAAGTTAAAGGAGGTGAATGTGACTGGGAGTGGAGGACCATCCAACGGAAGCTCGGATAAAGATAAAGGAAAAAGGAAGCTGGATGACGATTCAGAAAAAACCAGGAAGCAATGGAAGGATCCAAAGTTTTCCACATACACAGAATTAAACGAGACGCAGGAGCAGATATACATGGAAACTCGGAATCGCCTTCCCTACCGGAGGCCGGCTAGGAGAGAACCATCCGAGCGGGAGAGGGCATCAGGGAAGCATTGTCTCTTCCACGACTTGGACGGGCATGATACCAACAGCTGCAGGCATTTAAAGGACATAATTGAGGAGCATGTGAGGAATGGACAGTTGAGGCAGTATGTTGGGGCTCGGAATGCAGCGGTGGAGCAGGAGCAACCACCGTCTACCTCAAACCATGAGGATATGAGGCACAGGAATAATGGTCGATTGGTCATCAATTGATCAGGATAATTTGAAATAAGTAACAAACCATTGGCGAGCAACCGAGTCATTTACACATGTATGGGGACGGAGATAGCCCCTAGGCATGCTCTGAATGATGATAAAATGTGAAGCCATGGTTTGCGAAATCTGTTTTCTTTTGTTTTCTGATTGGACACTTATTTCTCTGGTTTGGTTTTTGGAGTTTGGATTGAACTCCTGATTTTGCTTGTTTTTCTGGTTTTGGCATTCATTCGGATGATTGTTCTCCGTTTTGGATGATGATTTCGGTTTGTATTTTGGATTGGATCTTGATTGGATTCTTTTTGGTTTTTGATAAACGGTCGTCAGGTATGGATTATGCCTGGCAAGGGATGAGTCGTTCTGCCCGAACGCGGTAAAGTGACTTATTCAGGTCGTCGAGTATGGACTATGCTCGGCAAGGGTCCGGAGTGACCAGAATTCGGCCTAGGACTTAGGCCCCCTATTATCGATCATTGTTTCAGGTCGTTGAGCATGGTCTATGCTCAACAAGGGTCCGGAATGACCAGGATTCGGCTTAGGACTTAAACCACGGCATTACTAACGTCCAGGGACACTGGACCACGGTCGTCAGGTGTGGATTGCGCTTGGCAAGAACCCGGAGAGGTTAGCTCAACGTCCAGGGACACTGGACCACGGTCGTCAGGTGTGGATTGCGCTTGGCAAGAGCCCAGAGAGGTTATGGATTTGGATATCGACCGGGAGAGGTCCTGGATTCGGTTATTGGCTATTGGATAAGGATGGATTAGGATTCGGTCGTTGGGTTCAAACGGATATGGATTTGTCTAAGGCTTTGGTTATTGGGTTTGGAGTTGGGCATCGACTACGAGCAGTCAAGGATGATGTACTTGGATGATATGGCTATGGACTTTGGATATCGGATACGGAACTATTCAAAACACGCCTTCTTATCACAAGGCATGTTTTGGGGGGCAAATGTTATCCCGCTTTTTGGTCAAAGCCGGAATATCAAACAAATCGACAAGAAAGGATGGATATCAGGATTGGAGTGCAATTGGAAACAAGGCTGCAATGGATAACGTCAAAATTTGACCGGGCTCCGATCGAGACGAAATCGATTGGAGATGATGATGAGGACTAGGAGAGGCTACGTTTCAAGTTTCAGGTTAATCGGAGTTCGTATGCTCGAGATATGGATGGGTCAAAATTATGTGAAAACAGGTTCGTATCGATGCAATTCGTATCGATAGATGTTGGTTCGAATCGATGGAACTTCGTATCGATTAGGGTGGAGTAGGCAACCTTCAAATCAACACCATTCGTATCGATCAGCACAGTTTCGACTCCAGCAAACTTCCCCTGCTTCGAATCGATCAGGCTCGACTCCATCAGGCTCGACTCCATCAGGTTCGACTGCATCTACTTCGTACCCTTCGGTGAACACTCTCTCGAATCCACAAAGGCTGGTCACTTCGTATCCATCTGAAACTGTTACTTCGAATCCATGCAACTAAGGGAGCTTCGACTCCATAGCCTTCGAATCGCCAGGATGAGGCGACTCCGAATCGATCCACAGCGGCACGTCTTGATCGATTCGAACCAGCATCAGTTCCATCAATTCGAAGGAAGCAAACCTTCGAATCCAACGTCTCGAGTCTACCAGGTAAGCGCGGCTAAAACCAAGGATTCAACCCAGTCAACTCGGAGAAAAAGGAGGATCGACTCGAAGATTGCGCGCCACATCGCCACGAGCGCACATGCCATGATCGATTCGTAGGAATCGATTCGAAGGAGATCGATTCGAACAACACGCACGGCCGAAGAACGTCAACTTGAATCGATCGTATCTTTAGATCTATAAGTCCAAATGCTATGAAATTTTCACAGTAGCTTACTGGCAACCTAAGGAATGTTCACGCCAAATTTCAGCTCGATTGGACAATTTCTTGATCGATTCGAACATAGCTTCGAATCGATCCCAAAGTGGGCCCGGATTTCCAGAAAGCGGGCATGTGGGCCCCCTCACGTGCCAGAACTGGTCTCCCTTCAGTTTAGGCGAAATATCAGCCTCCTACACCTATAAATAGACCCCCAGGTCATTCAGAAAAGGGGTCGGACAATTTTGAGAGCTAAAGAGCGCCCGGACTCTGCCAGATTTACTCCAGATCACCATTGCTGCCTTTGATTCAGATTATAATCATAAAATCCGTTGTACTACGCGATAGGAAATTGTAATCTTCAAGCATCGATCAATAAAAGATAAAAACTTTGGAGTGGACGTAGGCCGGAGATAGCCGAACCACTATAAATCTTGTGTTTTTGTTCACTATTTCTGGATTGCTATTTGTAGTTTGTTTAGATCTGAGATTTGTGTTTGAATATTGCTGAGTTGTATTCATACACTGGTGCTTTCACAACATTCGGGGTTTGTGACCATTTTTGGCGCAAACAATTCCATAACGATGAAAAAAATATTATGTAATGTTAACTTGTTATTGTAGTGATGTATCGGTATTTGTAGGGATCAAAATCAAATTCTCAATTAAAACATTTGTTAGAATATAAACTACAAAAATAACAATGGCATGAATTGAACTCTCAACTTCTTTATGACTATCATCTTATACAAACCACTTGGACAACTACTTGTTGTCTACTTCTAATGTTTATGAGCTCTATAACCATGATAATACACACACACACATACAATTTTTATTTGTTGCCCCGGTCTTGGTTGGTTGCCCCAGCCCGTGGGCCGATCCTGATAGCATGACATTCTCATAATTGTAGCGTATTTATTATAGTAAATAAGCATTAATACAATGTCTTCTAAACGGGATTTAAATCGTAACGTTCAAACTTTAAATCGAAACGGGATTCAAATCGCAAATCATAGATTTAAAAGATCTGTATTGTAAGGTTTGCACACAGTTTGAAATTGATTTTGACGTTTGAACTTTTACAATTAAACATAAAACTCAATATTCCCTCTTATTCCACTTTTATTTTGTTTTGAAAACATTATAATTAGAACCGTGAATCTAATTAAGTATATTAAATATGTTAGTACGAGTTAAATGTTTTTCCTATTTACGGTTTTGATTAAATTTGGATCGGAATGTAAATCAAATCGTTAGGGAGAGATCCGATTTGAATCGGGATTTAAGTCGTAAGATTTCAATTTTTTGACAACAATGCATTAATATATCATATGAAGGCATATACATAGAAATACAACAATGCTCTCTACAAAATACGAAGTTGTTGGGTTTAATTGTGTTCTGTCTTCTATACTTTTATGGACCCTGTTTGCATCAGTATGAATGAAAGCTACTTAAGTGTGGACTTGGGATAATTGTATGAAAAAGTTTGCCTTTCTGTTAATTTTGATTTATGTACAATTAAATAGTTTTATTGAGATGGGCGTGTGTAATAATACGGTATTGATGTTAGTTCATTGTCCTTCTCGAAGATGATTAGTGAAGTACTGAAATATGTTGTATGCTTTTTTGGGCAGGATTACATTTCGCAAATCAAATACAGTCAGCAATGACTGAGTCAATTCACAACGCATAATACTATTTGTCATTAATCTGAACAAGTAAATTACCATAACATAATCAGTTTTGATTTCAGTAAGAAAACAATCACGGCATCTGATCAAGTAAATATTCTGTTTTCAATTGAATAATTGTATTTCAAATAAAATCAAACCCTAATTATTTCAACTGATTATCATGCTTATTTTTCTAATTTAACATGAAACATGTACTTGTTTGTAAGCAATTAATTTATTCATCCTTTAATTTCAACATCCATGCTTTCTATAATAATATATTTTAAATATACGAAACTAACAATTTCAATGTTAAAAATAATTTTTTTTCCATACAGTGTTTTTTTTTGCAGGCTTATGTGCATGCATAAATAGCGATAACAGATGAAATTTTCTATTCATTAGATGATTTATTTCATGCCAATATGAAAAATAATTCAGGAAATCTTTAGTTTTGCCTTTTTCTGTATGTTTCATATTAGAAAATATAGCCTTGCTTTAATATGGTTTGCTTGCTATAAGACGTTTTATTTGTCGATTTGATTATTGCGGAAGCCAGATGGATGAATGGTCAACATCTGAGGGCCCTTCCTTCAGATAAACTAACCAAGATGCTGGGAGATCGATGGAAAAGCGCGGGCATTCTTTTAGAAGCTGAAGGCACATTTGTTGAGGTAACATTTACTTTAAACGATATGTTTATAAAGTAAAGGAAATATTTATCTATCTGCATTTTTTTTTGCTGACATGCACATATTCCAACAGCTTGTATTCTTGCTAAAAAATAAAATAAAAAATTAACCAGCAAGTTCCCTGGACTAATACACGTGCTATAAAACATATATTATTTAGATAAATCATGTTAACGAAAGAAGTTCCAACTATCATCAGGAAGCAACTGTTCTGTTAAAGGACGCAATTGACTTGGTGCCAGAATGCGAGGTTGCTTTATCAAATTTGCTGTCATATCCCTTGCACTCCACTTTGGACAGGTGCATAATGATTTCTTTATTTATGAACAAAAGTTATGAAACATCCCATTGTATTATGTCTGTAAAAAGCATATAATTTCACACAAAATAATGAGAATATGCCTTGGTCGAGTTCACTCCCAAACAAAAATCTTAACCAAACACTGATATAATTTGCCTACAGTGATGAAGCTAAACCAGTTGTTGGTGATAAGCTTGCCGAGCTAGCAGCAAGTTTAGTTTTAGCTTATGAGAGTGGGGAACTTTTCAAAGCATTAGAGGAAGGCCCAGCTGGATGGAAGAAATGGGTTAAGGAATTTGGCAAGTCTACAAAGCGTAAGGTTAGTTTGTAGACCATAAGCGGTTTTAAATTACACTTAGTTATCTCTTTTGTAGGCATGTTTGCATATGTTCTTGTTTATTTATTAAGATAAATATGTATCTTATGTTTTCCTGACGAAATGGCCATGTAACTATGTACATGCGACAAGCTTAATTGCTTCATTTCAAAATTGTGTACTACCCAAGCCATTACTAGGTCTCAGTTAATCAGCCAGAACGTTACTTTGTAACTTTCTACTTATTATTATGTATTTGGAGCAGGGAAAGTCCCTCTTCATGCCACTTCGAGTGTTGCTTACCGGGAAGCTTCATGGCCCTGATATGGGAAGCGGTATAATGCTCATTTATAAAGCCAGTAGATCTGCAATTGTAAATCCAGAAGCAACTTTTGTAACGTTAGATGAAAGATTCAAAATAATGAAGGAGATAGATTGGGAAGCTTTCAGTGCTGGAGAACAAAGTCAGGAGCCTGTTGCTACCGTTTTACATTAATTAAACTTTATTTATATATTGTAGAGAGATTTTGGTTCAGTTTTTTTTACTATGCAGCAATGCATTGAATTGATTCCTTTTTGAGCGAATAATAAGCCAGGGAAATTCAGGATTTTGTAATTTATTCATGGAGTTCTCAAGTCGAAATTTACTGTGGATATTTATTGTTATAATAATAATAAGGTGGTGGAAAATTAGTTGTGATGGTTTTCTTCCTCCTTGTAGCTTTATCAGTGATACCAATATGTTAGTGCAATTCAAAATCAAATTTGGCAGCGGAGGAAAGATTAACGTCCAGCACCGTTGTGGAATATGCGCCTCGGACCGTGGCATATGAATACGGATTCCTTGCCTCAACCAATATCAACGTCTAGGATACTCGTATCCTTTTGCTGCAGGCTGTTTGGTTCAACAATGAGCTGCGACTTGTATGTTACTTATCTTTTGAATAATGGTAGTTTATGCTTTACAGTGGTGTGTTGAGTCTCTACTGTGCGATGGTCAACTCATTGGTAATGGGATTTGATTTCAAGAATTTTAGATAGCAAATTTAGAAGCGTACTATTGTTCTGTTAAGAACATCTAGAAAATCTAAAACCTAAAATGTGATTTATCCATTAATTATCAACAACTTTAAACAAAAAGCAATACTAACCATCAATTATCGCAATCGACAAAATAACAGAATATTTTACAATAGATTTGAAAATAACAGAATATAAAACAATCGGTTAACCTGGTTTGATCTAATGATCTAACAACTTTTCTTTGTTTTCAATCGTCACAAAAGATTACTTAGTAGTCAGTCAGAAGGCAAGGCTATCTAAATTAATGCCTAGAGCATTACATTAGAGCAAAATTTTGTTAATTTGACTGTTGAGAAACCTAGTAGTTTATGTGATGTAAAATACTATGCTATTTAGATCTATATCAAGACTTATAGAATAATTTAAGATGTATAATACGTTTCGTTGCAAATTTGAAATCTGCATAACATAAGCTAGTGTACTTATACTTCATTTGAAATTTGGCTTGAGAGACAAAAAGTTGTGACCGATCTTGATGAGAGAGAGAAATCCACTTAATTACCGAAACTAAAGGCTACAACAATAGGGCAATGCACCGATAATCTCTATAGAACAACTAATTTTTTAGAAGCACTTACGGTAAAAATCACGGTTCACTTTTTTTTAAATTTACAGAAAATTCTCTGTGAGGATGATGGACGGGGTAATCTAATTAAAGTAGCTTCTATTGATATCGAACGTAGGTAGCGAATAAATCGATATTGTAGATCTAGATGAAGCCGAAACGACCAAAATGACTCAAGAAAAATGAACACGGTAGTCCTATTGACCAGTTGGTGGACCTCGATCGATCGATGCATCATACAAAGGTGCCAATTTAGCATCATGATTGGTTGACCGATCATGCAAAGGTGACTATTTATCATCTCAATTGGCAGACTCTAGACTGCTCAAGGCTCTATCTTGAAGTGCACAACTGGGCTCTTGAGTTGTCGACATGTAAAGTAGGGTAGCTCGACCGGTCATGGGTTGAACATCCTAGCTTTGCTCCGATTTGAATACTGTTTTACCCCTGTCTCTTAATTTCGTAATTCCTTAATCCGATCGACAAACAATTTTCTCAATCGTAAATCTCACGATATCCTCTTAGATTTGATCTATAAATTGATATATATTTAAATCACATAATTTCCACAATTAGTATTATAGTCTCTTTTTTGGATAATGAACTAGCTAAAGCCATGAGTTAAATAAGTTGAGAGAATAGTGTGAATATCTAATATTCATAAGTATTAGAATACATAGAAAGCTATGTTGGATCAAGTGCATCAAGCATTGGGATAAAATGGTCAATTCCAACAAAAAGACATTTTTATCAGAGCTGCATAAGATCTTTTTGTGCAATCGTGAATAACTTTTATTAGTATATCAATTCATATTAAATATTATTGAGATTTTATTTGTAAAGAAATATTTATTCGTTTTATTTGACTTAATTGAATATGTCAATTTTGGTAAGTAATTTTGGCAAGTATCGTTAAAATCAATATTGTGTGTTAGCCAAGAGTTGGTCTAACACCCCCAAGAGATTGTGTAGAACCAATGATTTAGATTGTAATCGTTGATCATTGTTAATTAATTGATTTAGCCCCTGATTTATGTTTTTAATGAGTTCAAACTACTCAATCTCTGATCCTAATCTAACAAATATTAGAAATATAGAAAAAGAAGGCAATGTAAAACAATAATTAACGAACAAATCTATAATGGTTCGATGTTAACCTACGTCCACTTTAATTCAATTATATTCTTATTTTTCACTACTTTCCAGATGGTATTACAGTCGAAATTTTGAAATCTAAGTCTGACTTGAGAGAAAATAACAGAATCTTTGCTCGGTGAAAAAAAATAATTCTTTCCTTTTCATTATTGATATCCCTTTGTATTTATAGGTGTAGATGGATGAGTTAAGATTCTAAAATTGACCTCTATACTTTGAAAAGTAAGCTATAAAAATATCTGTTTCAGATCCACAAAAGATAGAGAAATATTGGAGATATTTTTGACTCGATTCCATGGACCGGTGCCCATTAATACCATGGATTGGTACAGATCAAAGGACTTAGCTAATTTCCTTATTTTGCTTTGTTTTATATTGCATTTGTCCATCCATTCATCATCTTTCATTCCTTAGCTTTGTTCCATGCTCCAAAGGTATTATACATCAACATTTCATTGGGAATTATGGAATTCTATCGATGAATATCAATCCAGCCATTGATCGGTACCGATCAATAGTACGGACCAATCAACGACACTTAGTTTTTTCCTAAACTTTTCTACACAAAAGGTTATAAAAGTGAATATGGAATTTAGTGAAAAGATGATCAAATTATGTAATGCGTAAATATAGTAATTTTCCACGCAAAAGTTTATAATCTATTATTCTTCCATGTAGTCAAAATCTTGCAACTTACTATGGTTAGGCGTAAATTATAGTTTAGTATATCTTGAATGCTATATTATGTATCATTGCATTAGATTTCCTTGAATAAATTATCGCTTAAGATTGGTTTCCCTTAATTACACTAAGTTTCCTTAAGATATCATTGTTCTATGGTTACATAACATCGGCTTCTATCTTTGCAATGCTCAATATATCTTTAGAATTTCAATTTATAGAAGTGTACATTAGTTAGCATCATGAAATTAGGTAGTACATTAAATTTTTGAAAAAAGGTGCCATTGGAGGTAAGTTTTACTAATTTTGCAATTATTCATATAAAAAAATCCCACCTTTTGTTATAGTCAAGTGTAACTGAATTATATATTGCTAATATTATATTACATATCCTTAAGTGCATTATTCCTTAACATTAAATCTCCTTACGTACTAGATTTCCTTAAGACATGCATGAACTATTATTTCTTGAAGTTTTAGATGATTAATATTTAAAGTAAATGAAATTATTCAAGATTATATATTGGATTCACATTTAAGAAATTGATGTGAAAACTAACCATAACTATGGATTGTTTTCTTTTAAGAAAGTCGGTCATAAGTATTATTAACTAATTTGTATATAGCTAATATTATATTTTGTATTCTTGAATTTGATTCTCCGACTACATTAGTCCTTTTTGCAGATAATTATAGCATATTTTTAAGACATGTAAATAAATAAAGGAAATGCTTTCAACATTAGATGTGTGGGTGTGTACTGTGTAATATACATTATATTATTTGAAAATTTCTTGAAACATTTATTACTCAAAAGTTTTTATTCTATGTGACTTTTTATCTTGAGTATTTGAACTAATTTCCTTTTTTGGTTTGTTTCTATTTTGTTGTTGTTTATTTATAGAACATTGATATCAATAGAAGCAGCTAAGTCAGGAGTGAATGTGCAGATTACCAAGTCCATTTTGCTTGGATGATTAATAGTTTGGGTTAAAAACGCATAAAGCTTGGGTGATTGGGTTTTGATGTTTAGTTTCAATTTCATTATTGATCTGCTTTGCTTTTTTTCAATTTTATTAATTTTTTATTTGCATATTCCTAAACTTGGTAGCTGATTATGAAGATTACAATCGGTTTGGATTGATATATGACATGTTGGTTAATAGAGTTATGAATAACATCAACTATTTAGATTGAGTGTTGTAAGTTAATTATTGTATGTAACTTAAATGAGTTGAAGCGGACAGATACAACTTAAGTCCCTCGAGAGTTTACCCGTCCCCCAGGTTCTCTTCAGTATATTTAAAAAAAAATGTTAAACATGTTTATATCTCTAATCTTAATTTGAGTACTTTATATCTATTTACAACTTAATTTGCATCACCAAAATAATTTTTCAAATGATTATAAAATTTTAAACTTAAAAAAGTTCAGTTAAGAAATGCTAATTGAAATGTTCATATTGAATGTTATTTAACATTAGCATTGACATAACAATTGACATTATTTGATTTACCGTGTAATATTAGTTTGTTCTACCCACTGATCCACAAAAAAAAAATCAAATATTTGCGTTCTAATTTCTCATGAATTTGTGCGATTCTTTGTGTTATATTACGCTCTCTAAGTCATCGTATAATCTTCATTTTCAGACATTATGGTATATCAACTCACATCCAAATTTGAGTTTACCCACTTCAAATCTCAGTGAATTTCCTTCTTTTATTGGGTACATAACTTCGAATGCATGTTTTTTCTGTCTTGAACATCCTACTTTAGCTATGTAGTTTGAAACAAGCCAAGTTAGAAATTTTCTAAGCAAGTGTTATCCCCCCTTTTGGTGTTGTCGGAATACCACGGATTCGGCTAAAATGGATGGATTGAAAATCGATTGCAGTTAAAACTACGGACGATAGTTGAATGGATTCAGATGGACAACACTCAAAAAAAGGGCTAGGTATGGAATTGGCACTTCACATGGGCAACAGATCGGATTAAATCCCCAATTATTAACCTAATGAAGGTGCTATTAGTATGGAGTGATAAGGAATGCCACATAAGGCTACATTCTAAATTTCAAGTCGATTGGAGTTTGTATGCTCGAGTTATAGACAAAAGAAGATGGATCAGTATCGATGGATCGGTGGTAATTTGCTTGGAGTTGGACCCGGGAAAATTTGCTACTTGCTTGGAGTCGGCGCATGGTTCACTTGAAGTCGCAGAAATTTGAAGTGGTGGATCATGCTTGGCGTCGGATGCATGTTTGCTTGAAGATTGCTTGGAGAAAACACGATCGGCACCGATCGTTTTTCGTGCTTGGAATCAGAATCACGTTTGCTTGGAGAAAATTTGGATTCTACCCGAGTGTAACCCTGGTCAGAATTTTTAGCACCTACTTCAAGTCAAAAAGGCGATTACTTCAGATCTCACTTCGGGTCAACCCTGAAGTGGATTTTTGCCGATCGTTTTGGCGATGATCGATCTATAACTCAAAATCTATAAAATCAATCGACATGAAATTTGGAGGACAACTACAATACACCATGAGGGACCCACACCATTGATCGTTGGGCCCCACGATAAAGTTGGAATGATCGGTCATGATCCATATGGATCGATCCATAAAACAATTCAAATCAATGATGATCAATCAATATCTCACAAACGCAAAGTCGGGATGACACAAAACTTTGGAAATAGTAACATATTGTGTAAAAGAATCTACCCTATCGATCACACATCATTTGGAGAAATTTGAACGGTCGGCCTACGTCGTTCTTGAACGATCGTATCATTTCATCCAAAACGGTCCTAACTCCATGGAAAACGCGATAGCTCACAAATGGTAAGTTGGAATGACACGAAATTTGGAGAGCCTGTAGCTAACATCATGAGGAACTCACTAGAACAATCGCACCTCAAAAGGAGCATGTATGGAATGATCACCCATGATTGGTTACAACTCAATGCAACTTCACGGAAAATACGATATCTTACAAACGGTAAGTCAGAATGGCACAAAATTTGGAGAGCAAGTAGCTAACATTATGGAAAAATCAGCAGAGCGATCGCACCCCAAAAGGAGAAAGTATTAAATGATCTTCTATGATCCATTTTCTGCTCAAAACAACGAAGATCGATCAATATCTTACAAACGGTAAGTCGAAATGGTGCAAAACTTTGACAGCATGGATTAGAGGCATGTGGAACCCTATAGGAACGATCGCACCCCATTGGAGCTAGTATGAACGATCGACACCGATCATTCATATGGTGTGCGATCGATTTGAAAATTGGTGGATCGAGTCGTAAGGATCTGGAGGTTCTTCTAGCGAAATTTCAGCTCGATCCATGCACGTCTTCACCTATTAAAAAGCAGACTTGGCTCATTGCAAGAGACTTTTGGGCTGGCTCTCCTTCATCACTTATTATCTCTTCCTTCATTATTTTTCTAAGGCAAAAACAAATGTATTTGTAATCTTACAGTATAAATAAAATATTATTGGAGTGTATATAGGCTGGAGTTTGTCGAACCACTATAAAACTTGCGTGTTCATTTAATTTTCTATAATCTATTCTGTGATATGTGAATCTATATTTCTCTGTTTGGATCTAAATATTGGATATTGGTGCTTTCACATACAATATGGTATTTGTGACCATTTTTGGCGCAAACATTTTGGTGCTTTCACCGAGAAAGCTAGCCCCTGTGAATTTGAAGTTCAGATTTGGAATCAACTAGAGAGCTTGGATTTAGAGCAATGGTAAAGCCATCAATAAGGAGGCAGATGACAGATAGGAGCCATCATGAAGGAATTCAAGAGTCTTCCTTAGGAGCTAATCAAACCTTAGTATTCATTACCAGAGACGAGATGGAAACGATGATGGATGCTATGCAGGAAAGGATGCTAAAGAGACAGGAGGAGATGATGCAGAATATACTCCGACAGATTGGACAAGCTAGAGCGCAAAACCAAGAGACTGGAGTAGCTTAAGTTGCTAGAAATATGAATCATGGAGTTGGAGCAGCAGAAGCCAAGGAAAACCATAATCAGGACCGAGGAAACGAAGTTAACAGACAGTAGGATGGAGTAGTACAGCTAGGGGTAGTCCCCGACCCACACATAACGATCGGCGTCAATCGATCTAGACTCGAGGGCATGCTCCCAGGTTATGCTGGATCGATCCCAAGTAGGGTTTTGGACAATGCTGAGCAGTTTGGTGTCATCAGAACTTGGATGCATGTCTGAAAGAGGATAATCTAAGATTCCCTCGCAGACTCGGGAGGCAGGATGGAAATGATGATCGAAGGCCACTTGTGGATGCTAGAATACCTGGAAATTGGCATCCAGGACTTGGAGCGGAAACTAGCTGGCTTGATATGGATTGGAACAAACTAGGGGAAAGCTCCGACCATGGAAGATGGATCAGCATGCATCTATTCACATGGATTGGCACTACTCCTCATGGAATTGGGGGCACAGATATAGATGGCTTTGTAAAGAAATGGATAGTGGTGATGGAATAGGAACAGCCATCATCTGCCACAAATTGGAGCAGGCTCGGCTTAAGGGCACGGATCGTCATCCCTTGATCTGGATGGCATGAAGTAAAAGAAACTCCACATTGAAATGGCTAAGTCATGCACACATATATGAGATCGAGGCCGGTCCCTAGGCATGCTCTAAGATGGTGATAAACCGCTATAACAAATGATTCCAAAGCTCACTTGAATATGAAGAACAAGTATTTCTGTGATGCCCCACTTCTATACTCACACTAGCCAAGGACACTACTGAGTAATGACGTTGACTAGCATGAAGAATAAGGCAATTGAGGAGCGACCATCTGTGTAATTGCTTTGTGTGAGTACCGATATGTCAGATAATATAAGTTACATTTCATTTCAAGAGGAAATCCGACATATCAAATACAAACTCAAAGCTACCACACAGTGGCTATGTGGACTTCGGAAACATATATAGAAAAATAACATAACACAAATCAGTCACAAATATTCATATCACAAAGGCGGAAACAGATATGAATAAAACACATAGAAGTGTACATCAGAGTAGTGGTCAAACAAAATCCACAACATCACAAAAGAATATGTATACATCAAGGAGTCTCTATCTCAAATGTATACTAACAAAAACTACTATCCTAAAGTAGTTAGCCAAAAGTCAGGTGAAGGACCCTGATAAGAAGTCAAGTAGGAGCACCTGAAATACCTCGGTCTGACCCGAGTATTATTTAAGAAGAAAATAATAAACGGATCAGTCTAGCTATAAATATCATATAAAATGAGATATGATAAGAGATATGACTAAAACTTATGATAACAATAATGCCATACTATGACAAGTAGACATCAAATAACAACAAAAATCATACAAAATCTCAAATCTTCTCAAAACACCAAAAAGAATCGCATTCTTTAAATTATTCACCAAAACACAAATATTGACAAAACATATCAATGCCAATCGCATAAAAATCGGTGAAACACAAATTCTAGAAATCATCAACTAGAAATTCAGAAATCACAAAAAAGAAGAAGGCCTATCACAAACGGGAGCATGAAAACTCACCAACACGTGTGTCACAAACGGGTCGCTATCCCATGAACCGAACATCGACGCACCTAAAAAGATACGCCCCATGCACAGTCGAGCATCGACGCACCTAAAAAGATATGCCCCATGCATAACATCGACGCACCTAAAAAGATACGCCCCATGTATAGTCGGATATCGATGCACCTAAAATGGTACACCCCATGCCTAGTCGAACATCGATGCACCTAAAAAGATACACCCCATGCCTAGTCGAACATCGATGCACCTAAAAAGATACACCCCATGCCTAGTCGAACATTGACGCATCTCAAAAGATACGCCCCATGCACCGACTTATCGAGCCGAATGCTCCACGAACGGTCCAAAGACCATGGATCGCTAGCCCATAGAAATGAGACGAAGCTCAATAGAACGGGGTACAGTCCCCCACGTGGACAAAGAGACATCACACATCGCTAGTCTAAACCATAAAATGATCATCATCGATCATCAAGAAGTGTCAATTACACTAAGCTAGTAAATATATGAGTTTAACTTCATGTCCCATAACCACTGGCTTAACTTAAATATTTATGAACAAATTGTAGATTTCCACTCGAAAATTGTCACAAGAGTTCAATCGAACAAGTCCAAGAATTAATCGACGAAGTAAACGCAAGCGTTTCATACCACTTGTTTTGCTAAGCCGTTTAATTAGATTTCTCATACGAATGAGGTAAAGGCTTGAATATACTAATAGATTGGAAAACGGTTTTATAAACGAGCTTTGTATTAAAATTAGAGTTGAAATCATCTTCGTGAAAGAGTTTGAATATTTATTACTAGTATAGAAACCTTTGTATTTTAAAGTGACAAATCACAGAAATGATTGTAGAAACAATCAATCACCAAAATCCACATACGAAGATGTGAATCAAATTCATAAAAAACGATACCGAATCCATCAAAATGGATATTCCCAAAAATCCAGAAAAATAAGTCATCAAAGTCGATAATAAATGATAACAACAAATCGGATCAACACAAATCGATTAAAATTGGAAACCCACGCAAAGTAGGCAAATTGGGCTGAGACAAGCAGATCAGTCGACTGAACCAGGTGGTCAGTCGGCTGACCCAATGCCTGGAGACTTTCGGTTTCCAAGTCAATCGACTGAACCAGGTGGTCAGTCGACTGATACAGGGACATAATGTTTTCTGCCCCTGGTTTAGTCGACTGGCCCACTGGTTTAGTCGACTGAACCTGCTCCCAGAGCAGAATCAGCCTAACCCCCAAGTGGGGCAAAATTCTACTGGAAACGATCGATCGAGCAATGGCGACTAGCGATTTTTGCCAAGCGACAACCCAGCCTAATAGGCTCTTCGATACACCCCGGTAAACATGTTCAAACACCCATAAAAGGATTTTCATAAAATTGGACTTCAAAAACCAAAAATTGGAAAATTCACCAAATCAATCCAAATAAAAAACAAATGAACATGAATAGATGTTAGGAATTCATACCTAACAACAACGAAACCTATAGACGTAGATGTGAGTTCAAAAACTCACATTTTAAACTCAAAACACAAGTGAGAAGCTTGAAAACAAAGGAAAGACCAATTCCTCTTCAATCTCAACTCAAGAAGCTTCAATCTAAGCTCATAAGAAGAATATTTTCTAAGAGGTTATAGGAAATTCTGAAAATAGAAGAGGGATTGAGATGGAGAAGATGAAGAGGATGCTTACCTAAGCTTCCCTTTGATTTTGGAGCAAGAACTTGAGTTTCCAAATCAAACTAGGGTTTGGAATTTCTATTTCCAATCTTTTCCCCCCATTTCTCTTGAGCTAGAGTGTTAGGAAAAGGAATGGGTAAATGAAGAGGGAGTGGAGTGTTAGGATGTTAGATGAGTTGATGGGCTGAAACCCAAACCCAAAGCCCTAATTAAAAACATCAAAATTCTACCCAACTCAAAATATATCGATGTTTATACTCAAAAAGGTCGCAAACACCATTTTGGACTCGATGGAAGTGGTCTCGAGTCCTAATTCGACTGTTTGCAAATAGCTTTTTGGATTTTAATCCGACTAACGATGTTATATTTAAATAAAATATTTAAATATACAATCGTAAAATATGCAGGTTGTTACAGACTCCCCTCCTTAAAGAAATTGTGTCCTCGCAATACTTAAGAAGAAAATTAAGAGTAACAACCATAAAAGCATATCATCACAAAAGAAGAATTTGAAATAAGAAGTTCACCATAAAGAGCACGAGAGAGTAAGTCCGGATGTATTTGCTCGATGAATTCTCAAGATTCCCAAGAGCAATTCTTAGGATTTGAGGACCATTGAACTTTCACAAGAAGAACATCTTTATTTCGAAGGCGTTTAACCTCCGAAGCAATGATACGAATAGAATGTTGCTCATAAGTCAAATTTGGTGAAACTTCAATTTCTTCAGTTACACCGGGCTTAGGAATAAAATTGGAATCCCTAAGGTATTTCCTAGTTGAGAGACGTGGAATACGTCATGAATAGTAGAAAACTGAGCCAGTAATAAAAGGCGATAAGCCACGGAACCAATACGTTCGGTGATGGGAAAGGGACCAACATATCGAGGTGCTAACTTTCCCGATCGACTGAAATGCACAACACCCATCATAGGTGAAACACAAATGAACACCAATAAAATATGGACCTAAAACCAGCTTCTCACTGGCTTTAAGCCAACACGAAGGAGATCGGCACGGCCTTCCGTAGAGTGCCTCGAAAGGTACCATACCAATACAAGATTGGAAGCTATTATTGGAAGAAAACTCAACACGAGTATGATCTTCCCAACTTCCACAAAAATCAAGAACACATGCACGAAAGAGATCTTCAAGAGTTTGATTCACACACTCGGTTGGTCCATCGGATTGAGGACGATAAGCGGTGCTAAAATTAAGCTTTGTTCCCAAAGCTTTTGAAGACCTTACCAAAATCCACTAGTAAAATAATGGATCACGATTGCTAACAATAGAAGTAGGAACTCTATGTAATTTAACAATTTCTTTGGCATAGAGTTTAGCCAAAAGAGGTACGGTCCAAAAGGGAAGGATGAGCCTCAAGGCTACACAAAACTAGAGATGAACATGAATCGGATTCACGATCTCGAATCTTAGAAGCGGACAAAGTCTCAAGATCATTCCATTCGGATATCATCATGGAAACAACTGCTTGTTGCTTACGACTAAGGGTACCGGCAACTCGGTTGCCCTTTCCGGGAGTATAAAGAATATTAAGATAATAAGATGCAAGGAACTCGAGCCAACGTTGTTGACGCAAATTAAGTTCCTTTTTGAGAAAATAAATACTTCAAAGATTTATGATCGGTGTAGAGAACAAATTTCTCTCCCAAAAGATAATGACGCCAAATTCTAAGGGCGAAAACAATAACCGCGAGCACTAAATCATGAGTGGCATATCTAGTCTCGGCAGGCTTTAATTGTCTAGAAGCATATATATGTGATTACACATTCCCTTTGCAAGAGAATGACACCCAAACCAATACGACTAGCATCGGTACAAACAATAAAGTCTTAGTTCCCTTCGGGAATCGCAAGAATAAAAACATCGGAAAAGAGTTCTTATCCTCTTTCCCGAAAAGCTAAGACATTCAAAATTATAATTAACTTTATGTAATCATCTTTTTAGAACAATTTACTTATTATAAGTCAATTTATTGTGTCTGACTATCTCATCATAGCGTTTAGGAGATTCCTATCGATTAGTTGATCAAGCGCATCGACTAGAATTCTTAAAGCACTCAATGGGCAATACAAACAAAATCATCTTCTATATGATAAACATGTCTCTTAAAATATTTTACAAATATTCTTTGCTCGTTTAAGAACAAAATCCAATCATACTTATAAATATCTTATTAAAAAGATTTGCAAATTTTAAATTGTTGTTTTCATCCATAATAAATAAATACAAGGACTCATCAAGATATTCGTAGAATACTCGATTCATAAGGTGGATGAAATAAGGTAGAAGGTTTGTCAAACCATAACGAACCACTCATAAGAATCATAACGAGTGCGGAATGCGGTAAGTGGGCTGCTACCCTCCGCAACTCGTAGCTGATGAAAACCGGTGGCAAGGTTGAGCTGAAAAGACCTTAGCACCATTCAATAGATTGCTTAGGTGATAATCCTAAGACAAACTCAAAAATACCGGAAAATTACTTGAGTGAGGGAAATAACATCTTCCTCATCAAGTGGGTTTAAAGAATAAAATGTTTCCACCAAATTTGGAAATCAAAATTATTAAGAACCATAGAAATCTGCTTAACAGATTGAGGATGTCGAAGATATATAGTCCGCTCAGGACATAGGATGTGGGCTTAATAATGATCAAGCCAATCCTTTCCCAAAAATCAATTTCGAAGCCTAAGTAACGCATAACATGCAAATCGGCTCGAAAAGAATAATCACATAAAATTATCTCGACATTTTCACAAAGTAAACTGAGTGTTACGGATCCACCAACTAGATTCACAATTCTCAGTGAAGTCATCAAGACCAAAACTTTAAAGAAAAAGAATCAACAAGTTCTTTTGATATAAAAGAGTGGGATGCACCCGAATCAAAAGAAATTCAAAATAGGATAATCACGAAACAAATTAATGCCATCAAGGATAGAATGAGAATTACCTTGACCACGAGAAGAGCTAGTAGAGGCTTGCACAACCTTCAGCTTTCCCTCTTTCTTGTTTGGAAGTTTGGGGCATGAAGATAAAAGATGACCCAAACCTTTACAATAGCGACAAGTAAGAGGCTTCAGACACTTATTTGCATAGTGGTCCGTAGAACCACAATTGTAGCATCGTCCATGACTAGTGGTAGGAGTCTTTGCTACCGAAATTGCCTGCTTCCCTTTCTTGTTGGGATTAGGGCTTTTGAACTTAATATGCCTCTTCTTGTTGATGTTGAAGTTTTGTTTGGCATCCACAACTTCAACATCACTTTCTTTATCAGCCTCTTTTAATCGAAGAGTGATATCTACAAGCTGATCGAAAGGAACTTCTAGTTTCAGAGGTAAAACATTTTTGAGGTTCTTACTCAAAGAACATATAAACCTTTGATTCTTTACAAGATCCAAAAGTTGTTGGGCAGACATGAATACGCCATCCAGAGAAGGACTACTGGATTGACCAGCGCTAGGACTGCCAGATCTAACCATTTATCTTCTTTAAGAAAGAAAGAAAGAAGAGAAAAAAGATTATTCTCAGAATGAATATCAAACAAACTTGATTGATAAAACAAGGCATCACAAAAGAAAATAGGATAGAACGGGTCCAATGACTCGAATTAATCCTAAGGCACGACTCCTAAGAAAGACTTAGGACAATGATCCTTGCTAGATTATTCTACATTGTTCCGAAGTTTGGCTCTGATACCATGCTGTGACGCCCCACCTCTATACTCACAATAGCCAAGGACACTACTGAGTAATGCCGTCGACTAGCACGAAGAATAAGGCTGTTGAGGAGCGACCATCTGTGTAATTGCTTTGTATGAGTACCGATATGTCAGATAATATAAGTTACATTTCATTTCAAGAGGAAATCCGACATATCAAATACAAACTCAAAGCTACCACATAGTGGCTATGTGGACTTTGGAAACATATATAGAAAAATAACATAACAAAAATCAGTCACAGATATTCATATCACAAAGGCGGAAACAGATATGAATAAAACACATAGAAGTGTACATATAGGTAGTGGGCAAACAAGACCCACAACATCACAAAAGAATATGTATACATCAAGGAGTCTCTATCTCAAATGTATACTAACAAAAACTACTATGCTAAAGTAGTTAGCCAAAAGTCAGATGAAGGACCCTGATAAGAAGTCAAGCAGGAGCACCTAAAATACCTCGGTCTGACCCGATTATTATTTAAGAAGAAAATAATAAATGGATCAGTCTAGTTATAAATATCATATAAAATGAGATATGATAAGAGATATGACTAAAACGTATGATAACAATAATTCCATACTATGACAAGTAGACATCAAATAACAACAAAAATCATACAAAATCTCAAATCATCTCAAAACACCAAAAAGAATCGCATTCTTTAAATTATTCACCAAAACACAAATATTGACAAAACATATCAATGCCAATCGCATAAAAATCGGTGAAACACAAATTCTAGAAATCATCAACTAGAAATTCAAAAATCACAAAAAAGGGGAAGGCCTATCACAAACGGGAGCATAAAAACTCACCAACACGTGTGTCACAAACGGGTCGCTATCCCATGAACCGAACATCGACGCACCTAAAAAGATATGCCCCATGCACAGTCGAGCATCGACACACCTAAAAAGATACGCCCCATGTATAGTCGGACATCGATGCACCTAAAAAGATACACCCCATGCCTAGTCGAACATCGATGCACCTAAAAAGATACACCCCATGCCTAGCCGAATATCGATGCACCTAAAAAGATACACCCCATGCCTAGCCGAACATCGATGCACCTAAAAAGATACACCCCATGCCTAGTCGAACATCGATGCACCTAAAAAGATACATCCCATGCCTAGTCGAACATCGACGCACCTCAAAAGATACGCCCCATGCAACGACTTATCAAGCCGAATGCTCCACGAACGGTCTAAAGACCATGGGTCGCTAGCCCATAAAAATGAGACGAGGCTCAATAGAACGGGGTACAGTCCCCCACGTGGACAAAGAGACATCGCACATCGCTAGTCTAAACCACAAAATGATCATCATCGATCATCAAGAAGTGTCAATTACACTAAGATAGTAAATATATGAGTTTAGCTTCATGTCCCATAACCACTGGCTTAACTTAAATATTTACGAACAAATTGGAGATTTCCACTCGAAAATTGTCACAAGAGTTCAATCGAACAAGTTCAAGAATTAACCAACGAAGTAAACGCAAGCATTTCATACCACTTGTTTTGCTAAGCCGTTTAATTAGATTTCTCATACGAATGAGGTAAAAGCTTGAATATACTAATAGATTGGAAAACGATTTTATAAACTAGCTTTGTATTAAAAATAGAGTTGAAATCATCTTTGTAAAAGAGTTTGAATATTTACTACTAGTATAGAAACATTTGTATTTTAAAGTGACAAATCACAGAAATGATTGTAGAAACAATCAATCACCAAAATCCACATACGAAGATGTGAATCAAATCCATAAAAATCGATACCGAATCCATCAAAATGGATATTCCCAAAAATCCCGAAAAAGAAGTCATCAAAGTCAATAATAAATGATAATAACAAATCGGATCAACATGAATCGATTAAAATTGGAAACCCACGCAAAGTAGGCAAATTGGGCTGAGACAAGCAGATCAGTCGACTGAACCAGGTGGCCAGTCGGCTGACCCAATGCCTGGAAACTTTCGGTTTCTAGGTTAGTCGACTGAACCAGGTGGTCGGTCGACTGATACAGGGACAGAATGTTTTCTACCCCTGATTCAGTCGACTGACCCACTGGTTCAGTCGACTGAACCTGCTCCCATAGCAGAATCAGCCTAGCCCCTAAGTGGGGCAAAATTCTACCGGAAACGATCGATCGATCAACGGTGACTAGAGATTTATGCCAAGCGACAACCCAGCCTAATAGGCTCTTTGATACACCCCGGTAAACATGTTTAAACACCCATAAAAGGATTTTCACAAAATTGGACTTCAAAAACAAAAAATTGGGAAATTCACCAAATCAATCCAAATCAAAAACAAATGAACATGAATAGATGTTAGGAATTCATACCTAACAACAACGAAAGCTATAGACATAGTTGTGAGTTCAAAAACTCACATTTTTAAACTCAAAACACAAGTGAGAAGCTTGAAAATAAAGGAAAGACCAATTCCTCTTCAATCTCAACTAAAGAAGCTTCAATCTAAGCTCATAAGAAGAATATTTCCTAAGTTAGGTTATAGGAAATTCTGAAAATAGAAGAGGGATTGAGATGGAGAAGATGAAGAGGATGCTTACCTAAGCTTCTCTTTGATTTTGGAGCAAGAACTTGAGTTTCCAAATCAAACTGGGGTTTGGAATTTCTATTTCCAATCTTTTTCCCCCATTTCTCTTGAGCTAGAGTGTTAGAAAAAGGAATGAGTGAATGAAGAGGGAGTGGAGTGTTAGGATATTAGATGGGTTGATGGGTTGAAACCCAAACCCAAAGCCCTAATTGAAAACATCAAAATTCTACCCAACTCAAAACATATCGATGTTTATACTCAAAAAGGCCGCAAACACCATTTTGGACTCATTGGAAGTGGTCTCGAGTCCTAATTCGACTGTTTGCAAAAATTAGCTTTTCGGACTTTAATCCGACTAACGATGCTATATTTAAATAAGATATTTAAATATACAATCGTAAAATATGCGGGTTGTTACAATTTCGTCTCGAACGGCAATCGATCTCGAATGATCACATTTCGCCTCGAACGACACTTGATCTCGAATGATCATATTTCGCCTGAACGACACTCGACCTCAAGCGATCATATTTCGTCCTAAATGGAACTCGATCTCGAACGATCATATTTCACCCTGAACGATGCTCGATCTCGAACGATCACTGAACGACACTCGATCTCGAAAGATCAGATTTCGCCCCGAACGGCATTCGATCTCGAACGATCATATTTAGCCTCGAATGACATCCGATCTTTAACAATCATATATCGCCTTGAACGACACTTGATCATGTATGATCATCATTCGCCTCGAATGGCACTCGATCACGTACGATCATCTTCCATCTTGAACGATAATCGTCCATGAACGACCATCATTTGCCATGAACGGCTATCGGTCACGAACGACCACCACTCGACTTGAACGGCAACATCAACTCGAATAAATGCCAGCCTCGAACAACAATAGATTTGACTAACTGTCTCGAAGGACCACAACTAACGATTTGGAGAGATCAAGGAATTAGATTGGAAACGAATTAGATTCTGGATTGGAATATTCGGCTATCAATAGATTATGGATTTCAGATTTCGAATTTATAGCAATTCAAAATACGCCTTCCTACCACAAGGCATGTTTTGGGGGGGGGGGGAAATGTTATCCTACCTTTTGGTCAAGCCAGATTACCATGGATTCGGCTAAAATGGATGGATTGAAAATCAATTACAGTTGAAACCATGTACGGTAGTTGAATGGATTCAGATGGACAACACTAAAAAAATGGCTAAGTATGAAGTTGGCACTTCCCTTTGGCAACAGATCAGATAAGATCCCTAATTTCTGTCCTAATCAAGGTGCCATTAGTATGGAGTGACAAGGAATGCCACATAAGGCTACAATCCAAATTTCAAGTCGATTTGAGTTCGTATGCTCGAGTTATGAACAGAAGAAGATGAATCGGTATCGATGGATCGGTGGTAATTTGCTTGGAGTCGGACCCGAGAAAATTTGCTACTTGCTTGGAGTCAGTGCATGGTTCGCTTGGAGTCGCAGAAATTTGAAGCGATGGATCGTGCTTGAAGTCGAATGCATGTTTTCTTGGAGAAAAATGATCAGCACCGATCGTTTTTCGTGCTTGGAGTCAAAATCAGGTTTGCTAGAAGCAAAATTTTGATTTTACCCGAGCCTAACCTCGGGCCAGAAATTTTAGAACATGCTTCAAGTCAGAAAGGTGATTACTTCGGGTCTCTCTTCGGGTCAACTCCGAAGTGGGTTTTTCTTTGATCGTTTTGGCAATTTTCGACGGTGATCGATCTATAACTCAAAATCTACAAAGGTAATCGATATGAAATTTAGAGAACAACTACGTTACATCATGAGGGACTCACACCATCGATCGTTGGACCCCGCGATGAAGTGGGAATGATCGGTCATGATCCATATGGATCGATCCATAAAACAATTCAAATCAATGATAATCAATATCTCACAAACGCAAAGTCGAAATGACATGAAACTTTGGAAATAGTAAAATATTATGTAAAGGAACCTACCATATCGATTGCACATCATTTGGAGAAACTTGAATGATCGGCCTACATCGTTCTTGAACGATCATATCATTTTAGCTAGAACGATCTCAACTCCACGGAAAATGCGATATCTCACAAAGGGTAAGTCGGAATGACACGAAATTTAGAGAGCCAATACCAACATCATGGGAAACTCACTAGAACAATCGTACCTCAAATGGATTATGTATGGAACGATCGTCCATGATGGATTATAACTCAATGCAACTTTATGGAAAATGCGATATCTCATAAACGGTAAGTCGGAATGACACGAAATTCGGAGAGCAAGTAGCTAACATCATGGGGAACTCACCAAAATGATCGCACCCAAATGGAGCAAGTATGGAATGATCTCCCATGATCCATTTTCTGCTCAAAGCAACGAATCGATATCTCACAAACGGTAAGTCGGAATGACACGAAAATTTGAAAGCATGGACTAGAGGCATGTGGGACCTCACAGGAACAATCGACATCGATCATTCATATGGTGTGCGATCGATCTGAAAATTGGTGGATCGGGTCGTACGGATCTAGAAGTTCCACTGGCAAAATTTCAGCCCGATTTATGCACCTCTTCATCTATAAATACAGTGGACTTTACTCATTCCAAGGAACTTTTAGGCTGGCTCTCCTTCGTCACTTCTTATTTCTTCCTCCATTATTTTTCTAAGGCAAAAAACAACTGTACATGTAATCTTACAGTATAAATAAAAGATTATTGGAGTGTATGTAGGCCGGAGTTTGTCGAACCACTATAAAACTTGCATATTCATTTACTTTTTTGCATTCTATTTTGTGATATATGAATCAATATTTCTCTGTTTGGATCTAAATATTGGATATTGGCGCTTTCATATACAACATGGTGTTTGTGACCATTTTTGGTGCAAACAACAAGTCTTCTCTGCTAATGTTAAAGCAGTGCATCTTTGGGTTGTAATAGTTTTGGAGAAGAGTTTAAAGGCAAAATCACATTATTCATCACTTATCCCAGTGATTTCATACAGGCTGAGAAATTGACCGAACTTGGACTTGCAGTTGCAGCTGTGGAAAATAGCCTCTATTCAAGTAGTAGTTATACATGCACACGCCGAAGTCCAATTCACTGGCATAAGTTCGACGTCTCTACAGTTTTTTTATTCATAAAATAGTCAATAATGGATGATTTATTGTTATGTGTTTCAGACTTAAGCCCTAACTTACTGAATTTTTTGTAACAATAATCGTATGTTATTGTTATGATTAAATTTGATATTATTCTCTTTTTAGCTAAGCAAATTTTTTTTTATAATGTAACAGGACTAATAAATATACTGAAGTTTTAAATTGACCAAACCTTTCATCCATGTAACCTATAACATCATGATATATATGTACAAAATAAAGTTTGAACCAGTGCCATCGACACGGGCTTCATACTAGTGTGTGTAGGGAGGAACTCTATTCTAGAGAGAAACTCCAACAAAAGCGAAAAGGTGGGATAATGTTTTCAATTTTGGTTCTTGACGCTACAGGCTGGGATAATGTTTGCAACTCTTGGTTCCTATTCTTAATGGATTACATCCGAAGATATGCTCAAATACGCCTTTGTACTATACAATTCGCGTTTCACTACCATATGGTTTGAAGAAAATAGAATAATTGCTTCAATTGTTTGAGTCTGC
This sequence comes from Allium fistulosum, assembly GCA_030737815.1. NCBI lineage: Eukaryota > Viridiplantae > Streptophyta > Magnoliopsida > Asparagales > Amaryllidaceae > Allium > Allium fistulosum. The sequence continues at coordinate 926,968,490 of CM060906.1, forward strand.
AACTTCTGACTCTACATGTACCGTTCTTTTGTTTTATTCAGCAATTATTAACAAATTAGTTTAGAGGGACCAATACTAAGGGAAGAAAATGCTCTGAGGCTTTGGGCGACATCAACTCCAAATCTCGACCATGAATTTAATTGCTATCGACCATGAATTTAAAAGCCTCTGGCGATGAAATGCCGGTGAAGTCACGAGATCATGGGATGAAGGAGGGAACGGTTTCGAAAGGACTGTTTCTACCAAGTAGGCGGTTATGGTAACTAAGAGCATCTCCAAAGCAAGATCTCAGATAATTACATATCCGCACCCAAATTCAGCTCCAACAGATTGTAGATAATCCGATAGTGCAAAAATCGAAGGAAAGAGTTCCAGAATATAAGATTTATTGAGGCGCCTGTTCAACAGGCGCCTATCCAACAGGCGCCTCAAAATTGGGACGCTTGTTGAACAGTTTTCAGACGCCTGTTCAACAGGCGTCTCAATTTCCGGGCACCTGTTCAACAGGCGTCTGATTCTCAGGCGCCTGTTGAACAAGCGCCTGGTTTGATCTGTTGGAGAATATTGCTCTCCAACATTTCAAAGTGTGGAAAATCGTATATCCACACTCCGAACTGTTGGAGATGCTGAGAGGTTATTATAACCGCAAATAAATGGACACCGTGAGAACAAACGTTGACTTGGCTTCAGGCAAGGAGTAGCCTCCCTGCTATTTATCTATTTTACTAGGATGAAACCGTGCTTTGCACGCGGACAGATGGTGGAAGTTTATGGGTGCACACATATTCTTTATCAATGTTTACATTTGCAAAGGTATTAAGAGATTTTGAGAAGAAATGTAGGAAATAACACTGATGCATTACAGTATCAAGTACACTGCGTGAGTGTTACACAATCAAGGCAACATAATACACGGTAAGTCGACAATGATAGAGAAAACAGTATATTTTGACCTTAAGAAAAGGAATAATTAACTTACGCAGCACTTGGGTTAGGATGATTTTGCACAATTCTTACACTACTACACCCTATGCATATGGATCAAAAAAACCTCGTTTTTTCAAGGCAGTGGTCAATGAACTCCCATAGAAAATTCTGCCATGAATTTACTAAATCATTACCAACCTGTAACTCTAGAGGGTGTAAATAATGAATTAGCTCTTCTAATATTACTAAAAATGCATGTAATACATGTTAATGAAGACAAACAGTAAGCATGTTGGCAATATCATATAGTTTACGAAAGTAAAAAGTCGTAAGAAAACACTTAAGGCACAAACAGATATGTGAAGTACTTAGATTACAGTAAATCGCATATAGAAACATAAAAGAAACAAATTACTTTCATGTATAATTCAGTTTCTTGTGCAGTCGTTGACAATTTAAATTTGTAAGTAAAATAAATAAGATCATGCTAACTACATTATGTATGCAGAATGCAATGGTAAACTGGTATGTAATAAATAACAGTGAAGCAAACATCACTTACACAACCATCTAAGTAGTAAAATTCAAGACTAATGAAATAGTTTACTATGAATCGAATTATAGGCAGAAATGGTAGACAAATGACCAGTTCAGGTAAATTTGCATATTCAATATCTATGGCCACAGCACCAACAAACTGTATGTACTACTGTTGAAATGATGCAAGGTTAGACAAAGCAAAAACCACACACCAGTGTAATTTTGACAGAGTGCTGATAAGATATTCAGTAGGGTCATAAATTGGAAAAAGAAATGGATTAAAAAGATAAATTTATTACCAAACCAAACATATATAAATTTACATTGAGTACAAAAACAGAAAATCAGACAAAAATTTGAGTACATAACAGCAGTCTTAACCAAGTAAAACAATGTACAAATAATCTGACATGGTGTGACTAAGTTAAGATGAATGTGTTGATGCTTATCTAGTAGTTGTCTTGACATATTAAGGCAACATCACTGCGAAAACCTTAAACATTCTTCTTTCCACATTTATCGATTTGCATGTTGTTGTTGCAGTCATTGCTTCCTTCAGCTTCTTTGATGCAGCACTCACCAGAATCGAACAATTCTTAAATCGTGAGGAAGAAGAAGCCAGCCTAGGTCGTTCCGCCTCCATCCTCTTAAATCGCGAACAGTTCACCATAGGTCGCGTACGACCTAACTTCGAATTCACTTCTCCTGAATCGCGGAACCTAGGTCGCCAGTCTGCTGATGCCTTAGATCGCCAACGACCTAGCGAAAGTCGTTCGATGGTCTTAGGTCGTTCGCGACTTAGCAAGTTTACCAATCTCCGACCTAACGAAGAGCAGCGACCTACCAATCTCCGACCTAACGAATCTCCGACCTAGCGAGCAGCGACCTACCTATCTCCGACCTAACGAATCTCCGACCTAGCGAGCAGCGACCTACCTATCTCCGACCTAACGAATCTCCGACCTAGCGAGCAGCGACCTACCTATCTCCGACCTAACGAAGCTCCGCCCTAACGAGATACGACCTAGTTAAGTCGCGACGCCTGAAGATGAACCAATTTAAGTCGCGTATGATTTCTTTAGGTCGCAAGAATTAGGTCGTGAAGTTTTGTTAAGTCGTGTTGTGTTCTTATGTCGTTAATGGTTAAGTTGTGTACTGAAGTGTTGTTATTTCCTTAAGTCGTATTATGTTGTAATTACTGTTGAAGGTCATGTAACGACCTAAGTGTTTGTATTTTCTTTGTTAAGTCGTTAAGTCGTATACGACTTATGGGAGTTGTGTGTTGTAAAATCTCTATAAATAGGGGTGTGCGTCATTTGTAAAAAAGTTAGTCAATTTGAATAAAATTTCTTTTGTGTGCTTTTGTGCTACCATTAAAATTGGTAGTTGAGTGTTATCTCCTATCTCCACCTTCGGACATTCGAGTGCGCTCGAATCAACGATTGTTGAAGCCAATTCACGGAATCAAGTGCGCTTGATCAACGTTCGAAGAATTGTAGATCTTCTCTCACGGCATCGTGCGCGATCAACGTGTCGAAGATAGCTAAAGTCCGGTATCTTCATGATCAACGGATTTAGGCGTTTGGTATCATCAATTCATCGATTCATATTGCTTCATCTAATCGTTTCATCGATTAGTTTGACACGAAATCTTCATTTCGTTGTCATCCGTTATTTCCACTGCGTCATTTGGTATCAAAGCAAGACTTAGCCAATCATAGCTAAGACGAGCCTGTTGGACCAAGAAGAAGTGCTTGTTCAATTTCAGCCGAGCCAAGGAGAAGGGTAGAGCCAAGTGTTGGAGCTAGAAGCGAGCTTGTTCAAGATTGTGCGAGATTTGTTCAAGTCGTGAGCTAGGAGACAAACTTATCCAAGTTCGTTGGGCGTCAATTTTGAGATTTGAAGATTTGGAGTCGAATTAAGTTATTTGTTTATTTGGGGTGTTCATGAGATTTCAAACAAGTGGGGAAGTTTGATTCGAATTTTTTTGGGATCAAAGTGAAGTTTGTGTTTGGATCTGTTGAAGATTTGATCATGCCTCCGAGAAATGTTAACCGTCATCATAATAATGCAGATTCGTATGGAAGTGAAGATCCTGAACAGATGAAGCAACGTATCGATGAAAGATTCAATAAAGATTTCGAGAAAGTGGAGAGAATGAAGTCTGACATGAATCGAAATCAAAGGAGAGTGTCGCCGCGTTATGATAGAGAAAGAAGAGAATCATCTTTGTCGATAAATCGAGATCATGGAGTTCGAGATAATCGTAATTATCAGAATAAAGAAAGGAGAGCTTATCGTGGTTACGAACATGAGCCATATTGTGATTATGAAAGATGTCGAGTAGAGGAAAGAAGTAGAGAGGACGTGCATGGTCACAGAAGAGTCAATGTTCAGAATAGACATCGAAGCTCATCTAATTTTGAAGAAGATAGTTATGGTGATCGTGTTCACTTTCGATATCCAGGTCAAGGGCAAAATCGATATAGGAATGTTGAAGAGAATGGTCATACACGGAAATCAAGGAAGGATACGGAGATTCCAGAATTCCGAGGTGGTCTACAAGCAGGGGAATTCTTGGACTGGTTATCAAAGGTTGAAAATATTTTTGAACTCAACAACATGTCTAAAGATCGTCAAGTTAAGTTAGTTGCTACAAGACTGAGAGGAAGAGCTATGGAGTGGTGGCAACAAACTAAATCAACCAGAGAGAGAATGAGGAAATCCAAAGTTGTCGCGTGGGATAAGATGAAAAGGATGATGAAGGCAAATTTCTTACCCTACAATTATCAAACACGTGTGAACCAACAATTGCAGAAGTTGAGTCAAGGGAGTCGAGGAAAGGGTGTGGTTACAAGCTCCAGCAATCAGAATAAATGCGTTAATTGCAGTATAAATGTTTCTAAGAGAGTCAACAAATCAGTTGGACATGAAATCACGAAGACAAATGTTGATGACCGAATTAAGCACTATAATTATCAGGAGTCTGGCCATAGAAATATTGAATATACGGAGTCCAAGATGAAAGCATTAGTTGTCGAAGAATGTGAAAACGAGGATGTGGATGATTCTACCGAAAGCGAGCCGGAAAAGGAAGAGGAACCGATTAGCCCATTATCTTCCAGCGAAGGTGTTGAAGAAGCAGAAGGTAGTGCTGAATCGTTGGTTAGGTATGAGGCAAGTGAAAAGCTTAAAACTCCAGAGGAGGTTAAACCAATGTTAGAAGAGTTTGCAGAGATCGGTTCTACAGAATCGTTCGAAGAATTACCATCGAAATTTGAAAACGATGAAGGAGTTTTGTCAGGAGATGAAGGATGTAACTTGTTAAGGAGGACTATTGAATTTGACTTTTATCAACCGCCAAAATTTGATGATGATGAAGAAATTGAGTCAAAGTATGTGGATGTAGAAGTTGAATATTCTTCACCACCGAAGATTGATGTCGATAGTATAGAAGAAGAAATTGTGTTCGGAGTTGAGGGAAATTACTTGATGATGGAGGATTCTTGTTTAACACCTGAGCTTATGGATGAGAGGCCGCTAAGTGTTAATTCCATAATCTCCGAGAATCCCAAACAAAGTAAAAGTGAAACAGAAGAGAAGGCAGAATATGATAGTTTATTATCATTGGAAGAGTTCGTCAATAAAATGAAAGCTAGTGATGAATTATCAATGTTGATTGAATCTGGGGAAAATTCTGATTTTGAGACACCTGAAGAGGTTGAAGTCTTTGAAGAGTTGGAGGATGAGATTTCTGAGGAACTATCTGAAGAAACTAGTATTGTATTTTTGGAAGGGTCTGTCGAAAAGGTGAAAAATAGCAATGAATTGTTTGTATTGACCGAGCAAGGAACGAGTAAAGAACTTGATGTTTTTGAGGAAGTTGGATCAGAATTCGATGAATCTGAATACGAATATCCTGAGGAACTACCCGAAGAGTTACCACCACTACAGGACATTCAACCTCACACTGAACTAGTATCAAATGCTATTCTACTACAGGGATCGTATGATATTCAGAATTTGAAAGAACAGGAAGAGTTGATAAGACAGGATGAAGAGAATTATTGTCCGTTGGAATTGCCTGATCATGACCGCACTGCTGACGTTATCAACGTCAATTGCTTGGAATCGTTTCATGAAAATAAACATGTTGAAGGAAAAGCGAGTGGGAATTCATTTCAGTCAGGGGAAATTGATGCAACACAGTAAGGGAAGATTCTAAATAAGGACACAACTGAACAAGATAAGGAAAGACGAGAATCTGAGCATGAGTCCTCACACTTTTTCGGTCGTGATTTCCTAAGTCGATCCGTGATTTTAAACTTCCTTATATCGTCTCACATTTTCGACACGTTTTGGTTCTATATCACATCTTCCTATTGGCACAAGCAATATGGTATACGACACTATTCTCATGAAGTTCTGTGCTACATGAATAGGATATGGCACCTAGTGCTTAGTTCATTCCACACTTTTTCATATGTCATCTCCCTCAGATCACTTCCTTATGCCGCCTGTCTAATGCCACGTCTGTTTTATGCAATGCGTTCCTTATGTCAAGCTGCATCATCAAAGAGTCAAGACAAGATTAATCACAAGAGTGGTTATCACCAGAGCCGCATCAAACCAGATAATGAATGGAAGACAGCGTTTCGAAGAAGAAGAGAAAATGAATTCGGGACAAATTCATTTCAATCAGAGGTCGATGATGCCGTGCAATCTCGCTCAAAGGACCTAGGTCGTTCACGACCTAACGAGAAGGATGATGAATTGCACCCGCGATCTAAAGCGTTGGGGTTTAGAACGTTCAAACATTTGATTCCGTACCATGAACAACCCAATGGGGAAGAACTTTTAAATTCGAGGACAAATTCTTTCTAACAAGGGGAGGATGATGCAGCACTCACCAAAATCGAACGATTCTTAAATTGCGAGGAAGAAGAAGACAGCCTAGGTCGTTCCGCCTCCCGATCGTACTGCCACAGCCTTCCCAACAGCAAATGGCAAACATCCATGTCAACCACGTCACACCAAATCTCATCTTTGTATTTCTTCCCAATAGAAAATGGAACATGAGCTCGCCTCTCTACCTTCACTTTTCCTCCTTTCCTCAACCAAGCAAGTTTATAAGGACTAGGATGTTTCTCCGTTTTCAACTTCAACTTCTTCACAGCTTCCATTGAAATGATATTATCACAACTCCCAACGTCAATGAAAAATTTACAGACCTTCCCCAAAATAGTGCACGTTGACTGAAAAATGTTACTCCTCAACCAACTCGACTCCTCATCCTGTTTCGGGGTTAAACAAGATCTCCGTAGCATCAGATTACATCCCTCGTCTCCCGACACCTCTTCTTCCACTTCAGCAATCATAGTTCTCTTCTTCGGTTTCGGACATTCGTTGCTCTTGTGACCCACTTCCTGGCAATTATAGCATTTGAAATTGGTGTTGACTTTTGGTTTGGTCACTTCATGAACAATCGGCTTACTCGATGCTTTAGGAATATTAGAACTACTACCCGCTCCTTTGTTCTGCCCCGTAAAACTTGGAAACACGCCTCCCCCACGTCTACCTTGTTTCTCCCAAGCCAACGCCTTTTGATATGCTTCTGCCACAGATCTAGGGTCGAACATGTTCACCATATCCTGGATCTGTGTTCTAAGTCCACCAACAAACCTAGCGGTCAATTGTTCTTCTGTCTCCATAATGTCATTTCGAGCAATCAACTGGTAGAACTCATCAGCATAATCAGCAACAGTCTTCAACATCCTGTTGTTGGTATACAATGAATGTTTTGAAATAGAGTAATATTACATATTTAGTAATTGTATTAACATACGGGTATATATATTTAAACGGCACAGTGATACTTACGTCAATTCCAATTCCTCGTCTTTCACCTTTATGTCCGCCTGGTACCTCCGCTTGACACTTCAGTTTTTCCTTGTTACCAGAAATTACCTCATCCTGATTTATGATTAACTGTTAGAAAAAAGGAATGAAATATTTGTTAACTCAATCTGTTGAATAATTAACCTCTGCCGCAACAGTCTTTCCTTTAATGTCTGCATCAAGTACATGATGTACATAGCCAGTACTGCCACATCCTCAGATGTTGTATTTTAAGCAATTAGTCTAGTGGTCTGTAAACAAAGCAATAATATACTTAATGGTCATGGAACCAGTAATCTAAGTTACTGTTTGATGTGATACAGAGGTAAATTTGGTATAGATAAGCATATTTTACCTGATTAAGTACAACCGATGCTATGGATCTCCCTTCATTTTTTGTTATCCTTCATGAAGTAAAGAATGTATCAGGATTATTGATTTCATAGTTGCTTGGACGGAATTCAAACATTGCATCCACTCCAACTTACTTTTGAAATATGGTATCAATCTTGGATGCTCCATTTTCCTGAACACTGCCCAATTATTAATTCAGTCAAAAGTATAGAAGTAGCATTGGGTTAGGCATATATGGGAAAATGCCTCAGTGGTAGGTAAGAAGTAAAATAAAAAAACAACCATTTTGAATATGGCAAGTGTAACGACTTGTAAATTAATCACTTTATACTTGAATGTTTAAATCATTTTTAAATATATTTAAATAATGGATTTTAATAACAAAATAAACATCTTTTAAATAATAATTAATGATATTAAATCATTTTCAAAGTATGTTTACTAAAATAGTTAATTCAAATAAAAATAGAAAATATGACTGAAAACGTTTTTCGAAATTTCGACTTTTCAGCATTGAAAAATTGTCGGAAAATGTTGTGCACACTAATGTACATATGCACATACATATACATGTCATATGATAAGTTAATTAATGTGTTAGTGGTAATAAATCATACTTAGTTCAAATGTAAACTTGATTTGACCTTAGTTAATGAAGTATGTCATGAATAGTGTTAAATAGTAACTTTAATATAAAACTACCATAATTTTGTACACATTATGGTGCAAGACATGTTCATGCATGGATGGGGGCCACCATGGCCGTGTAATATGATGGGGGAGAGGATTTTAGGGGGGACATGTGACATTGTGTGAGTAGTGGAGAAAAAACAAGGTTAGTTTAGTAATTTCCCTTGTTCATCCATATAAATACCTCCACATCTTCACCATTCTTCACTCTACATCTCCATTCCCTAAGTTCATCTCCACTCTCTTCAGTTTCTTCGTTCACATTTCCATGGCTTTCATAGTGAAGTTCATAGCTTGAAAATACTAGTTATTTTCACTTCCATCCTCTTAAACTAGCCAATACCCTCTCTACATTAATTTGCATTCAAACAAGACCCATATTCCCCACTTTCATCCATGGCCGAACCTAAATCAGTCCACATATGGCCTAAAAGTCCGAGCTTTGATGATTAGGAAGTGTAGTTCGAGTGTTGGCAAGATTGTATAGCGATTCGACTTCGTTTTGTTATATTTTGTGAGTAAAGCTTCAACCTTTAAACCAAAAGTTTTTAAACTATTATAATGCTCATATTATTGACTTATGAATGCTTGTTGCATGTGTTTGATAAATTATTGGTTGTTGGTTTGGTTTATATTGCTAAAAGTTGTTGTTTTGGAAAGTTAATAAGCTTTATGAAAAAATGGAAGTTAAAGTTAATTTTAGTGTTAGTAAATGCTCTCTAAATGTGATATCATAGCTAATTACGATGTATATATGTTCATACCATTGCTATGTAATGTTTGGTTGAATGATAATGCCATAAACTTGCTCTTCGAACTGCCCATATAGCGATAGTCGTTATATCAGCACTTTCGAAAAATCACTTTTTATCAAAACCGTTTGGTTTCATCTTCGTGCTTGGAATGGTTTTACAAGTTAAGAAAAATTTTAATTAATGATATTTTCAAACGTAATTAACCATTTTAATAATGATTATTTAATTTAATTAATTATTTAATTAATAAGGATTAATGTTAACTAATTAACTTATTAATGACATGTTTTAAATTAAACTAATTACTTGGTTACACTACAAGAAAAGTGGTTTTTTGCAGCTCCATGTAACAGCATTTAATTCAAAAAGCTGCGATTGTTCAAATTTACTTTCATATATAATTAAATATAAAAAAGAAAACGCTGCGTAACCACGTATGTTTTGGCGGGGAGATGACTCTTTTCGCGGCCTCATTTTTATTCTTTTCGCTTCCAACCAAATAACACTTTATCTCAAATCCGCTCCAACCCTTCATCTCAAATACGCTCCATCTCTGCAAATCTCAAATCCGCTCCATCTCTGCAAATCTCAATTCCGCTCGGCCTTGACTTCGCTGGCTTGACATCGCTCTGCATCTCAAATCCATCGCTGACTAACCAAATCTTCATAACTGGTTCTCGGAAATACCATGATTCGCCATTATTACCTCTAAACCTAATTAGAAAGCCTTAACGCACTATTGCAGAGAGAATAATTAACCAATTAGAGTAGGAATCAAAAGGAGTATGGCATAGATCTCAAGGCACACAACATCAGACGATCAGCATAGAATCAGCTCACAGTGGGTTGTAGCAAGCCACGAAAATGAACTAGTGATGGTAAGAATGAGTTTGGTTACGGACTTATGGTGCTCAGTAATTTCTTGGGAGGATTTATGATCAAATTGATGATTTGGTATTGGTAAGATGGATGAGTATGAGTTTACACTTTAAAAATTGAATTTTTTAGGTATATTTTATGAGTTATGTCAATTGATAAATGGACTTAAGTATTTTTTGTTCATATTATATTTGAACCGATGAATGTTTGACGCTATTTGTTATGGAATACGTATGTGACTTTTGCTTGAGTGTTGCTAGTGTTTGATGATACTATGGATACTTGGAGTTGGAGAACAAGAAGTAAAAGATATCAAACAATGACGTATTGGCAACGGGAAGCAATCAATATTAATAAAAAATGATGCCCTAACCAATTTTTCATGTCTCATTGGTGGTCTTTGAGTGGAGTTTCTCTGAATTCAAGTTGAAAGGTTAGGATTTTAGTGATTGTACTGGTAAGATCAAAGTGGAAAGCAAGCAATGAGAAACGACGGTTGGTCCTCGAAGAAAAGTAGAAATTTGCAGGGTTTAAGTCATTGAGTGATTTTCAACTTATTTTCTGCAGGTATAATGTTATTTGCTTATTTCGTATGATTGAAGTTTAAAAGGTGAATTTTTTAGTTTTTTTTTCATGTGAATTTGATTGCTCACTGTAGGTTCTACGGTTCAAAAGTTGAAAATTAAGTGTGCAATGAAATCTTACAAGTTATCTGAGCTGAAAAGTGCTGAAATTGATGGCTTGAAAGCTCGACCTCGAATCGATTTCACTTCAATTTTCAATGTGGTCAGTTTTAATAAATTTTTCGTTAAAAAAGTCAATATTCACAACTGAAGTAATTTGTTGTAATTTTTATGATTCAACTAACAACAGGTGCAACCTATCGGTGATGATGTGCAAAATAGAGGAGATGCTGCTGTTGTAGAGTTGGTCCTTATACATGGAGTCCTGTTTAATTATTATTGTTTTAATTCTGGTAACTTCAAGTTTTCTGATACATTGGTTTATTGACTATATGGCTATTAAATTACAGATATACTTCGAAATTTGATAAAGTTGTATTAAGTAAGGTGGTTGAGGCTGTGTCTGATCTTCCAGAGCCTGAGGTATGTTGAGTTCATATGTGTGTGTAAGCTTTTTAAGTGTGGAGGCATACTGCCAATTTGAGTACTTTCTCTGATGCTAGAGGAAAACCAAGGATGAAATTAACCTTGGGTAAAGTGAAGGTTTTATGTGTTCCAACTTCAGACTTCAAACATGCTATATGCTTTACTCGTTAATCACATGCAAGAATTGCTGAATGGAGGAAACTAGTCATTTTGTAATCATGCTATTACTTCTTTTGAATCCAGTTTAACAACTTACCTTTGTTAAAGATAATATGCTTTGTTACCAACTACAGATTTGCATCAAATCTTCAGTATCCCAATATTTCTATGGGTATGTAGGGTACCATTTGAGACATCTAGTTTCATATATCCATTTTGGCATCTTCTTGTGCTTCTTTAGCTCTAAACATACATACTACTGATTTTAGATATCTTTATTTTTTATTATGTGCTATGTAGAATGAGAAACATAAGTATCAGAAAGATTATATGGATTCAATCAAGCAATTAGAGGAGAAGTGGATGGTCAGTCAACAAGTTAATAACCATGGAAAGTCAATAGCTGACAATGATGGACATTCTTTTGAGAAAACCTGCAATAGAGAGGTTTGTTTTATGATTTGGAGTTTACTTTGATATTTGCTATCATATAACTTGACGACTTCATCAATACTTCTGACTGAAGGCATTTGTAGGTTTTCTATTAGTTTCTCAGTTCCACAACTCCATTTATATATAATTTAAAAGCTGCATAGTCGCAACGTTTTATCAGTTTCTGAAAATTTCATTTCGCTTTCTGCTACAATTTTCAGTAGATTTACTAAACAAAGCTACAGTGTACTTGTTCAGTTCACCATGTTCTCATATTATTTGGTTCTAAAAAAGTCATTGGGAAAAGGTCTCCTACTCACCTCTACATTCTTTTATTGGGAGTATTGCAGAGTGTTTTAATATTTTAATACATATCCGATGCTGTCTTTGTGCATGTAAGAGTTTTATAAACTAGAAAAAGCTTTATTTAATTAAATGGAGTTTTAAGGGTAGCTTATTGATTGCATCAAATATTAACGAAGAGTGATCATCATAGTGCTTTAATGTTTGTTTTGACTGTTATTATTATTTATAGTCCATTAGATTGAAAAGATGGATACATATGCCTGGAGAATTAAAAGGAATATTTTTGTTATTCATTTACATAAACTATACATGCTTTCATGCAAGATTCTTAAAAGAGAACCGGATCCAGGCGGTTTGTTTCCAAGTTTCGTGGGTTCCAAGGCAGGTGGCTAGGTGTTGACTAATCAAATTTACTATTTCCTACAGTCTGTGTGCATCCTTTTCAACTATTTTATTATGAAAGGGTGGTTATTGAACTATAATCAATTAACATTTCCGTTAACTGAAAACGCTCACCAGTACTGTCATGGAAAAAGTATAGGGTATAGTATTTTAAGTTCTTAAGGTCATTGTTTTGGGTTGAGTAAGTGATGGAAACAAACTACAGAGTATGAGATTTAATGGCTAATGGCATGTAGAGAGTTATATGAGTCGTATTAGAGATGAAGGTAGTTGTTTAACTTTTATTACTTAATATTTTTTGGCATCGGTTTTTAGGATGACGAAGTGATGAGGTAGGGAATTGTCAGAAAATACGATTAGATAATCGGCAGGATGAGTTAACTGTGAGTATATTGCAAACCAATTTTTTTTGTTTTAAGAGGTTATCTTTGGCGGAAAGTAAAAGCTGTGTCCAGTGTTCATTTTCTTAGATGTCTGCGGACTTGGGTAGCTAGCCTGTTTACTGGAATACCGCTTCGGTTTAGTAGAAATATTATATAGCTGTGAGTGTAATGGGTGCAAAGTATCTATTCAAATCCAAGGTCCTGTTTTTTGAGAAGTACTCATAGCCATTATTTAGTGTTTATAGGCAACAATAGCTTCAACCTCATCTGAAAGTAATTTGGACGACCAGAAAGAGCATGGAAGTCTGTGTGATAATGATAATGAGATAACTCATCTCAGGAGCCAAATTTTACATCTGAAAGGATTACAGGTATGCCAATCAGTAATAAAATCTCCATAGAGTACGTGTAATTAGTTTATTTTGAAAGCCTTTTTACTTTATTTGTAGGCATCTGCAAACTCTGAGATTATAAAGTTAAGAAAGATGTTAGAGAACGAGGCCAATCAAAAAGAGAAGCTTGAGGAAGAGATAGCAGAATTGCGAAGTCATTTGTTGGAAATGAGTTTGGAAGCTGATGAGGTATCATTAAAGGGACCTATGTTATTGTTTTCAGTTTACTAGTGGATGTTATACATATCATGTTGATTATTACTTGATTAAGTCAGCATTTGCAGAAGTTCTAGTCATCACTTGAAATTCTGATTGCATTGAGTATTATTTTATAATTTTGTTTATTTATATTATGCTGCTTTTACTATGTAGACTAGGAGAAGTCTTGTTTATTTATACAAAAATTAAACGCATTCAAATTCAGTTTTCTATTATTGAAAATTCATAACTTGAGATTGAAAACACATAATATATATAGTAGACATTAGACCCTGACCAGTTTATGTTTGAAGAAAAACTGTCTTACAGATATTTTCAATGTGGACGGAAAAAATTGTCATGCTCGTCTCCAAAATGCTCATTGATGTGTTTCTTTTAGACTTGGTTTAATTGCATGAATAAGAAATAATGGTCATGGATTTTAATTGATTTAGCTGTACGAAAGAAGCCGAGGCATCGGTGAATAAAACATTAATTGCTAAGGGGTTCATCAAACTAATCAAATTTCATGAATTAGTTATCTTCAATCATATTTAAGGTTTTTGCACCAAAAAATTAATTAATTTCATCAAAATGTGCAATGATTTGATCAAATTTCTTTAAGCTTGAGCGTTTTTAGTATTCAAAGGTTACCTAAAAAAGATACTGGAAATGCAATAAGCCGTAGGTATTCAAAAAAGGAACAGTGTATGTTTGATAGAGCTTTATATATTTGTATAGATGACAAATGTTAAATTCTTGGACTTCGGCTTTCTCACTAATCCAATACTGAACTGTTAATTTGTCACATAGACGTTTACTTACTAGATTTTCTGTATTGCATTCAACACTCAGGAATCTGAAATACTGGCATTGCTTAGAGACGAAGAGAACAAAGAAGATAAGCTAACTCAAACTGACATAAATGAGGAAGACCTATTGAATGTTCTGGATCGTACTGACTTGGTGGATAGTCTTGACGAGAAGCCAAGTTATTCTCTTCCTCTCAAAGGCCCAGGATGGGAAGTCGTGTTACCTGCTGCAGGCGGCAGTAGTGTTCTATCTTCTCTTGGAAACTAACTAAATTTACATCAATGGATGCTTCAGCTATTTGATTTGTGGGCACTCTGCTAGATTTTGGGGAAAAAAGCATTTTGCAGTAAGGTTGTATTTGCTATTTGTAACTTTAGGATTTATTTGAACAGGTGATGGATTGTTACTAGCGGAAACGCTCAACAGTATTATTTGCTTACAACATTATGTATGAAATATACGATTATCGTTTATTTTGAGTATGGAGTTAGTGCAACTTTATTATGTTTAATATAACATGCGAAGATTATATTTATTTATTGTGTTTTTAATTAACTGATATTATCAGATATAAAATTTTATAGTTGGTGGGATGATTGTAAATATAAACTTTTGTGCATGGTATTTTTCATATTTAACAGCGTTTTAAAAACACTGTAAAAAAGGAAAAACGCTGCAGATGTCAGGCAAAGGGAAAACGCTGTGAAACATCCACCCATATGCAGCGTTTGCTTTATGGTGCTAAATGCTCATTTACAAGCTTTTCAAAACGCTATAAAAAAGTATTGCAGCGTTTTTAAAATGTTGTCTAAAGGAAGAAGAAACAATGGGTAAGGACATACTACAGCCATCATTAAAACGCTGTAATAAGAAAACGCTGTAATATGTTGCTAATTTTGCAGCGTTTTAGAAACGCTGTGATATGTCTTGACTCTATTACAGCTTGTCGTTAGAGAGCGTTCTTCATAACGCTGCGAAAGGATTTGACAGCGTTTTTAAAACGCTGCGAAAGACCATTTTTCTTGTAGTGTTAATGATGCCTTAAATTAATTAATCATTTTAGTTGATGTTTAAGGATAATTAATCATTCAATAATGATGGATTAAAGTTAATTAATCAATTTTCTAATAATGTTTTTAAAATAATCAATCTTTTAAATTAATGATTTTTAAAATAAATCTATTTATTTTATCTTTATGTAATCTTTCCTTTAACGATGTTTTAAAGTTGTTAATCATTTTAAATAATGATATTTACTTATTTATTATTTAATTTAATTAATTATATCTAAATATTACTAATTAATTGAATGAATGATGTTTTAAAGGTGATTTACCTTTGTCAATTAAAGGCATTTGAAGTTAATTTATCAACTTAATTAATGAAGTTTCAAAGCGAATTTATCAAAGTAACAAGGATGTTTTGACTTTGTTATTCATTTTAATTAATGATAATAAATTATTTATTTATTTATTTTAATTAATTATAATTAATTTTTAATTAAATTAACGGTGTTTAAAAGAGATCAACATTTTTTGGATTAAAGGCTATCGAAGTAAATTGATCAACTAAATTAATGAACTTTTAAAGTTAACTAATCAATATAATAAGGATGTGTTTAAGTTATTAAATCCTTTTTATAACGATGTTTAAAGTTAGCGAACTCCTTTAACAAAGTGTTTTAAAGCTAACACTTGTATTGTGAAGCCCAAGCACGAATTCAGTTTTAAAAGAAAAAGTTTGATTTGTTTATTGAAATGAATTAATTTCCATAGAGTGATATAACTTATATGGAAATGATTTATTTATATGCTTAACACTAAACATCAAAGATGTAGACTTGTCACTATTCTGAACGTTAAGAAGGGTCGTGAGACATGACATTGAGGTAACACTACCTTGACTTGTTCGGCATTATTGTTATCCCACGAACAATACAAGTTTGAATCCAATGAGTGGTGATAGGTATACAAGACTTAATTTCCATATACGATCGTTTTATATCCTCGATAGTTGGTTTTTCAGCTATCGATTACTTCAGCTTCTTTATTTTTTATCACTCTAAGACGATGTGTTGCTCTTTTGAGCTTTGTTATCCTTTGTCGGAAATGACTAAATCCAAAGAGCTTATGGGCGTCCAACTATGTGGGGTTGCTCCCATTAAAAGTGTATTTCACATCTCATCTAGGTTAGATTCGGTTGTGCATTAAGATGTGAAATATTCGGATACTCGGGAAGGTTTGGCGGGGTTCGACTGGTACTTTTCTCAAGAAGGTCACCGAATATATGACCTTCTCAAAAGTATATTACTAGAGGTATACCTCAAGGGGGGCTGCACCCTTCTAGTCATTGTTGAAAATTTTCCTTTCCTTATTTGATTCAAACCTTCGAATTGTTTATGTAATTGAAATGGGAAGAGTCAACCACTCTTTACGATGTTTAATTATAGGTTTTTTCCATTCTATCAAGTTTGGACTGTTATCTTGTTTAGTCTATCCTGTCCAGTTTGGATTTGTTCAGACTATTTCCATTCTTTCAAGTCTGAATCTTTATTTTATTTTTACCCATCATATGTGTTTTGATTTGTTTCCTATTGTTCTTTTCCATTCTTATGTTTGGTTGTTGTTTATTTGGGAGAAAACCCGTTCTGCATTAGATGCGTAGTCCCATATATTATTGTTAAATACACCCCATTTTGTTTCATATTTTTACACATACCAGACATATTTTCTGGCCCGAGATGTTTATTTTCCCTAAACTCTAGGGTACTCAATTATATTTGAGTAGTACGAGAATTGCAGGTTTCTCTTTGGAGCTCTTTGAAGATGGTGATCGAGCATGCGGCTCCTTAGTTATCTAGTTATTATTTCTGCTATATGATTATGTTGGTATATTTGGTATTTGAAAAATGTAAAGTCAGAATGTATAGCCACAAATCTGTTAGATGTAGTACTGTTGTTTAACTTTGATACCTCCATGTAAGGAGTAACCTTTTATATTATATCATTTTGTATTATATGTAACCATTCCATTATGAGGTTTTTCTATTCTGTATTGTTCTGTTCTTTATTTTACTCTATGACAACTTATCTTTCGGACGCTTGGGCAATGCACATGAATACTATGAGTGTATTAAGTGTCGTTCTTAGGGGTCAGAAAGGTGGGTCGTCATAGATGGTATTAGAGCTTAGGTTTAGCGAACTCCTAAGCCCTTTTGGGGTAAACAGTTTAGTAATAGGATTAGTAATATTCTAGGATAAGTTTGAGAGTATAAATATAAATTGAGTGCATATTTGTTAGTGTTATAAAAATGTTTTATATTGTGTTGTTTAATCCGTTGAGTGGTATATGAATTCTGGTCGATGAATTTGATTAGCATTATCGATAGGGATTCCCAGACACTTGAGCAGACCAACTGATACAGTATTGTTTTAAAATGGTAAATGAAATAATTTTACCTAGAAATATATTTTATATACAAAAAACTGATTTTCAAAAATTAATATAAGTTGTATTGATAAGTTGATTATTAGGATATGATAATATTTTATTGTTATCATTTAGGATATTTTTAGTTATGCTTGTCCAGTTTCAGCATTAACTATTGTTGTATAGTTTATAAGAAAATTTCCTTAGCAAGGTATAAATTGAGCAGAGAGGAATTAGGGAACCTTGAAACATACCCCTTGTGAATTAAGTTTCACAGTTTGATTACAAGGTGTTCGATGAAAGGATTAAGTTAAAATTCATCTTTTAATAGTATTAAGCTAAAGGTAAAATTTTAA
The DNA here is from genome assembly GCA_030737815.1 of Allium fistulosum. Taxonomy (NCBI): domain Eukaryota; kingdom Viridiplantae; phylum Streptophyta; class Magnoliopsida; order Asparagales; family Amaryllidaceae; genus Allium; species Allium fistulosum. The sequence goes on from CM060906.1 coordinate 926,986,512, forward strand.
TAAAAAGTTGTTTAATATAATCTAATTGGTAGGATAAAACATTTAAGGGATAAATATTTGAGAATAATTAATTATAATAAAGGAGAGTTATTTAAATGCGAGTTTAACTCACATTCAAATTTACTATATCATATCTATGATGCTATAAACTATTATTGATTACTTGGATGTTAGTTAAATTATTTAATTGAAATTAATCTAGATATTCCATTTAAACTATTTAAGTGTCGTTATAGTGATTTCCACTATATCGTCATTTATTGAATATCATCCCTAAACCCTTGTATGTTTGTTTGAACTTGAGCTTGTGTTTCACAAAAAAATAGATGTTTAAAATTCATTAATCATTTTTATTAATGATATCTTAAATTAATCATTTTAACTAATGATATTGAACTTTAATTAATTATTTTAATTAATGACTATTTAAATTTAATTAATTATTTTAACTAATAGTGTTTTGAAAATTTAGTTAATCATCTTAATTAATGATGTTTGAATTTAACTAAATCATTTTAATTAATGATATTTGAAATATAATTAATCATTTTGTAAATTTTTTTGATTATTTTTCAGGATAATTAATCTTGTTTTAAAAAGTTTATAAAAAGAATTAAAATATGATTTGTTTTCTTTGAGAAACTTTATGTGGTTTTAAGGTTTTAAAAAAAGAGTGTTATAAATCATCCCTCGGGATGGTTAACATTGTTTTAAATTTACAAAGGTATTTAAATTTTCTATTATCTTTTAGGGATAACAAATATTGTTTTAAATTTTTAAATGATGTTTATAAAGGAGAAAATCCTTTAAAAGGAATTAATAGTTTAAAGATAAAGTTAAGTGTAAATTGTTTTGGGTTGTAGTAAACAATGTTTTAAAATGACATTTGTTTTTGACCCTTGTTTTAATACACTTAGTATTATAAATTTGTCTTTTAAAAGAACATTTTTAAAGAGTTTTTGAAAAATTTAAATCCCGGAATTGTTTGAAATAATTGCTAAAGATTTTGAGAAAAGTAATAGTAGTATTATTTGGAAATATTTCTAAGTATAAATATTTTGGAAGAGAAATTTTAAATGGAATACATTTTCTTTAGGATAATTTAGGGGAAAACCTTTCGTTTAGTTTTATGGCAATCCAAATAATCTTCTAATTGGATGTTGCTTAGGCAAACATTGTGGAGTACTTAGTAAATTATTCTCTTTATCATTGTGGGATCGAAATGAGTTCAAATCCAAACGAACCCAAAGTGAGTTTTAATAAATAAAACTGTTTGAAGTTATTTCATAAAAGAAATATATGTTGTATTAGTTTTCAAGTTCCCCTAAAGGGAATTGATTTCCAAATAAAAAGTATTTTTGATAAAAGGTTGTTTGGATAAATGAATTTTTACCCTTAAATAAGATAAGGGACCACTTAACACTGATTTAAATGGGTTAGATTGGATAGGAAAGTTTTAGCAGATATTGTTTTATTAAAACCATAGCTTTTGTTTAAAACATGTAAGTGGTGTAAACTATTTGTTGTTTTGGATCAACCCATAAACATCGTCCATTTTAACACTCTAAGTTAAAGAGGTTGACTCAGTTTTAAAAGACACAAATTTTAATTAGATCTTCACCTAAATTATGAAAAGCAAAATAAAATTTGTATTTGTATGTACTTTTAGGTATAGAAGAGTATTATACAAGTAAATAAGGTGGAATAAGGTATTAATTGGTGTTTTATATAAAAATGACTTTATAAAATATTTTTAAACTTAGGTAAAAATTTATGAAATAATTCATAAATGATTTTGGTATTGAATAAAATACTAAATGCAAATTAAATTGATTTAGATATATTGGTATAATCAAGAAACCAATAATTTTAGAAAGCGACTTTCATTTTTGTCTGAAGGAGCATAGGTAATCCTCTAAGCAATAACCAAAGGCCGATGAGCAAAATGGTATGCTTAGAAAATTATTTATATTCTTAGGCGATCAAGAAAGTTTTACACCTAAGTTAAGGTTTGTTTGTTAGTCATTTGACATTTTAGGTATTGTTAAGTGTTAGATTTTTCCTTTATGAATTATGATTGGTTTGATTGATTGGGTGATCTTATATACTATAGTTTATAGAGTTAATATTTATAAACCATGGTTTTTGAATTGTTATTATTAGGACCTAAATCCCAGTGATCTTGAAAAGTGATTTTGGGAAAATTTGAGAATAAATAGATTGTTTGCTCTAGTTGTTGTTTTAGGAGGAACTGGAATACCACTAGAAGCTCCATGTTGTTTTAATTCTAGAATCTAACATGTTTTGTTAGGGGGACCGCCTCCTTAACATTTTTGATTTTGGTTTTGATTTACTTCTCTTTTTGAGGAATTAAAAAATAAAATTTGAAAATATTTTGAATATAGAACCCAAGCATTTAGTTCTAAATTTAGAAAGTACTTTGGAAATATCAGATGCATGGCATTTGTTATAGAATATTCACTTTATTTTGTTGCATATGTTTGTTACATTACTTTTGGTTGCATTACCTGATTGCATATGGTTGTTATAGTGTTTATACTGCATGTGTTTATGATAGAAATAATATAACTAAGGAAAATATAACTAATCAGATTTACTGAAAACCAAGTAAGTAAACTAATTTTTTTAGGTTGGTTATTACTTCTTCCACTCCGTAATAATTTCGAGGATGAAATTCTTTTAAGGGGTGAGAGTGTAATGACTAGTAAATTAATCGCTTTATATTTGAATATTTAAATCATTTTTAAATATTTAAATAATGGATTTTAATAAGCAAGTAAACATCTTATAAATAATAATTAATGATGTTAAAATCATTTTCAAAGTATGTTTACTAAAATAGTTAGTTCAAATAAAAATAGAAAATGTGACCGAAAAATGTTTTTCGAAATTTAGACTTTTCGGCATCGAGAAACGTTTTCCACACTAGTGTACACATGCACACACATGTACATGTCACATAATAAGTTAATTAATGTGTTAGTGGTAATAAATCATGCTTAGTTTAAATATAAACTTGATTTTACCTTAAGTTAATGAAGTATGGCATGAATAGTGTTAAATAGTAACTTTAATATAAAATTACTATACTTTTGTACACATTATGGTGCAAGGCATGTTAATGCATGGGTGGGAGCCACCATGGCCGCGTAATATGATGGGGGAGGAGGATTTTAGGGGGGACATGTGGCATTGTGTGAGTGGTGGAGAAAAAGCAAGGTTAGTTTAGTAATTTCGTTTGTTTCATGCTTATAAATACCTCCATATCTACACCATTCTTCACTTTACATCTCCATTCCCTAAGTTCATCTGATTCACTCTTCTTCATTTACATTTCCATGGCTTCTATAGTGAAGTTCATAGCTTGAAAACACAAGTTATTTTCACTTCCATCCTCTTAAACTAACCAATACCCTCTCTACATCAATTTACATTCAAATAAGACCCATATTCCCCCACTTTCATCCATGGCCGAACCCAAGTCAATCCACATATGGCCCAAAAATCCAAGCTTTGCTGATTAGGAAATGTAGTTCGAGTGTTGGCAAGATCGTATAGCGGTTCGATTTCGTTTGGTTACATTTTTGTGAGTAAAGCTTCAACCTTTAAACCAAAAGTTTTTAAACTATTTTAATGCTCATATTATTGACTTATGAATGCTTGTTGTATATGTTTGGTGATGTATTGGTTTTTGGTTTGGTTCATGTTGCTCAAATTGTCGTTTTGGAAAGCTAGTAAACAAGTAGTAAGTATGAAAAAGTGGAAGTTAAAGATAATTTTAGTGTTAGTAAATGCTCTTTACATGTGGTATCATAGCTAATTACCATGTATATATGTTTATAACCCTGCTATGTAATGTTTGGTTGAATGATAATGCCATAAACTTGTTCTTCGAACTGCCCGTATAGCAATAGTCGTTATAGCGGCACTTTCGGAAAATCACTTTTTATCAAAACCGTTTGGTTTCATCTTCATGCTTGGAATGGTTTTACAAGTTAAGCAAGATTTTGATTAATGATATTTTCAAAAGTAGTTAACCATTTTAATAATGATTATTTAATTTAATTAATTATTTACTTAATAAGGATTAAGGTTAACTAATTAACTTATTAATGACGTGTTTTAAATTTAACTAATTACTTGGTTAATAATGGTTTAAATTAATTAACCATTTTATTTAATGATGTTTAAGGATAATTAATCATTCAATAATTATGGATTAAAGTTAACTAATCAATTTTCAGATGATGTTTTTAAATTAATTAATCTTTTTAATTAATGATTTTTAAAGTAAATCTATTTGTTTTAACTTTAAGTAATATTTCCTTTAATGATGTTTTAAAGTTGTTAATCATTTTAAATAATGATATTCAATTATTTATTAGTTAATTTAAATAATTATATTTAAATATTACTAAATAATTGAATTAATGATGTTTTAAAGGTGATTTACCCTTGTCAATTAAAGGCATTTGAAGTTAATTTGTCAACTTAATTAATGAAGTTTCAAAGTGAATTTATCAAAGTAACAAGGATGTTTTGACTTCGTTATTTATTTTAATTAATGATGATAAATTATTTATTTATTTAATTTAATGAATCATAATTAATTTTTGATTGAATTAATGGTGTTTAAAAGTGATTAACTTCTTTTGGATTAAAGGCTATTGAAGTAAATTCATCAACCAAATTAGTGAACTTTTAAAGTTAATTAATCAATATAATAAGGATGTGTTTAAGTTTTTAAATCCTTTTTATAATGATCTTTCAAGTTAGTGAAATCCTTTAATAAAGTGTTTTAAAGCTAATACTTATATTGTGAAACCCTAGTATGAATTCGGTTTTAAAAGAAAAAGTTTGATTTGTTTATGGAAATGAATTAATTTTTGTAAAGCGATATCACTTATATGGAAACGATTTATTTGTATGCTTAACATTAAACGTCGAAGATATAGACTTGTCACTATTCCGAAAGTTAAGTAGGGTCGTGAGACATGATTTTGATGTAACACTACTTTGACTTGTCCGACATTATTATTAACCCAGGAATAGTACAAGTTTGGATCCAACGAGTGGTGATGGGTACACGAGACTTAATTTCCATGTACGATCATTTTATATCCATGGTAGTTGGTTTTCTGGCAATTGTTTACTTCAGCCTATTTATTTTTCATCACTCTAAGACGATGTGTTGCTCTTTTGACCTTTGTTATCCTTTGTCGAAAATGACTAAATCCAAAGAGCTTATAGGCGTCCCGCTATGTAGGTTGCTCTCATTAAAATGGTATTTCACATCTCATCGAAGTTGGATTCGGTTGCGCATTAAGATGTGAAATATTTGGATACTTGGGAAGGTTAGATGGGGTTCGACTGGTACTTTTCCCGAGGAGGTGACCAAGTATACGACCTTCTCAAAAGTATATTACTAGAGGTATACTTTAAGGGGGGGCCGCACCCTCCTAATCATTGTTGGAAATTTTCCTTTCCTAATTTGATTCGAACCTTCAAATTGTTTTTCTGTAATTGCAACGGGAAGAGTCAACTACTCTTCACGATGTTTAATTATAAGTTTTGTCCATTTTATCAAGTTTGGACTGCTATCTTGTTTTATCCATTCTGTCCAGTTTGGATTTTGTTCAAACTATTTACATTCTGTGACGACCGCCCATAACCCCTACACTGAACCTAGATAAAGTGCGCTGTAAAATGTGCCAGGCAGCCATGGACGATTGTCAAGGTAAATTAAAACAACAGAATCTATCGTATTACTCACAGCGCATGGACAAAATACAATAGAACATATATATAGTGAAGCTTCATAGAATAGAGTCTCATCAATAAAACTTCATAATAGTTGAATACAAAGATCTGAATAGTCAATACAACAAGCCTCACTACATATCACTCAGAGAATACAAAGCAGCGGAACATCCAGTACATATAATAAGTAGATAATATGCAATACTCCAGCTCATCTTCGTCATCAGCAACGTGGAAAGCAAGAACAGCACCTGTCACCTGCTACCTAGTCTTCCCGTCCCAAAATGGACGAACAGCCCAAGGCAATAAGAGGTAAAACATAAAGCCTTAAGTCAGACAACAGTCTTAGTGAGCAGTAAATTAACTAACAACATACCAAAAGAGCATAAAGGAAAAGGAACAGGAATACAACCCTCCCACTCCACCTCTTTCTACAGTGATAGCCCCCAGACACACACTAAGCAGAAGCAAGCATAGCAAAGCATACAATTTAAAGTAAAGCAATTATCACTCGAGTCAAGAGCGATGTTTTCCAAGTACAAATCCCAAGGTCTAAACCAAGGTCAGATAAGCACCCAGGAAATACCGCTCTTGAGACCGAATGACGATACAACCAAACATCCATGACTCGGGCTATAACTGTTATCCTTACTTCGATATCACCGTTAATTCAATGACCGACACCTACTTTCAGCCGTCCGTCAAGGGCTAATGGAAAATCCGGTTCTAGACATAACTCCCGCACGTCGTCGTTACCCGTGCCTAGGATTATCGAATCTGCCCAAAGTACTCGACCATCAACGGTTAGTCTTTTGGGCATCCCCATGTACTCTTGCTTGGAGCATGCTAGAACCTTCAACAACGATGAGATCTCAGCCTCCTAGTCATCCTCCTCGACGACTATTTCCATACTAGCTCAAGCGCCTCTCGAGCAAACCATTATCCTCAACTCGAATCATTTCACCGAGTTATCAACATGCTTGGAATGATCCCGTCTGGATTAGACCAAGGCTATCTCATATCATACTTCGCCTCTTCATCATCATAGCAAAGTCTCATCTCAACATCATCATCGAATCTATCGATATGGGCTTCATCACCCGCTACATATGTCACGAGCAGCTTTTCCAATTCAAGAGCCTTTCCCTTACCTTTTGAATCATCTTCGACCATCTTGTCTAAAACAAATCATCAATCATCTAATTCATAGCAATCAATCAAGTCAAACATCAATCCAAGTAATCAAGCATTCAAATATAAGCTAAATGGACAATTATAACAATAATGACAATTTCGTAATTAAAGAGTTGAAAGTCTAACAAGCATGAAAACATGAACAATATCTCTATAATCTTGATGAATGAACTTGCATAGGTTATCATGTAGTAAAATGGTTGTCAAATCATCATAAACAATGGATCTACATGGATCTATACTTAGGTTTACAAAAATGCATGGAAATCACTACTTTAACACAAAATCAAGCCAACAATCCGATATACTCCTTTGGATCCGTGTGAGAGATAATCACCACTCACCAAATCACCTAAACAACCCAAAAGCAACACACTTCAGATCTGGACAGCGAAGGATCTAACTCGATCTATCACGAATCCGCTTCAAACGATGAAATATCTCTTCAATGGATGAAGATCTTCAACTTTAGCTCTTGGATCTTCGATCTTGATCTTCGATTTGGATGAAAGGAAGCACTAGATTAGAGTGGAGAAAAGAAGTGAAGAAGTGTAGAAGTCGAGCTCTCAAAATGGCAGCACTTCGTCGCTTCGAAATCCGGATCCCAAAAAGTGAGAACAACCTTCCTATTTATAGCTGAAATTTCCTTAAGTCGTAGCCTCGGAGTTAGGTCGTCCCCGACTTACGACCTAAAACCCCCACCGACCTAAAGTCTTCAACCTAACAACCTCCGACTCAACAACCTCAAGTCTCTACGACTTACGACTTAAGAGAAATTACCACGACTTAGCGTCTCAGCACGCCCAAACGACCTACGACTTACCACACAAGCACTTACCGACCTAACAGGGTATACGACTTACGACCTAACACAGATCGCGACCTAACACTTAGACGCGACTTAACAACAGGTACGACCTAACACTTAGGCAAAACCCAGCGACCTAATGCAGACTGCCTCTATGACCTAACAACTTACTGAGTTACGACCTACGACTTATAAAACCTTGCGACCTAACAACTTTGCAACCCACGCGACCTAACAGTGTTACGACCTAATACTTAAGTCGTCTGAACGACTTAACTAACAAAGGCTGCTTACGACCTAACTAACACAACAACCCCATAGGTCGCTTACGACCTAACTACTTAACCTTAAGTCGCTCAAACGACCTAACACAAAACTCCTAGGTCGCCCACCGCTACCCCAGCTTCCTTAGGTCGTTGCCGACCTAACTATACTAACTCGGTAACTACTAGGTCGCAAACTCTCTTAACTTGCTAACTTCTATAAGTCGTTAACACTTAGGTCGCTCGACCGACCTAACCTACCATACGACCTAACCACCTACGACCTAAAATCCTTAAGTCGCTAACTCACTTAATCCCTTAGGTCGCTAACATCCTATAGGTCGTCCCAACCGACCTAACACTTAACCAGTTCACTTCCTTAGGTCGTCCCTGACTTACCACTTCAACTACTGATGTCAAAATGCAATGCTACTAGTAGTAAGTCGGAGCTGAAGCATCCTAAGTTGCACACGACCTATGACATACCCTAGGTCGTTAACGACCTATGACTTAGACTCAGGACGACTTATCACAAATGCGACCAAACGTCAATTGTTTTACGATGTTTCGATCCGTAAAAATACGGGTCGTTACATTCTCTCCCCCTTAGGAATTTCGCCCCCGAAATTCCAAACAAACAAAGCAATCAGAGTCCATTCTGCATGCCTACCATCCATAGCAATCAACAAACCACGCATCCAATTCTAGCTTAACATGCAGAATTCTAAAACTTAGAACAAGTTACAATGTCGTGAGATGACACGACACCTTAGGGCCATACCTTGAAGAGTTCAGGATGAGCTGCTTTCATCCTTTCTTCCACCTCCCACGTACAGTCGTTATCATCATCACTCCATTGTACCTTGAGCAACTTAACTACCTCCCTCCTAAGCTGTTTCGTGTCGGTTTCAACAACACGAAGCGGCTTACGAGGTCTCTTATCGACTGGATCAACTTTGAAATCTTCACAAAAACCATATCACCTACGTCGAATTCCAAATCCTTACGACGCTTATCGGCATAACTTTTCTGACGGTCTTGGGCTACCTTCATTCGTCGTCGAATGATCTCTATACAATCCGAAGTCTGTCGAATCATCTCTGGCCCAAGCATCAACTTTTCTCCGATCTCTAACCAACATGTCGGAGAGTTACACGGTCTTCCATACAATGCTTCATACGGTGCCATACCAATGCTTGACTGGTAACTGTTGTTGTACGAAAACTGCACCAAATGAAGGTGATCTTCCCATGATCCTCTGAAATCCAAAACACAAGCTCTAAGAAGATCTTTCAAAACTCGGTTGACTCTCTCGGTATGACCATCTGTTTGAGGATGATAAGCTGTACTCAAACACAACTCGATTCCCAAAACTTCCTGAAAGCTCTTCCAAAATCCTCTGGTGAACAATGGGTCTCGATCGCTCACTATACTCTTCGGAATACCATGGAATCGAACTATCCACTTAACATATAAATCAGCCAACTTTGATGCAGTCCTAGTCAATCGAACAAGAATGAATCTCGCACTTTTCGTCAGACGATCTACGATGACCCAAATCCCTTCATTTCCCGTTCTAGTTCTAGGTAGACCATCAATAAAATCCATCGACACTTGCTCCCACTTCCATGTAGGAACTTCTAATGGCTGAAGCAATCCACTTGGCTTCTTCTGTTCAGCTTTTACCAACTGGCAGTTCATACACTTGGAAATAAAATTTCCAACATCTACTGATGGCCCCGGGGCTGACATCCTTCTCATGATCGAAGTCATCATGGCTTCGAACATAGCAACATAATCAGTAGCCCCCTCAACAGCACGGCCTTCCCTAGCAGCTGGTCTCCCTCTTCGACTCATTCTCAATATCTATAAAAAGAAATGATTAGCACATCTAGAGAATCAACTGCATAAAGGACTCAAACTCTACTAAGCTACTATATTATATATAGTAATCATCCATCAAAATACAATTACGTCTCTCATACGTAGTTATGTCAGCGAGCGTTGGATAAAATCGATTAACCAATGCTCTGATACCAAATGTGACGACCGCCCATAACCCCTGCACTGAACCTAGATAAAGTGCGCTGTAAAATGTGCCAGGCAGCCATGGACGATTGTCAAGGTAAATTAAAACAACAGAATCTATCGTATTACTCACAGCGCATGGAAAAAATACAATAGAACGTATATATAGTGAAGCTTCACAGAATAGAGTCTCATCAATAAAACTTCATAATAGTTGAATACAAAGATCTGAATAGTCAATACAACAAGCCTCACTACATATCACTCAGAGAATACAAAGCAGCGGAACATCCAGTACATATAATAAGTAGATAATATGCAATACTCCAGCTCATCTTCGTCATCAGCAACGTGGAAAGCAAGAACAGCACCTGTCACTGCTACCTAGTCTGCCCGTCCCAAAATGGACGAACAGCCCAAGGCAATAAGAGGTAAAACATAAAGCCTTGAGTCAGACAACAGTCTTAGTGAGCAGTAAATTAACTAACAACATACCAAAAGAGCATAAAGGAAAAGGAATAGGAATACAACCCTCCCGCTCCACCTCTTTCTACAGTGATAGCCCCCAGACACACACTAAGAAGAAGCAAGCATAGCAAAGCATACAATTTAAAGTAAAGCAATTATCACTCGAGTCAAAAGCGATGTTTTCCAAGTACAAATCCCAAGGTCTAAACCAAGGTCAGATAAGCACCCAGGAAATACCGCTCTTGAGACCGAATGACGATACAACCAAACATCCATGACTCGGGCTATCACTGTTATCCTTGCTTCGATACCACCGTTAATTCAATGACCGGCACCTACTTTCAACCGTCCGTCAAGGGCTAATGGAAACCCTGGTTCTAGACATAACTCCCGCACGTCGTCGTGACCCGTGCCTAGGATTATCGAATCTGCCCAGAGTACTCGACCATCAACGGTTAGTCTTTTGGGCGTCCCCATGTACTCTTGCTTGGAGCATGCTTGAACCTTCAACAACGATGAGATCTCAGCCTCCTAGTCATCCTCCTCGACGACTATTTCCATACTAGCTCAAGCGCCTCTCGAGCAAACCATTATCCTCAACTCAAATCATTTCACCGAGTTATCAACATGCTTGGAATGATCCCGTCTGGATTAGACCAAGGCTATCTCATATCATACTTCGCCTCTTCATCATCATAGCAAAGTCTCATCTCAACATCATCATCGAATCTATCGATATGAGCTTCATCACCCGCTACATATGTCACGAGCAGCTTTTCCAATTCAAGAGCCTTTCCCTTACCTTTTGAATCATCTTCGACCATCTTGTCTAAAACAAATCATCAATCATCTAATTCATAGCAATCAATCAAGTCAAACATCAATCCAAGTAATCAAGCATTCAAATATAAGCTAAATGGACAATTATAACAATAATGGCAATTTCGTAATTAAAGAGTTGAAAGTCTAACAAGCATGAAAACATGAACAATATCTCTATAATCTTGATGAATGAACTTGCATAGGTTATCATGTAGTAAAATGGTTGTCAAATCATCATAAATAATGGATCTACATGGATCTATACTTAGGTTTACAAAAATGCATGGAAATCACTACTTTAACACAAAATCAAGCCAACAATCCGATATACTCCTTTGGATCCGTGTGAGAGATAATCACCACTCACCAAATCACCTAAACAACCCAAAAGCAACACACTTCAGATCTGGACAACGAAGGATCTAACTCGATCTATCACGAATCCGCTTCAAACGATGAAATCTCTCTTCAATGGATGAAGATCTTCAACTTTAGCTCTTGGATCTTCGATCTTGATCTTCGATTTGGATGAAAGGAAGCACTAGATTAGAGTGGAGAAAAGAAGTGAAGAAGTGTAGAAGTCGAGCTCTCAAAATGGTAGCACTTCGTCGCTTCGAAATCCGGATCCCAAAAAGTGAGAACAACCTTCCTATTTATAGCTGAAATTTCCTTAAGTCGTAGCCTCGGAGTTAGGTCGTCCCCGACTTACGACCTAAAACCCCCACCGACCTAAAGTCTACAACCTAACAACCTCCGACTCAACAACCCCAAGTCTCTACGACTTACGACTTAAGATAAATTACCACGACTTAGCGTCTCAGCACGCCCAAATGACCTACGACTTACCACACAAGCACTTACCGACCTAACAGGGTATACGACTTACGACCTAACACAGATCGCGACCTAACACTTAGACGCAACTTAACAACAGGTACGACCTAACACTTAGGCAAAACCCAGCGACCTAACGCAGACTGCCTCTACGACCTAACAACTTACTGAGTTACGACCTACGACTTATAAAACCTTGCGACCTAACAACTCCACGCGACCTAACACTTAAGTCGTCTGAACGACTTAACTAACAAAGGCTGCTTACGACCTAACTAACACAGCACCCCCATAGGTCGCTTACGACCTAACTACTTAACCTTAAGTCGCTCAAACGACCTAACACAAAACTCCTAGGTCGCCCACCGCTACCCTAGCTTCCTTAGGTCGTTGCCGACCTAACTATACTAACTCGGTAACTACTAGGTCGCAAACTCTCTTAACTCGCTAACTTCTATAAGTCGTCAACACTTAGGTCGCTCGACCGACCTAACCTACCATACGACCTAACCACCTACGACCTAAAATCCTTAAGTCGCTAACTCACTTAATCCCTTAGGTCGCTAACATCCTATAGGTCGTCCCAACCGACCTAACACTTAACCAGTTCACTTCCTTAGGTCGTCCCCGACTTACCACTTCAACTACTGATGTCAAGATGCAATGCTACTAGTAGTAAGTCGGAGCTGAAGCATCCTAAGTCGCACACGACCTACGACATACCCTAGGTCGTTAACGACCTATGACTTAGACTCAGGAATACTTATCACAAATGCGACCAAACGTCAATTGTTTTACGATGTTTCGTTCCGTAAAAATACGGGTCGTTACACATTCTTTCAAGTCTGGATCTTTATACCATTTTTTCGCATCATCTATTTTTAGATTTGTTTTCTATTGTTCTTTTTCCATTCTTATGTTTGGTATTTGTTTATGTGGGAGAAAACCCGTTCAGCGTTAGTGGCATGGTCCTTATATTATTGTTAAATACACTCCCTTTTATTTCCGAGTTTTACTCATACCTAACATATTGTCTAACCTGAGTTGTTTATTTTCCTTAACTCTTAGGTACTCAATTATATGAGTAGTATGAGAATTTCAGGTTTCTCTTTGGAGTTCTTTGAAGATGGTCATCGAGCAGGCGGCTCCTTAGTTGTCTAGTTATTTGTTTCTCCTGTATGATTATGTTGGTATATTTGGTATCTAAAAAATGTAAAGTCAGAATGTATAGTTGCAAATCTGTAAGATGTAGTATTTTTGTTTAACTCTGATAGCTCCATGTAAGGAGTAACCTTTTGTACTATATCATTTTGTATTATATGTAACCATTCCGTTGTGAGGTTTATCTATTCTATCTTATTCTGTTCTTCAGTTTGCCCCATGACAACTTATCTTTCAGACACTTAGGGCAATGGCATATGAATACTATGGATGTATTAGGTGTCATTCCTAGGAGTCAGAAAGGTGGGTCGTAACAGTAAGCTTCCCATCAACATCCTGTCCGATAAGTCCTTCGGCTTCCTTATCAAAAGCACTAATAATGGTTGACATAGTTGCATCTAAAATGTCAATGGTCAGACGGTATGTGAAAATGATTCATTTATGAGATCATGGAAAAAACATTAATATGATATTAAATATCAAGTTGCGTACCTATCTACAGGACTGGCAGACATCAAGGAACATTTAGTGCGCGAATAGTTTAAACCATCAAATCGAATAGATCTTTTAGACATGACACAAGATAGATAACTCCAAGCCGACGATGTGCACAACTTGGTTATAATAGCAGAAATCAAGTACCTTTTACCCTAGGTATTGTAGTTATATCGGTTAAAAGGGACAAACAAATTAAGAAATATGTTTACGATCAGTGTAAAAAACAGTTGAAATGTGACATCGGCGTAAAAAGTTATAAAACTAAAGCATACACATAAAATTAATAGACTCTTATATAAATGGTAGAATCTGTACTTCATAGCCAGTGTGTAAAAGATCGTGTAGCAAGTCCTTTATTGTTGACTCAATGCTTGCAATAGTAGCACCACCTTGACCATCTAAGTTGTTGGTAATCAGAGCAATATTTGAGGAAGGCATTGTAAGGGATCTATAATATATAAAGACAAACATGTTAAACGCATTATATTAGTTTTGGTCTCACAGTCGTATTTAGTTGTCAGACACTTATTTACCTTTGAACCAAGGTTCAAAATTACATTTCTGTTTCCATTTCGGTCATTAGAAAATTTCGATAATTCGGTTCTGTTCTGGAAATTTCGGAAATTCCATTTTGATTTCGATTTGTGAATTTTGATGTTTTTTTCTTAAGTTGCTTCTAGTTCCGTAAACAATGTATGTTTTGATACAAAGATGTACATAATATAATAATTTTAGTAATATAAAATTGTTTAAAGCTTCATAAAGATTTAATTATTATTGTATTTATCTATGAGCATCAAGATTTGCATAATATGGTGCTTGAATTATTAAACATAATTAATTTACACTAAGTTAAAATTTTGCACAAAACAATAATCTATACCATTTAACTAGTGTGTAACCCGTGCGCTGCATACGGTAATGTTGTCAAAAATTAGTATTTACATTTTAATTATTGCTAAAATATAATGTTATTATACAATATATGATAAATTTACTTTGACATATCAATCACAACCTAAACTGACATGCAATGCTCGAATGTAAGATTGAGGGTTCAATCATCGCTAACTACATATCTTTGGAGCAATTAATGTCATAACTGAAAAAAATATAAATTAAAATTGTTAATATTATAAATGTAAATAATTTATATTATTTATTATTACTTTTACATATAAGTGAATAAAAAACTTTACCATTTTAGATAATATGATTGTTGTGTATACATTCAACTCTTATTTTTATTAAGGATTTATAAATGGATTAATGAATATTAAAATAATTTAATTTATTTAAATAATTTGAATTAATGGTCAATGTTACTACTTAAATATAAGAAGTTAATGTAAAAGGTTGAAAAAAACTGAGAAGAGCTCTGGACGTATTTGTGCAAAAAAAGCATCATGTGGCTAGCTTATCTACATGCGAGCTTTTATCCATTATTTAGTTTTCATTTTTAAACAATTTTACCCGTGTAGCTAACCATAGATTTTATGTTATTATGGGAGGGCTATGCTTACAACTTTGATAATTACAGAATAATATTATGTAGCATTTATGCGAATTATGAGTTGGGTATGTTTTAATAACATGTTGAAAGTTAGAATATTTATATAATCTAATTTTTGTCAGTGTAATCTGTGCGTTCGAATATTAATGCTGTAAAATATAATTTATCCTTTAAAGGTTGTTAGAAATAAAACCATGTAATAATTTTTTGAGATAAACGAATTAGAAATTAAAAGAGTTATTATATTTATGTATACATTTTATGTGATGTGATAAAATATCATGTATTTGATTAAAGAAATAATTTCATTATTTCACACACACACATGTATATATGTGAATATTGTATATATTCAACTTATCGTATTTTTAGGAATTATTAGATGGATTAATGAACATTCATATCAAATATTTAAATAGAATTTAAGATTTACATAATTAGTTAGACATATGGACTTGATTGTAAAATGTTAGGAGAAAATTGGGAAGGGTTTTTAAGTAATTGTAAAGAATTTAAATTTTAGGTGTTTGAAGTTAGTAGAATTATGCATTGTAATGTATGGTAAATTCATTTAGTGAATAATTTATAAAATAATTAGTTTAAAATTTGGATTATGAAGTTAATTTAAATGTGTGGGCTTTAAAGTAAAATATTGGGATAGAATTGAGAAAAAATTGTGAACTATTATAGAGTTTTTAAAAAGTAAGTATCTGAATGTAAAATAGTATAAGAAAATTAGTAGAATAATTAATTATAAGTGGTAAATTATATGATTTTGAAAATAAAATATCTAAACTTGGAGATAATTAAGGAGCATAGAGATAAATTCTAGAATACACGTAGTTAAATAGTTGAGGTACATGTTATGTTAATGTTAAACATATATTTGTGCAAGTCACATGTTTCAATTATTGTCTATATGTTAGTGTGTAATAAAATACCAATTTCAAAAGAAAATTAACAATATAAACTTAAATGTAGCTTAATTGAATGGAATCGAAGAGAACATTCCAAATAATTTGTAAATTATACTTCAATATAAAGTGGTAAAGAAAAATAAAGAGAGTCTTCATTATTATGCATGTTCATTATTACTAAATATCATTTAAGAAAGAAAATAATAATATAAACTTGATGTAAAATAGTTGAAGTTAATTAAACAATGATGGAATTTATATCTGAAACTAAATGATAGGTCAGAATCAAAGAGTGACTTGTCAGTAATCGTAAAAATCATAAACTATAAACAATAGTGATCTTCATATAAAATACAAAATCGAAAAAATAATAGACTTTAATTCTCAAAATTCACAAGTGAGATATAATTTCTTTCGTCTTACTATTATTTAATAGAATATATTTAATAAATCATTCTATCAATAATTTATGTTACATAAGAAAAAATCACCGAAAATTATATCTATTGTTATTTTGGATTGTAAATATATACGTCTGGATTTAAAATGATTCTAGAAAATTTTTTTGAAACTTAAATAAATTATACCTTAAGTATAACATTTAATTAATTTATATGTATAGTAAATGAGTATACAAATAAATTAATAGAAAACTTATATTGCTATTTTCGTATCTTTGTGTTAACATAATATTTTTGTTGTTGTAAAATAATTTAAAATAATATTTCTCAAATTAAGTCACTTACATTTTAAATATCATACTTAAATAATTTATATGTTTAAATAGTTATAAGTAGTTATAGATACTGTTATTTTCTGATTCTAAATAGTCATAGTGAAATGTATAGTTCTAAGTTAGTTTCAAAATATTTTATATTTTAAAGTTTTATTAAGTTATATATTTTAGATTATATGAAATATTCAGATTGGATTTAGATGAGAGTATAAAATTGTAACACATACACATGCATGCATGCATACAAAAATACACACACACACAAACATATATATATATATATATATATATATATATAACAAGTCCGCAGTAGTGGCCCAGTGGTTGAGACACCTGCCTCCTGTTAATGAGGTCGCGGGTTCGATTCCCGGACTGCCCTACTACCAGAGCTTATCATGTGCATACGCTCAGATCAGCCACTTATGTGGTGCTCGCGGACCAGGCTAGGTGCACTAGGGGGGTTTTACGACTCCGGTCGGTTTCCCCCCTGAACAAATTCAAATATATATATATATATAACAAAAGGTAACCAAGAATGATACTATTTTGTTTTTGACTTACTGAATCAATAGAGAGAATAAAGAAGAGATCTTAAAAAGAAAGGAATGAGTAGAAAAATATATTCTATTTTACTATTATTTAACAGATCAATACTTAGATAAACGTATATATAGTAATTAATTTAATATATTAACGGAATAGATTATAAGTACCTATATTTTTTTATACCTTAAATATCTGAAATAATGTATTTGGATTATAAAATAATTTTGCAATTTATAACATTAAGTATAATATTTCACTGATTTAAAATAAATATAAATGAATTTATAAAAAATTATTATTTTATTATATTAGCATGTTAAAATGTTATGTTTTCATCCTAACATATATTAAAATATTATTTTCTAGTAAAAATAATCATATATTCATTATTTTCACATTCTAACTATTTAAAATGATATATTTTGTTTCAAATTAGTTTTACAATAATATTTCTAAAGTTTAAGGAAATTATATGTTAAGCATATTATTTTATTAATTTATACGTTTAAAAGAATGTAAATAAATAAAGATATATATATATATATATATTATTGTCATTTCCAAAATTTTATGTAATTTCAAAATAAGTTTAATTTATATTTTGAAATTAAGAAATTATACGTTAAATATGACTGATATACCAATATATGTGAAACAATTGTAAGTATTTATTTGTATAATAAATTTCAAAGAAAAATATTGATGTAAAATTTTCCTTTTCGAAGTAATATTGAATAAATTCATGATCGTGTGTGTTTTTTTGCGCACTCGCACATGTGATGATGAGTTTTAGATGTTAAATTGCAAAATCTGTATTGATAAGAATTTTCAATGAAACATAAGAATTTTAAGGGAAAAACTATTTTTTTTAATTTACTAAAATTGTGGAAGATAACAATAATAATAAAGTAATAGAATATATCACATGCATTGTAGACGCTAATGTTGTAAAAACATGGTACTCATACTTTAAATATTGTTAAAATAAAATTTTGTTATACAATGTTTGATATATCAATCATAAATGAAACTTTTATTACTGTTTATGCATATAATTTTTATTAAGTGGTTTATATATTTTTATATTTGAAAAAAAATCTCTACCATTTTGTTAATATGAATGCGGTATATAAATTGAAATTGTCATTTTGTTTATAAATTATCAAAGAACTTGAGTATTAATTACTTCAATTTATTTACATAGTATGGATTTATAGTGTTTGGTTAATTTAAATACATGGATTTGAATGTAAAATAATAAAAGGAAATTGATGAAAACTTTATAAATGAATGTAGAAATTATAAAATATAGATATATATGAATATAAAATCATGGAAAAAATTAACGCAATATTTTGGATAACTATAAAATGATAATTTATATGGATTCAAAATAAATCAAAGAGAACTAAGGAGTAAGGATAAAACTTTTATAATTACCGAGATGATTTGTAATTTTTAAACTTCTATCATATAAATGATAATTTATTAAAATAAATAGTTATACGTTAAAGTTCTTATAGTCTTTTATGTGATCCATATTTTTTTATATCTGAATGAAAAATTAATTTATACCATTTTGTTACAATGAGCATGATATACTTGTTGACATTGTTATCCGTATTATTTATTAAAGAAATTAATAAATAATGCAGTTTATAGTTAAATTATTTAATTAATTTAAACATACAAACTAAAATGTAAATTGAACATGAAAATTAAGGACTTTGAAAATAATAATAGAAAGTAGAAAGCGTAGGTTTTCAAATGTAAAACGATAGTGTAAAATTAATAAAATATTATAAGCAATTTAGGAAATAATAAATTATATTAGGTCTTTAAAATAAAATATTAATAAATATCTAGAGAAAGTTAAGGAGAGTTGAAAGAAATGCTAGAATTAATGTGAGAGCTAGATTTTCTTGTGCTTTACTATTATTTAATAGATATACACTAATCAAATAGCTGTTCATAAATATATAAAAGCCCAACGAATAAGGTCCATTAAAGAAGATACTAATCCAAATACAATACGCCTATTACATTCTGAAGCCCTAATCGGTAAAGAAAGATTGTGGCTTCTTTCTCCTTTGTCAACCGCGCCTCTTTCTATTCCACCCCCAATTTCACATTTGATTCTGCCTCTTTCTTACTCTCTCACAGCTCAATTCTGCCTCTCACTTCCTCTCTCTCAGCTCAATTCTGCCTCTCTCTCCCTCTCTCTCTAAGGTATTGTTTTTTCCAACTTAACGAGAATGGATTTCCATTCAAATTCCGACCCGGTCATCGTCGGAACCAGATTGAAATGGTCGGAATTTTAGTACGCCGGTTGGAATTTTGAACCATGCTTTGAACAATATCATCAATTTTTGGTATTTTAATATTCAGGTATACCTTTGTTGCTTTGGTTGAGTCAAAAGTGAAAGATCCTACAGTGGTAGAGTACTAAATCATGAAGTATGAACTACGATAATAACTGATATGCATGTACTTACGTAAAATATAGAAATAGTCGTTGAAGTGACAATAATCGGCAAAGGTTGGATGTGTTCTTGTTGCACTCTTTCATTCACCAGATCCTTTTTCTCCGACCAAAGTGAGATGACCGGTGTTTTCCCGCCGAACCAAAGAAGTTGTGAAAATAGTTAAGATTCGAGTAGTGCAACATCCTTTTGACTTGTATAGTTTGCATACCTTAAAGTTTCGACATGCAACTCTCTTTTAACAGATTGAGTACCATCCTTATTTGGGATTTGAAGAACGTTTGATATTGCACGTAAAATACCACGGACATCTTGTTTAAGAATATTAAAAATAGTTTTTTAACAGATGCATCTGTGACAAATTCAGGGAATAAGATATTACCGGTCTATTGACCCCCGTTGGGTACCCATGTAGGAAGTGCACTGTCTACTACACTTCCAAATTTTTACCTTGGTATTCTATGTACCACGTCATTCACTTTAGTAACCTCGGTATCAGTACGTATGACTATCATTCATGCTTCCCTAGTAGCCCTATACATAGTGTAAGAATCTTGTACATTGAAACGTGTGATTTCATAAACTGAATCTTCGGCGAATGCGTCCTCAAACTGTCCAAGGTTGTGTCTATGAACGATAGCTAGTCTTTGATTTCCCTTTATAAAGTAAGTGAAGGCAAATTTGACATAAGTGTTCTTTATAGAGTTTTCAAAATTCGTACAATTTATGATTACAGTGAAAACAGTGCACCATGAAAAAAATGTTAGGATGTAAGTTAAAAGGCATACTCACTTCATTGTCCAGAAATTGCATGTTAATTCCACAAGTTTCATTTGTGCTTTGACTAACCAATAACCAAAGTCGCCCCACTCTGACTTTAATGGTTGACCAGTTTGCACCATACACCAAGTTGGAAAGCATTTTGCGTGTTCTGATTCATTGTACCTATTTCAAAAAGATGACAATTAGTATAGTATTTGAATAGTAGGCATAAAGGATTATAAAATTTGACGATAGATCATCAAAAAAGTTGGTGGACAAAACACAGTGAACAACAGTACAGTAATTGCAGAAATTCGAAGATCTTCAAATTTTTTTCTTATTGTAAATAGTTGAAGTGGATGGTAGGTTGCATGGGTATTTATATGTGAATGTGTGTAGTTACAAAACTGCCAGTATAGTATGTCCACTACTTCCCCGATTATTACCTAAACGTTATTATCCAACGCGTAATTCAATTTATTTGAATAATTTAAAGTGGGAATGATTTTCTTTTACCCACACATTAAATGTCATTTCAGTTGTTTTTATCGAAATACATTACCATTATCTAAATTTTAAAATATTTAAAAAAAGACAGTGGGTAATAATTAATAACCAAAAGAAATGGGTAAATAATATATACCTTTGTATAAATATCAATTATGGTACACCTATCGATTCACATGTAAGACTTAAGAATTAATTTTTCAAATGTAGAAGATCCTGTGAATTAGCCGAAATGCAACTAATATCCAACTGAAAATCTATTTATTTGTCTTTATTGGAAGATATATCTACATAAATGGAAGGACAGTAAATCAGTTTAAAAGTTACAAAGTTAAGAACACAATTTATTATGATGGAGTCAAACATGAACTGATCTTCTTTATAAACTTTGCAAATCAATGTTATAACATTGGTCAGATTTGCAACTAATACATAATGCACAGACTAACTGACATAGTTTACAACAAGTTTAATATAATAACATATAGAATTATCAAATTACGCCAACAATTGATCTAGTAAACTGCAGTAACATATGAAATTACAGATTTGTAAATTGATTCAGTTCAACACCGATAGAATACAAATCAAGAGTCTATACTTAACAGCGTACAATACACTGACCTTGATGCTCAGTGTCATCCAAGCAGTGCCTTTTTAGTACCAATGATCTGTAAAGGTTAGATATATCATTCAAAATTGCATCATGTATAATTGTAAATGTAGAGAACCGTAGGACGGTATAGATCAGTAGTGATGATTGTTTGGTACAAGTTGAAACTACAAATATAATTTTATGATGACAGCCCTGTACCACCGGCAATAATAATATCAAAGTAGTGAGCTGCAGCCGTGCCCGGTCGATATAGGACGATCATTAGAGTTGAAATGAAACAAATATAGCATACAACCCATCGAATATCCCACGGTGCATAAATAAATTATAATATCATGGATATAACAGAAGAGACAACAATAACTATGCGAACAAATCATAAGAACATAGATCTATAGAGTTATATACAAATGTAGTAGAGTTTATACAATGAAAATAAATTCGACAACTATCTCATAACAAGAAAATAAGCAGTCATTGCTAAGGCTCCCTAGTGCTGCATAGCGGAATAAGCATAGAAATCCATATAGATATATAATACAAGATAGGTCCATCCAGCTCGTCCTCCGCATAGCTACTGTGTCACCTAGACATGTTATCTAGTCTACTCATTTAAGAGTACCCAAGATAATAAGAAACAAAGCATAAAATCTTGGTTTAGACAACCGTCTGGTATGAGTGGTAAATGATTCTCAAAATACTATGTAGGTAAATATGGTAAGGAATAGACATACACGAATCATACCTGACCTGTCCCTGCAACCAAAGAGTTAGCACATAACATCATAATATACTACTCTACAAATAACAGAAAGGTACTCTACTCAAAATAAGGATATCAGCTCTCCACGTATTCCAATGTCCAATACCTACTCCCAATGATATCTCCAAGTGATAGCCTAGAAAGCAACCATAGCAACCGTATGGCCTCCTTACTGCCAATGACTACTGGAAATTCCAGTTTTTAGTGTACTCTCGCATCACGTAGCCCAAAGCTAGATACGAGTCTCGTAGACCAAAGCTAGACACTAGACCTAAAGCCACTGGTCAAGGGTATTTAGATCCACTCCATTGATCCATTGGCGTCCGCACTTATAAAACCCCTTTCGAGTACAAAAAACACTCAGAGTATCAACGATTTCTTTAGCAAATACATCCAAGCCCTCTTTTGCTCCATTCAGATCCGAGCCCTTCGTTTGCTCAATCCATTTTCCATTATTCGAAACCCTTCAAGTTCCTCATCCATGACTCCCTCCTTTATCGAGCTGCTATCTTTGGTACCTACTCCCTTCATGAGTCACCAACCGAAGATACAAAGCTTTTATTATACTGTTACATCACTATCCAATACTCAAGCGAATGAGCCAACACCTCTAGCATATCTATAGAGTCCCCTGCTTCCTACTTGTATAAGCCTGACCCCCACACATTTACCAAAACAACTTGGTGCCGAGTCAAAATGACATGGCATCGAGTCGTTTACTTAACCAATTTTGGTTAAGTAAATCACTCTGCTTCCAATACTTCCTTCTCACGTCCTTTAGACCCCGACTCATTCATCAAAACAACCTGGCCCCCAATCTAAAGCATTCAACTCCAAGATTTAGAAACGACTTGTTATAATATCTAACACTTAGCCAAACTCTTGCATCTTGCTATGGACCACCTTCCTTTGCCATTCTCTAGAGATCCATGCCATCCATCGACCCATCTGACCAACCAAAATGACTCGGTATCGAGTTATATAACTCGGTATTGAGTTGAGTCCTTATCAAATTTTGAGGCAAGAATTACTTTGTAAGCTCTTCTCATGTTCCAGAGCCTCTTCTACAAGTTTTGTCCAAATCCGACCAATTTTGCCTCCGATTTGCCAAATTCACCGACCTATCTTCCTAAGCATCCAAAACACTAGCAAACAACATTAAAGCACAACATACAAGCATAGAATAACATGCATATACATCCATTCATACAAGTAATACAAAAGAATGTGATAAACAAACCAATTCTAATCTAAATCTACATATTACATGCACATATGAATATGAATAAGAAGAATTACTAAATCAAATTTGAAAATCATTTCAAAGATTTCACAAATTTAGGTCATAAGCATATGATAACATGCAATTAAAGTTAAAAAAGGTTTTAAGGCAAAAAATCATGTTAAAACATGTAATTCTACCATATAAACATGCATAGGATTGTGAGAAGGCATGAAACACTCACCAATTACCAAAATCAACCAATTCTCGCTAGATCCAATGTAGATAGTAATAGAAAGCAATGCAAATCAACCAAAATGATGATCTCTATCTTCTAATTGATGATCTTCTCTCTAATTAATGATTTAGAGAGTAATTTATATGATTTTGGATGAATCTAGGGTTAGTGAGGGTTTAGATCTGATTTGGGAAAGAGGAAATTTTTTTATTTTGATTCCTACAGCCCTCTATTTATAGTAATCTCGAATTAGACTAATGAACCTACTTATAAGCTTAATTAATTACAGACTAATACGGGCCAGCAATTTTCTAAACTTAAAACAAATATAACTTCCTAACCGTAAGTTCATTTTTTTACTATGACCACTTTACGAGATGTGAAACCATCATCCTGAAACA
This sequence comes from Allium fistulosum, assembly GCA_030737815.1. NCBI lineage: Eukaryota > Viridiplantae > Streptophyta > Magnoliopsida > Asparagales > Amaryllidaceae > Allium > Allium fistulosum. The sequence goes on from CM060906.1 coordinate 927,011,073, forward strand.
ATGGCACTTGTTAGAGACCCTAATTCAAATTCTATCAGAAGTTATAGCCCAAATAAGATTTTCAGGGTTAAAATGGTCAGATAGAAATTCGGGAATATTTATAGGTATGTAAAATATCCTTAATAGGAATATCCTAAATTATAGAATTATACGTCTTTGTATAAATAAAATAAAAATATTTTAAGATCCTTCGTTACGTAAAATACGGATCGTTACAAATTTAATGATACATCCAGATATAAATGTCATCCAAAATAACAAAATATCACTTTTTTTTTTTTTGAGATCATGGGGAACCTTAAGATCATGGTATTCATTGATACTCACTTAAGTAAACCCCACGCCGTGTGTCTACCCCGCTTTTATTTAGTCGTCGCACACGGATGCGTAACGTTGAAACTCCCACTGATGGTTTGACACTGAGATTCGAACCTGCCCGGACACAGTCCTTTGGTTCCCATCTCCCATCTCCCAAACCAACCGAGCTACGAACGGCGGGTAAAATATCACTCTTTTTAAATCAGAAGTATGCAATATTTTGAATGTCGGTAGAAACTAAATCCCAATGACTTTTCATTATTTACAGTTGTTACATCAAATATTAGGACGATATTAGATTTCCAAGCTAAACCAATATCAAACAGAGTAGAAAAAGCATACACCATATGGTGGAGACGGCTGAATAAGATCAACCACTAAGAATTTGCAGCCATCACATTTGCTGATAACTATGATGTGAAAAAAAATCATATAAAAAGCCCTGTAAAAGTAGAGGCATCAATACCAAGCTTGTTAAAAGATTACAAAAAGTAATTGAAATTTACACATGAAAAAACTAATTATATAACCGAATATGTACAATTATATATTTATTTGGCAACAGATTCATATATACAGAGCAACATCAAAGTAGTACATATACATACATCAAATACTAAAACAGAGAAGTATTCGTAAGATAAACAAAGACAAATGGACATAACACATGTAAAGAATATGATTTAAATTTTATCCAGCGAACATGTATGGATGCAGCTGCCTGAGCGGTACAAGTGCAATAGTTTGATTGCTTCATACCCCATTGCTGCAACGTTTTTCATATGGCTTATGGTATTCTAAATTGTAGGTTGTTGCGGCTTCCTTGCATTGCCTGTAAAAAAGATAACAATACAAGGTAGGTGTTTATAGTTGATATGTATAAAATCACTGTTTATCAGCATCTACATACCAATATATGAAACGGTACCTGACGGTTAACACATTGTTTCTCGATCGCCAATAAAGCGATAATTTTATAGTAACAGTAAAATTTCTGACATAAATGCTACAGTATCCACATGCACTTGTACTTATAAGATTTTTAAACACCTCTCAGTAAACAATATTTTCTGTATGTCTTTCCCAGCCATCATCATTCTCACCGAGCATTATCTTTAACCCTTAATGAGAAGTTGTTCTCGAGACAGCTACATATAGCCAACCATGTGCAAAAACCGGACGAGGTACATAAACCCCTAAGTGATCGAGCATCTATCCTTGACTTTTGTTTATTGTCACAGCAAAGCAAACTTTCACTGGGAATGTCTACATCATAGAATGAAGGGCCATTTTGTCTCAACAGACGTCAGAATTATCCTAGAAATTAAAACTTCTTGGCCAACATTATTTCCTGTTACAATTTCAGCTTCAATGGCCTTCGAAGCTAATTGTGTAACAATCATCTTTGTTCCATTACATGAACCTAAACTTCGGTTTAAGTTTCTAAGAAGCATTATTGGAACACTGACTTTCAACTGTAGATCATGGTTTGGCAATCCAAATATCTTAAGTGTGTTTAAAAACTCTGTAGGGTATAAAGTATGTTGATCTTCAATGGTATCAGAAATCGGGCTTATTGAATCGGCACTTAGATAACTTTTCAACTCACCACCTATAATACCAATGACATATGAATTTATCTCTTCCACCATGTCATTAGTAAGAGCTAGAATACACCTATTTTGGAAAAAGTTTACTACCAGCAAATTCTACCCTATATTTGGATATATGATGTCTAGAATAGCCTTGACAGAGTTAGTGGATGACGGTATTAGATAGTCCTCAAGTATTTCAATCAAAGTTGTATTATCACCATCTTGTTTTAAGACAGTAGGTAGTTTCCCTTCACAACATCTACGATCCATTTTGAAAATCAGCTTATTTTGCTAAACTCTTTTATTGTATGGTTATCCAAATGGAGACACATGTCTGTCTTTAAGATGAACACTTTACAACTACTCCACAGCGGTGATTGTAGAATTTACAATTATTTTCCTTGTACCCTTGGGAACCATAGGTAGAGTCTATCTAAAATCACCACTTAACAATATTGTTTTACCACCAAATACAACGTTCGCTGGATCTGACGAATCAGTCGGAACTATATATGTAAGACTTTTTTCAAAGGCTTCAAGAGCATTACGATGAATCATAGGAGCCTCATCCCAAATAATTAAATCTGTCAGCTGTAGTAAATCAACCAAACATGATTGCTTGGAGAAACCACACGTCGAGCAATCACCAATGTCAATTGGAATTTTAAATTTGGATTGAGTTGTCCTACCACCTGGAAGAAGCAATGATGCAATACCAGAAGATGCAACTATTAAGACAATTCTTCCTTCAGATCTCAAGTTACTAATTATTGTTTTCCACAAGAACACTTTTCCAGTCCCTCTACTGCCATATACAAAAAAGAAATCGCCCACCCCTTTGTGCATAGCATCCTCAACAACATCGAAAACCTTTCTTTTCTCTTCATTCAGATGGGTGTGTGATGACCGGGATTTTTGACCCTCGAAAATTGACACCAATACATCCTCATGCTGCAAATCCAAGTGCTAGAAAGCCCGATTGCTAGGGGAAAAAGAAAGTAAAGATAGAACAGAATCGCACACAAATGGAATAACATATATTATTTCAACAATTATCTTTACATCGAAAAAATTTGAAAACAATATCAGAGTCTAACCTAGATTTAGCCCGGATAGTTATAAACCCTCTGTCCTTACAACTGCTAAAAAATAAAAATAAATGCAATAGATGCAGCGGAAAATAGAATACGTCCATACATAGATGAAGATCTCCAGCTCTCCTTTGGAAACTCCAAGTACCTGAAACTACTCGGATCTGATCCGAGTATTTAAAATACCCGAATCAAGCTTGATAAACCAGCGTTAGATACTCGAAATTTTTAATGTATAGATCATGCTGATGTTAATCAAAACCTTTGAAAAGAAGGGTATTTCATAAGAGCGCACCACACATAAATACGGATGAGTTTTTACCTTATAATAACCAAAATACTTTATATGGAAAATCAGTTTGATATTATTATTAATGACATCATTTTGAAAAACACTTTCAAATAAATATATATACAAAGAAAGTATCAATACCTAGACCATGACAATATATCTGGACTAGGTCAATGGAATATACCAGACGAAATATATGATACCAAAAGGGTTAGCTGAAATAGTTGCAAAGCATTACAACTATTTTGGGACTACAATCAAAATCATAAATCTCGTATTTGGAATTAGATTTCCAACATGATAGAGAACTAGTGGTCTTTTCTTTTGATTCATGCATAACAACTATAGTTCCCGCGGTGACCTTACCACTTGTCTCAAGCTAGCCACTTGGAACTGCACTTGCTACACTACCATGGAATAGAGTATTACTTGATGGCTTTACTCTCCATTAGCCTCCATACCTGTCCATTTCATCATCTTAAGGCAACAGATGCCTTTCATGTCTTATAATTGATAGCCTAAAATATGCCCTGCAGACCACATAGTATCCCGTATCATTCCTAGGATGTGAGGCTCGTGAGGCTACGTCCACAAAACTATGCTTTTTTTACAAAGCCACGCTTTGATCATAACAGGTTCCACTTTGAATGTCACATTGCCATTCCTTCGATTATTATTGACTTTCACAAACATACAACCTTCAAGCTCGTACGTTTCAAAGAAGGGTGTTAAGCTAAGAGAAGTTGCCTTCTCCGCCACAAAACAGATGTATGTTTGTAAAAGTTAACGTTTGTGATCTTAGAAATGCAATGTCAGACATTCGTCCATACAAGTTCGTTCTGGGACTGAACGAAACCGAAAGCACTTCTCCTACCACATCTTTGGGAATCACCCCTAGGATCAGTAGTGAGTAGTCCTTGCATTACGGAGATTTGAAAACACGATAGGACTACTACTATAATAAATATCTCTATACTGGGAGTGACCAAGAAAATGTCAACAAGCAGTCCTTCCTCTATGAAGATCAATACAACGAAGATTTCAGAATGTAAACACCGCTGCCATATAAATTTAAAATGGGGTAAACCCCCGGGACTTGTGACAACAATCTCTACACTCTGAAGATCTACGGTCTTCAAAAATCATCATCTTCAACATGTCTTCACTTCCGAACGTATATATTGGTTTAAAGTGGTTTTCAGATAGGAACCACCCAAATCCAACCTCGGTTTCTCCGAACCAACCATCGATAAAAAGGCATTTAGGTATATAGGTGATTATCACACAACATTCAATTAATCAACCTTTTTATTTAAATCAAATTTCTCTCAGAGATATGTCCATTAAATCATTTCTTTATCTTTTTCAAAGTATATGGAATCATGATGCCACATTTACCAAATCCTTTGGTTAATTAAAACACTTATTAAATCTTCATATAATTCTAAATCATTTCACTTTTTACTTAAGAAAAACATTTTTAAATTATTTATTTAAATCTCATATTGGAAAACATCATTGAGTAAAAAAGAATCATGGAAATTATACTAATTTTACTCAGTATCAATTTCCTTATTCAACCTTTACTATCCGTCGAATAATGATGAAATCACCTTTTAAATTCACATGGATAGTACGAATTCCCTTCTCGAAATTTAATACCAAGTATAAGAAGATTATTTCTATGAATCCAAGTTGTTTTAATTTGGAAAATTATATCTTTTACACTTTGGGAAATTTTGATCCGAGTAAATCAAATTTACTATCTCCTCCGTCGGGTCAGTCTGGGTAGCTAGGGAGGGTAGACAACTAGTTTCTCAAAACCAAGCCTAGAGACTACCTCCCTGTTACCTATAAGGCGGTCAAGTTATTTGATCGAATCTAAATCTTTTAACATACTTAATTTAATTTTAATTATTTTAAAGCATTCGGCTTTCCCTTCGACCTGTTCCATTCCTTGGTCGGATTTTCTATGACACTTACAAATGGAACAAATGTACTAGTCGTTTTTGCATACTCATTTTTAAACCTCTTAATCATCTTTAAATTACTTAATTATTTATTTGAAAAGGTTCACAAAAGATCCGGGAAAGCATAATTAAGTTAAAACCATTGTTTGCAAAGTTATTAAAAAGTGCTGTGAAAATGTGTTGCAAATAGTGTTTGAAAAGCCTATTTGGTTAAAACAACTTTTTTTTATTTTGGAAATTCATATTTATAACTCAATTTTCTTTTAAAACATTTTAATAGATTTATAAAATTTATTCCATATTTTTAAACTTTTAAAAATATTCGTTTTAAATTAATTTCAAATTCGGGTTTTAAACTGCAAAACCGTGATTTTTCTGAAACTTGTTTTGAACTTGTATAAAAATTTACAAGATCAAACCTTAATTATCTTTCTTCATTTAAAAACTATGGTTATAATACTCTGGAAAATTATTATCTCGAAGAATTCAAAGCTATATTTCATTCTCTTCACTTGTTTGAATTCTACGGCGCGAAATAGCGGACTACCGTTTCGCGACGGACCTAGTTTTGACTTGTTTTTCAATTCTTTTCAAACTTCATGGAAACACTTTTAAATGTTTATAAATCATTTCTAAATAATTTTAAACTTATTTAACCATATACTTTTCATATTTCAAACTCATTTTCCATTTCATTACATATTATAATATTATATTATTATAATATTCATTTTAACTCTTTTTAGATATTTAAAACTTTAAGAGGCTAAACAACTCCATACACATATTATTTATGGATTAAATTTCCATTTAATTAACTATGGTTACTTGCTAACCATTTCTCTTATCATTTCTCAAACCAAGTTATCAACCATATCACAACCATATAACCAATCATAATACCAACCAAGTTATCATCCAATATCAAACATTTAATCATCCAATATATTTAAACTTTCAAATCATTATACTTGAAATAATTTAAAGAATTAGTAAATTGTGAGTACTCACCTTTTCTCTAACTAATTCTTCCTACCAACATTCACTCAATCCAACACTTCACTTAAACTTTTGTTAACTTCAACCAATCATCATCTACTCCATTCCTCCTTGCTTTATGCTATCGACCACACCATACACCATGCTTTGCTCTCGTCCTCTTCTTCCAAACTCTAACTGCTCACGGCCATAAGCTTTTCCATCACCCAAAACTCATGCCACCTCCTCCAATCACCTATGCACATGTCAACATCATCTCCATCCCTATAGTGCTCGACCTCTTTAGGTTCCATCCTCTCCTCCATCATTTCTTCACTTCTTAGATTCTAAACTATGTTCTAATAGTAGTCTAAGGTCTTTGGTAAAGTTTGGTAGAGTTTGAAGTTGGTTTGATATGATTTTAAGAAAGTTAGTAATGAAAGAGAAGAGAAGAAGCCATTAAAACTCTAAGGTAGAAGAAAAAGAAAGCTAAGAAAAGAATGAATGGAAGTGTGAAGAAATGAAAGCATAATGGTCCATATTTATAGCCTTATAATCCTTAACCCTTAAGCTTTGTCAAATGACATAATACCCATCCTTAACATTTACGTAAAAATGCTTTTTCAACACTTACCATCTTTACATCACATCATTAGTTTACGTCATCTTTACTTATTACTTAAGGGATGAACCTAGTTGGAAAAGTGGACTAAGGTTCAGATTTGCTTTGATTTGCTTTTGTTTTGATGTGATTTGATTTGGTATGTGTTGGATTTGGTGAAAATATCTTCTTTAAGTACTTTTCTTTACTTAATTAAACACCTGGCTTAATTAATATAACTAAGATGTTTATTTCTTTGTTAATGTGTTTATACAACAACTATTCAAGTTGCAAAACGTTTACACAACTTATATTAAACAAAACGTTGATTTTTGACAAAATGTTTTCCGGTCACATTTTCTGTTTTTAACCAAACTATCTATTTATATAATCAAAACTTGAAAATAAGTTTCTTATCATCTTTAAAAAAAATTAAAACATGTTTATTTTAGTTATAAAACCATATTTAATAATATTAAAATCCAATTGTAAAATACAAGGTCGATTGGTCGAAGTGCGACGAAGTTTGTCTATCTTTATAAACAAGTATATATATATAAGACTTTTATGAATCAACTTTTATCATTTTATAACAATTTAAAAAGAATTATTTATCATTTAAAACAAAAATTGAACGTATATCCAATTTAATCGAAAACCGGCTTTTGTTAATTTTACGATGAAACTCCAAAATCTTTTATTTTTGTAAATCAATTCTAAAAATAAGTTTATCATTCTTATTTATCACATAAAACATGATTATTTAAGTTTGAAATATCTATATTTGAATATTTAAAGTTAATTAAATCACTACGCCATAGATGGCCTTCTGCAACATTTTTACAAGGTGTTGCCAAGTAAAATGTTGCGATAGCTATACAATTTTGGTCCTACTGCAACGTTGAATTTTTGGTGTTGCCTTAGCCATAAAAATGTGTTGCTCTAGCTAAACAAGTGTAATTGATGCAACATTTTTTTATAGTGTTTCTATAGCAGACCTTTGCATATCTTTCGCACCGATCCGCGCAAATCTACCAAGGCAAATCCTACGTTGGAGAACGTGACACCTCATCAATCCGAACACCACTCCTTGATCTTTTAGAGCCGCGAAGAAAAAAAGTCCCCACAAATAACTTTTTATTTTCATTCTTCTCTGTCTTCTTACAAAGGTTCAAGCGAACATTCTTAATTTGGGGTTCAGCGATTTCGGTTCGATTAGGGCTTCGATTTGGGGGTTCAAGCTTTGTTCAGCAATTTCACTTCGATTTGGGGGTTCAAGCATTGTTCACATCACTTTAGGGCTTCAATTTCGATTTTGAGGTATAACACTCTCTCCCATCACTTTAGGGTTTCGATTTAAACTACTTATAAATTCTTAATTCGGCCTGAATTAACAATTCGACTTGTCTAGGTTTCCTCTTGTTGGACACACACACAAATTTTATCTTTTTATGTTAAAATACTCATATTCATTATTGTAGTGATGGATAGCGAAAACATTTGGATAGAACTTCCAAAGTTTAGTGAAGGATATATTAGTGGGATAAGAGCCTTTATACAAAACAGTTTTTCTAAATTCGCCATAGGCGATGAAATGACGTGCCCATGCAAGAATTGTAAAAATAGCAAGTGGCATCGTCCAGGTATAATTTATGATCATCTCATCTGCAATGGTCCATCTCCATTGTATGTGAAATGGATTTGTGAGGTTTCTCACCCAAATTTTGGAAGGAGTGATGAAGATATAGACTGTGATGCTGGTGATTTTGGAGATAATCTAGGTGAAATGTTGCACCGTACTCGTGGAAATATGCAGAACTATGAAGATGAGAATTCTGATGCACCAAATGTCGATGCTAAAAGATTTTATCGCCTTGTCGAAGATGGAAAGCAGCCATTATATCCTGGCTGTTCAAAATTTTCGAGATTAAGTTTTATCATCAGGCTTTATTCTTTAAAATGTGTACATGGAATTACAGAGTCTGCAGTTGGGGATATACTAGAGTTGATGAGAGAGGCTTTTCCACAGGCCCACATACCTTTATCTTTTAGAGCCGCGAAGAAAATCATTAAAGATTTAGGTCTTGATTAAAAAAAATACACACATGTCCAAACGATTGCATGCTCTATTGGGCAGAAAATGAAGATAAAGATGTTTGTAACTCTTGTGGTATTTCTAGGTGGAAGAGGAAAAGAAAGGCACCCGTGACAATGATCTAGAGAAGTTGATTCACAAAGTCCGGGCAAAAGTGATGCATTACTTTCCGCTAAAACCAAGGCTGCAAAGGCTGTTTATATGCAAGGAGTATTCATAACTTATGAGATGGCATTCTGTGGGCCGAAAAAATAACGGAAAACTTAGACATCTAGCTGATAGCAAGACTTGGAAGGCGATGGATGCTATGTATCCTGATTTTTCATCAGAAAATAGAAATATCAGATTGGGTGTAGCCTTTGATGGATTCAATCCTTTTCGTACAATGAGTACAACTTACAGTACATGGCCAATTGTATTAGTTAACTACAACCTTCCACCTTGGTTGTGCATGAAGCCCGAAAATCTAATTCTTTCAACACTCATCTCCGGTCCAGAGTCTCCAAAGAATAAAATTGATGTATATATGCAGCCTCTAATTGAAGAGTTGAAAGAATTATGGGATCTAGGCATAGAAACTTATGATGCCTTTACTGATCAAAAAATCATGTTACGTGCAAGTGTGTTGTGGACCATTAGCGATTTTCCGGGGTATGCAATGTTATCCGGTTGGAGCACAAAGGGTAAATTGGGTTGTCCTGTATGCCATTATGAGACTTCTTCAATGTACTTGAAACATAGTAAAAAAATGTGCTATATGAATCATAGAAAATTTCTGGATCCGAAACACAAGTGGAGGTTTGATAAGAGGAGGTTCAATGGTGAAGTTGTAATAGGACAGATTCCGGGAAATTTATCAGGAACAGACATTGAAGAACTGTTGCGTGACGTTGAAAATAATTTTGGGAAGAAAAAGGATTCCCCTTTCAAAAAGAAGTCAATATTTTTCATTTTACCGTATTAGAGCCACAATTTATTGCGACATAACCTTGATGTTATGCATATAGAGAAAAACATATGCGACAACATACTCGGTCGGTACTTAGCTAAATATTAGTGGCAAGTCAAAAGACCATTTGAATGCTCGTTTTGATTTACAGGAAATGGGCATCAGGAAGGTCCTGCATCCCGTTTTATCAAATGACGGCGAACACTTTGAGATTAGGGCTGCCATATTTGACATGACGAATAAAGAAAAAGAAATATTTTGCTCAGTACTGGATAATTTTAAATTGCCATACGGTTGTGCAGCCAATATCAGTCGGTATGTTCACACGAAGGAAAGGAAAATCTCAGGGTACAAGACCCATGATGCTCATTTTCTACTTCACTACTTGTTGCAATTTGCTGTGAAAAAAACACTGAAGCGTGAGGTTGCATTGCCTCTGATAAGATTTGGTGCATTCTTAAGAGGTCTTTGGGGGCAAAGTAATTGATTTAGAAGATGTGAAGAGGCAACAACAAGAAATTGTCGAAATTCTTTGCCAATTTGAGATGATATTTCCACCGGCTTTCTTTGACATAATGGTTCACTTGACGGTTCACTTGTGCAAGGAAGTTGATTACGGTGGACCTGTGCACGTTCGATGTATGTTTCCGATTGAGCGTTATCTAGCTAAACTCAAATCTTATGTGCGCAACAGATCTAAACCGGAGGGTTCCATCGCCGAAGGTTACTTAACAGAAGAATGCTTGACGTTCTGCTCAAGATTCTTAAGCGGTGGTGATGCAGTACCTTAATTTGAAAGTTGTCCACAAAATATGGAATATGCTATTGGTACAAGAAGAAATAAAGACGGAAAAGCTATTCATCTAAAAGAATCTGAGTGGATGGCATATCATCGGTACATTCTATTCAATTGTGGTAACGAGGAAATAGATAATTTAAAAGAGTAAGTTTTTATGTTCTAATTTTATTCTAGCAAGTACTAAAGAATTAGAATATTTCTTTATTGATATTAATACCATCATAATTATTATAGGGAACATCGAGCTTTAATTGATGGTCATGCAATATCGAGAAGATATAAAAGAGAGAGAGCACATACTGAAGAATTCTGGAAATGGCTGAAGGATGAGGTTGGGAAAAAAGAGAACATTTCGAAAGAGCTAGAAGTGCTTGCAATGGGCCCTAATCGGACAGCTAGGAAATTTAGTGGATATGTTATTAATGGATACAGATTCCATACAAAATATAGAGATTCTAAGTGTAAAACACATAATAGTGGTGTATTCTTGACTGCCTTGACCACTAGCTTTGCAAGTTCAAAAGATCAAAATCCATTGGTTGGTAATGTTAGTTACTATGGAGCAATTGAAGAAATACTAGAAATTGATTATTGGGGAGAAATTTCAGTGGTTTTATTTAAGTGTTGCTGGTACCAAGAAGAGAAAGATTTGTATGGGATGACTCGAGTTAATTTTAATAGATTGTGCCAGAAATCTGATCCGTATGTTATGGCTTCACAAGTACAACAAGTATTTTATGTACAAGATCCAACTGATACGGCACTTTATAATGTTGTCAAGAAATTGCCGAGGGACTGGTGTGATGTCGAAAATGAAAATGAAGATGATCCAGTTTTACATGAAATTCAATGTGGTAATGGAATAGGAAATCAAGTTAGTGATGTTAGGTGGTATAGAGATGACGTCCTGGCAACACAAATCCTCATTCCGCCTAGCATAGAGGAAACTTCCTCTTGATTTCTATGTAGCAATATCAAGTGACTTCTATTTATGTATTGGTTCTTAATTAAGGGACGACTTCTGTATCTGTTGATTTTCATAATTAATTTACTACTTTTTAATTACTTGACTGCTTGTAAGTTATTCTGATTTTATGTGTTCCCTTGTTGTTTCTAGTGCTTTATATACCTGCATACACATATGTACTTAATATACCTGCCCATTTTATTATTTCATATCTTGCTTCCAATGTAAACTCACCATTCTGTATCCATTTTGTATAGGATGGGGGAACTCATGCAGCTCACATTTCATCACAAGGGTGCATTTCAGAAGGCACAATATGTTGGTGGAACCGATACTGTGGTAAAGAGGGTTGATCCTGACTACTTGTAACGACCCGTATTTTTACGGATCGAAAAGTTTGTCAAAATCTGGAATTTTAGCATTTTTGAGCCATTTCAGATTTTAGGCAAAAAGTCCTAAGTCGTTCACGACTTAGTATAAGTCGTAAGTCGTATACGACTTAGGGGATTGGAGATACCTAGGTGGAAGGTGAGTTAAGTTGTTACCGAGTTAAGGGATCAGCGTGTGACGCCCCACCTCTATGCTCATAATAACAAAGAGTATTAAAGGAAATACTGTCTATTATTACGAAGAATAAGGCTGGATGGGAGCGACCATCCGTAATTTGCCTTACACTAATATTGGTTATCTCGATAGGAGCGGTATATACTTTTTATTTTTCATCTATCATTTATTTACTCCCATCGACACACCCAATTATCAGTATAAAACAAACTACGATAGTTCATAATAGTTTAGGACATTAGATATAACAGTAACACAGATAAAATAAATGCGGAACACAGATAAAAACAAAAGTCTCATATATATATAACTGATGTCAGTTAATACATAGTTGACACTATACATATGATACAACTACAACTGTCGACTCTAGAAGTTATATATACAAGTACATTATCGACTAATATACAAGAATACATATCATTCTATACAATGACACGACTACTACAAAATGACTGACAACTTCAGAAGATGTGAAAAGTCTTCAATCCCGAACAGCAACTCAAAGAAAGAAATCTACAACCTGAAATACTCGGGTCTGACCCGAGTATTACATTCAAAAGAAAATAATACCCAGGTCAGTCTAATTCAAACCAGTTTATTAGTGCATATAGGCAGTAATAATTTAAATAGACGACAGTCACAGAAATCACGTATATCCAACTCTCGATACGAGAATTGGATAACGGCAGATATAACACTTAGCAGTGTTAAACAACAATTCAGCAATCCAAATCAATCTAGACAATTGAAATGTCAATTTAAAAACAACAATGCTGGTTGGCTGCAGTACACGCTAACGTGTACTGCCTCGCCAATACAGTCTATGAAATACTCAGAGGATCAATGAATCCAAAAGCCCACGGATACAACTCAAATCAAAATGAACCATTTCAAATACAACTTCAAAATATTGCATTGAACCAACGAAATAATTTAACAATCGAAATATCAACTAAATCTGTCAATCCTACTAGGGCTGCAGTACACGCACGCGTGTACTGCCTCGCCACTACAAAACAACTCAAAACAACACTAAGCGAGATCAGAGACAACAAGTGAAACAAGTTCAACCTGTCACAAAGCAAGGCACAGAATAATAGCAAACTGAAGGTGAGAGCACCAAGGATATGGCACCACAACACACAATAGAAAAAGACGCAGAGCAGCCTCACTTGAAATTAATGTCACCGGTGAAGCGCAGTGACCAAATGCAAATGAATACAAAGCATCAATGCAATGTACCAGATTCGAGAACAAAGGCAGTGCAGCAGTTCAAAAGGGCAATCTACAGGGACAAGTGCATCACTCCTAAATACGCATGAATACTTGCAACAAAAGGGTGCAATACAACATGCAGCTATACACAATGGCATAGGACCAGAAGCAATGCAAGTGAGACCGAACCAACAAGAATTCACAGTGTAACTAATGCACTAAGCAAGTGGCAGCAGTATGAAGTTTTAACCAAGTGAATATGCAATATGCACACAAGTGAATGTACATAACAAATTGCACATGGCAAAATGAATCAGGGGTGTAATGTGGAATAGTACACCTGAGAATTAACTCCACGTAAATGAAAATACAATGCATCAATGCAATGTATCATACTCGAGTACCAAAGAATGCAACTCCCAAATGCAGACTAACTTATTTTATACAATGAAACCAGAAGTAAATATGAAGGCAAAACTCAAACCAACAAGTGCAAACTCCATGAATAAGAACACGACCTCGATGGTAATAAGCTGCAGCCTCAACCAGATGACCAAAACAATAGTGATGATCAAGTAACCAGAGTTACTCAGGGTCAACACAACGCAACAGACAACAAGCTCAAGTGATAATAGTTAAATGTACACAGGGATCACTGTCTACATGAGTCAGATCAACATGCAAAGAAGAAACTGGCAACAACAGTGTGCACCAGCATCTCAAACAAATTACAAAATGAAGTCTACCAAATACAACAAGGTCAGATCGACATCAGTTCAACAGGTTTAAAAAGACAGACAAGGTTGCTAGCAAATGAGGACTACAGTAATGCGAACAAATATGAATACAAATCATATGCACCGGCAAGGACTTAAGTATATCAATGCAAGGCTTCTACAAATCAGGAATGAAATAAAAGTTCAAAACCTAAGCCAATGCCGAAGACAACCAGAAACAAGCTCTAATAGTATCAAGTAACTGATGCCAATATTTCAAAGTCAACTCAGGTCAAAATGACTGCCGGGGAAGAACATGAACAAGAGGCAAAGTTGAAGTCTACCAGAATCAACAATGGACACAGTAATTTGATCGAAGCCAAAGTCAAGAAAATCACGGAGCAACTTAATCAATACCGAGATTATCACGCGAAAGAAAAACAATATATACGCATATGACAAAATCAAACTTTAACATCGTGGAAGCTACAAACGATCTCGATATTGTCAAATCCAAATTCGATTAGTGATGCTCACGAAAATGAACAACACGAAATCATATAGCGAAAATAGTATACAGTTCAAAAAAACAAGAACAATGCCACAAGTATCAAAAAGTCAAGCCAAATCAGAAGCTACCAGCCACAATTCAAACTGCCGAGATAAACAAGAGACGAAAAGTCGAACCACAGCGAAATCAAGATTTAAAAATCATCATCGATGAAGCCAAATCAACTCAAGACATAGAACTAAGTCAGATTAGATGTGAGTAGGAATTACTCACCTTTGCCTACGAATAGCACGAAGTGGATTCAAAGCCGAGCACCCTTGCAATCGAGCGAAGCCAGTGCTTGAACTCGATTGAGCAGCCAAAGCCCTCCTCTTTCTCCCTTCAGAACGCTGAGGTGCGCGAGCCCTAATTTGCTCGAAGAGGACTGAGCGAGACGAAGAGAATGCCGCCACCATTTGATTGAAGAACGAATCGAACGCCGCCATTAAATTTTTTTTCTCGTTCGAATCTTTTTAATTAGGGTTCGACTGAGAAAATAGTAAAGGGGAAAACGGGTTGAATAGCTTGAAAAGGGAATGGCTATTTGCCTTTGTAAATTTTTCACGGCCCAATGAAAATAGACCACTATTTAAATTTTTAAAGCATATCAACACTTAACAGGTTTTTCAAAAGAGTTTCAAACTGGTTTTAAAATTCCAAACAGCCATTAGCTAGGAAAGGTAATCGTCCAGAGATGATAAATAGTCGGTATGCAATACCGGGTTGTTACAGACTCCCCTCCTTATAAAAATTGCGTCCCCGCAATTTTCCTAATCAAGATTGTCTATAACAATTATTCTTCTAACCTAAACTAATTATGCTAGAAAAATAAGGATTGAGAACACAATTATCAAAGAAATTGCGTCCACGCAATCATAGGGAATAAATGGACAAAATGTAACATCCATATGAGTATGGCAATGTCGAATGAACAAGCCAAGCAAGCGTCAGCGGGGAAGTATTAGATAAGAAATCAAAAGGTTCGACTGCTTCAAATCAAAAGAATCAACATCGTGGGAATCAGGGATCAAAATCAGACGACTAACAAAAGCAAGAACAATCGAGTTCCAGCAACTAAAAGAGAAGAAAACATAGCAGAAATCTCATACAGAGCACGAATTGGATGTGAGTAAATCAAATTACTCACCCGAATCACCAGAGAAAAAGACGAAGCTCAGATCTCAAAAGTCGCAATTATTCAATCATCAAAACGATAATTGAATTTCTCAAATCAACGAACATTCAATTATCAAAATGATAATCAAATTTTAAATTTAACAAATATTTGATTATCCCAAGCGATAATCAAATTTCTCAAATTAACAAATATTCGATCATCACAAACGATAATCAAATTTCTAATTCACAAATATTTAATTATCTAAAGCGATAATTAAATTCGAAATCAACAAATATTTAATTATCTAAAGTGATAATTAAAACAACAAATCAACAATTATTTAATTATCTCAGGCGATAATTAAATCTAAAATCAACAAATATTTAATTATCTAAAGCAATAATTAAATCTCAAATCAGCAAATATTTAATTATCAAAGACGATAATTAAATCTCAAATCAACAAATATTTAATTATCTAAAGCGATAATTAAATTTCAAATCAACAAATATTTAATTATCTAAAGCGATAATTAAATCTCAAATCAACAAATATTTAATTATCTAAAGCGATAATTAAATTTCAAATCAACAAATATTTAATTATCTAAAGCGATAATTAAATCTCAAATCAACAAATATTTAATTATCTAAAGCGATAATTAAATTTCAAATCAACAAATATTTAATTATCTAAAGCGATAATTAAATCTCAAATCAACAAATATTTAATTATCTAAAGCGATAATTAAATTTCAAATCAACAAATATTTAATTATCTAAAACGATAATTAAAAACAACAATTATCTAATTATCAAAAACGATAATCAGAACTCATATCAACAATTATCTAATTATCACAAGCGATAATTAGAAACAACAATTATCTGATTATCAAAAACGATAATCAGAACTCATATCAACAATTATCTAATTATCACAAGCGATAATTAGAAACAACAATTATCTGATTATCAAAAACGATAATCAGAACTCATATCAACAAATATCTAATTATCACAAGCGATAATTAGAAACAACAATTATCTGATTATCAAAAACGATAATCAGAACTCATATCAACAAATATCTAATTATCACAAGCGATAATTAGAAACAACAATTATCTGATTATCAAAAACGATAATCAGAACTCATATCAACAAATATCTAATTATCACAAGCGATAATTAGAAACAACAATTATCTGATTATCAAAAACGATAATCAGAACTCATATCAACAAATATCTAATTATCACAAGCGATAATTAGAAACAACAATTATCTGATTATCAAAAACGATAATCAGAACTCATATCAACAAATATCTAATTATCACAAGCGATAATTAGAAACAACAATTATCTGATTATCAAAAATGATAATCAGAACTCATATCAACAAATATCTAATTATCACAAGCGATAATTAGAAACAACAATTATCTGATTATCAAAAACGATAATCAGAACTCATATCAACAAATATCTAATTATCACAAGCGATAATTAGAAACAACAATTATCTGATTATCAAAAACGATAATCAGAACTCATATCAACAAATATCTAATTATCACAAGCGATAATTAGAAACAACAATTATCTGATTATCAAAAACGATAATCAGAACTCATATCAACAAATATCTAATTATCACAAGCGATAATTAGAAACAACAATTATCTGATTATCAAAAACGATAATCAGAACTCATATCAACAAATATCCAATTACCTGCAGATAATTGGAAACAACAAATATCTAGAAATCAATTAAGAAGACTAGAAAATCAACATAAAAGCTTGGATCGATCCCATCAGATGGCGAGTTTTTAATTCGCCGCACGTGCATCAACAAATGGCCGAAGCCTACCAAGTACTCAACATAATTTTTGGCGCCCATCAGATTGACCCGAAGGTCCGCAGAGTGACCCGAAGGTCTAGTACTGGTATTTGACCCGAAGGTCCATCATATGACCCGAAGGTCCATCATAGTGGCTCGAAAGCACACGAAAGCATCAAATATTTCAATTAACGAGTCCGGAATTAACCGAAATAGCAAACGCACATGTCCCATACCACGTGTTTTACTAAATCGTTTGATTCTCTTCATCGTTTCCTTGAAAGTGTGAAATTCATCAAAATCATCAAAACAGCAGATATTCAATTAACGAGTCCGGAATTAACCGAAAAAGTAAAAGTGTGGTTCCATACTCCGCACTTTTGCTAAATCGTTTAAATCTCTTCTTCGTTTCCTTGAAAGTGCAAAATTGTGTATTTCGTAAAAATACACTTTACATTCTCAAACGGACAAGTCCGGAATTAAGCGAAACAGTAAAAGAAAGGGGTCATAATCCTCGATTTTGCTGAATCGTTTAAGTCGCTTTCTCATTCTTTTGAAAACGTAAACTGTTAAAAATTTATAAAACAATTTTCATTTTAAAACGATTTTCCAATCACGTGATTAAAGCAACAATATTAGTAACAATTTCGAAAAGGAAATTGTACTTCTCAAAATACCGTAAAAACGGTTACAAATCAGCATTGCGGAATAACCGCTTGAAAATCCACTTTTAAAATTTGACGGTTACTGAAGCCAAAGCGACAGTAATTTTAAAACGTCAAAATCACATCAAAATGTAATATCAAAAAATTTTCATTTATTAAAACTGTCAACAAAACACCGCGCCTCAAAAATTCAGCATTGGTGTAAAAATCCCGTTATAAAAATAACGGCAACAAAATACGTATCATAACCAAGCATCGGTTCAACGTAAAATAAATGCAATAACGTGCAATTCAAATTTTTGCACGGATTACAAAATGAACAAAGAAATCATTCAAAGGTATCTTCAACGAAGATAATTCAAAACAGCAAAAATCTAATCACTAGATGATTAGTACAAAAGAAAGCCAGCGGAAATTTCAACAAAAATCACATATCTGCAATTTCTTCGAATCCTCAATTTGGATTCGAAATTCTCAAAGAAACAAATAATTACAGCTATGTAAACAACAATTGGAATTCATATCAATTTCGTATTTTGATTCTTAAATCAAAAAGATTATCAGTTGTACTCAGCGAAGACAGTTTCACTGTTTCCGCTGCGCACTCTGATAAATAGAACACAAATCAATCAAATCAACAAAACACAGTTTCAGTTTTTATTTTTAAATAATGATATTTAAAAATTTCATCTAAATTTCAAAACTTTAGTTTTGACTCAAAGTACAAATAAAACATCGACCAATAGTTGTAACATATGTTCCATCCAAGTTATGTTTTATATTATGTCCATAAACCCCAAGCTCTGATACCAACTGTGACGCCCCACCTCTATGCTCATAATAACAAAGAGTATTAAAGGAAATACTGTCTATTATTACGAAGAATAAGGCTGGATGGGAGCGACCATCCGTAATTTGCCTTACACTAATATTGGTTATCTCGATAGGAGCGGTATATACTTTTTATTTTTCATCTATCATTTATTTACTCCCATCGACACACCCAATTATCAGTATAAAACAAACTACGATAGTTCATAATAGTTTAGGACATTAGATATAACAGTAACACAGATAAAATAAATGCGGAACACAGATAAAAACAAAAGTCTCATATATATATAACTGATGTCAGTTAATACATAGTTGACACTATACATATGATACAACTACAACTGTCGACTCTAGAAGTTATATATACAAGTACATTATCGACTAATATACAAGAATACATATCATTCTATACAATGACACGACTACTACAAAATGACTGACAACTTCAGAAGATGTGAAAAGTCTTCAATCCCGAACAGCAACTCAAAGAAAGAAATCTACAACCTGAAATACTCGGGTCTGACCCGAGTATTACATTCAAAAGAAAATAATACCCAGGTCAGTCTAATTCAAACCAGTTTATTAGTGCATATAGGCAGTAATAATTTAAATAGACGACAGTCACAGAAATCACGTATATCCAACTCTCGATACGAGAATTGGATAACGGCAGATATAACACTTAGCAGTGTTAAACAACAATTCAGCAATCCAAATCAATCTAGACAATTGAAATGTCAATTTAAAAACAACAATGCTGGTTGGCTGCAGTACACGCTAACGTGTACTGCCTCGCCAATACAGTCTATGAAATACTCAGAGGATCAATGAATCCAAAAGCCCACGGATACAACTCAAATCAAAATGAACCATTTCAAATACAACTTCAAAATATTGCATTGAACCAACGAAATAATTTAACAATCGAAATATCAACTAAATCTGTCAATCCTACTAGGGCTGCAGTACACGCACGCGTGTACTGCCTCGCCACTACAAAACAACTCAAAACAACACTAAGCGAGATCAGAGACAACAAGTGAAACAAGTTCAACCTGTCACAAAGCAAGGCACAGAATAATAGCAAACTGAAGGTGAGAGCACCAAGGATATGGCACCACAACACACAACAGAAAAAGACGCAGAGCAGCCTCACTTGAAATTAATGTCACCGGTGAAGCGCAGTGACCAAATGCAAATGAATACAAAGCATCAATGCAATGTACCAGATTCGAGAACAAAGGCAGTGCAGCAGTTCAAAAGGGCAATCTACAGGGACAAGTGCATCACTCCTAAATACGCATGAATACTTGCAACAAAAGGGTGCAATACAACATGCAGCTATACACAATGGCATAGGACCAGAAGCAATGCAAGTGAGACCGAACCAACAAGAATTCACAGTGTAACTAATGCACTAAGCAAGTGGCAGCAGTATGAAGTTTTAACCAAGTGAATATGCAATATGCACACAAGTGAATGTACATAACAAATTGCACATGGCAAAATGAATCAGGGGTGTAATGTGGAATAGTACACCTGAGAATTAACTCCACGTAAATGAAAATACAATGCATCAATGCAATGTATCATACTCGAGTACCAAAGAATGCAACTCCCAAATGCAGACTAACTTATTTTATACAATGAAACCAGAAGTAAATATGAAGGCAAAACTCAAACCAACAAGTGCAAACTCCATGAATAAGAACACGACCTCGATGGTAATAAGCTGCAGCCTCAACCAGATGACCAAAACAACAGTGATGATCAAGTAACCAGAGTTACTCAGGGTCAACACAACGCAACAGACAACAAGCTCAAGTGATAATAGTTAAATGTACACAGGGATCACTGTCTACATGAGTCAGATCAACATGCAAAGAAGAAACTGGCAACAACAGTGTGCACCAGCATCTCAAACAAATTACAAAATGAAGTCTACCAAATACAACAAGGTCAGATCGACATCAGTTCAACAGGTTTAAAAAGACAGACAAGGTTGCTAGCAAATGAGGACTACAGTAATGCGAACAAATATGAATACAAATCATATGCACCGGCAAGGACTTAAGTATATCAATGCAAGGCTTCTACAAATCAGGAATGAAATAAAAGTTCAAAACCTAAGCCAATGCCGAAGACAACCAGAAACAAGCTCTAATAGTATCAAGTAACTGATGCCAATATTTCAAAGTCAACTCAGGTCAAAATGACTGCCGGGGAAGAACATGAACAAGAGGCAAAGTTGAAGTCTACCAGAATCAACAATGGACACAGTAATTTGATCGAAGCCAAAGTCAAGAAAATCATGGAGCAACTTAATCAATACCGAGATTATCACGCGAAAGAAAAACAATATATACGCATATGACAAAATCAAACTTTAACATCGTGGAAGCTACAAACGATCTCGATATTGTCAAATCCAAATTCGATTAGTGATGCTCACGAAAATGAACAACACGAAATCATATAGCGAAAATAGTATACAGTTCAAAAAAACAAGAACAATGCCACAAGTATCAAAAAGTCAAGCCAAATCAGAAGCTACCAGCCACAATTCAAACTGCCGAGATAAACAAGAGACGAAAAGTCGAACCACAGCGAAATCAAGATTTAAAAATCATCATCGATGAAGCCAAATCAACTCAAGGCATAGAACTAAGTCAGATTAGATGTGAGTAGGAATTACTCACCTTTGCCTACGAATAGCACGAAGTGGATTCGAAGCCGAGCACCCTTGCAATCGAGCGAAGCCAGTGCTTGAACTCGATTGAGCAGCCAAAGCCCTCCTCTTTCTCCCTTCAGAACGCTGAGGTGCGCGAGCCCTAATTTGCTCGAAGAGGACTGAGCGAGACGAAGAGAATGCCGCCACCATTTGATTGAAGAACGAATCGAACGCCGCCATTAAATTTTTTTTCTCGTTCGAATCTTTTTAATTAGGGTTCGACTGAGAAAATAGTAAAGGGGAAAACGGGTTGAATAGCTTGAAAAGGGAATGGCTATTTGCCTTTGTAAATTTTTCACGGCCCAATGAAAATAGACCACTATTTAAATTTTTAAAGCATATCAACACTTAAACAGGTTTTTCAAAAGAGTTTCAAACTGGTTTTAAAATTCCAAACAGCCATTAGCTAGGAAAGGTAATCGTCCAGAGATGATAAATAGTCGGTATGCAATACCGGGTTGTTACAGCGAGTTAGCGAGTTAAGGTGGTAAGTCGTGGACGACCTAGTATGTTTGTCTTTTCGGTCATATTTGTTTAAGTCCTAGGTCGTAAACGACCTAAGAGATAAGTCATGACCGACTTATAGAGGCTAGCGACTTAGGAGATAGGCAGCCTTATAGTTAAGTCGTAGTCTATGTGTTAAGTCGTAGACGACTTAGGTGTTTGTTGTTAAGTCATAGAGTAGCTGAAATCTTTAAGTCGTATCCTCTTAAGTGTTAGGTCGTAACACTGTTAAGTCGTAGGATGGGTTATCTCGTTAAGTCGTCTGACCAGTTAAGTCGTAACCTAGCTAAGTTGTGAGGTTGATGAGTTGTAGAGCTGTTAAGTCGCTAAGGCGTATCCCGGTTAAGTCGCGCGTATGTGTTAACTCGCGCAAGTGGTTGAGTCGTTAAGTCGTATAGACGTAGGTGTTAAGTCGCAACCGACTTAGAGGTTAGCTGCTAAGTCTTAAGTCGAGAGATCACTGAGTCGTAGTCTGTTAGGTTGAAGGCTTTGTTACGTCGAAGGTTATAAGTCGGAGACGACTTATAGAGGCAGACGAGTTACGACTTAAGGAATTTTCTGCTATAAATAGGAAGGGTTTTTCTCACTTTTTGGGATCCGGATTTCGAAGCGACGAAGTGCTGCCATTTTGAGAGCTCGACTTCTACACTTCTTCACTTCTTTTCTCCACTCTAATCTAGTGCTTCCATCCATCCAAATCGAAGATCAAGATTGAAGATCCAAGAGCTAAAGTTGAAGATCTTCATCCGTTGAAGTGAGATTTCTTCGTTTGAAGCGGATTTGTGATAGATCAAGCTTGATCCTTCGCTGTCCAGATCTGAAGCGTGTTTATTTGAGGTTGTTTAGGTGATTTGGTGAGTGGTGATTATCTCTCACACAGATCCAAAGGAGTATATCGGATTGTTGGCTCGTTTTGGTGTTAAAATAGTGATTTCCATGCATTTTCTTCATCCTAAGTGTAGATCCATATAGATCCATTGTTCATGATGATGTTACATCCATTTTATCATATGTTAACCTATGCAAGTTCATTCATCAAGTTTGTAGAGATATTGTTCATGTTTTCATGCTTGTTAGACTTTCAACTCCTTAATTACAATATTGCCATTATCATATGTTTGTGATGAAGACTTGGTCTAATCCAGACAGGATCATTCCAAGCATGTTGATAACTCGGTGATATGATTCGAGTTGAGGATAATGAATGGATATGAGAATAGTCGTCAAGGAGGATGACTAGGAGGCTTGGTGTAACGACTCGGTCTTTTCGCGTCAGTTTATAAATGACGATTTAAATAGGTTAAACAACTACAATTCGAATTTTATTCAAGTTGACATTCGTTTATATAAATGGTGATTGGAGTTTCTATCGAGTGGAAATTCTTTTGATAAAAATTGTTAAGTATTGCGGGCTTTAGGAATTTTATTGGCCCATGGGGTTTCCTTTTGTACCGTGCTATCTCGTGTGATAACCGACCCTAAAACCCTAAAAAAAAAGAAAACAAACAAAAAGAATAAAAATGGTGGCGACATTCTCTTCGTCTCGTTCAGTCCTCTTCGAGCAATTAGGGTTCGCGCACCTCAGCGATCTGAAGGGAGAAAGAGGAGGGCTTTGGCTGCTCAATCGAGTTCAAGCACTGGCTTCGCTCGATTGCAAGGGTGCTCGGCTTCGAATCCATTTCGTGCTATTCGTAGGCAAAGGTGAGTAAATTACTTACTCACATCTAATTCGGGCTTGGTATAGTGCTTCGATAGTTTAATTGTGTTTCGTTGTTGATGATTTTTATCTGTCTTGGTTCAATTCGTGTTTTATTGGTTTCGTCCATCTTGACTGAGATTTTGCTCGAATTCATATGTTTTTGTAATTGTTTATCTCGGCTATTGATTGAATCTGTTTATCACTTGTTCGAAACTGTCATTTATTTAAAACGACATTGAGTTGGGGATTGCAATTCCTAGGTGATCTTCATTGCTTCCCTGACAGTTTTAAAGTTACTTTGGTTTAAAAAGAAAAAAAAACAAATAGTCTTCGACACCACTATGTTGACATCGGCTTTGCTACTGCTGGTGTGTTGGCTTCGGCCATTATATGTTTGTTTTACTTGGGGCTTTCGACTTGAGTCTTCTGTATATTGAACTTTCGTTGTTTTTGACTTTGGTATACTTTACATTGACCTGTGCTACTTCGGTCATTTGTTTTTGGTTAGATGCCTGTGACGATTTTCGACTTTGTCAATTCGAATATCTTGTGATTTCTTTGTACACACGGCTCTGTTCATTTTCTTTGATCATTGTGGCTCTGACCTGATTTATTCCGAGTCATTCGATGTTGTTATGATATGTTTGGCCATTGAAGTTAATTTGTTGTGCTCGATTTCTTTGAGCTGTTCGTTTTGGGTTTGACAGTTTTATGTTCGTTCGTGACCACCACGATTTCGATTCTTGTCGGCTTTAGTTACTTGAATTGTTCGAACTTATTATGGTTGACTTCGACTTTAACATGATCACTGTCTATTGCTTATGCCTTGCTGATTTGGGTCATAGTGATTTTTATCTCCTGTAGCATTGATTTCAATAACTGCAACTTGACTGGGTTGGGCTTCTGGCTTAACTCTGATTTTTGAAATGTAAATTACTTGTGCCGTTGATTTTACTTGCTGTCACAATAACTGGTGCATTGCCTTCATGTGTTGTCTGTGCACTCCCTAATATAGCACTTAAGTCTTGTTTAAGCTTCCATGCATGTCCACTGAACATTTATCATATATGTCATTCACTGAGCCTGGTTTGAGTCTTGCTGTCCGGCTATCTTCACTTGACTTGGTTGAGCTTGTATCTGTTGTGACTCTAATCTGGTCTGCACATCTGAAATATTCACTGACCTGAGTCTTGTTGTGATGGGTATCTCCACTTTGTTCTGTTGAGCCTGTCTCTATTGTCTTTGACCTGGAGCCTGTAGTGATGCTACCATTAACTTAAGTTAATTTGCAACCTCAAGCTAACTTCCACCCTGCCTGTGCTCAGTGTGGACTGACTTCATGTCTGTTGAGATGCTGAGGTCTTTAACTTGTGAAATGATTAGCCTGTTACACTATCTGTTTTGTTTCCTCTGTTGTTTGGTTGAGATGTTGGCATATTGTCTCGGGTAATATGAGAATCTATTCGAAGTTCATTAATGTAATTGGGCTTTGCTTCTATTTGCATGTGTGGTCAGGCCTGTCCTATATAAGAAGCAGTGATGTTTTCCTTGTAATCTTCATTGCTCTGTTCTCTTCTTGGTAGTCTGATACTCTTGCCTTGACTTTGGTCTGCATTTTGGTCTGTCCCACTATTGCATTCAAATTATCATACCTGCACTTTGAACTTGGATAAACTGGAACGTGATGGTTAGACTTCACTTGATCATATATGTTGCCCTCATGTTCATGAACATTAGTTCTTGCTTCACTTTGGAAATTTCAGTTTTAATACTGTATACTGCTTAGTCGTATATGCAGTTTTCTTTTTGTTACCATACTACAGTTGGATTACCTTATCTTTGGGCTCTTGATTGTCATGTTGAATTTGAGAAATTTGGGTATTGACTGCTGTCATGGCTTGTTCGATATCACAGTTTTGATCTGAAGCGTGAACTTGTTCACCGCTTCCTTTTCACTTGAGTTAGTTGATTTTGCCTTTGTTGGTTCGTGAGTGTTTCAAATTGATTTTTGAGATTTTACAGCGAGTTGAATCCGGTCTCAAAGACTCGGGTTTGACCCTGTAAGTTTATTTATGTTGACTTCTACAGTTTTGATTGCTGTTAGTTTTCACCGTCGTGATGATTTCACGTACTGTGTGGCGAGGCAGTGCACGCGTGCGTGTACTGCAGCCACACAGAAATTTGATTTGATTGATCTTTTTGGATTGCTGATTGGTTGTTTAACACTGTTTAGTGTTATATCTGCCGTTATCCGATTCTTTTATCGAGGAGTCGGATATACGAGATTTCTGTAATTGTCGTCTATTTAAATTATTACTGCCTATATGCACTAATAAACTGGTTTGAATTAGACTGACCTGGGTATTATTTTCTTTTGAATGTAATACTCGGGTCAGACCCGAGTATTTCAGGTTGTAGATTTCTTTCTTTGAGTTGCTGTTCGGGATTGAAGACTTTTCACATCTTCTGATGTTGTCGGTCATTTTGTAGTAGTCGTGTCATTGTATAGAATGATATGTATTCATGTATATTAGTCGATAATGTACTTGTATATATAACTTCTAGAGTCGACAGTTGTAGTTGTATCATATGTATTGTGTCAACTATGTATTAACTGACATCGGTTATATATATATGAGATTTTTGTTAATCTGTGTTCTGCATTTATATTATCTGTGTTATTGTTATATCTAATGTCCTAAACTATTATGAACTATCGTAGTTTGTTTTATACTGATAATTGGATATGTCGATGGGAGTAAATAAATAATAGATGAAAAATAAAAAGTATATACCACTCCTATCGAGATAACCAATATTAGTGTAAGGCCAATTACGGATGGTCGCTCCTATCCAGCCTTATTCTTCGTAATAATAGACAGTATTTCTTTTAATACTCTTTGTTATTATGAGCATAGAGGTGGGGCGTTACAGTTGGTATCAGAGCTTGGGGTTTATGGACATAATATAAAACTTAACTCGGATGGAACATATGTTACAACTATTGGTCGATGTTTTAATTGTGTTTGAGTCAAAACTAAAGTTTTGAAATTTGGATGAAATTTTTAAATATCTTTATTTAAAAATAATAGTGAAATTGTGTTCTGATGATTTGATTGATTTGTGTTCTGTTTATCAGAGTGCGCAGCGGAAACAGTGAAACTGTCTTCGCTGAGTACAACTGATAATCCTTTTGATTTAAGAATCAAAATACGAAATTGATATGAATTCCAATTGTTGTTTACATAGCTGTAATTATTTGTTTCTTTGAGAATTTCGAATCCAAATTGAGGATTCGAGGAAATTGCGGATATGTGATTTTTGTTGAAATTTCCGCTGGCTTTCTTTTGTACTAATCATCTAGTGATTAGATTTTTGCTGTTTTGAATTATCTTCATTGAAGTTTGAAGGATTTCTTTGTTCATTTTGTAATACGTGCAAAAATTTGAATTGCACGTTATTGCATTTATTTTACGTTGAACCGATGCTTGGTTATGATACGTATTTTGTTGCCGTTATTTTTATAACGGACTTTTTACACCAATGCTGAATTTTTGAGGCACGGTGTTTTGTTGACAATTTTAATAAATGAAAATTCACTGATGTCACATTTTGATGTGAATCCTTTGATGAGATATTTGATGTTTTAAAATTTCTGTCGCTTTGACTTCAGTAACAGCCAAAATTTTAAAAAAAGTGGATTTTCAAGCGGTTATTCCGCAATACTGATTTGTGACCGTTTTTACGGTATTTTGAGAAGTACAATTTCCTTATCAAAATTGTTACTAATATTGTTGTTTTAATCACGTGATTGGAAAATCGTTTTAAAATGAAAATTGTTTTATAAAATTTTAGCAGTTTGCGTTTTCAAAAGGATGAGAAAGCGACTTAAACGATTCAGTAAAATCGAGGATTATGACCCCTTTCTTTTACTGATTCGCTTAACTCCGGACTTGTTCAGTTGAGGATGCGAATTGTTATTTTTACAAAATAAACAAAATTCTTTTCAAAAATTTTACAGTTTGCGATTTCAAAAGAATGAGGAAGCGATTTAAACGTTTCAGCAAAATCGAGGACTATGACCCCTTTCTTTTACTGATTCGCTTAATTCCGGACTTGTCCGTTTGAGAATGTAAAGTGTATTTTTACAAAATACACAATTTTGCACTTTCAAGGAAACGATGAAGTGATTTAAACGATTTGGCAAAAGTGCGGAGTATGGAACCACACTTTTACTATTTCGGTTAATTCCAGACTCGTTAATTGAATATCTGTTGTTTTGATGATTCTACACTTTCAAGGAAACGATGAAGAGAATTAAACAATTTAGTAAAACTCGTGGTTATGGGACATGTGCGTTTACTATTTTGGTTAATTCCGGACTCGTTAATTGAAATATTTGATGTTTTCGTGTGCTTTCGAGCCACTATGTTGGACCTTCGGGTCATATGATGGACCTTCGGGTCAAATACCAGTACTAGACCTTCGGGTCATTTGTTGGACCTTCGGGTCATTTGTTGGGCGCCAAAAATTATGTTGAGTACTTGGTAGGCTTCGGCCATTTGTTGATGCACGTGCGGCGAATTAAAAACTCGCCATCTGATGGGATCGATCCAAGCTTTTATGTTGATTTTCTAGTCTTCTTAATTGACTTCTAGATATTTGTTGTTTCCAATTATCTGCAGGTAATTGGATATTTGTTGTTTCTAATTATCGCTTGTGATAATTAGATATTTGTTGATATGAGTTCTGATTATCGTTTTTGATAATCGGATATTTGTTGTTTCTAATTATCGCTTGTGATAATTAGATATTTGTTGATATGAGTTCTGATTATCGTTTTTGATAATCGGATATTTGTTGTTTCTAATTATCGCTTGTGATAATTAGATATTTGTTGATATGAGTTCTGATTATCGTTTTTGATAATCAGATATTTGTTGTTTCTAATTATCGCTTGTGATAATTAGATATTTGTTGATATGAGTTCTGATTATCGTTTTTGACAATCGGATATTTGTTGCTTTTAATTATCGTTTTAGATAATTAAATATTTGTTGATTTGAGATTTAATTATCGCTTTAGATAATTAAATATTTGTTGCTTTGAGATTTAATTATCGCTTTTGATAATTAAATATTTGCTGATTTCGAATTTAATTATCGCTTTAGATGATTAAATAATTGTTGATTTGAGATTTAATTATCGCTTTAGATAATTAAATATTTGTTGATTTGAGATTTAATTATCGCTTTAGATAATTAATTATTTGTTGCTTTGAGATTTAATTATCGCTTTTGATAATTAAATATTTGCTGATTTCGGATTTAATTATCGCTTTAGATAATTAAATATTTGTTGATTTGAGATTTAATTATCGCTTTAGATAATTAAATATTTGTTGCTTTGAGATTTAATTATCGCTTTTGATAATTAAATATTTGCTGATTTCGAATTTAATTATCGCTTTAGATGATTAAATAATTGTTGATTTGAGATTTAATTATTGCTTTAGATAATTAAATATTTGTT
This sequence comes from Allium fistulosum, assembly GCA_030737815.1. Classification (NCBI taxonomy): domain Eukaryota; kingdom Viridiplantae; phylum Streptophyta; class Magnoliopsida; order Asparagales; family Amaryllidaceae; genus Allium; species Allium fistulosum. Next base: position 927,040,707 of record CM060906.1, read on the forward strand.
GATTTGAGATTTAATTATCGCTTTAGATAATTAAATATTTGTTGCTTTGAGATTTAATTATCGCTTTTGATAATTAAATATTTGCTGATTTCAGATTTAATTATCGCTTTAGATAATTAAATATTTGTTGATTTGAGATTTAATTATCGCTTTAGATAATTAAATATTTGTTGCTTTGAGATTTAATTATCGCTTTTGATAATTAAATATTTGCTGATTTCGGATTTAATTATCGCTGTTAGATAATTAAATATTTGTTGAATTTAAAATTTGATTATCGTTTTTGATAATCGAATATTTATCTTCTGATTATCGTTTGAGATAAGTAAATATTTGCGATTTGAAAATTCAATTATCGTTTTGATGATTGAATATTTGCGACTTTTGAGATTTGAGCTTCGTCTTTTTCTCTGGCGATTCAGATGAGTAATTTGATTTACTCACATTCAATTCGTGCTCTGTATGGGATTTCTGCTCTTTTTTTCCTTCTCTTTTAGTTGCTGGAACTCGATTGTTCTTGCTTTTGTTAGTCGTCTGATTTTGATCCCTGATTCCCACGATGTTGATTCTTTTGATGTGAAACCGTCGAACCTTTTGATTTCTTATCTAATACTTCCCCGTTGACATTTTCTTTGTTTATGCATTCGACATTGCCATGCTCATATGGATGTTACATTTTGCCCATTTATTCCCTATAATTGCGTGGACGCAATTTCTTTAAGGAGGGGAGTCTGTAACGACCCGGTTTTTTCGCGTCAGTTTATAAATGACGATTTAAATAGGTTAAACAACTACAATTCGAATTTTATTCAAGTTGACATTCGTTTATATAAATGGTGATTGGAGTTTCTATCGAGTGGAAATTCTTTTGATAAAAATTGTTAAGTATTGCGGGCTTTAGGAATTTTATTGGCCCATGGGGTTTCCTTTTGTACCGTGCTATCTCGTGTGATAACCGACCCTAAAACCCTAAAAAAAAAGAAAACAAACAAAAAGAATAAAAATGGTGGCGGCATTCTCTTCGTCTCGTTCAGTCCTCTTCGAGCAATTAGGGTTCGCGCACCTCAGCGATCTGAAGGGAGAAAGAGGAGGGCTTTGGCTGCTCAATCGAGTTCAAGCACTGGCTTCGCTCGATTGCAAGGGTGCTCGGCTTCGAATCCATTTCGTGCTATTCGTAGGCAACGGTGAGTAAATTACTTACTCACATCTAATTCGGGCTTGGTATAGTGCTTCGATAGTTTAATTGTGTTTCGTTGTTGATGATTTTTATCTGTCTTGGTTCAATTCGTGTTTTATTGGTTTCGTCCATCTTGACTGAGATTTTGCTCGAATTCATATGTTTTTGTAATTGTTTATCTCGCCTATTGATTGAATCTGTTTATCACTTGTTCGAAACTGTCATTTATTTAAAACGACATTGAGTTGGGGATTGCAATTCCTAGGTGATCTTCATTGCTTCCCTGACAGTTTTAAAGTTACTTTGGTTTAAAAAGAAAAAAAAACAAATAGTCTTCGACACCACTATGTTGACATCGGCTTTGCTACTGCTGGTGTGTTGGCTTCGGCCATTATATGTTTGTTTTACTTGGGGCTTTCGACTTGAGTCTTCTGTATATTGAACTTTCGTTGTTTTTGACTTTGGTATACTTTACATTGACCTGTGCTACTTCGGTCATTTGTTTTTGGTTAGATGCCTGTGACGATTTTCGACTTTGTCAATTCGAATATCTTGTGATTTCTTTGTACACACGGCTCTGTTCATTTTCTTTGATCATTGTGGCTCTGACCTGATTTATTCCGAGTCATTCGATGTTGTTATGATATGTTTGGCCATTGAAGTTAATTTGTTGTGCTCGATTTCTTTGAGCTGTTCGTTTTGGGTTTGACAGTTTTATGTTCGTTCGTGACCACCACGATTTCGATTCTTGTCGGCTTTAGTTACTTGAATTGTTCGAACTTATTATGGTTGACTTCGACTTTAACATGATCACTGTCTATTGCTTATGCCTTGCTGATTTGGGTCATAGTGATTTTTATCTCCTGTAGCATTGATTTCAATAACTGCAACTTGACTGGGTTGGGCTTCTGGCTTAACTCTGATTTTTGAAATGTAAATTACTTGTGCCGTTGATTTTACTTGCTGTCACAATAACTGGTGCATTGCCTTCATGTGTTGTCTGTGCACTTCCTAATATAGCACTTAAGTCTTGTTTAAGCTTCCATGCATGTCCACTGAACATTTATCATATATGTCATTCACTGAGCCTGGTTTGAGTCTTGCTGTCCGGCTATCTTCACTTGACTTGGTTGAGCTTGTATCTGTTGTGACTCTAATCTGGTCTGCACATCTGAAATATTCACTGACCTGAGTCTTGTTGTGATGGGTATCTCCACTTTGTTCTGTTGAGCCTGTCTCTATTGTCTTTGACCTGGAGCCTGTAGTGATGCTACCATTAACTTAAGTTAATTTGCAACCTCAAGCTAACTTCCACCCTGCCTGTGCTCAGTGTGGACTGACTTCATGTCTGTTGAGATGCTGAGGTCTTTAACTTGTGAAATGATTAGCCTGTTACACTATCTGTTTTGTTTCCTCTGTTGTTTGGTTGAGATGTTGGCATATTGTCTCGGGTAATATGAGAATCTATTCGAAGTTCATTAATGTAATTGGGCTTTGCTTCTATTTGCATGTGTGGTCAGGCCTGTCCTATATAAGAAGCAGTGATGTTTTCCTTGTAATCTTCATTGCTCTGTTCTCTTCTTGGTAGTCTGATACTCTTGCCTTGACTTTGGTCTGCATTTTGGTCTGTCCCACTATTGCATTCAAATTATCATACCTGCACTTTGAACTTGGATAAACTGGAACGTGATGGTTAGACTTCACTTGATCATATATGTTGCCCTCATGTTCATGAACATTAGTTCTTGCTTCACTTTGGAAATTTCAGTTTTAATACTGTATACTGCTTAGTCGTATATGCAGTTTTCTTTTTGTTACCATACTACAGTTGGATTACCTTATCTTTGGGCTCTTGATTGTCATGTTGAATTTGAGAAATTTGGGTATTGACTGCTGTCATGGCTTGTTCGATATCACAGTTTTGATCTGAAGCGTGAACTTGTTCACCGCTTCCTTTTCGCTTGAGTTAGTTGATTTTGCCTTTGTTGGTTCGTGAGTGTTTCAAATTGATTTTTGAGATTTTACAGCGAGTTGAATCCGGTCTCAAAGACTCGGGTTTGACCCTGTAAGTTTATTTATGTTGACTTCTACAGTTTTGATTGCTGTTAGTTTTCACCGTCGTGATGATTTCACGTACTGTGTGGCGAGGCAGTGCACGCGTGCGTGTACTGCAGCCACACAGAAATTTGATTTGATTGATCTTTTTGGATTGCTGATTGGTTGTTTAACACTGTTTAGTGTTATATCTGCCGTTATCCGATTCTTTTATCGAGGAGTCGGATATACGAGATTTCTGTAATTGTCGTCTATTTAAATTATTACTGCCTATATGCACTAATAAACTGGTTTGAATTAGACTGACCTGGGTATTATTTTCTTTTGAATGTAATACTCGGGTCAGACCCGAGTATTTCAGGTTGTAGATTTCTTTCTTTGAGTTGCTGTTCGGGATTGAAGACTTTTCACATCTTCTGAAGTTGTCGGTCATTTTGTAGTAGTCGTGTCATTGTATAGAATGATATGTATTCATGTATATTAGTCGATAATGTACTTGTATATATAACTTCTAGAGTCGACAGTTGTAGTTGTATCATATGTATTGTGTCAACTATGTATTAACTGACATCGGTTATATATATATGAGATTTTTGTTAATCTGTGTTCCGCATTTATATTATCTGTGTTATTGTTATATCTAATGTCCTAAACTATTATGAACTATCGTAGTTTGTTTTATACTGATAATTGGATATGTCGATGGGAGTAAATAAATAATAAATGAAAAATAAAAAGTATATACCACTCCTATCGAGATAACCAATATTAGTGTAAGGCCAATTACGGATGGTCGCTCCTATCCAGCCTTATTCTTCATAATAATAGACAGTATTTCTTTTAATACTCTTTGTTATTATGAGCATAGAGGTGGGGCGTTACACTTGGATAGCATCGTTGTTAAAGGTTCTAGCATGCTCTAAGCAAGAGTACGTTTGGGCAGATTCGATAGTCCCAACGGCCAACTGTTGATGGTCGAGTACTCTGGGCAGATTCGATAGTCCTAGGCACGGGCTGCGACGACGTGCAGGAGTTATGTCTAGAACCGGGGTTTCCATTAGCCCTTGACGGACGGCTGAAAGAATGTGCCGGTCATTCAATTAACGGTGATATCGAAGCAGTGATAACAGTGATAGCCAGAGTCATGGATGTTTGGTTGTATCGTCGTTCGGACTCAAGAGCGGTATTTTCTGGGTGCTTATCTGATTTAGGCCTTGGTACTTGAAAAACATCGCCCTTGACTCGAATGATTATTACTTTACTTTAAATGGTATGCTCTGCTATGTTGCTTCTGCTTAGTGTGTGTCTGGGGGCTATCACTGTAGAAAGAGGTGGAGTGGGAGGGTTGTATTCCTATTCCTTTTCCTTTATGCTCTTTTGGTATGTTGTTAGTTAATTTACTGCTCACTAAGACTGTTGTCTGACTCAAGGCTTTATGTTTTAATTCTTATTGCCTTGGGCTGTTCGTCCATTTTGGGACGGGCAGACTAGGTAGCAGGTGACAGGTGCTGTTCTCTTCTCGCGATGCTGATATCGAAGACGAGCTGGAGGGTTGCATATTATCTTCTTATTATATGTACTGGATGTTTCCGCTGTTTTGTATTCTCTGAGTGTTATGTAGTGAGGCTTGATGTATTGGCTATTTGGATGCTTGTATTCAACTATTATGGAGTTTTATATGATGACATTTTGTTCTGTAAAGCTTCACTATACATATGTTCTATTGTATTTTGTCCATGCGCTGTGAGTAATACGATAGATTCTGTTGTTTTTAATCTACCCTGACAATCGTCCATGGTCGCCTGGCACACTTTACAGCGCACTATCTCTAGATTTGGTGCAGGGGTCATGGGCGGTCGTCACACTACTTCTCGTACACAGTGCTCATGGAGTTTGTGAAGGATGACCTTCAATACACCGAAATGGGAGGAATTTATATGAGAAATGGTGAGAAGGGTGGGTGGAAGTTAGTGACGAATGATGCGGACCTCTCCAAATTAGTCAAAGGAGTTAACAGTGGTGGCAACTTGGATTTTTATATCGACAACGTTGTCGATACTGCAATTGAGCCACTGAAGCAAATGCAGCCGCATGTAATCATGCGGCCAAGGCAGAATCTGGTTACAGGTATATATAAATGGATAGTTAATATCATTTACAGATTGTGATATTTTGATATAGCAAAAAAAAAATTATTGTGATATTTTGATTTTAACATTTAAAGATTATGATTATAATATCATTGTATTGTTGCAGCTACAAAACCAGTGAAATGACAGTACGTGACGGTTCATCAACTACAACTGAACCAAAAAAACAAGAAGTTAGCTGAAGTCAACAGTCCTTGGAAGTCAGCACGGCTGAATAGCAATGCAACTGTGAATCTAAAGTTAGCTGAGGTGAAAAGTCCTCGGAAGTCGGCATGGCTGAATAATCCAGAACCCAGCAATGCAACCGAGAATCTAAAGTTAGCTGAGGTGAGGAGTCCTCGGAAGTCGACACAGCTGAATAATCCAGAACCCAACAATGCAACCGTGAATCTAAAGTTAGCTGATCAGGTAAATCCTCAGAAGATGACACAGAAAAAAAAAACCAAAAATCAGCGATTCAACAGTGAATCTGAACTCATCAAGTGTTAAGAGGAAGTTGGAATCATGTTACCAACATCGGATGAAGAAGATATGGATGAAAATGGCATGCAGGTTTGAAGAATTCTTATTATGATGATCTTATTGTAATTTGAATATTTTGTACCACTCTTGCAGCATACTTACTATGATGTTCCTGTTTATTATATACTTGCAGGATGTTCATCTACCACCTCCACCACCTCCAAATGAGTATTCAACACCTCCACTATCTCTAAAAGATTATGAAGTATAGAGAGCTGCTAAGTTGATGATGAACCTAAAAGATTATAAAGTACATAGAGCTGTTAATGTGATGAGGAACAACGAAGTTCTTGCTTCTCTAGGTGTGCCTGCAATTTCAGCTGAACTGAGAAATGCAAACAAAAAAAAAGATAAAGGAAAAGAAAAGATGCAAGAGGATGTGGATAGTGATCGGGAATATAATCCGGACCATGAGGAGCATAGTGAAGATGATACTTCACAAAGTCCAAGAAAGGTGTGTGATAACTATATATCTTATTTTTTCTGCTTATGAAGATAATAACTATAAAATCCAATCTTATTTCCTACTTATATATACAATTTAGAGAACTAAAAAAGTTGAGAAGCCCAAGCCTGTTAGTGGACCACAAACTCGTTCAGCTAGTGGTATCACAAAGGAAAAGGAAAAGTTGAGAAGCACAAGCCCAAGCCCAAGCCTGGTAGTAAGTTCAACTGAGAAGGATGTTGAAGGAAAAGGAACAATGGCTGATTATTTGGCTCTGCGGGAACGACAAAAGAAAAATGCTGCAAAAGCTAGTGCAAGTGGTATGGCAAATAAGTATGTTGCGCAGAATGTCTTGCCAGACATTGAAAATGAAGAAGTTGAAGAAGGTACTGAATTGATGTGATAATAATATTTAATATTACAGTAGGATTAATATTTAAGTACCGAATTTACATTATGATTTATGTTATTATTTGACGGGACTTTTCATTTTAATTAAAGGTGAAGTTCCTAAAAGACTCAAAGGTCACACAAAGATGTTTAATGTTCATACAAGGGCAAATGACAAAAGAGTTGTAATTATGATGAACCAGTGGTTCCAACCTATTTCAGATGATGACAAAGTAATATTTGAACTGAGCAACTTTTTAGGAACATTGAAAAGTTCTGTGCCATTTACGTATAAATCTTGGTCGGATGTTCCTGAAAAGTTGAAGAAATCTCTATGGGATTATGTTAAGGTAATCTATTATTAACTATAATGTTGCTGAATTTTACTTTAATAAGTAATATTGATCTATTAACTATAATGTAGCTGAATTTTGATTTATTTATTCTTTTTTATCTTTGATTTATATTTAAGCAACGGTATATTATTCCGGATGAATGTGAAAACTGGGTGTTGAAGTCTATTCGTGACTGTTGGAGGGGGTACAAGAGTCGCATAAAAACAGCTCATTATAAAGCTTATAAGACTGATGAGGAGAGGCTAGAAAACAAGCCGGACAACATCCCAGTGGCGGATTTTAAAGTGCTCTTGAGGTATTGGGCAGATGATGAGATTCAGGTATACGTACATATTATTTACTTCGCAAGATAAACGAGTACTTTTTTTGTGAGATAAACGAGTACTTTGTTTTTTGTGTATTTTTTAGCAAAAAGCCCTGAAAAATTCTGATAGTCGTAAGTCGTATCAAGACACACACACCGCTGGTCCAAAGTCGTTCGCCCAGCTTCGTCATAAGATGGTATGTGATACTTTACATTTTTGATTGAAGAGAGTGTATGCTAAACTATCTATTGAACTTGTATCAGGAGACACCATCCGATGCAGCACTTTTTCTTAAAAGTCGTAAGAGAACAGATGGACGTGAGTACGTGTCTAATCCTCAAGTAATGAAGTACAAACTTGTAAGTAATAATTCTGTTTTGTAATAATTTTGTTCTGTTTTGCACATGCTACACATTGTTCATGTCTTGCTCATGTGCATGTATGCTCATGTCCTTGAAACTATCCTTGAAACACTTGTTGAACCTGAGTTTCGCAAACGTACTAATGGCATAGATGTTTGCTTTGGAAATTGTAATTGAGTATATTGTAAGATTAAGAATTTTGAACCCTCAGCCATTTTTTTCCTTTTCTAGTCGAATGAAGAGGACTTGCTTTTGCGATTGGCTAGAAATGACACAAAAACTGGAAACGAAGAAATGAATTTGGTTAAAGGGATTACTGACTTGGTTTATATAAAAATATATGTCTATAGTAATACACATATGTGCATAAATAAAATGAATGGCCGTTTGAAGCCTCAGAATCCAGATGACGAAGCCGTAGCTGGCTGTCGACAGAATTGTTTTCCAGTTTTTACCAGTATATATGTTACAAATTGTTTTCTAATTACATGCACATAAACAAATTATTTTCCAAAATGTGGCTTTCTCTGCATTTGCTGTACACAATCCATATGTAAGCATTTGCTGCATTCTCTGCATTTACTGTAGGGTAATTTTGATGTGGCTTTATTTTGTAGGACTTAGTTCAAAAGGAAATGGCCGGTGGAGAAGGAGGAAATACCGTTGAAACAGTAATTTCGAATGGAAAATCACAGGGTCGTCCTTTGCTTATAGGGAGGCGTGCAAAGTGTGCAAAACAATCAACCGAGGCTCTAACAAATGCTTACGTACATGACTTAAGGCAAAGGCTTGTCGAAGAAATGGAAGCACAACTAGAATCCAAGGTAAATCAGAAGGTACAAGAGAATTTGGCTAGGGTGCTTAAGAAATTAGGTGATGCCATCCCGGAGATGAACATCAATGAAGAGGATCTAACTTCCATAATCATGTCCAGTGAGACTGATAATCTGACTAGAGGCACCAGCTCTTAAGTCTCATTTATGAATTGTTATGTGTACCGGATACTTTGGGGTAGCTTTGTAGTATTTTGGGGTAACTGGATATTTTGGGTAACTGACATGAATTGTGATGTGTACTGCTGTATGAATTGTTATCTGTACTGTGTATTATGCTGTGTATTATGCAAGTGTTTTATGTGATATTGTATTGTGTATTATGCAAGTGTTCTATGTGATATTGTACTGTTCTATGTGCTCTTAGTGTCTCTTCAGTATAGTGTTGCAGTAGCTTCAGTATAGTGTTGCAGTAGCTTCAGAATAGTGTTGCAGTAGCTTCAGAATAGTGTTGCAGTAGCTTCATAATAGTGTTGCCACCGGGTTATAAATGTTGCTTAAAATAATGTTGCAATAGTCATTCAAGGTGTTGCCATAGGGATGGACCCAGTTGGGTCGTGGGCCCCACATTGTGGGCCCCACAAGATGTGGGCCCCACAACTTCAGAAAGTTAATATCTATAGCAACATTTTTGGAATGTTGCTACAGATACCTATGGGTGTTGCCATAGACCCAAATAGGGTTCTATTGCAACAATATTAATTATGTTGCCTTAGATAGTCAAAATGTTGCCTTTGAGGTCTAAGGCAATGGCAAAAATTGCATCACCCTAAAAGTGTTGCCATAGACCTATGGCAACATTTTTTGGGCCTGAGCCAACATTGTTTTTTGTGTTGTAGAAGGCCATTTATGGCGTAGTGAATATTACATTTTTAAAGTGGTAAAATTACGGGTCGTTACATACTTCCCCCCTTAAAAGAATTTCGTCTCCGAAATTAAATGAAAACCCCAAACCCAATAATACTTACTCAAAACAATCTTTAAACTTAATTATGTCTGATACACACAGATCATCCATACGCAATATCTAATTCGATCTTTTATTTGAATCCACAACTTTACTTCCGAACTAGTATTGATCCACCGATCCTCTAGTGTGAACTCCGATTAGGCTCTTTGATTAGAAACCTTCGTTTCCCTTACATAGCCCTCAACTATGATAGAAAACTTAAGTACCCAACTATAAACCCTCATCAACGTTCATTATTAAGAATCCAATGATAAATCCTCTTTCGGACCAGTGAGAACACCTTAATGTTCTGTACTTGAATATTAGATTAAAATCGTGTGGCGAAATGATTTACATACCTCATATGTACTTATTAACATTCAAAAAACTTTATGAAAACTTTTCATAAAACTTTTATCTTTTAAAAACGCTTCTTTATATATAATCACTCTAATTATTTATTTCCAAATATTTTCCTTAAAGGAAAACATTTCATCCCATAGGAATCATTTCAATTTTAAAAGATAACTTACCTTTTATTTTACAATCAACTTCTCTCGTTATAATATATTCCTTTTTAACCAATCCTGATATTAACCTATCAAATAATAATTTAAAATTATCCTTTTAACTTAAGGAAAATTATATAGATCGAGTAACTCCAAAATAATACCAAGGAACTGGGTACTACCAATATTACCCTATATCCCCATAACAAGAAGGGTAACACTTAAGAGAAGTGTTTACCATCCGAACATATCTCTTGTCCATTTTTAGTTATTTTCGAGCCACTCAAACTAGTTATCATTTGAGACTTTCTTACTTTTCAAATTTCTAGTTTGAATTTTCTTTTCAAAAATCCATTAGAGATAATTTTGTTTATAAAACCCATTTTATAAATCCCTTTCCTAAAATCATCTTATATTAACTTACTTCCTTTTAAAATTTCATAATTCTTTTCCAAAATACCCAAAATTTAGTTTCTTAAAATTTATATAACATATCTTTCATATCCATCTTTTTTAATTATTTTATTTGTGTAAAATACATTTTTATACCATATGCTTATTATATTATCTTATACAAATTCATTAACCTTAACCCCATATTATTATCAAACATCTAGTCAAATCATGAAACTTAATTCACAAGATGTTCATACAATCAACAAATGGTAATAACTGAATATTATCATTCCCTTAACCATAAACCGACACACATAAATATCTATATATTTCAATAGATAATCCTTTATACTTAAAATATAATCCTTTTAAAATAGTGTGTCGGTTTGTGTTGTTTAAGTGTTTAAAAATCCCTATCGATAACGGTGATCAGGTGCATCAACCAGAATCTATAAACCATTCAACAGATACGTAAACACAAAACATTTTTATATCAAATAACAAATACACACTCATATATATAATATTCTCAAACTCATTCTGGGGTGTCACTTACCCTATCTCTAATGAGTTACTCACCCTAGGGTATTACTAACGCTATCTCTGATGAGTCTTTTCCCCTATCAGGCTCAGGTGTTAGCTCAACCTAAGCTCTGATACAAAATGTAATGTTCTAGGCTTTTCAACCATCGACATTGGATACACCCACAACCTTGGCTTTTCAACCATTAGTAGTGGACAAAACCATCATGGCACACACTGGTACAGCAAACCTGATTTTATGGCCAACCTCACGACTAACAACCAACCCTTTTCCTAGGGCTTGTAGGGGTAAGAGTCTCTGGCTTACCACCAAACAAAAAGTGAGAACCCTTGTGACGCTCCACCCGAGACCCACATTAACAAGAGTATACTGGGTAATACTGTCCGATAATGCGGAGAATAGGGCTTGTTAGGAGTGACCCTCTATAGTCTTGTCTTAAATATCTATTGAATACGTCGACTAGTGCTCTATATATTTTCTTTGATATCTCAAGTGGATCGACATATCCAATAAATGATTAATACAAAACTATAGGTGGCTGTAGGATATATCAGAATAAAATACAACAACTCAAATGCATAACACATCACAAAAACATAATGTAAAAGTCGGATGGAAAAAGAACATAAAAATGCGTAGGCAAAATAATACCCAGGTCTGAAATCTTCTCTGGGTTCAACTTTCGAACATGAAACAGGTGGCCAAACTACCTTTGGTTGAACTAAAAATTAGTATGCACATAGTAGAAAACTTCAGATTTCAAACAAAAAAAGAATCGATAAATTATGACTGGAAATGAAAAAGTTACGCTGTCTCAAACATGGACTCAGGCCATGTTCGCAACAGTTCAAAAAACAAATATGCCCAGGCCTGAAAACCATCTTGGATCCAATTTACTGGCCTGTAAAAGTGGAACAAATGACCTCATATTGAGCTGAAAATTGGTGTGCGCATACTATAAAACTTCGTCTTTCAAACAAAAGAAGAATCAATGAATTCCGGCTGGAAATGAAAAAGTTACACCGTCTCAAACATGGACTCAGGCCATGTTTGCAACAGTTTAAAAAACAAAAATGTACAGGCCTGAAAACCATCTCGGGTTCAACTTTCAGGTATGAAACAGAGGATAAAACTACCTCAGATTAAGCTGAAAATTGGTATGCCTATAGTAGAAAACTTTATCTTACAAACATAAAAAGAATCAATGAATTGCAGTAAGGAATGAAAGAGTTATACTATCTCAAACATGGACTCAGGCCATGTTTGCAGCAACTCAAACAAAATATGCCCAGACAAAAATCTGGGTTTTTTTTTGATTTTGCAGCAAAGTTTTGAACACTCAAATGACAATATTTTTCAACCAATTTTGCAGTGACAAAGTTCAACATGTAATCTACCATCTGAAAGAAGTCCGGTAGCATTTCGTTGCACGAATCTATAGATACAAGCCTCCAAAGAAGCAGTACAGAGTAGTTTTGAACAAAAAGAAAACAAGTTTATAAATTTATCTAGCGAAGCAAATATATTCACAGTCTTTGCATTTTGAAGCATTGTTTTTGCTAGATTTTTTGAGTTAATCAACTCACCTTGCTGTTGCAATAAAAAACTTGAATTTATGCAAAAAGTTTGAAGCTTTGAGGAGAGAAGAGCTTCCAATAATCTGTAGAACTCAAAAAAAGTACATGCAAAAAGGAAAACACAGTAAATTAGAAAACCTACTTCTAAAATTAGGAATTTGATGAAATTGTTGGGTTTAGAGATTGTTTACCTTTTAATTTTTCTCTAATTTGCAAAAGATTTCAGTTTGCATTGAAGAAATTGAGTTTAAATCTAGGGTTGGAGAAAATGGAGTTGGGTTTTACTATATTCTATTTCCAGAAAGAGGAAGAAGGAAGAGTAAAATGAACGTACTGTCATCTTTTTCTCACCTTCTCAAACCAGATTAAGTGCTAATGGGCTTAATGGACCCATTAAACAAAAGAAAGTATGATGGCCTAAATTAATTATTTAACATAAAACCAAATGCATTCATATATACACTAATTTACAAAACAAAGTCATTTTCCTTTCAATTTTGAACCAAACAAAATTTGTAAATTTACATACATATGAAATAAATTATTTTAGACTATAAAAAGGATTAATATTTATTAGACCTGTCAAACGGGTCGGGTCGGGTCATAATGGGTCGGGTCAAAATTGACCCAACCCATTTTATGACCCGACCCATTTTATGAATTTATTAAAAGGGTCAATATGACCCAACCCACTTTACAAATGGGTCAACCCACTTAACCCATTTCAAAACCTTCAAGTGTAATTAACATTCTTAAGTACTATGAGGCATTGTGGCTTCCTGTAAGCCATTAACAAGAACCGACGAAAGTAAAATTATAATGAGGAAAATATCTTTTGAAAAGATTTGGTTTATCAATGAAACCTGCATATCTAAAGGCTATCATCATAATTCTTTGCTATCGGATTAAAATATCAGTTTCATACTTTAAATTTCTCAAATAGTATAACATTGACATCCGATCAAAAACAAGGAATAAAAAGCTCTGTGCAACTATCATCCTTACCATGCTTTACAAATTAAACAATCAACAACTTTAGATTAAATCAATTCCTTCATCATCTCCACAAAAGCTTCAGCAACACAGCAAGTGAATGTTTGCATATCAGAATCATGACAGAAAGTAGCATTTATTCATCTTGAGCATGGAGTTACAACAGGCAGATTTGATTCGAGCATCTCAACTAGTGTCAGCAGCAAGAAAAACTCACGGATTCAACTCTCACATAAACAGCATGGACGCAAGACCATCTTCAGAGCAAATACAATGCAACTCATCTCATGATTCAAATCGACGGCAACAAACTGTAGAACAGAAATTTTCATCATCTGCACGCTTAATGTTTTCAATTTAATCCCGTAGTTTTCAATTTCGAGATATACCATATGATTTTGCTTCCACATCAAACCTTCAAGGAAGGGGTAAGGGTTGGAGCTGCATCAAGTTGATGTACAATCGAACGAATTTCAGACTAGAAAATTCGCGGTCGGGAAAATAGATTCAGAATTGTCAAATGTTTGGAGAAAATTGGTTGAGAAAATCACGTCGAGAATAAATTTTCTGCGATGAAGCTAGATTTAGGGCTTTGAAGGGTTAAGAGGGTTATCTGGGTCAGTATAAGTTTAATGTTGGACTGAACGGGTCTTGACCCAATATGAAATAATAGAAATCGGGTCTGACCCAGTCGTTGTTAAACAGGGTTAGAAGGGTTGGGTTAAAGGGTCATCTTATATTTTGACAGGTGTAATATTTATGTTTAAAACATTATTATTATTAAAATCCTTTGTTTCAATAGTAATACACAATTTTCACCTAATAAACGTAAAAGCTAGGTTTTTAACTTCAAAAATTCAACAAAAATTATTTTCTTACTTAGAAAATATTACAAACCGGCTTAAACTTAAATTTAAAACACATTTTAAACCCAATTTCCACCTTTTTATTTAAATAAACCATTTTTAAAAATCTCATACTTCTTTTAAAAATTATTAAAAGAAGTAATTGACAATAATTAAAACAATTATTGCATTTTCTCTAAATAAAATCCATTTTCCAATCATTATTAACCCAAATAATATAAATAAAGTTCCAAACTTTGTTTTTCTCATTTTATTTTCAAAATTCACTGTTTATTCCAAATAAACAATTAAAATTTCCAATTTTATTTTAATTTACAATATTAAATTATAACTACCGTTATAATTTAATATTAACAGGTAATCTCAAAAACCAGGGTTGTTACAGACTCTTCCCCTTAACAAAATTGCGTCCTTGCAATTTCTAGAGAAGAGTTTGTATTCAACATAATTACTTCATCAATCAAAGGGAGATAGATAAGCTCGAGTTTAAAATTTCTCACCCTCAACAGAAGATGATAGAAAACCAAGATAAGATTGCTCAATTAATTCTATGGTTTCCCAAGTGGAATTACTGGAATTCGCGGACCATTGAAATTCTACGAGCAATACATCTCTATTTCGAAGGCGTTTCACCTTCGAAGCAAAACACTGATAGGATGTTACGCAACAGATAAATCGGGTGAGATCGATTCCTAAGAAGCTTCACGAACAAAGTCGGGATTTAGTCACAACTTTATCCCAAACTCCAACCCGCAAGATGATAATCGATACGACTTTCCGTATAACACTACGAAGGGAGTCGTACCGATAGTAGATTGACAACTATTACGGAAAGAAAACCCAATAAGAGGTAGGTGGTTTTCCCCTAATACCACCAGACTCATACGACTGCATAAATGCAAGTCGTAAAATAATTTCACAAAGGCAAGTTAAGACTTAAGGAATAGGTTTTTAAACTCTCTTTTACTAATCAAATATTCTTAAAGTTTTCCAACCCATTATCTTCAAGATTTAAAAATTTCAATTTTCGACACTTGAAAATTTTCAAAATTTCTTATTTAGATTTTTAAATCTACATTCATTACTCTTCATTAGAGTAAATAAATTTTAAGCTGTTTATTCTCTAATTCTTCCATAGGTATGCTCTAGTTCGCAACATATTTTTTTTCAATTTGTTTCTCAGATTTTCTAAGTGTTAGAAATTTCCAGAAAAATCGGCAGAGTCTCTTTTGTACGGAGGGTCGTTTACAATATTATAAAAATGATTTATATAATATACATCGACCATTAGGTTGGAACACAATATATATCATTATTTAACTCTCTAAAATTAATCCGAACGCATACCTTCCTTTTTAGCATTTTAAAGCGAGTTTGCACAATCTTATAAATAGTCTTTTTGCTCAAAATGTATAGTTCAACTCTCCTCTTTCACCTGTACTTAACTCAAATAGATGATATTAGTTCATGTTCATAAATAAGAAGTGCTACACTTAACTATTACAGAGAAATAAATCAATTTCATTTCAGACCTGCTGTAAAGAAGACCTGTTTTGACCCAGCAAACAACAAAATCTGAAATAATTTATAACATGAAAGTTGTTCTACTCAATCTAAGATTTCCAGCAATATAAAGATCATCAAAATCGGATTTATGGTTTAAAAGTTATGCTAAATTTACTTTCAGCTTAATCTTAGAGAATTTTGTAATAGGGCAGAACTGCCTATCCATTTCCAAACCCACTTTAGACTCAGTAAAAAGCAAAATAATTTAAAGTAGTAAAAAGAAACTTTATAGCTTACTGAATGATCTTTAAATTGCAAAATGATTGATCTCATTTGAGGTTATAATTCTCAAGTTATTGCTGTTTTAGTATAGCACTTTTCCAACAAAATTTCAGCTTTTAAATCAATTAAAAATTTGAAATTTACCCAAACTATTTTAATCTCAAACTACATTTTCAAACAAGCTTATTGCTAAATCATTTATTAAATGATTTTCTTTTTCCTCCGGAAAGTTAAGACATACAAAATTATGATCAACTTTATGTAATCATCCAAAAAACCTTTTATTAAGTGAAAATATTTTCATTACTTTCCAAAATCTACTTTAAAAACAATTAACTATGAAAACTCATTTTGGAAGAGATAACTAATATCTTTCATTATCAAGAGATGATTATTGATTATCCACCCAAAATGAATTTTTGGGATATATATATATATATATATATATATAAAGTTTAAAATTATTCTCATAATTTAAAATGATTATACTACATGAATTGTTCATTTATCAAAACAATCCAAATTCACATTTGCAATTGTAAAAAAAAATTTCCATCTAAACATCAACATAAAACTAATTAAAGTTGATAATTATTTCAAACTTGTTTTAAAAAGAATTTTGCAATTTAAAACCCACAAGTTTTAATACCATTTATGTTTAAAACAAAAATTAGCCCACAAATTTATACTAAATGTAACGACCCAGAATTTATATTAATTAAAATTTGAATTTTTGATTGATTTTAAATATTAATAAGTAAGATTAATAAGTCGAATAATTTAAATTCGAATAACTGGATTTAATTGATAATTAAATCGATAATTAATAGTCGAAATTCCAGAAATAATTGAAATCTGGAATAAATGTGAATGAAAATGATTTATAAAGTTATATTAAATCATATTGAAGTTATAGTGATGTTATAGAACTTTTAAAATTAAATTAAAAGTTAATCTGTGAAAAAATTGAATATTTTAATATTTAATCGACTAGTGAAATTAGCCATTTTTGGTACAATCTCAGAATTGGACGACACTAGTTCCATTAGATCCGTAATAGTTAGTTATTATCAGATTTCAATTTTCGTAGCAATCGGAGTTGTCGTTTGACTGTGGCAGATCGAAACGCATCGAAATTGTTTTAATATTAATTCGACGAGTTAAAATAGTCATTTTTCAAAAGGTCTCGGATTTCGATGAAACCAGTTTCATCGGATCCGTAATGTTATATTATTGTATGATTTCAAATTTCGTGTCAATCGGAGTTACCGTTTGTCTGGGGCAAGCCAAAACGCCTTGAAATCGATTTAAATCGGTTTAATTTAAATTGATCGTTTAATTCCGTAACTTGCACATATGACCGAATTAGCCTCCGAAACACGTTCCATTGTGTTCAGAACGCGGGGTAAACCTTACGAACGCCAGGCGGCACGTGTGATTTGGAGATCGTTTGGAAAAGTCGTTTTAAAATGAATTTAACATTATTTATATACGTATATATATATATATATATACGTATATATATATATATATACACGTTAACAATCAAAACCTAAACCCTAATTCTCTATATGCAGCCGCCACCCTCTTAAATTAATGGCCGAGAAACACCCTCCTTCTTCCTCAATTTCCAATCAATCCGTAAACATTTATGAAAACTTATCAACTACAAAGTTGTAGAGTGAGTTGCGAACTCGCTATCCAACGGTCACAATCGCATTCGGAGCCATAGATCGATAGCAAATGACCCGCGTTCTTCACATTTTTGGACACGTTTTTCATAGCCAAGGGGCAGCCGAGTTTGACCATTCTCCTGCCGTGGGTGGAGCTCACGTTGGCGTGACGTGTAGTGGTCGTTGATCGTTGCAAAGATGATCCAAGTGGCCACGATAATTCGATAAATAGTGGTGGCTATGGGTAAGCTTGGCTCGGCTGGTAACGAAGAATAGAAGAAGCTACACACGGCCACGATCTGATAGCAATAAAATGGATGGCCTGGATCGATTAGGTTTAAAAATAATAAAAGAAAATTGTAAATTTATTTTATTATAATTCATTAAACTTTGTAACACTGTATCTCTTTCATACGAGATCAAAAAATCACGAAACCAGTTGCGTTGGAATCGTATGGTCGAACACTACGCTATGGAACTGGATTGGAAGCGATTGGAGTCAGTGAAAATTTGAAATAAAAGCTGGAACAGAATTGAAACCAAGGTGAGAACTCCTCACTCAATCGAATAGTTTGTTTCGATTTAAATTTTAAATAGTTGAGATTTAAATTTTTTGATAGTGATTGATTGTGTGATTGGATGTTAAATTGATATCTGTTATATTGAAATAGACATTATACGCCGTTAGTAAGCGGATGTTAATTATTAAAAACATATACCGCGATAATTTCACATTGAAGTGAAATTGGTATTATTTATGTATATATCAATATATATATATATATATATATATTGGCATATATATATATATATTGCAGTTGATTTCCCGCATTGTATAGCGGATGAGACCCTATTGCACCGTTAGTAAGCGGATAATATTTACTAAACCCATATACCGCGATAATTCCGTACTGGAGCGGAATTGGTATTGTGCTAACATCTGTGGATGCAGGGAAACAAGTTAGAGGGATCCGACTGGATTCCTCACCGTAGTGATTTATTTACAGATATTGTTATATATTCTGTTGTCATATTGATATATGATGTTTGGATGTTGTGATTGATTGTTTGGTGCTGTTGCATCATCGGATCTTTTTTTAAAGTTTAAAAATAACGATTTTGATTTCAAAAGAGATTTTCAAAGTGATTTATTGAAAGTATACGTTTTATTGAATTTTGGAATTGATTCATTTTAAATAAATAAGTATTATAATTTTATGTTATAAAAATTAATAATTTTGTGATATAAAACCAAAATTTAATTTTTGGGAATATGAAATGAACTATGTTGAAGAATAGTATGAATGGAGATTTTTGAATTTATTTATAAATGGTTTATAGATAAGATTTATAAAAAAAATTGAATTTTTATAAATCGAAAAAATGGAATTATAAAAGGAGTTTTTGTTAATGTTGAAAAAAGGGTTTATAAATGGAATTTTACCAGAAGTAAAATTTATAAATTGTGTAAAGTTATTAAAGGAATGACTTAGGTATAAAATTTAGTTATAGATTGATTTGGTTAATAAAATTGATTTGTAAGTTGAAGTTGTTATAAAATATAAAATTGTGATTTATAAACGTTGTTTATAAATCCGAAATCACTTATTTTGATAAGTGAATTGTAGAAGTTAATTAAAGGATTATATCCACGATTTTGGACAGTGGATAAGCCTTTAAATAAAATGTGTAGAAATGTTGAGTTTGGATAACGGAGTATATTCACGATTTTGGACAGTGAATATATTATTAGATAAAATGGATATGTTTTGGAAAAGTGATATTATGAAATGAAGTAATTGTTTTAAAAGATGGTTTAAAACGTGTTAAGTATCGAAAACATAGATTTCAACATTCATTGTTGAAATAGACGTTTCGAGAAATAAGGAAATGGTGGACTATAACACTGTTGTTATAGTAAATGGTTTCCGAAAGGAAATGTTTTATATAGTATTGGGGTTTATATATCTATCTTAAATTTCGAATCCCTATACTAGTGATTTTGAGTTGCCGTAACGATGTTTTACGTAACATTCGTTTTGACTCAAATAAAATTTGTGAAAGAGAATGATTTCCTTAAAGAATGATATATATACTTAACTGGATTTAAGTATATTGAATATTTTCCAAGTGTTGAAAATGAATGGATTGTAAAATACTTATTATTATTAAATAAGTATGGAAATGCTTTTCCAATATGAAATGAAAGGTTTGAAATTTTATCTTTTAAAGATAAATTGAAAAGTGAATATTTGAAATTGTTTCAAATGGTTAAGTGTGGAAATAATATGTCTTGTAAAGATATTTTTGAAAGATAAATAATTTGGTAAATTATTTGGGATCTGGTGATGTTGCGCATCTTTATTGATAGTTAAATAACCGACTATCAATAATTACCTTGAATGGGTATTTGTTGGGATTTGTTTGAATTTGAATGCCACACTTATTTTTGAATAAGCGCTCACTATTCGGATTAGCTGGGAAAGGACCTTTGTGTCGTATAACCCATTCCGAATTTGTGATATGACGATATGGATCGTATTGAAGACCGGTGGTGAAGACCAGATGTTTATGAAAACGATAGGATGACCTATCGATTGTCTCTGCACTGTTAGCTACGGTATTGAGATTTCCTTTGTGATGGGAAGTTTTATCGGGATTGTAAATATCCGGATTGCAAGGGCTTCTTCGGAAGTGCCTTCGGTTCTG
This sequence comes from Allium fistulosum, assembly GCA_030737815.1. Taxonomy (NCBI): domain Eukaryota; kingdom Viridiplantae; phylum Streptophyta; class Magnoliopsida; order Asparagales; family Amaryllidaceae; genus Allium; species Allium fistulosum. The sequence continues at coordinate 927,061,306 of CM060906.1, forward strand.
TTCAAACCCGGAACAGACTTGTATGGTTACGTGTCTGACATTACATTTTGAGATGTAAAGCTGATTTATTTCAAGTACATTTCTGTTGGTGGCGGAGAATTTATTCTCTTAGCTTAACACCCTTCTCTGAGATGTACAAGCTCAGAGGTTATGTAGTTGAAATTTATCAACGATATATCCCAATTTGGTAATGTGGCATGCTGAGTGTTGCTGTGAAATGATCGTTGTTTGATCATTTGTGATATGATCATTTGTTTGATCATTTATCTTTGTGATCATTACTTTGATCATTTGTTTGACCCAAAGCATAGCTTTTGTATAAAGTGTAGCTTTGTGGACGAGACTTCGTCAGGGCCTCAACAACCCGGAAATGGTCGAAACAGGAATGTTGCGGCAAGGTTATGAGGGTCGCGCCCTTTAGGGTATGTCATTTCCTTCTGGAAAGGTGTGGTATCATGGTATGGAGCCCAGATACTTACTCATGTGGACACACTTTATTTATTATATGTGATGTTGGTTACCGAGCGCTCGGATAAAGGTCCCAAAGAACCGGGTGATGACATATTCGTGAGTTACCTGTTATAGGGGTAACCCGGCCTTGTTTGGCAGAGAGCAGTTTGTCTCTCGGGACGTCCAGCCAGAGGCGATCCTATTCGGCAGGAGGAAAGGAAGTTCCTTAGCCTGACCATTTGTTGGAAAATCCATTTCCCAATACGAAATTGTACGGTTTTAGTTGTAGAACCTGCCATTTACTTATGGTGGTCACCACTGTGTAGATGGTAGCTATAGTAGGCATAGTTCAGAATGTCTATGCTGGCTAAGATTAATATTATACTTTCGAAAATGTTTTCTACACTAGAAATTAATAATAATAATCCAATGATTGGCGTAGTAAGCATCTTTGACTATCATAAGAAGAAATCTCCTCCAATTCTGCGTTTGCATTGTGTGTGTGGTGGGAGGTCTTATGGTAGTTTCATTTTCCAAAAGCATTGCGAATCTGTTTTATTTTCTTTGTGAAAATAACTGTTTTACGATCTCACACCAGTCACCATGACTGACTCGGAGTTTATTGTTCCCTTCTAAACTCTGGGTGCCCATAATTTTCCACACGGGCAGCCTAGAGTTATTTTATCAGGATATTCTGGATATTCTGGAGCTTTGGGGATAAGCTGGATGGAGAGACGTACTACCGTACTTATTATTTTATTCTGCTATGTATTCTGTATGAGGACAGGTTTATATAACTGTCCATGTTGTATTGAGTTGTATATTGACGCTGATTGATGTATGTATAAACTGATATAGTTCTTTGTTTAAAAGACTAGTGATTATCTATTATATTTTGTTCCGCTACGAAATGTGAGATTCTGATATTGTCTCTGATTCTGTAGTTGTTCTTCTTTCTTTTTCTTCTATCTTTTCTTCTACCTCTTCTTTTAACCCTAATGGTTCGATTTTTCAGCATTTGATTGCGCGACATTTGATACAGTGGATGTATTAATGTCGACTTTCGAGCGTCGAAAAGTCGTGTCGTTACACTAAATGTTCTAAGCTAACACTTCTTTATTTTCTCTTAAGATAGAATTTTATATTTATCCTCTACTATTACTCAAATAACTAAGTGTCAAAACAAATTTTATAGTCATCATTAATATCCTGTACTAAAATATTCAATTAATATTTCAATTTTTCAAACCAAAATATTCTTTTACTTTAAATACATCATTTTATTAATCAAAGCACCAAATGATATTTTCTTCTAATTAAGACATCCCCTTAATTATAATTATTCACTTTTACTTACCCAAATTACCATATTCCATTTCTCAAATTTCAAATAATTTAAGGGTATTGCCTCGCCATTGGGTGCAGAGTTGATCAAATGATCAAAACTGCCTTGCCACTCCTCCAACACTCATTATGGTTCAATGGTTTCATTAAACATTTAAAATAAATTAATACTCCACTATATTAATTATTTCCAAACTTTACTTATTAAAACTCAATTTACCATGTCTGACTGTCTCATCACAGCATTTAGGAAATTCCTATCGATAACGTTGGCAAACGCATCGACCAAAAATTTTAAAGCATTAGACGTACAACCCAACACAAAAATTCATTTTCTTTAAAAAGAAATACCTCATATATAATACTTAAAATATTCTTTGTTTTCCCAAAAACAAAATCCAATTTATCTTAGAAACATATCTTCAATTTTTTTTTGAAAAATTTGAAAACACCATTTATTACTTGTTCTCAAAAATCAAAGACACTAGAAGAACTCATCGAGATATTCCTAGAATACTCGATTCACAAGACTGAAGGAATAGTCTGGAGTATTTATTATCCCGAACGTCATAACGAACCACTCTCAAGACTCATAACAAGTGCAGAATGCAGTAAGAGTAACGCTATCCTCCACGACTTGTAGCTCATGAAAAATCGGTGTAGGGTCAAGCTGAGGAATGTCCTTAGCACTACTCAATAGGTTAAAAAGAGAAATGAGATATAAAAGCAAGGGTAAATATCTTCTCAAATGAGGAGAAGTAACATTGACAACAAATTATTACTTCGAGTGAAGTAATACCACAATGTATATCAACAATTGAGTATCCAAAGAGGATATCTCAAAAAAGGGGTAAGAATGGCAATATCAAATAAATTCAATGAATCACCTCATTCCCTTATTAGACACCCTCGTGGAAGGATGACCTAAAGGCTAAGAACCGGGAATGAAGTCAATACAATATTCGATTGCCCGACTGGGTTGCATACCCAAACAGACTCACAGAAATCAACGGAGTCACAATGACTGGAATTCGAGATATATCATTAACTTCTCGAAACTCAAGAGTAAATACAGAGACTTCGGAATCATCGTTAACATTCCGATGGACAAGAAACAACGAATCGGCCGAACTAGGATACTTAATATAGGATTCTTTGAATCACAGAATGTGGCTTGATAATAGGCAAGCCACTTCATCTCAACACTCCAAACTCTAGATAGAAAATTGCGTGCTAATTCGCACAAAAAGATAAGCTATAAGAAACAACCCCAAATCCGCATACATCATGCTAAATATTGCGGACCCACTCAATAGGATTCACAATCCTCACAAAAGAACAAGACAAGGACATCCAAAAGCATCAACCAACTCCTCCGATACGGATGAGTCTCAAGCACCCGTATTGAAGAGGACCCAAATAAAACAATCACGATTAGGACTAATCCTAAAATAAGATATCATCAATTCTATTTTTGGAATACTACGGAATAAAAATATTCCTAGACATATTCCAAACTTCAATCTCACACGATAAGGTGAAGGACACGATGATTAAAGGATTGGTAACATTTGTACTGTACTTGGATATATCATAATATATGATTCTATTATGTGTTTATCCTATTTTGTTTAGAATTCAGCTCTGATACTAAGCTATGACGCCCTACCCCGAGACCCACATTAACAAAGAATATTACTGGGTAATACTGTCTGCTAATGCAAAGAATATGGCTGGTTATGAGCGACCATATATAGTCTTGTCTTAAATATCTATTGAATACGTCGATTAGTGCTCTATATTTTTTTCATTGATATCTCAAGTGGATCGACATATCCAATAAATGCTTAATACAAAACTATATGTGGCTATAGGGTCTATCAGAACAAATTACAACAACTCAAATGCATAACACATCACAAAAACATGAAGTAAAAGTCAAAAGTCGGACGGAAAAAGAACATAAAAATGCATGGAAAAATAATACCCAAGTCCGAAATCCTCTATGGGTTCAACTTTCGGACATGAAATACGTGGCCAAACGACCTCAGATTTAACTAAAAATTGGTGTGCAAATAGTAGAAAACTTCAGCTTTCAAAAAAAAAAAGAATCGATGAGTTCTGACTGGAAATGAAAAAGTTACGCTATCTCAAACATGGACTCAGGCCATGTTTGCAACAGTTCAAAAAACAAAAATGCGCCCAGGCCTGAAAACCATCTTGGGTCCAACTTACTGCCTGAAACAGAGGACCAAATGACCTCATATTGAGCTGAAAATTGATGTGCACATACTACAAAACTTCATCTTCCAAACAAATAAAGAATCAATGAATTTAGACTAGAAATGAAAAGGTTACACCATCTCAAACATGGACTCAGGCCATGTTTGCAACAGTTCAAAAAAACAAATGTACAGGCTTGAAAACCATCTCGGGTTCAACTTTCAGGCATGAAACAGAGGACCAAACGACCTCAGATTGAGCTGAAAATTGGTATGCATATAGTATAAAACTTTATCTTTCAAACAATAAAAGAATCTATGAATTCCAGTTAGAACACCGTCTCAAACATGAACTTAGGCCATGTTTGCAGCAACTCAAACAAAATATGCCCTGGCAAAAATCTAGTATTTTGTTGATTTTGCAGCAAAGTTTTGAACACCCAAATGACAATATTTTTCGACCAAATTTTGCAGAGACAAAGTTCAACATGTAATCTATCATCTGAAAGAAGTCCGACAGCATTTCGTTGCCGGAATCTATAGATACAAGCCTCCAAAGAAGCAGTACAGAGTAGTTTTGAACAAAAAGAAAACAAGTTTATAAATTTACCTACCGAAGCAAATATATTAACAGTTTTTGCACTTTGAAGCATTGTTTTTGCTAGATTTTGTGAGTTAATCAACTCACCTTCCCGTTGCAATTAAAAACTTGAATTTATGCAAAAATTTTGAAACTTTAAGGAGAGAAGAGCTTCCAATAACCTATAGAACTCAAAAATAGTACATGCAAAAAAGGAAAAACACAGTAAATTAGAAAACCTTCTTCTAAAATTAGGAATTTGATGAAAATGAAGGGTTTGGAGATTGATTACCTTTTAATTTTTATCTAATTTGCAAAAGATTTCAGTTTGCATTCAAGAAATTGAGTTTAAACTTTAAAGCCTAGGGTTGGAGAAAATGGAGTTGGGTTTTATAGTGTTTCTATTTCCAGAAAGAGGAAGAAAGAAGAGTAAAATGAACGTACTGTCATCTTTTTCTCACCTTCTCAAACCAGATTAAGGGCTAATGGGCTTAATGGACCCATTAAACAAAAGAAAGTATGATGGTCTAAATTAATTACTTAACATAAAACCAAATGCAGTCATATATACACTAATTTACAAAACAAAGTCATTTTCCTTTCAATTTTCAACCAAACAAAATTTGTAAATTTACATACACATGAAATAAATTATAAACTATAAAAAGAATTAATTTTTATGTTTAAAACATTATTATTATTAAAATCCTTTGTTTCAATAATAATACACAATTTTCACCTAATAAACGTAAAAGTCTAGGTTTTTAACTTCAAAAATTCAACGAAAATTATTTTCTTACTTAGAAAATATTACAAACCGGCTTAAACTCAAATTTACAATTAAAACACATTTTTAACCCAATTTCCACTTTTTTATTTAAATAAACCATCTTTAAAAATCTCATACTTCTTTTAAAAATTATTAAAAGAAGTAATTGACAATAGTTAACACAATTATTGCATTTTCTCCAAATAAAACCCATTTTCCAATCATTATTAACCCAAATAAATTAAATAAAGTTCCAAACTTTAATTTTCTCATTTTATTTTCAAAATTCATTGTTTATTCCAAATAAACAATTAAAATTTCCAATTTTATTTTAATTTACAATATTAAATTATAACTACCGTTATAATTTAATATTAACAGGTAATCTCCAAAACCAGGGTTATTACAACCTTTTTCATGCTGCACACTCCAACATGAGGAGCATACCTCAACACGAAGGGTAAGTGCTAGATCAGATCCGATCCTAGTTTCTCCGAACCAACCAACGATAAAAAGGCATTTAGGTATATAAGTGATTATCACGCAACATTCAATTAATTAACCTTTTTATTTAAATCAAATTTCTTTTAGAGATATATTCATTAAACCATTTCTTTATCTTTTTCAGAGTATATGGAATCTCTAAGCCTCATTTATCAAATCCTATGGTTAATTTAAACCCTTTTTAAATCTTGGAATAATTCTAAATTGTTTCACTTACTTAGGAAAAACATTTCCAAATTATTTATTTAAATCTCATATTGGTAAACATTATTGAGTAAAAAAGAATCATGGAAATTATACTAATTCAACTCAATATCAATTTCTGTATTGAACCTTTACTATCCATCGAATAACGGTGAAATCACATTTTAAATTCATACGGATAGTACAGATTCCCTCCTTGTAATTTAATACCAAGTATAAGAAGATTATTTCTATGCAATCTAAGTTGTTTGAATTTTGAAAATTATATTTTTTATACTTTAGGAAATTTTGATCCGAGCAAATCAAATTTACTATCCCATCCGTCGGGCCAGTCCGGGCAGCTTAGGAGGGCAGGTAACTGGTTTCCCAAACCCAAGCCTAAAGACTACCTCTCTATCACCCATAAGGTGGTCAAGTTATTTGATTGACTCTAAATCTTTTAACGTACTTATTTTACTTTTAATTATTTTAGAGCATCCGAGCTTTCTCTTTGATCTATTCCATTCCTTGGTCGGATTTTCTATGACACTTATAAATGGAACAAATATACTAGTCGTTTCTGCATACTCATTTTTAAACCTTTTAATCATTTTTAAATTACTTAATTATTTATTTTAAAAGGTTCACAAAAGATTCGGTAAAGAATAATTAAGTTAAAACCATTGTTTGCAAAAGTTACTAAAATATGCTGCGAAAAAGTGCTACAAGTAGTATTTTAAAAGCTTATTTGGTTAAAACAACTTTTCTATTATTTTGGAAACCCATATTTATAACTCAAATTTATTTTATGATATTTTAATAGATTAATTAATTTTATTCCATATTTTTAAACATTTAAAAATATTCATTTTAAATTAATTTCAAATTCGAGTTTTTTAAACTGCAAAATCGCGATTTTCAGGAAACTTGTTTTGGACTTATTTAAAAATTTACAAGATGAAATATTGATTTTCTTTATTCATTTAAAAACCATAGATATAATACTTTGGAAAATTCTTATCTCGAAGAATTCTGAATTATTTTCCAATCTCTTCACTTGTTTGAATTCTGCGGTGCGAAATTGCGAACAACCGTTACGTGTTGCGCCTAGTTTTGATACGTTTTTAATTTCTTTTCGAACTTCAAGGAAACACTTTTAAATGTTTATAAAACATTTCTAAATCATTTTAAACATATTTAAATAAATACTTTTCATATTTCAAACTCATTTTCCATTTCATTTCATATTATAATATTATATTATTATAATATTCATTTTAACTCTTTCTAGATATTCAAAATCATTAAGAGACTAAAAACTCCATACACATATTATTTATGTATTATATTTCCATTTAATTTTTTTTAAATAAAAGAATATATAAATAACTGGAGAAAAAATGCCTTTCTCCGATGGCTTACAGGAAAATAAGAAACAAAGAAAACAACAGGACTTTACAACACCATAACCGCTACAAATCAGCGGACAAGCAAAGCTAAGACCCCAGTAAGAGAAACAAAAGGAGAAAAGAACAACACCACACGAATAAGCATCAGCAGAAGGGTAAACCAAACCACCACCATCCACAAACCCGCCTTGACCAATAGGACTAGGCCAGACCACCAAACACAAACCCACCTAGTCCAAGTGGATAAGGCCAGACCACCAAACCAATCCAAAAAGTGCGCTAACAGCAAGGCGCAATAATAGGAGGACCAGGGAATGCCCACTTCAGAATAGAGAGCCAGACGAGGTGAAGATAAAACTCCCATCCAGATGAATCGAATTCCCCTAGCTAGTCAAAGAGCTGGAGAGAGCCACCAAAGAACTAGCAGATAAACGGACCCGGTCCGTGAAACTAGACTACTAGTTCACGACCCCGGCCAAAAGATTGCCAAAGAAACCTGTAATTGTGAAACTAACAAACACATTAAAAACCAAAAGGAAAGGGGGGGGGGGGGGACAGAGCGACAAGAGCTGGCTACAGTCGGAGACAAAAATCAGCCTATTCCCAACCTAGCTTGAGACACACCATGCGAGATAGAGAGTAGACCAACAAGACGTTCCGCACGGGAACTCAGACGGCCCCTGAAAGGTCTACCACGGAAAGCGAGAAAGACGTCGTTCCTCACACGCCGAATAATGGAGGCGGGGTCCATTCGCGTGTTCTCGAAGGTTGCCTTATTCCGCGCGCACCAGAGGTGCCAGCAGATGAGGCATGGAATCAAGCGGAAAACGATAGCACGAAGAGTCTTACCAGCGCTCCCAGACCACCATGAGTTACGGAGATCTGAGGGCGAGGTGGCCGACCGACTAATGCCAAGAAGGTTACCAAAGTAATTCCAGCAACATCTGGCAGAATAACCACTAAAGAATAAATGGTTCCTGGATTCGGAGTTCCCGTTGCCGCAACATCTGCATCGAGAAACGAAAGGAATACCGATAGATTGGAGGTTCTCGTCAAGAGGAAGTCCATCATGAAGAATACGCCACATCAAAGTGGAGACTTTAGGTGGAATACGAGAGTCCCAGATGAAGGAAAAGGTAGGGCGAATCGGTGCTTGGGTTCTGATCGAAGACCAAACTTTCAGAATGGAAAAGGAAGAACCATCCCATCCTGAAGATCCACCATGAGAGTCAGAAAACTGTTTCACTGACTGCATGTGTTTCCAGGTTTCACTAGCAAAAGATGGGGAGCCCAAGAAATTTGTGCCCGCAAGACTGCGGTATTTCGCACGAAGGAAAGAAGCCCAAAGGGAGTTGTTAGCACCAAATCTGTGCCATAATTTACAGGCAAAAGCTGCGCAAAGATCCTTTGGGTTGCGCAGACCCAAGCCCCCTTCATTTTTGGGTCGACAGACCACGTCCCACGACACCCAATGGTGTCGACGGACACTGTCCTTGTTTCCCCAGAAAAAAGAAGAAGCCAGCGATCGGTACGAACGAAAGAAAGACGAGGTAGGGGTCATAGCCGCGAAAACATGAGTTCCCATTGAGTCCAATACAGACTTAATAAGAACAAGTCTTCCAGCTTGAGAAATAAGAGAATCGTTCCAGCGTAAGATTTTTCCCCTTACTTTATCAGTCAAGGGGTCAAAAATAGCATTGATCTTCCTTCCGCGGTACAGCACAACACCCAGGTACGAAAGAGGAAGAGAGGCCTCCTTGAAGCCCGAAACCAACTCGATCCAAGAAGCTCGAGCGGGGGGCAAATCTTTCGCATGAACAAAGCAGCTTTTGGCGGGGTTGACTAACTGGCCCGATGCCCGCTCATATTGATGAAGAAACAAGAGTAGCCGCCGGACAGACGATACACTGCCATTGGAGAAAATAACAACATCATCGGCGAAGGATAGGGAAGTGATTAGGGGGCAACCCCTTGGAATCCCGAAGCGCTGAATCTGGCCGTATAAAGTTAAGGAATGGAGACCGTGGATGAAAGCCTCCGCCGCAATCACAAAGAGAGAAGGCGATAGTGGGTCTCCCTGACGTAAACCCCTACCTGCCTTGAAGTAGCCATTGGCCGAACCATTGATGAGCACTGAAAACCAACAGTTGGAGATGAGCCTCCACACCAAGTCAATAAGTTGTTCGGGAAAGCCGAAAGCTCTTAAGACCTTGATGATGAAAAACCAGGACATACAATCGTAGGCCTTAGCCATATCCAGTTTGAAGACAACATTTGAACCCCTGGTCTTCTGGTCGATCTGGGAAATAAGTTCCTGAGCGAGAAGGACGTTATCAGTAATCAACCGTCCTTTGACAAAACCCGCCTGAGAAGATGAGATGATTCGTTCAAGGAAGGGAGCCAATCGAGAAGCCAGAATTTTAGAAATCACTTTGTTTGAAAAGTTGCAGAGACTGATAGGCCGGAAATCCATACAGGACCTCGGATGCTCGCATTTTGGAATAAGGATGAGGTTGGTAGAAGTCCAACCGGAAGGCAGGGACCCTCCAGAAAAAAAGGACTGAACAGCAAGGCAAAAATCCTCCTGAATAATAGACCAGGCACACCTGAAAAAAACACCGTTGAAACCGTCTGGCCCGCTGGCACTATCCTTGCTTAGGGCGAAGACAGAAGCACGAATCTCCTCAGCGGTAGGGAGTTCAACGAGAACGTCCCTATCTGGAGAAAGCACTACCCGAGGAATAAAAGCCATCAGAGACGGATCAGAAACCGAGACCGACGGAGAACCTAAAAAAGATTGGAAATGGGACAGAACGGTCTCTTTAACATCTTCAGGCGAAGATGCCACAGATTGATCCGGACGCAAAATATCACGAATGGTGAGGAGGTTATTCTTCTTACGAATAGTGGAATGGAAGAATTTAGAGTTAGAGTCACCGTCGACAACCCATTTGATTCTAGCCTTCTGACGAAGGTAGTCATTCTCAATACGAAGTTCAGAGGAGTAAATGGTTTGAGCAAGGGCCCAAGCCTCCTTATTCGCCTCGTTAGGATCCTCGTCATGAAGGGATTCAGCAGTAATAAGAGATTCTTCGGCCGAGCGAACACGGTCGAAAATATTCTTGAATACCTGAAGATTCCAAACCTTAAGGTAAGCTTTCAACCGCTTTAGCTTACGACTGAAAAGAACACAGGGAGAAGCAGCAAGAGGAGCGCTCCAAGACTCAGCCACAACATGAAGAAAGGTATGGTGAGATCTCCACATGCTCTGGAATCGAAAAGAAGATGGACCCGTTAAAGAACGGGGCGAGCAGCGAACTACCAAAGGAGCATGATCAGAGAACGATCGATGGAGATGCGCTATCGAGAAGGAAAACGGAAGGCGAAGCCACCCTTCCGATCCGAAAACACGATCCAGACGGGAAAGGATACGGTTGGGTCCCTCCTGGTTGTTGGACCAGGTGAAGGCAGACCTAACAAAAGGCAGCTCAGAAAGGCCAGAGCTGACAATGAACGAGTTGAAATCCGCCATCGCAGCCCGGTTGATGGCGGCTCCTCCTCGTTTTTCCGCTTGGCAGGTGACGATATTGAAATCGCCACCAATAATAGAGGTTGAAAAACCCAACGAGTCAAGACCGAGAATGTCAGACCAAAGGATTAATCTCTCTATCCGATCACATTTGGCGTAGACCGTCGAGAAAAGAAATGGAGAGCTAAATGAGGGGGACGAACAGACCAAAGAGAAAAGCTGAGAGGAATCAAAAGCAGCCTGGACCGACAGAGATTTGGACCATAAGATCCAAATCTTCCCCGAAACGTTGGCATAGCCACCGCCAAATCCAAGAGATAAGACGATACTGGAAATGCCTTCCGGTCCCAGGAAGGGTTCTAGGAGAGCGACCAAGCCAACCGAGTGTTTCTTGACGATGCGTTTAAGCCTAGCCAATGACGCATCATTGCCAATTCCACGGACATTCCAAAAGAGCAAATTCGCCATAGAGATCGCGAACAGACAGCAAGCCGGACAGAGCTCAGACGAGGTAAAGGGAAAACCGGGTAGATCGATCGATCTGCTCGGACGCCGCTATAGAGCGTGTGCGAATGGTGCGGGGAGTAGTGTGTACTCTACGCGATCGGCATCTAGGCGCCCTGGGTATGGAGTCGGAAAGCTGATGAGAAGTAGACAAAGCTCCTTCAGGACCCGAGCCCATAGCCGAAGGTAAAGTATCTTCAAAAAGCGAAGGAGAAGGCGAAGAGTTCCTAGAGAGGCATGCGAGGCGCTCATTAAGGAGCGCAATCTCATCCTTACTCATGAGAGGAATGGATATGGACAGAGAAAAAGAAGTGACAGGGGAAGACATCGACGAATCAGGCGAAACAGGTAGGGAACCATCTGGAGAGTCGGATAGGGAGGAGGGACTCTCCAGGACCGGATGGTAGGAATGAGCCTGAGGGAATCGATAATGGGAAGGAAACCGAGACAGACTCATACCAATCTTCTGCAGAAACCAAGCAGATAGGTGAGGAGTGGACAAGCTAGAAGACTCTAAAAGGCTCGAGCTAAGAAACACTGATAACGGAGGAGGGGATTCAGCCGAAGGAGAGCAGAAGGAGGGGATCGAATCAACGGACAAAGGAGAGAACGATAGAACATAAATAGATCGGGTCAATGTAAGGCCGCAGACAGAGTGCAGCCTATATCGTTGTGGGAGTCTTACCAATGCCGGGCTGTCACTAATAAAACAGCCCCGCGTAGCAGGTAAGAGTCGCAAGTCGGACCAATCAGAGGGGAATGAGAAGATAAATAGCTGGCTAACCCTCAGTCTGTCCGTATAGTGGACTGTAATGGTCACTATACGTGCAGGACGAGAGTAGCGCCTGAGCCAATAGCTCCGTTCCCTCAACAAACACGATAACGTCCAATCGAAGCGAGTAAAAGCGGACCTGTACCAGAAAGCCCCAGTCGTTGACGACAATGGAATGGTGTCGTCAAGACTCAACAAGGAAAACCAAAAACGAATAGCCAACGATTCAGCCCAGACAAAAAGCCTGGGATGAATACAACCTGATCGGTCGAGACGAGCCCACACACACACCTGAGACCATGTAGGGTGGGGCTGATCGCAAAAAGAAATGGAGCTGAAGATCGAAACCAATCCAAAAAACAAAGAATGACCTGACACACACCCAATCTCAAGAGAGATGGCAATGTCAGGGAGCACACACGCCAGTGTGTCATGGCTCAGGCAATAAAAGCAAAGCAATATCAACGAACACCCAACACCAGCAGGCAACCCATAATAACCAATAGAGAAGAATAAAAAGATGTTCACCTGCCTGCAGTGATAACCACTTACCTGCCAACCAACAACGACAGGATCGGATCGGCAAGCATCATCCGAAACCAAGGAAATCCCCTCACCCACCACAGAAGGCAGAACAGAACAGAAAACCAGCGAACTCCCACAATATGACCTCCCAGAAAGCGAAGAAAGGCCAGCTAAACTCGGACACAAAGCATCAACAGCCAATAGGCATGGGCGAGAAGATAAAGCGGTCAAATCTTTATCTTCCGCCACGCCAATAGCTGAATCAAAGGACAGAACATCTGCAACCGGCCTCATCGAGATTGTCTGAAACAAAGAACACGAAAACTCACTCGAAGATGGCAGACGAGGAAGGACAGAAGTGGTCAACTCTCCCGTCTTCCTCATCGACCAACCCTCCTCATCGAGATTGTCAGATCTGACAGATTCCCCAACCACCGAACCAAAACAAAGATCAGAAGGGACGAAATCCAACAGACCCACCGATGCCCCAAAAACCAGCCTTGGCTCGAACTGGGTGATGAAATCCCGGTTCGCCAGAGACGCAGAACGAAGAGAGCAGCGGGACGACTCCACAAAGCAAGGAGAAATCTCCATAAAAACACCATCTACCAACAGATATTTGAAACGAGCCAAAATGCTGAAAGCCCCAATTGAGAACACCGAGATCTCAACCGAACTGTCAGAAGAAAAGCATACCGACAGCGGAGGTTGCATCACATCAAGCAAAGCAATGGCGATAGCAGAAAATGAAGGGCAAGATCTCCCAAAAACACCACTGAATGAGAAAATCCCCAATTCCATTACTACACCAGTAAAAACAGAAGCGCTCACTAACGAACGAGAGAGGAACAAGCACCAGGAGGCGCTCGCTAATGAGCAGACCAAATAAATGAAATACGCAGATGTAAAGAAGGAGAAAGGCGGAAAAGATTCAGACGATGGAGAAGAGAGCGGAAGCCATTAATGAGATTTTTGCCCGTTATTTTTTTCGTATATTTCCATTTAATTAACTATGGTTAGTTGCTAACCATTTCTCTTATCATTTATCAAACCAAGTTATCAACCATATCACAACCATACAACCAATTATAATATCAACCAAGTTATCATCTAATATCAAACATTTAGTCATCCAATATATTTAAACTTTCAAATCATTATACTTGAAATAATTTAGAGATTAACTAGTAAAGTGTGGGTACTCACCTTTGTCTATAACTAGTTCCTCCTACCAACATTCATTCAATCCAACACTTCACTTAAACTTTTGTTAACTTCAACCAATCATCATCTACTCCATTCCTCCTTGCTTTATGCTCTCGACCACACCTTACATCACGCTTTGTTCTTGGCCTCTTCTTCCAAACTCCAAGTGCTCACGGCCATAAGCTTTTCCATCACCCAAAACTCATGCCATCACCTCCAATCACCTTTGCACATGCCAACACCACCTCCATCCCCATAGTGCTCGACCTCCATAGGTTCCATCCCCTCCTCCAACATTTCTTCACTTCTTTGATTCTAAACTATGTTCTAATGGTATTCTAAGGTCTTTGGCAAAGTTTGGTAGAGTTTGGAGTTGGTTTGATATGATTTTAAGAAAGTTGGTAAAGAAAGAGAAGAGAAGAAGCCATTAAAACTCCAAGGAAAAGGAAGAAGAATGCTAAGAAAAGAATGAATGGAAGTGTGAAGAAATGAAAGCATAATGGTCCATATTTATAGCTTAGAATCCTTAACCCTTAAGCCTTTTCAAATGACATAAATACCCTTCCTTAACCTTTAATTAAACATGCTTTTCCAACGCTTACCATCTTCACATCACATCATAATTTATGTCATCTTTTCTTAATACTTAATGGATGAACTAGTTTGAAAAGTGGGATGAGGTGGAGATTTGGTTTGATTTGCTTTTGTTTTGAGGTGATTTGATTTTATATGTGTTGGATTTGGTGAATATATCTTCTTTAATTACTTTTCTTTACTTGATTAAATACTTATCTTAATTAATCCATAGTTAATAAAAGCGAGGTGTTTATTTCTTGTAAATATGTTTATATAACAACTATTCAAGTTGCAAAACGTTTACACAACTCATATTGAACAAAACGTTGATTTTTGACAAAACGTTTTCCGGTCACATTTTCTATTTTTGATCAAACTATTTATTTATGTAAACTAAACTTGAAAATAAGTTTCTTATCATCTTTCAAAAATTAAAAATAGTTTATTTTAGTTATAAAACCATATTTAATAACATTAAAATCCAATTGTAAAATACGAGGTCGATTGGTCGAAGTGCGACAAAGTTTGTCTATCTTTATAAAACAAGTATATATATATTCTTATAGTACTTTTATTAGTCAATTTTTATCATTTTATAACAATTTAAAAAGAATTATTTATTATTTAAAATGAAAATTGAACGTATATCCAATTTTATCGAAAATCGGCTTTTGCTAATTTTACAATGAAACTCCAAAAACTTTTATTTTTGTAAACCAATTCTAAAAATAAGTTAACCATTCTTATTTACCACATAAAACATAATTATTTAAGCTTGAAAATTAAATATTTTAAAAGTTAATTAAATATTCAATTTTCAAAGTGCTAAAATTACGGGTCGTTAACAACTTCCTAACTTCCTCCTCCAACACATCGCAGTCATACCCTTCTTCCTCCAATATCAATGCATTGTCAGCATGGTTGTCACAAAGATTTTCGTTAGAGGAAACGAACCAATACTCCTTCATTGACTTACTATTTCTATTTAAAAAAATTTCAACTTCCAAAAGTGTGCATGACTTTACCTCCAACTCGATACTCTTGTAAGAAGTATGATTTCGTTGATGCGTCATATGCCACACTCTGTCTTCAGACATCGATTCCTAATTTTTTATCCACAACTGCTCTTGATTTGAAACCTTGTAGTATGTTACAAACATTTATCTAAGAGAAGATGAGGAAGCCCATAAACTTTCTTCATTAATTGCGTCATCCCATTCGTTGTTATCCTCCAACAACCCACTTGCAATACAGGCTGATTTGAAACTATCTTGCAGTTCCATATCTACCATTCTGATTTCGTCAAAGCTTGTAGGACCTGTAACAATATTTAACAGCATATGTAGATAAAACCTTTCACCAGGAGTGGGATGAGCATAATAAATTCTACTAATTGAATATCCTTTTCACCTCATTTCCACTCTTTTTTGGATTTATTCCACATCCATTTTGTAGGAAATTCAACATAAGTGTAGCGACCCGGAAATTCGAACACTTCATCTTCGAATATCAAAATGTTTTGAAATACAATTAAGTGTTATAAATATTATTTTATAACCATGTTAGACATCATTTATTTGATAAATAATGATAAGAAACTTGTTTATGAAATTTGTTTACAAAAATACTTAAAGAAAAATCGATAATGTGATTGAAAATCAGTTTATCGGTAAACAACCTTTTGATCATTTTAAGTTGTCTGAACACTTGTGCACTTGTCTAACTATCAAATTAACACATTAGCAACTAATTAACACACATACCTCTTCATAAAGCTTGGAATATTCTAGAAGCTTATATTAGGATAAGAGATATTATCATGAGAGGGGTAAAATGGTAATCAACATAAAAAAGAAGTGACTTAAAGAAGAAATAATAGGAGGTGACTCTTCCTTGGCATGAAAGAGGGGTGAAGGAAAGCTTAGAGAGCACCATTCTTAGCCTATATAAGTAGGAGTACACACTTAGTTATCATTCATAAATTGACAAGCAAGCTAAAATCCATGTCTTCCTCTGGTTTCTCTTCATAATTTCCTAAAGAAAAATATCTACAAATTAAATCCAAATCACTTCAACCTTGGAGTGAAGCCTTACTAAAATATAACAACACCTTCTACTAAGTTAGAATTTGAAAAAGCAAAGCCATACTCCTCCACCAAGCTTTGGCCGTGAGCAACTTAAAGGGGAGAAGGCAAATTCAAGTGCAAAAGCAAGAAGAGGAAGGAGGGAAAGGTGATTGCAAGTTGAGTTTGGACATGGGTTCTTGGATCTTGGTTGTTAGTAAGGTTAAAGGTGAGCTACCACCTCACTTTGAATGGAAATGTAACATATATATGTTGAATTTTGATTGTATTTAAGCTGTTGAATTGTTGTTGACATATGTTAAAACATTGGTTTAAATTCTTTCTTTGAAAGTAAGTGACACATAATCCATATCTATGGACTCAGAATGGACTAATATGACTTAACAAGACCTTGAACAAAGCGCATATGTTATAGATGGACTTTGGTTTACACCAGACTCGGATTCGAAAGTGCACTTGTAGCAATAGTGCTATAAATGCAGTTTGGAATTGTCTAATATTCGACGATTTGTATGGAACGTTTTAGAGAGATCCTTATGGTTTCTTAATATATTTATAATATTTTATATGTATGTTTATTGCTGTTAGAAGTTTGGAAAGTAAAATTTTAAGCAACATCTTGAAAACGACCAAAACTTCACTTATGCAAAACTACCCCGTTTAGACTTGATTTTTGGTCTTAAAATATT
This sequence comes from Allium fistulosum, assembly GCA_030737815.1. Classification (NCBI taxonomy): domain Eukaryota; kingdom Viridiplantae; phylum Streptophyta; class Magnoliopsida; order Asparagales; family Amaryllidaceae; genus Allium; species Allium fistulosum. Next base: position 927,078,652 of record CM060906.1, read on the forward strand.
TGAAAAGATATTTAAGTTTAAGTATTTTGTTTCATTCTTGTTACAAGTGTTTACTAACTCCCATTAGAGTATTTTAAAAGTGGTTTAAAGTTTGTATGAATTTTTAAAAATTAATTATGAATTTTTAAAGAAAAGGTTTTTATAATAAAACATATTCTTTTCCAAATTTTTTAGATTTTACAAACTTGTTATTTTAAAGTAGTATTTTGGATAAATGTTTTAAAACCTATTATAAGTATTTTCAAGTATTTTAAAAGTATAAATAAAAGGTTTGGAAAGGGGCTAGAATTGCTTAATAACCAAATAGTTAATTGTTTAATTACTTGTTTGAAAAGTAATTAACTTTGCTTAACACTAAAAGCCGACGAAGTAAGGCCTATCTATTTGTAAGAGTTAAGATTGATGCCGAGTAGGGATGGAGAAATAAAGCTTTAACCTACTAGTTTCCCTCTTTACTAAGGAACGGTAAGTAAGAAAATGTTAAAAATGTGTTAATCGTGTTGATTTTTTACTTGTTTATAGAAATCATTAATATTATACTTAACACTAAAAGCCGACAAGGTAGAGTTATCTATTTGTGAGATTCAGGAATAAAGTGTCTAGGTAAGGCTTTGATGCAACCAGTGCCCTAACTTACCTAGCATCACTCTTGGATGAGGAATATTTAAGTTGGAATGTCGGAAACGAGCTAAGTGTATGAATATTGATTTGTATATAATTATTTTGACTAGACAGTCTATTAGTCCATTACCAAACTTGACAAAATATGGACTTAAGGAGTTATCGAAAGACTTCGTGATTTCATATCAATGAGAACATCTGGGGAGGAGCATTCTTAGAAATGTCTCTAGCTTTCGCTTACTTCTGAGAGAACCGGAATTGAGTTAACCGGGAATTCATCGATTGGTTTTGGAGAGTCCGATAAGCGAGAAGAGTGTACTTACATGAGATGACTCAAACCCATCACTTCAAAACCATATACACGATCTATGTTATGGAAGCAGTTGTGAAGTAGAATTTTATAGAGTTGAACTGTCTATCTTGAGGTTAAGTCCAAGGAAAAGGTCAATGCTAACATTTCAAATGATGCTATTGTAAGGTACTGTCTATCTTAAGGAGTATTCCAAGAGAGAGGAAAATGTTAGCATTTGCTAGAGGACTTATGTAGGGAACCTATGTAGAGGTTCAAGATCTGTTCAAGGTGCTTAAATCCATATAGTGATTTGTGATCTGTTCGAGATGCGGGAATCTAGTTTAGGGATTCGTGGGTTGTTCAAGCGATGAAGACTTGTGTGAAATATGTCGAACATAGCCTCAACATTGGAAATGAATAAAACCAAAGAAGGATGTACAATCTCGGGTTTAGCTTACCCATAAAGGTATATCAACTCCATATCTAGAGTATGCTTATCGATATGTTGCATGCAGGAGTTGTTGATACTTGGTGCCACAGAGTTCATCGTTGGGCCGGTTGTGTTTAGAGTATATCTTATCTAGAGATATACGATGCTTGAAAGGATGTTTCTAATCCTGGTCATGGATTTTTGACTTGGCTTGATCCGAGGAAATCTCCATGGAAAATCTATTATGCGAACGCACCTTAGCGGTATTGATTGTATACCTATTATTGTTATGGCGTTAACACAATAGCTATTTGAGATGCGTTATGTGCTATACACTAGACATTATCTATCATATCACTATATGTTGAAACTAATGAACGGTTGGTTTCTTTGAAGCGAAAACTGTTACGAGAATCCATACGATCTCAATAGTTACTATTACTTGTCACATATTGCTTGAGTTTCTCACGCTGGTTTATCAGACTGATCCGGGTGTTATTTTCTTATAATGCTCGGGTCTTCCCCGTATATATTTTCAGATTTAGCTATGAATGCTTTAGAGCTCATGGAGAAGAGCTGGATGATTACCTTATGTAGTATTCTTATTTCCGCTGCATTTCTATATCGTATATAGCAACATTGTAAGGATAGCCAGTTATAACTAACTAGGTTAACGATAGTACTTAGGTTTTAGTAACTCTAAAATTTATATATTCAGAGTAACCCTTTATACTATTCCTTTGATATTATATACTATCCAACTGTTGTGAGATTTTGATATTGTGTTTTTCTTTTCTTGTTCTATCATTTTTCTTTTAATTTACCCTAACTTTCTGTCTTTCCAGCACTTTGGATCTCGGCACATGAATACCATGGATTATTTAGTGCCGACAGTCGAGGTCGAAAAGTATGGTCATTACATTTGGTATCAAAGCTCGAGGTTGAGGAACACCTTGGCTTTGGTTGGGTATGGCTCACTAGATATAGGGTAAGCGACACCCTAGAATGAGTCGAGTGCATTATAGGTATGAGAGCATATTTGTATTTGGAAAACTAGACTTTTAAAATTATTCGTTAAGAATATCTCTTTCTTTGTAACCTTCTCTTTGGAGTAACTCTTTCCTTTATTTTCCTAAAGCTGTTCCGCTATGATTAGATAGTAAGAACTATGAGTACTAGAGCTGCGAATGCTAGAGGTGGCCGGGGTAGTACTATCATGAATGGCGGGGATCGAGCATCGAGATATGTTGCTCCAGTTGAGGGACCAAGGTTGAGTGATGTAGAAGAGGTCGCGTAGGTCAGGCCTTAAATGAGTTTGGCTTCGCTCTGCCGTGATTATGAGAGACCGGAGGGTAAAATTTTTAGTGGCACGGAGACTATTACAGAAGTGTAGGAAATGCGGATTACGGATCTTAAAGAAGAATTAACACTAGAGGGGGAGGTTGAATATTGTTTAATTAATTTTATGAATCTTTTTGAAATCTTTTCAAATTAAATCCAAACAGATGAAATTCACAAACACAGAAACAATCACAGAATCAGACATATATGCAAATAGTAAATAAAAGCAGTAAAGGAAAGGACACACCGGAATTTTATACTGGTTCGGAGTTACCCTACATCCAGTCCCACATAATTTCTTATGCAGATTTCTTTTCAAATATAATGTCGATATTACAACCTCGATTTCAAGGTCATGAGATACACCCTCTTGTCTCCGATTCCAGGGCAAACTCTCTTGATTTAACTAGGCTACAAGATCACCTAATTGATTTACGGGTTACAATCACACCCAATTGATTTACGGGCCAGAATCACATCGTTTCCAATCACACTTTGATAGAAAAAGACTCGATACACTTCGATTTTTTGATCATTGATTACAAATGATCCTATAACTCTGAATTGCACTGAGATCTTTGATAGAGAGTGGCAGAGAATCAAACTAAAGATGATCAAGTTTGATTCATTTAGAATTTCGGCAGAGTTTTGTTAAAGCATTTGAAATATAAGAGAATATTTGAGTGGAGAAGAAGGAGTGAAGAAATAAAGAAAGAATAACTTAAAATTCATTGAAAACAACTGGTATTTATAGGAGATCAACGGTTATGTCCGTTCACAAAAGGTTATGACGAATAGACACTTCTTTTGAAAATTTGAAATTTGAATTCTATGGCTACCATGTCGACATGGGGAGATGAGGGATGTCGACATGCCTATGTTATTTTTGAAAATAGATTTTGCTTTAAAATGCTTTTCTATTCTAAAACTTGTCAAAACAATCTCTAAACTTTGTAAACCATTTTGAATATAGTTTAAACTTATAAAAGAGTTTTAGAAAGTAATCTTAAAATATATAATCTATAATATAATATAAAAGTAATATTAAAAACTAAGTATCGATTTCTTTAAAATATATTAATGCTAAAATATTAAAATCAAGAGATAGTTTTTAAAAAACAAGAGATGATTTTGAAATTAATATGATTAAAAATAGTTTTTGAATTAAGGCTAAAATATTTAAATTGATAGAGATGACTTTAAAAAGATAGTTTTGAAAAAATAAATCATTTTGAAAATTTCTTGGATTCCATTCCACTAGAGAAGGTCGTGGGTTCCATCCCACTAGAGAGGTCGCGGGTTCCATCCCACTATTAAAGCGAGAAGGTGGATTCCATTCCACAATTAAAATCCAAATAAAGATTTAAGTGCCATTATGAAGTTTTAACATAAATCTAGACTCTATTACTTATCTTAATATCTTGAACTCTTGATACTCATGAGTCTTCAGTTTTTATTTCTTCAACCTTGAATTCGTCAGTCTTGAATCTCTATACTCAATCTTGAATCTTTATACTCTATAGTCTTCATTCTCAGTACCTGCTTACATATATATATCCGGCATATATATATATATCCTGCATATACATATATATATAGACAAGAATATTAGTATTTATATTTTATAACAACTCCTAAGGTTGTTGTCATCAAAACCATCATCTCAGGAACTAACAATCTCCCCCGTTTTGATGATGACAACCTTTGTTTATAAAATCAACTCCAACAAATTTCAATTCTACTCCAACTCCCCCTTATTCCAACAACTCCCCCTTAATCTACTAACTCCCCTTTAATCTAAGCCTTGCTAACCTATTTTATAATTCTCCACCTTTGTCATCGACAAAAACTAATCCTAAACTACATAACTCCCCCTTAAACTAATACTAACTAAATGCTAATAACGAAGTATAATAAGCGAAACATAAATCTAACTTTATTATATATGATGTTACATTACACATATGAAACCTAGACACAAATATATACAAGTACACAAAATATAAAAATATTAATATAATAACAATCTAACGAGAGTCCTTGACAATTGGTGACTTGTGAATCGAACAATTAGGGTAATGGATAAAAAAGTTTACATGTTGTTCGACCAAATTACCATTTTTTTCAAAACAGAGTTCTCTAAGGCAAATAAATTTATCTTCTTCGTCCATTTGCACTTCTTCCTCTTCTTCTTCTTTGTCACCCTCTAATGGATTATGAATACATATGTTAGAGGAATCATCTTCAATCACAATAGGGTCTGCATGATTATCCATTAGAATTTTTGCAAATTTCTAAGAATCTTGCCTTGTTTCTCTTATTCCTTTGCCATCCTTATTTGCATGACTTGTAATTCAGTCAGCATTGCAGGGAATCCTTCATAATTTCCTCAATATTCATTACTCGAGCCAAAGTAGTTCGTTGTAATGACCAGAATAGGAGAAGGGAAGGAAAAAGTTGCATTTTGGTTTGATTTAGAAGAGGAGGTCATTATTTTATATTTTCAAAAGTTTATTACAGAGAAAATGAAGTAAGAAGATAGAAAAATTAGAAATGTTGTGATTATATAACCACCAAACTGATTTTAGAGGGAAAATCAAAATTTCAAATTTTACCGTTGTATGTCGACATTGAGGGTAGGGGCATGTCGACATCCCTTTGAAAATTTTGACAATTTTGTTTTTCTTTATTTATTTAAATATATATGTTACTATATCTATATTCTATATCTCAGTTATAGAACAAATACCTAGTTCTCTTCTTAATTTAATAAAGGTTGATTGATTCAAGGGTTTGGTCAGAATATCAACTATTTGATTCTCAATGTTGATAAATTCATGAGAAATAATCTCTTTACTTATATTATCTATGAGAAAATGATGTCTGATATCGATATGTTTTGTTCTGGCATGACGAGTAGGATTTTTGGATAAATTTATTGCACTTGTATTGTCACAATAAATAGATGATTTTGTAATATTTAATCCAAAATCCTTTAGAGTCTGTTGCATGTAGATAACATGAGAACAAGCAAAAGCAGCAAAGATATATTCTGCTTCAGTTGTTGATAGTGAGAAAATATTTTGCTTTTTACTAAACCAGGAACTAGAGAATGTCCTAAAAAGTGACAAGTTCCACTTGTACTTTTTCGGTCTGATTTACAACCAGCATAGTCAGCATCACAGTATGAGATTAAATCAAATGAATCATTTTTAGGGTAAAATAGGCCATAGTCTAAAGTGTGTTTAACATATCTTAGGATACGTTTAACAGCTTTTAAATGGGTTTCTTTGGGTTGAGATTGGTACCTTGCACAGAGACAGACCACTATGCATGATATCAGGCCTACTCGCAGTTATATAGAGTAGCGATCCAATCATTCCCCTGTATAGTTTTTGATCAACATCTTTTGACATGTATTCTTTATTTAAGGCTTCATTGGTTGCCATAGGAGTGGGTTTTCCACTTGCAGTGGTCATACCAAACTTACTAACTAGATCCCTAGCATACTTTTCTTGACTAATGAAAATACCGCTATCTAATTGTTTTATTTGCAATCCTAAAAAGAAAGTAAGTTCACCCATATAACTCCTCTCAAACTCTTTTGTCATTATTTCAGAAAACTCTTTACTCATTTCATTGTTTGTTGATCCAAAAATTATACCATCTACATAAATCTGTACTAATTAGATATAATTTTTGTTTCTTTTAATACAAAGAGTATTATCTACTTTACCAATTTAAAAATTTGATTGTAATAGGTAAGATCTTAGTCTGTCATACCAGGCTCTAGGAGCTTGTTTCAGACCATATAAAGCTTTCTTTAATTTGTAGACATGATTTGGAAACTTTTCTTTTTCAAAAAGTGGAGATTGTTCAACATAAACATCCTCTTTAACAATACCATTTAAAAATGCACTTTTGACATCCATTTGAAATAATTTGAAAATTTTGTGATTTGCGAAAGCAAGTAGAATTCTAATGGCTTCTAATCTTGCTACAGGTGCAAATGTTTCATCAAAGTCTATTCCTTCTTCTTGACAATAACCTTGCGCGACTAACCGAGCTTTATTTCTAACGACCTCACCTTGTTCATTCATTTTATTTTTATAAACCCATTTAGTTTCTATTAAAGTTTTGTCCTCAGGTCTAGGAACAAGTTCCCATACATTATTTCTGGTGAATTGATTCAGTTCTTCTTGCATAGCAAGAATCCATGAATCATCAGATGATGCTTCCTTTGGATTTTTAGGTTCAGTAGTTGATATAAAAGTTACATTGCTCATCTTGTTTAGTTGATTTCTAGTTATAACAACAGATCCAATATTTCCTAGTATATTTTCTATAGGATGATCTTTTAAAAGCACGATCCTTTTATTAGGATGACCAGTTTCACAATTTGTTTCATTTGATTCATTATTTAAAGTAACAAAATCATCTTCATCATTTATTTGAACAAAATCTTTGAAATTTTCATCAAAAGATACATGCATTGTTTCATCAATGGTGTTAGTTTTTAAATTAAAAACTCTATATGCTTTATTTTTATTAGAATATCCGATAAAGATTCCTTTGTCGGATTTAGGATCAAATTTATCCAAATTGTTCTTTGTATTTAGAATAAAGCATTTACTTCCAAAAACTTTAAAATAAGATACCTTTGGTTTCTTATTGAAAAGAAGTTCATATGGTGTTTTATTGGTTAGAGGTCTAATTAAAATCCTATTCAAAATGTAACAAGCTGTAGCAACTGTTTCAGCCCAAAAATTTCTTGGTAATTTGCTATTTGGAAGCATAGTTCTGGCACACTCTTGAATCGTCCTATTTTTACGCTCTACCACTCCGTTTTATTGTGGAGTTCTTGGAAAAGAAAAATTATGAGTTATTCCTTTTTTATTACAGAAATTCTCAAAATTTTCATTTTCAAATTCTCCATCGTGATCACTATGAATAGTTTTGATTTTTAAAGAAAGTTGATTTTGAATTCTTTTTGCAAAAGTTTTAAATAAATCAAAAGCATCACTTTTATGTTTCAGAAAAATTGTCCATGTAAATCTAGAATAATCATCTACAATTACAAAAACATATTTACTATGATTTATTAACTGAATTTGAGATGGACCAAACAAATCTAAATGAAGTAACTCAAGAGGTTTTGAAATTGAAACCATACCTTTCAATTTAAATGAACTCTTTCTAAGTTTTCCTAATTGACAAGCATCACATATACTATCTACTTTAAAATCCATTTTAGGGAGACCTCTTACTTGATCAAGCTTTGAAAGTCTAGATAAGAGTTTGAAATTCAAATGCCCAAATCTTAAATGCCAAATCCAAGGGTCACTTGTATTAGCCAAAAGACATAGGTTATCATTTCAGATTTTCATACTGAGAATATAAATATTTTTCTTCCTAATTCCTTCAAAGATAATATTTGATTTATTATCTTCAATGTGACACTTATCCTTTTCAAATTTAATTTTGTATCCCTTGTCACATAGTTGACTTATGCTAAGTAAGTTGTATTTTAGATTCCTAACTAACAGAACATCAGAAATAGTAGGAGTCTTAGAGTTATTGACATTGCCAATGCCAATCACATATCCTTTTGAATTTTCTCCAAAGTTGACAATTCCTCCATCTTCATAAATTATGTCATTCAGTATCTTCAGATTACCAGTCATATGTCTTGAACATCCACTATTAAGTATCCATTTGTTTTTCTTGATTTGCACCATTTGTCCATTGGGTGTTGATTCTTCAAAAGCCATATAACACATCTGTTCCTCCATAACACACCAATTCAGTAGATAACTTGATTTTCTATAATAAAAATATGCAGACTTATGAGACAATGATGATTTGGATAGTTTTGAACTAGTGTTAACAGAATCTCCGAAAATTGCAATTTTATAATTTTTCAAAATTCAAATTATGATAACTTTGAAAACCAATGCTCTGATACAAAATATAGGAAATGCGGATTATGGATCTTAAGGCAGAATTAACACTAGAGGGGGGGGGTAAATAGTGTTTAATTAATTTTATGAATCTTTTTGAAATCTTTTCAAATTAAATCCAAACAGATGCAATTCACAAACAAAGAAACAATCACAGAATCAAACACAGATGTAAATAGTAAATAAAAGCAGTAAAGGAAAGAACACACTGGAATTTTATACTGGTTCGAAGTTACCCTACATCCAGTCCCACACAATTTCTTATGCAAATTTCTTTTCAAATATAATGTCGATATTACAACCTCGATTTCAAAGCCACGAGACACACCCTCTTGTCTCCGAGTCTAGGGCAAACTCTCTTGATTTAACCAAGCTACAAGATCACCTAATTGATTTACGGGCTAAAATCACACCCAATTGACTTATGGGCCATAATCACACCGTTTCCAATCACATTTTGATAGAGAGAGACTCGATACACTTCGATCTTTCGATCTTTGATTACAAATGATCATATAACTCTGAATAGTAATGAGATCTTTGAGAGAGAATGGCAGAGAGTCAAACTAGAGATGATCGAGTATGATTCACTTAGAATTTCGGCAGAGTTTTGTTAAAGCATTTGAAATATAAGAGAATATTTGAGTGGAGAAGGAGTGAAGAAATGAAGAAAAAATAACATAAATTCGTTGAAAACAACTGGTATTTATAGGAGAACAACGGTCATGTCCATTCGCGAAAGGTTATGACGAATAGACACTTCTTTTGAAAATCTGAAATTTGAATTTTAGGGCTATCATGTCGACATGGTGGGAAGAGGGATGTCGACATGCTTATGTTATTTTTGAAAATAGTTTTTTCTTTAAAATGATTTCTATTCTAAAACTTGTCAAAACAATTTCTAAACTTTGTAAACCATTTTGAATATAGTTTAAACTTTTAAAAGAGTTTTAGAAAGTAATCTGAAAATATATAATCTATAATATAATATAAAAGTAATACTAATAACTAACTATAGATTTCTTTAAAATATATTAAAGCTAAAATATTAAAATCAAGAGACAGTTTTTTTTAAAAAGAGATGATTTTGAAATTAATATGATTAAAAATAGGTTTTTAATTAAGGCTAAAATATTTAAATTGATATAGATGACTTTAAAAAGATAGTTTTGAAAAAATAAACCATTTTGAAAATTTCGTGGATTCCATTCCACTAGAGAAGGTTGTGGGTTCCATCCCACTAAAGAGGTCATGGGTTCCATCCCACTATTAAAGCGAGAAGGGGGATTCCATTCCACAATTAAAATCCTAATAAAGATTTAAGTGCTATTATGAAGTTTTAACATAAATCTAGACTCTATTACTTACCTTGATATCTTGAACTCTTGATACTCATGAGTCTTCAGTCTTGATTTCTTCAATCTTGAATTCGTCAGTCTTGAATATCTGTACTCAGTCTTGAATCTTTATACTATACAGTCTTCATTCTCAGTACCTGCATATATATATATATATATGTATACATATATATATATATGTATATATATGTATATAGATATGTATATATGTGTGTATATATATATGTATATATCCTACATATACATATATATCTAGACAAGAATATTAGTATTTATATTTTATAACAAGTCTTATGGTTGTTTTCATCAAAATGATCATCTCAGGAACTAACATGAAGTATAGTCATGGCTCTGATTATGTGATTGGATATTTGGAGATATAGAGCTAGATGAAAAAATAAAAAATAGGTTGGCATCGTGACATCTGATAGATGCAGCTATGGATTGGTGGAGTTCTATTACAGCTGATGTCCAAGAAAATGAGTTCTCTTGGGTCCAATTTAAAGATGAGTTTGAGATGAAGTTTGTTCCGAAAGCCGGAAAGACTTTGTTATTTAGGAGCTTCTTGGATCTGAAGCAATGGGCCATGACCGTGGTATGAAAACTAGTTCATTATGTTGTCTCGGTTTGGGTAGGGTTTGTAGACATGCCACTAAAGAAGAATGAGATGTTCATTCTAGGTATGCGTCCCGACTTCCAAAGGGACATGACTACTCATGTAATGGGGTTTTTTGTGGGTTTGGTGAACATGGCTTTGAGGTTTGAGAGCTTGGCTCCGAAGCAATCTATTTCTACATCAGTGGGTGATAATAAATGCAAGCTTCAGTCGCTAAAGAATAGGTACACTCTCGTTTAGTATAAGTGTGGGAAGAAGTGTCACTTTTCTAATAAGTTTAGGTTAGGTAGAGAAGTGAAGATGGTTGAAGTACCGATTGGAAAGTTTTAGAAGCTTGAGGGCCAGTTCGCACCGAAAGGTTGTTACGGTTGCCATCATCCCGGCCATTTTGTTAGAGATTGTCCTATGCTCAAGGTAGGAGAGTAGCATAGGGTCTTTGATATTTCTTCAGGACCTTACACTTCGGCGGCTGCGAAGGGGAACCAGATTCTAAAGGGTAAACTATCTGTTTATAGTTTACCTATTCGTGTTTGGTTTGATGTCAGTACTTTTCAAAGTTTAATATCTTGTAACCTTGATTGTTTAGTCATGCTCGGCAGGTTAGGAACATTGAGTACCGTTTGTTATTGATTTGTGCTCAACCAGCTTGTGAGCAGCTTTACCTTTCTACGTCATAGGGTGGGTAGACCGTAATTGTGGATACATTGAATGAACACCTTATGAGTTAAGTTTCACAATCTGACTATAAGGCATTCAGTGATAATTTTGGTTGAGAAGTTAAAATTTAGTAAAAGATGTTTACTATAAACAAAAGGGTGAAAAGATTTATATAAGAAAGTAATTTATTATAGGGGCATTTCACTAGAAGGACAAACTTTGCAGTCCAATTAGTTTCTAGGACACACTTCCACAGAAATTAACTTTAAGGCCAAAGTCAGCAGAATAATTACTTTTAAGGACAAATTCAGCAATCCAACTACTTCCAAGGACATAATTTCATAGGTTTTTAGGCCTTAGAAACTAATTATTTTGTATTTTGTCCTTAAAAGTAATTATTTCAATTGTGTGTTCTATAAAACTAATTGCACTTGCTAAAGAGGCCTTTGTGGCTAATTTTCATTTTATTATAAGTATGGTTTATAAAACGTGGTTTATAAATGAAAAGGATTTAAACAAAGGATTCGAGAACTTAAATTCTGGTGTCTTTGAAAGTATTTTTCAAGATATTCATGAAAATAATAATAGTATTATTCAAAGGCAAATATTTTGGAAGTTGGTTAAGGAAATTAAGATCATGATACTTAGTATTATTACACGAAATATCTGATACTGTTTTCGAATTATTTTGGTTAAGTATCAAGAGTATAGTTTGGATGTACCAAACTCACTTCTGTCGCTTGACAATAATTTCGGTGATGACTAAAGCATCATTGGCGTTCTTTTTCAGGCTTACAAGTGTGGGATGCTACAAAGTTGTTTGGTAAAATGGATTTTGATTTAATCCCAAATAAAATTTTGGTATACAAAAGTTATATGTATATATTACTTTAAAATGATTTGAAATGAAAAACCGGTGTTTAGTTCTAAAGTTCTCTTGTTAAGTTATTTCATGGACACTTATAGCTTATGCATTAGAAAAGTATGGTATGTACATCATGATAAGATATGTCGTTTGATAGTTTTCAATTGTTAAAATGAAATGGAACTTTTGACGATTTTGGATAGTCGGGAACTTCCCAATTGTTATAGAACTCGAACCAAATGTTTTGAAAATATTAAGTTATTTATATAGCTCTTGAATTGAGGAGGTAGTAAGTTGAAACAATTTTAAATTGTAGATGATCCTTGTTAAGTAAAACAAATTTGATGTTTGTATATACTCTTAGGATGTAATGGAGTATTATACAAGTATGAACTTAAGTTACAAAATGTGGATAAACTGGAAGTTATATTTTATGAAATGATTCATAAATGGTTTTAGCATTGAAGACATACTAATTGTATAAATGAATGTGATTAAAAAGGAATTGGTGTAGTAAAGAAACCAATAGGATAAATACGTAAGTTGTACGCGGATCGTTTTATTCTCATGAATGTTCTTCATCCAGTATTCGAGTACATATTTTCGAGGTGGTTACATCGGTCCAAACAAGGATTTTTCACTCGATTCTTGATGGCAGACACTTGATATGGATTTGTGATGCGATCCCGATATTTCTATCAAAGTATATGGCTATGCAAGGAGAACGAATGTTTCTACTCAAGGAACCAAACCGGAGTCTGCACTAGAGAGGTTAAGTGATCTATACTAGTTTGGAAGTGAAATCTATGTGATCGAGCAAGTGATCAGATCGGAAATTTCCTATGGATGGTCTATGTGCATCATACATGCTTTAGTACTTCTGTAAGATGTGCTTTGTTGGCTTATAAAGAGTTTAAGGAATTACTTTTTGATTCGTTATGAGGTAGCATGAATAATCGTCTAAATAAGAACCTAAGGCTATTGAGCATAAGGTATTCTCAGTATATTGTTTATCGTCCTTGGACGATGGAAAAGTTTTGAACCTGAGGAACCATGAGTATTGGTTGCCAATAATTGTGAATACTATTTGAGTATTTGTATGCTTGTTCCTTTGTTAAGGTTATAAGTGCCGAAGAGCAAGGATGCTCGGGATGACACAAAGAGGACGGAGGATAGTTTGAAGGAGTTCTACCTAGAGTGCTTATAGACTAGGGGTAGCTTCTTATCTTAGTTATATATATCTTTTGTAGTGTACTCATTGCTTGATGTGGAGTCGCTCAGTGTGCATTTCAGTTTGCAGTTTAGTTTGTATATAGTTTTAGTACTACTATATATATATATCTTGTTTCCTCTGTCTCCACAGATTATTGTTCTTGTTTGAATTTCGAGGATGAAATGTTCTAAGTGGGGGAAAATGTAGCACCTGGAAATTCGAAAACTTTGTCTTCGAATATTAAAATGTTTTGAAATATAATTAAGTGTTATAAATATGATTTTATAACCATGTTGGACATCATTTAATTGATATATAATGATTATAAACTTGTTTTTGAAATTTGTTTACAAAAATATATTTTTAGGAAAATCGATAATGTGACCTAAAATCGGTTTATCGGTAAACAACTTTTCGATTGATATAAGTTGTTCAAACTCTTATGCATTTGTATAATGATCAAATGATCACATTAGTAACTAATTAACACACACCTCTTCATAAATCTTGGAATGTTCTAGAAGCTTCTTTTAGGATAAGAGATATTATCATGAGAGGGGTAAAATGGTAGTTGGAGTTAAAGGTTAAGTGATGGAAGGTGACTCTTCCATGGCATGAAAGGCGGGTGAAGGCAAGCTTAAAGAGCACCATTGTTAGCCTATAAAAAGAGGGCATACCCTTATTTATCATTCACAAATTCACAAGAAAAAGTGAGCTAAAATCCATGTCATCTTCTTCTTCCTCTTCATAATTTCCTAAAGCAAATATTTGCAAATCAAATCCAAATCACTTCAAACTTGGAATGAAGCCTTACTACAATATAACAACACCTTCTACTAAGTTAGAATTTCAAAAAAGAAAAGCCATACTCCCCTACCAAGCTTTGGCTGTGAGCAACTTAAAGGTTGAAGGCAAATTCAAGTGCAAAAGCAAGAGAAGAAAGGAGGGAAAAGTGATTGCAAGTTGGGTTTAAACTTGGATTCTTGGATCTTGGTTGTTAGTGAGGTTAAAGATGAGTTAACAACTAACTTTGAATGAAAATATAACATATATATGTTGTATTTTGATTGTGTTTAAGTTGTTGAATTATTGTTGACATATGTTAAAACAATGGTTTGAATTCTTGCTTTGAAAGTATGTGAGATATATGATCCATATGTATGGACTTGGAATGGACTTGAACAGATTTATATGACTTGTGTCAAGCCTTTGAACAAAGCACATAGGTTATAGATGGACTTTGGTTTAGATCGGACTCCATTTGAAAGTGCACTTATAGCGATAGTCGCTATCGATGCAATTTGGAATTGTCTAGTATTCGACGATTTCTATAGAACTTTGTAGAGAGATCCTTAAGGTTTTCATGCTATTTAGAATGTTTTATATGTATGTTTGTTGCTATTAAAAGCTTGGTAAAAAGTTGAGTAACATCTCAAAAATGACCAAAACTTCACTTATGCTAAACTGCCCCGTTTACACTTGATTTTTGGACTTAAATGGTTTGAAAAGATATTTAAGTTTAAGTATTTTTTTCATTCTTATTACAAGTGTTTACTAACTATTATTAGAGTATTATAAAAGAGGTTTGAGGTCTTTATGAATTTTTAAGAATTAATTGTGAATTTTTAAAGAAGAGGTTTTTATAATAAAACATGTTCTTCTCCAAGTTTTAAAGATTTTACAAACTTGTTATTTTATAGTAATAGTTTGGATAAATGTTTTAGAACCTATTATAAGTAGTTCCAAGTATTTTAAAATTATAAATAAAAAGTTTGGAATGAGATTAGATTTTCTTAATGGCCAAATGGTTAAATTTTAATTACTTGTTTAAGAAGTAATTAACTTTATTTAACACTAAAAGCCGACGAAGTAAGACTTATCTGTTTGTGAGAGTTAAGATTGATGTCGAGTAGGATGGAGCAATAGATCTCTAACCTATCGGTTTTCCTCTTGAACGAGGAATAGTAAGTCATAAATCGCCAAAAACATGTTAATCTTGTTGATATCTTACTTGTTTATGAAAATCATTAATACTATACTTCACACTAAAAACCAATGAGATATACTTATCTATTTGTGAGATTCAAGAATGAAGTGCCCAGTCAAGGCTTTGATGCAACCAGTGCCCTAACTTACATGGCATCACTCTTGGACGAGGAATAGTTAAGTTGGAATATTGGAAACGAGTTAAGCGTTCGGATATTGATTTTTATAAGCAATTATTTTGACTAGATAATAGATTAGTCGATTATCGAACTTGACCAAATATTGACTTAAGGAGTTATTGAAAGACTTCGCGATTTCATATCAATAAGAATCCCTGGAGAGCAGAATTGGTATCAAACATCTCTAGCTTTCACTTACTTCTAAGAGAACCGGAAATGAGTTAACCGAGAATTCTTCAATTGGTTTTGGAGAGTCCGGTAAGCGGGAAGGGTGTACTTATATGAGATGACTCAAATTCGTAATCACTTCAAAACCATATACGTGATCAATGTTATGGAAGCAACTGTGAAGTGGAATGTTATAGAGTTGAATTGTCTATCCTAAGGTTAAGACCAAGGGAAATGTCAGCCTTAATATTTCAAACAATGCTCTCGTAAGGGACTTTCTATCTTAGGAAGTATTCCAAGAGAGTGGATAGTGTTAGCATTCATCGGAGGACTTATGCGGGGAACCTATGCGGAGGTTCGAGATCCGTTCAAGGTGCTCAAATCCATGTAGTGATTTGTGATTTGTAAGACATGTAGAAATCCAATTTGGGATTCATTGGCTGTTCAAGTAATGAAGACTCACGTGAAAGATGCCGAACGTAGCCTCACCATCGAAAATGACTAAAACCAGATAAGGATACACAAACTTGGGTTTTGCTTACCGATGAGGGTATATCAACTTTGTATCTAGAGTATACTTATCGATATGTTACAAGCGGGAGTTGTTGATGATTGGTTCCGCGCAATTCATCGTTAGGCCAAATGTGTTTACTTTGTAGTATATCTTATCTAGAGATATACGATGCTCAAAAAGAAGTTTTTGATCCTGGTCATGGAGTTCGGACTCGGCTTGATTCGAGGAGATCTCTGCGAAAAATCCATTATGCGAACCACCTTAGCTGTATTGATTGTATACCTATCATTGTTATAGCGTTCACATAGTAGCTATTTGAGATGCATTACGTGCTATGCACTAGACATTATCTATCATATCACTATATGTTTAAACTAATGAATGGTTGGTTTCTTTGAGGGAAAAACTTTTACGAGAATCCATACAATCTCAATAGTTATGGTTACTTGTCACATGTTGATTGAGTTTCTCACGCTGGTTTACCAGACTGATCCAGGTGTTATTTTCTTATAATGCTCAGGTCAGCCCCATGTATGTTTCCAGATTTAGCTACAGACGCTTTAGATCTTATGCAAAAGAGCTGGATGATTACCTTCCATAGTATTCTTGTTTATGTTGAATTTCCGTATTGTATATATCGACATTGTAAGGACATGCAATTATAACTATCCAGGCTGATGATAGTACTTAGGTTTTAGTAACTCTGAAATTTCTATATTCCAAGTAAACCTTGATGCTATTCCTTTGATATTATATATTACCGTTCCGTTGTGAGATTCTGATACTGTGTTCTTCTTTTCTTGTTTTATCCATTTTCTTTTTATTTACCTAAATTTTCTGTCTTTCCGGCACTTGGGTGCTCTGCACATGAATACCGTAGATTATTTAGTGTGGACATTCGTGGTTTGAAAAGTCTCGTCATTACAATAAGTAAGTGCTCTTGCTTCAAGACAAATGTTGTTTGTGCGCAATCACTCTGTGAACATAGTTTTGTCAAGATTAGGTCTCCTCCTTACAGGCGATAAATCATCCATATCATCAAAGTAAACGTTGCGCTTGCTAGGCATGTGAAACATCAACCTCTCCATGGTAGGATTCTAATATTGAATATAAAACCCAAATATCCTCCAACTTTCCTCTGAAGCTGAAATATACCTACAATCTAGGTTAATATTTACCGTATTTATTTCAGGAATTAAGGAACAACCTTCACCTACGTTATTCTCTATTACAACACTTGCTCTATTATGCCCTTTATTTATGTGTTTGAATAAGATTACTTGATTTGTGCTCTATTACATATTTCAACGTTGACATGTGCTTGATATTTTACAACTAAATCTATGTTGTGCATAATAACCCAACCATTGTCCTTGTTAAACCCACAAACAGTTGTAGTACTTTGACCATTATTCCATCTTCTATAAATGGGAAAACCGTTTTTGTCAAATGTCATCTCACTTCAATAGTCTTTAGGATAACATTTTGAGAATGAATTACCAACCATATAAGGACAAATTGGATTTACAAATAAACATGGTCCATGAATTATATACTGACAAACTAATTGGTATGCAAATGGATCCGAATTAATATCTAGAATTTAAGCACTAACAACGCTGTCAACGTCGGCCATGGTCTTAGGTCTCTGGTCTCCATAAATGAATACAAGTACATGTACATTTGGCAGACCATGCTTCTGAAATATGGTCTCCATAAACTTTTTTAGGCCACTGTCACTCTCCTCAGTCGAAGTAACAGGCCCAAAAAAACATGATGGAACCTTGAAAAAAGAAAAGCTAAGGAAGGAACATAGTCGTCAGAATCAGGACAATACAAGTATTTCCTATCCCATGCACCATCCACCAGAAGTGAGTGATTCAAATTACCAAAATGACTATGCTCAGTAAAGGAATGGCCCTTCCCTACCACATGATAAAATAGCCTCCTATCTTTCTCATCTCCACAAACAAACGTAAAAAACTACCATTCGTCAGGTCAAGGCTCATTTTAGGAGGCTTATGAAGCCAAGCCTAGAAAAAAGCATCCCATGATATATCAGAGGAAGGAAGGGCCATAGCAGGAGTAGTCATGGAATCGATAGCAATAGAGATAGAGGGATTAACAGAGTGCGAAGGCACAATCTTAGAAGAAGAGACTACAGTAACTGTAAGGACCCGTATTTTACATATCGGGGGATCGTAATATATTTTTATTTTATTCATATAAGTTCGTAAGATTCTATAATCTTAGGATATGACTCTGAGAGATATTTTACACACCTATGATTTTTCCTAAATTTCTCCATGACCATTTTGATCCTAAAAACATTGTTTGGGCTATAACTTTTGATAGAAGCTGAATTAGGGTCTCAAACTAGTTCTTTTGCTTTAGGATGATGGTTTCTCATTCCATAGAGTGGTCATAATAGAAAAATGGACTTAAAAGTTATGCCTATTTCAAGTTTAGACAACTGTTGGCCAGTATTAGTATGTAATTAATCAAGCCCATAAGCAAGCCCATTAGTCTAATTTGAGATTAGTATAACTAGAGAGCTGTAGGAGTCAAATTAAAACTTTTATCTCTCCCCCAATTCAGATTTAAACCACCATTAACCTTAGTTTCATTTAAAATCACACAAATCACTCTCTAATCTTTGCCAAATCACTAATTAGAGGGAAGATCATCAAATAGATGTTAGAGATCATCGTTTTGGTTGATTTGCAATTTTTCTATTGTTGTGCACATCAAATCTAGACTTGGATTACCCGCCGTTCGTAGCTCGGTTGGTTTGGGAGCTGGGAGATGGGAACCAAAGGACTGTGTCCGGGCAAGTTCGAATCCCAGCGCCAAACCATCAGTGGGAGTTTCAACGTTACGCATCCGTGTGCGACGACTAAATAAAAGCGGGGTAGACACACGACGTGGGGTTTACTTAAATGAGTATCAATGAATACCATGATCTTAAGGTTCCCCATGATCTCAAAAAAAAAAAAAAAATCTAGACTTGGATTGGTTGATTTTGATAATTGGTAAGTGGTTTATGCCTTCTCAATATCCTATGCATGTTTATATGGTAGAATTAAAGGATTTAACATGTTTTTTGATCTTAAAATCCTTTTCTAACTTTAAGAAAATGTTGACATATGTTTATGTCCTAAATTGATGAATTCTAATTTGACCTTTGGTATTGTTTTGAAATTCACCTTATTTATATTCATATGTTCATTGATTGCTATAATTCTATGTATTTTTGTGTGATGGTTCTATATATATGTTATTATATGGTTTTATGTTGTGCTTTGATATAGTTTGATAGTGTTTTGGATGTTTAGGAAGATAGGTTGGTGGATTTGGCAAATCGAAGGCAAAGTTGGTTGGAACTGGATGAAACTCGAAGGAAAGGCTTTGGAGCATAAGAGGAGCTTGTAGAATAATTCATGCCTCAAAATTTGCTAAGGACTAAACTCGGCACTGAGTTGAAAAGTCGGTACCGAGTTATTTTGAAGGCATGGATGGATCGGTCAACTTGATGGATGGATAAAGCATGACTAGTGGAGGTTGTCCGTAGCAAGATGCAAGAGATTGGCTAAGTGTTGGGTATTATGCCGAGTTGTTTCTAGAACTTGTAGTTGAATGTTTTGGATTAGGGGCCGAGTCATTTTGATGAATGGGTCGGTGTCCAAAGCACCTTAGAAGGAAGTATTGGAAGAAACAAAGTTTACTTAGCCAAAATTGGCTAAGTAAATGGGTTGGTACCGAGTTGTTTATATGGGTCAGGTTGAGATGGAAATTTTGGGGAATGCAGTAGAGGTGGAAATTTTGGGGAATGCAGCAGAGGTTCTGTAGAGCATGCTGGAGGTATTGGCTCATTAACTTAAGGATTAGATAGCGATGTAACATCATGATAAAAGCTTTGTATCTTCAGTTGGTGACTCGTGCAGGGAGTAGGCATCGAAGATAGAGGCTCAATAAAGGAGGGAGCCATGGATGAGGAACTGAAGGGTTCCAAATAATGGAAACTGGATTGAGCAATGGAAGGGTTCAGATCCAAATAGAGCAAAGGAGGGCTCGGATGTATGTGCCAATGAATCATTGATACTCAGAGTGTTTTCTGTTGCACTTAAAGTAGTCGTATTATAAGTAGGGACGCCCATGGACCAATGGAGTGGATATGAATACCCTGGACCAGTGGCTTTGGGTCTAGTGTCTAGCTTTGGGCTACGAGACACATATCTAGCTTTGGGCTATGTGATACGAGAGTATACTGAAAATTGGGAATTTCATTAGTCCTTGGTAGTAAGGAGGCCGTATGAGTTATCATATATTCAGAGCACATGGAGTGATAGTGGGGTTCGCTTGATGGATGCTATGGTTGCTTTAGTATCTTTTTACGTTATCACTTGAGATATCATTGGGAGTAGGTATTGGAGATAGGAATAACTGGAGAGCTGATATCCTTATTTGAGTAGAGTACTTTTATGTTATTTGTAGAGTAGCATATTATGATGTTATGTAATAATTCTTTGGTTGCAGGGACATGTCGGGTATGATTTGAGTACCACTGTTCCTTACTATATTTACCTGCATAGTATTTTGAGATTCATTTGCCACACACACCAGACTATTGTCTGACCCATAATTTTATGCTTTTCTTCTTATTATCTTGGGTAAACTTAAATTAGTAGACTACATAACAGGTCTATGTGACACAATAGATGTGCGGAGGACGAGCTGGATGGAGCTATCTCGTATTGTATACTATATGGATTTCTACGCTTATTCTTCTATGCAACACTGGGGAGCCTTAGCAGTGTCTGCTTATTTTCTCATTATGAGATAGTTGTTGAGTTTATTTCCGTTTTATAAACTCTACTACATTTGTATATAAATCTATGGATTTGTGTTCTGATGATTTGTTCACATAGTTATTATTGTCTCTCTTGTCTATGATATTATATTTTATCCATGCATCGTGAGATATTCGATCAGTTATATGTTGTATTTATTTCATTTTCAACCCTAATGATCGTCCTATATCGACCGGGCATGGCAACAACACACTATTTTGATGAAATTGGGGCCGGTGGTATAAGGCGGTCGTCATATTTGGTATTAGAGCTTTGGTTAAATGATTTACCCGAGTTGATACCGGGATCCTGTAGAGATAAGGAATGAGTTATCACTTTAGACTAGATCAGTGTATATATGTATATGAGAGAGTTTGTATTTATTACATATTTTAGTTTTCAATACTATAATATATTATATAGGATAAATCGCATGCACACGAGCATCCTAGACACAGTTTTCTTTATGAGAGACTAATCATTCTTGTTACAAATTAAGAATTAGCCGACACACAAGAAATACTATGAGGCATGCTTCGAGAGTTGAGGAAGGTGCAGGGTCAGGAGCTGCTACACCTGAAGTTCAAGCGATGTGGAATGCTATGATGGCAACTATGATGAGGAATGTTCAGGCTACTACTCATGTATGGCTGTTTGAGGAGGTGATCCCATACAAGCACCTAGGGCTTATTTTTCCAAGTTGAGCAAGGACTATTCTACTCTAAGAGGTAAAACCATTTCATGGAACAGAGTTAACCATAGAAGCGTCGGATTAGTTGGATACATGTGACACTCCACCTCTAAACTCATATTATCTAAGAGTATTACGAAGCAATACAGTTAGATAGCACAAAGAATGAGGCTCTATAGGATACACACGTGATTATTCTCTTGGACTAACACCGGTACCTATTAAAACCTCAAATAAATAACTCACCTATACGTACACAATAGCAGTACACAACAATAAACACGTCTGCCTCCAGGACAAAACAATACAAAATATATAGTGAATAATAGAAAACACAGAGTTAATCGCAGCGTTAACATATAACATAGTAATAAATAATACAGATTGATTGATATACATCTCAATGTCAAGATATACAATGAATCAATGTCATACAAGTATACACAAAACTCCTAGTATATATCTCCTCTAAGCCCACTAAAACAAATGCTGGTCATATCATCCATGTACCTGAAATGTCTCGGACTGAACCGAGTACTATAAAATAACACACGAGTCAAACTATATCCATTCAAAGATCCTAAATAAGGATAATAATGTGTATATTAAATAACAATATGATATCACAATCAAAGATACCCAAAATAATCATCCCTCATATCAAGATAGATAAATAAGTATAGAAATATATGTTTGAAATATCTATACAATAATATATATATATATATCAAGGCACCACGCCTCACAAATAACTCAAATTTGTATGAAACAATCAACATTAATATCAAAAGATGCCATCAACAATACATAAATACAACGAATCAAAAATCACAGAATCTACTCAAATTGGTGAATCATATATATCTAGAAATCACCATCAAATCTAAAATATCAATACTGAGACGTCCTCAAGTGAAGTCGAGCAGTAGTGAAGCAATGCCCACTGTTATCTGGGTTTTTAACCCAACAAGATCCAACAGAATACGGAACAATCCCATCACATCAAAATGGCATAGAACTTAATCAGAAAAGCTAAGGTAAGGAATTAACAAGGGCCAAGCTATACGACTAAGATGATGACTAAAATCAACGAAGCCAAGAGACCATCATTCCTCTAGCTCAACAAGCGTTTGAACGTAAACGGCTAGTAATTTGCCATTAAGACGTAACGATAACAATGAATGTCTATGAAAACATATCCAATTTTAGAACCTAGGATAGTCCGCTGTGGCCGGATCGTCAGCAACCTATGCACTTCTTCAAAACCTCGAACAAGCAAGTTATGGAATATGAAGAAAGGAGGCGGGATTTGGTCGGTGAAATAAACTAAGTCTATGGGTCGCTAGCGACCCATCGACCATAGATTGCTACATGGGTCGCCAGCGACCCATTGCCCATGGGTCGCCCTACGACCCTTTGCCCATGGGTCACCCAGCGACCCAAATAAAATGGGTCGCCCAGCAACCCATGGTGTTGGCTCATTTCGCCGACCATAAACTCTTAAGTCGCCTGTAGTCCTTCCGCGAGCTGGTGATGGCAGGCCTTGCCCAGAAACCCTCCAACCTCTATAAATACCACCCTACCTCCGACATAAACTGGATCTACTCCGGACTGGTTGCTGAAGCTCTGCTAGAATTAATCTTCACTCTCTACCTCCCTCACAAAAATATTTCTTGTAACAGTGATTCTCCAGTGGATTCCAACTCTGGGGATTTAATCTAACTAAAGATAATCAGAGCCTTGTAATCAAACATTTCTTGGAACAACAATCAATCTATAAGGAAAATTATAAAGTGGACGTAGGCTTCATTAACAGCCGAACCACTACAAAAATTCTCTATCTTCTTTCTTTTACCGTTCTTTTCTTATATCTGTGATCTGTGATATTGCTCTGTCAGAACAGGGTTGGTGCTTTCAAACTCTAGCCGGGGTATTAATCCACTTTTGGGTTAACATTTTGGTGCTTTCACCGAGAACCTCGAATAAGATCTAGAAAATTGAAGTGTGAATCCGAGATTCAGAGAAAAATGAAGAGGCCTAACACCAGATCTAAAAATGAAGCAAGTCAATTGGAGCTTGGGGGCAGCTAGGAAGTGTCCTCAAATTCTCATTAACCTAGCTATTAGATGAGAGAGGAGATAGAGAGGATGATGAAAGAAATGCATGATGGACTCTTAGCTAGAGAACATGAGATGATGGATGGATTCTTCCAGAGGATGGAGCAACAAGGGATAGCTAGATCTGCATGGAATAGGAATCAAACTCCAAGGAACAATGCAGGGATTGCCAGATTTAGAGTAGAGCAAGGTAGAGCCTTGCCCCTACGCCCAGAGCAACCGACACATGGGGGAAGCGTTGGAATCAATATGGGAATCAATGCCAATGCCGGAGCGACTGTTGAAACACCAGGGACCGGTGGAACGGGAGCTGATCCGAATACTAGGATGCGATCGACAGAAGGATATGTACCAGAGCTTCCTCGAAGGAACGGAGGAATGAATGAAGCTAGAGTTGCAAATCAGAATATAGGTATGTTGCAAGAAGAGTCCATCCCGAGATACCCCCAACAGGGTAGGGGCGAAGTATTTCCTTAAGACAGAGACCTTCATTGGACGGTGAGAATAGAGTTGCTGAAATGGTGCGGAGATTCATTAGAGGAGGCCCCCCAGATGAGGGTCTGGAAGATGTGAACAGAAATCTATTTACGGCTAATATCCGAAACGTGAGAAATCCTCCAGATTTCAAGCTTCCGACATTGGAAATGTACGACGGGAAGACATACCCGACTATTCATATGATGTGGTACGTCCAACATATGGAGGCGCTAGGTGCTTCTGAGGAAGTAATGGGGCGATGCTTCCCTTTATACTTAACAGATTTGGCTGCAATGTGGTTCAGACATTTGGAAAATGGGTCCATAAGCACGTGGACCGACTTAGTGAGCAGATTCTTGAGACAATTCAGGGTGCATGTCTCACAACCAAGGAATGTACTTATGCTCTCAAATGTGAAACAAAGGCCTGGAGAGTCCTTGAGAAGCTATTTAATAAGATTCAATGTGACGGCAGCCGCAGTGGACAAACCGGACCCATCGTTTTCCTTAATGGCAACAGTATCCGGAGTCGCAAATAAGTCTGATTTCAAAGTCGCATTGAAAAGGGACCCATCGATGGATCTTCCAGAATTCTATTACGAAGCTGAGAGGTACTTGCGCCAGGAAGACGCCGAAGCCGAGGATGCTGAAATAAATGCCATCGAAGGCAGGGGACCGTTTGGATTTGCAATTGGAAAAGACAAAGGGAATAGGAAAGCCGAGGACAACATCAAAGACCCAAGACGATAGAGAAATGGGCCAAGATTATCCTCATACATCGACCTGACTGAAACCCCGGAGAAGATATATTTGGATACGAGGGGGCAGAACCTCTACCAAAGACCGCCTAGGAGGGAGTCTGTAAAATCCCTGGTATTGGAGATTACCGATGATATTAAATTATAACTATTTAATATCATCAGTAATCTCCAATACCAAGGTTGTTACAGAGTCCACGGATCGAGAGAAAAGATCTGAAAAGTTTTGCATCTTCCATGAGTTGAACGGGCATGAGACGAACGAGTGTCGACACCTTCATGATCTGATAGAAGAACTGGTCCGGAACAACCAGCTGCCACAATATGTAAGGAAAAGAACTGTAGTGGAGTTGCAGGGACAACCACCATCCAAGGCAAATGCATCAAGAAACGCCCAAGGACAAGCACCGAGATAAATGATCCCATGATTGGGGTAAACAGGAGTCAGATTCGATTCCCTTGCTTTGTTTTATCATTTATTTTCCCGCACTTTTCTTTTGGTATGTAGACAAGAATAATCGAAGGCCGCTTACACGTGTACGGAATCACGAACAATCCCTAGGCATGCTCTGAGTTAGATGCCTGAGAGAACTTAGGACAACAATCAACAAAGGCCGCTTACACGTGTACGGGATCCCGAACGGTCCTTAGGCATGCTCTGAGTCGGATGCCTGAGATGAACATTTAGGATTCCTACTTGTTTAATTTCTGTTTATTTATTTTGATTTGAATATTTGAATTTTGATAACTGATATTGATCGCCTTAGAGTCCTACCACGGGACCAAAGTGCAAGGTGCAAGTCCCCTTGCCAGAGAGCGAGTGGATGGACCTATACGATATTGATTGCCTTAAAGTCCCACCATGGGACCGGAGTGCAAGAAGTAAGTCCCCTCACCGAAGAGTGAGCGGATAGGCTTACTTAATCCCCCTTGACTTAACAAACAAACGATCCGAAAAGATCGTCCCCTTAACTTAAAACATTATACGATCCAGAGAGATCGCACATTAAACTAAACATTAAACGATCTGAAGAGATCACACATTAAACTTACTTAAGCGGTCTAGAAAGATCGGACCTTAAAACAGATTTGGTTTTGCAAAAAAAGGATTTGAATGCCTTATAGATATGGATAAATCCTGGATAAACATAGGATGACTTTGGTATATGATGTGATACAATGTGATTTTGATATATGTTATGACCATGATGTGATTTTGAGATATAATGTGATTTTGGTATATGATGTGATATGATGTGATTCTGATATATGATTTGATTTTGATATATAATGTGAAAACCCTGGATGGAAAGCAAAAATTGATAGTGATGTTAATCCTGAATGAATGCGGGATGAATAGATATGTGTAATGTAATTAGAGACATGTGATGTAATAACCTCGAATGAAATCAGAATGACTGTGATGTATAGATTACACTTAGGCAGAGTCTAGAGTCTTAGTCTGTAACAGGTTTGGAATGACTTATGACCAGCAAGAGAATCCGAAGGAACTGAACGGTTCACCAAGACTAAAGCTCAACAACCGAAGACTCGTTGCCATGACTTGTTCTAAAGCAAAGCACACCTTTCATTCAAAAGGCGTACTTTGGGGGGAAAATGTTATCTGGGTTTTTAATCCAACAAGATCCAGCAGAATATGGAACAATCCCATCACATCAAAATGGCATAGAACTTAATCATAAAACCTAAGGCAAGGAATTAACAAGGGCCAAGCTATATGACCAAGACGATGACTGGGATCAGCGAAGCCAAGAGACCGACATTCCTGCAGCTCAACAAGCGTTTGAACGTAAACGGCTAGCGACTTTCCATCAAGACGTAACGATAATGATGAATGCCTATGAAAACATCTCCAATTTCATAATCTAGGATAGTCCGCTGTGGCTAGATCGTCAGCAACCCATGCACTTCTTCAAAACCTCGAACAAGCAAGTTATGGAATACGAAGAAAGGAGGTGGGATTCGATCGGCGAAATAAACTAAGTCTATGGGTCGCCAGCAACCCATCGACCATGGGTCGTCCAGCGACCCAAGTACGATGGGTCGCTAGCGACCCTTGGTGTTGGCTCATTTCACCGACCAGAATCTCCTAAGTCGCCTGTAGTCCTTATGCGAGCTGGTGATGGCAGGCCTGGCGCAGAAAACCTCTAACCTCTATAAATACACCCTACCTTCAACATAAACTGGATCTTCTCCGGACTGGTTGTTGAAGCTCTGCTAGAATTATTCTTCACCCTCTACCTCCCTCGCAACAATCCCCAAAGGAATTCACTATGATTCTCCAGTGGATTCCAACTTTAAGGATTCAATCTAGCTAAAGATAATCAGAGCCTTGTAATCAAACATTTCTTGTAACAACAATCAGTCTAAAAGGAAAATTATAAAGTGGACGCAGGCTTCATTAATAGTCGAACCACTATGTCTTCTTTCTTTTACTGTTCCTTTCTTATATCTGTGATCTGTGGTATTGCTTTGTCAGAACAGGGCTGGCGCTTTCAAACTCTAGCCATGGTGTTGATCCACTTTTTGGGTTAACACCCACTATCTCTCTCAATCTCATATTATAAAATACCAATATCAAATCAATAAAATCAATAATGAAGATTTGAGCTAGCTCATAATAATGTCGTAATGTGCAAAATGAGATATCTTGACCCACAACCTTTGGAGAGACGAAACTCTCGACTAAAAGGCCCTACGAGATTCAATAGTAAGTAGGTCGACTGCCTGAGAAGTATATAGGGTTGATCATACAATGGACACAGTCTCAGGTATAATCTCAACCATACATAATATATGCCTATCTACTACCTACATACATACACATACATCCACATATGCCGAAACCAGATGGGAGATTGATAGCATGTTTGCTTGCTTCATCCACACGTGTTCCATATAACTTGACTGTTACAGTCATAAGTTACCATTACCTCTTCTTTCTTGATATCGTGACAATGATCCACCATAGGCTCGACAACGAGCAGCCTCTTCGGTCATAAATACCGACATGTACCCCTATAGTAACTGACTGCTGGCCTACGCAACACAAGAGGCAAACAACTACCAATATCGTAATGGGCATCAAAACCATAAACAAAAATGGTGTCGTGGATATAGGGCGCAACCCCACGATCAGACTGCCAGGGTGGATACTAGCCAATCTGGTTCACTCTCGAAACAAAAAGGGAGTTGGAAAAAGATAGACAGACATATAATGTACACAAACTATGTGGCTAACAAGTGCCTCATACGTGTTCATCACAGCGAGTCACCCACACCTCATATACCCTCGTCTGAGTGTCATCCGTGAGCAAGAAATAACTGAATAAATAACACAATGGTGTCCATACCACTGCGCATTACTAGTCCATTTATTCAGTGCTCACACATCACACTCGTCCTTCCTTATTCTATATAACGAGTCCAAAGAATAAATGGAAATACCGAATGCCCCATCCTATATGGTATCACTAATCCATTTATTCAGATTTCTTGTCACACTAAATCAATATCAATAAATCAAGCAAAAAGACGTCATTACCATATCATGTTAAAACTATCAATTAAATCAAACTCAACGGCGAATCACTCATAATATCAAAATCTGTATAAGATATGAGAAATAAAAAGATATAGAAATCATACTTAAATCCTAATTTTAGTTCAAACATAGAAATAATAATAAAGCTTATTTAAATATTTTATTGAACGATTAAAACAAATATTTAATATTTATATAAATATTTAAAGATTATATTATAAATCAAATATACTTATTGAAGTTTCACAATAATCTTTTTCAAATTAATTATTGCTACATAAACACACACATACACACACATACACACACAGATATATATATATATATATATATATATGTATGTATATAAAAATTTAAAATATATCGTATTTATTTTGCCGTAATGTAATTCAAAGTCCTCACTTAATATCCAAACCAATTAGGAATATAACAATTTCTTTTAAATAATTCCATAGAGGAATATTCTCATAATATAAAAGAGTCTTTAACTTAATAATTTTATAAAATGAATCTCTTGAACAATATAATTGTTTTTCCTAATATAATTTACAGAATAGCAATATATTATATTTACTTTAAAAATGATTCCTGATCTTATAACCAATAAATAATTTAACCAACCAATTCAACCATTAACAATTCATTCCACAAAATATTTCAATCAATAATCTTATTTAGTTACCCAAGCAATTACGATCTATATTTGAATGATTATAAATATAAAAGGAAAATTATAAAATAAAATATAGTTTTAAGTTTGAAACTGACTCATTGAACGATGATTGTTTTATCTCTAATGTTGCCCACTATCACTGCTCTCCCTATCTTCATTGCAGGTTCACTGTCGACATTTGAAGAACGACGATTAGCATACCAAGCCTTGACACCCGCATCGCATCATTCACCATAAGCCACTGCGCGCCTCCAATTCGCACCCTCAAAATTGCCTCTAACTTCCGTGAAGAGTGATATCGAGAAAACCCAAAATTAAATTTAGGGATTATATTAATTTCGTATACAATTTTTAAAGATGAGAATACTTTTTGCTTTTGATTTCTTCCCACGCTAGATAAAAGATCCTCTCCAGGAAAAATAAATGATGTCAAAATAAAGGAAACAAAATGTCTAGAATTTGGGTTTAGTTTAAGTTATTTTGGGCCTTGGGCTTAAGATTTGATTTTAAAGAAAATATATTTTTATTTGTTTTTATTCTTAAGCTAAATTCAATTTAATTCAAGTTATTATTTTATTTCATCTTTATCTATTTTATAAAATATTATTTTCCACATTTATAACTTACTGAAATATAAATATCATAATTTCGCAATTAAAATCCTTTTACAAAATAATTACCAAACCAATTTATCAAATAAACCATCAAATTTCGATTTAATTAAATAAATTACTATTATTAATGTTAATTAATTATTACTTAAAAATAAGGTTTTTACAGACTTCCCCCCTTAACAAAAGTGCATCCTTGCAATTCCCTTTAAAAAGAAATCAATAACAATTTTAATTATACAAAACTTAATTATACCATTTTCAACTTTATTTATATATAAACTCTTTCCATAAATAAGAATAAGTCTATAAAATAACAATAAAAAATATAATTTATGTATATATTTTACAGAAAAATTCCATTTCACTACAAATCAATTCTGATTTGAATTCAAACTGTTATCGAAGAATCTTTAAATTATTTCATTAACAAAAATTTTTAGTTCAAGCATAGTTAAAACATTTCTCTACAAAAGTTTAAATTATTTATTTATTTATAGTTGAAATAAGTGCAAGTGTCAGCATATACAAATGCAAATGCAGCAAATAAGCAATGCATGGCAACAACTATATCACTCAGTCTCAAGCAAAAGCAAGTGCAACTCAACAGCATATACAAGTTCTTACAGCAACAGTTCAGGTCAAGCAAAATCACCGAACATCATATACAAGTGCACACAGAGGGATATATACGAGTAAGCATGAACAAGTACAAGACAAAGGGTCAAGTACATGTGCAAGAATACATGAAATGCAACATCAGATAAGCACAGATATGCACACAGAGAAGGAACCAAACCAGAAATAGGTAAAACATTCAAGTAACAACCATGCATGAGCAAAATAGAAGGCATATGCACACAAGCATGCTAACACAAGAAGGGACATGCACATTTAAATACCATTCAGAGATATGCACAAACCAGCAAAGCCAAAATAATTCAAAGCAAATGGTATAGGGATACTCACCGATACAAAACAAACACTAAAACATCATCTCCAACCAGTCAATGGAAACAACTCAACTTCCAAGTGAACTACACGAGCACATATTGGGTATAATACAAGAATGTAAGTGAAACCAGGTATAGGAATGGTGCAGTCAGCAAAAGAAGATGGCTCAACAAATGAACATGTGCAAGGCAGAATAGTTCACTATCGACGCAAATGCAAGCAACAGTTCAACATGAATCGAGCACATGCACATAATCTACAGCTATCTAAACCTGAAGCATTACAACTCAAACATCGAACAACAAATGCAGCAAATGTGCACAAGCATGAACTATGCAACTCACTCCAGGCTTAAGGTGCAAAACAAGATCATATCAAGGCAAAATGAAGTGCAACAACCAACACAAGCATCAAAGCAAGGTCACGTACCAACATAAAAAAGAACAGATCAGATATACAAGAAACATACTAAACACGAAGAAGGATAATGCACACGAATTTCATACATATATAAGTTCAGATACCAGCAAGAAGAAATGATGCAATAGAGAAACATGCAAATGAACGATTCAGACATACAGACTTAGCATGTGGACATGTACAACACAACTAAATCAAATTGAAACATATGAATTCTCAGGCAACACCAGCAGACGTAGAAATCAAATGATGCAAACAAAAAATGCACATGGTGCATGAGTACAAGAGTTAAATGCATAACAAAACTCAAATACATGCACATACAAGTACAAATAAACATGCAAATGCAAACAATGCAGAAGTGCAACACAATTCAGTACAGCCCTGCACACATGTATCAACAACCACAAGGTAAAGGCTATGGTGCAACAAAGTACAAGTCCAGACTCAAGGCACAATCAGATCAACATAGCATAACCAAATGAACCAAGACATGCACACACATCACATAAGGGTCAAGCGCGCATGGGTAGAGCAAGGCTACAGCCATTATAGAGCACATGTAACATACAAGCTAGAACAGTGAACACAGTAGCATAAATGAATATGTACAAGTTCAAACATGGCATAACCAGGTAAGCACATCATCACAAGGCTGCGACATATAGGAGACACAGGCATACAAACATACTCAGGTACAAAGGATCAGTGCGCAACCAAGTAAGGTACTGGAAGTGCTCAGATATACAATATGCAACCAAACCAACTTCCAATGTTAGACATGTACAATAGGGTAAGCAACGAGTTTTAGACACCCAGGAAACAATGCAACCATACAAATTCAAGACAAGACCGGGGTGGTCAATAGCATAACTAGATCAACAAGGGAAAGTACATGAATATGTAAACCAGAAGATAACAAGAGTGCAGCAGAATGAAATTCGAAATGATAAACAAGCATTTTAGAAATTAACATAATTTCTAACGAAGCAGAGTAATTTCAGGAAATGAGTAAGAAATGACAAGAGCATCAAAGCATTCAGAATTGTAATATGTCTCAGAAATCAAATATGCAATTCGAAGTCAAGTCTCAGGTAAAGCATTGAATTATCACCAGAGTATAATTGAACTAGTCAGAAATCATAAACGAAGAAGTACTAGTTAAAGCCAATAAAGTTTTTGAAAAAAATCAGAGTCAATTTATGTTTGAATATAAATCAAAATATATTCAAATATAGTTAGAGGATGCAGCATACATATCACAACGATGAGCTAGTCCGTAATCATCAAAGTCGCTCGACTTAAAATCCACAGCCGAAGTTTAAACAAAAATCAAAATCTTAGAAAATCTCAAAATGAAAATATAGGGTTTCAATCCCTATAAATTAATCAAAATGTGTGATTTCATTTGATCCTAATTTTTTTTCCAAATTTCATTTCATACAAATTCTATAGAATTTGAATTAAAAATTTTCTCCAAATAACTTCAAATTATTTTAACAATATTTAAAAAAAATTCAATCCAAAATTCCCATTAAACTCATTTTATATTTAACAAAAAATCTTATATTATTTTGTGTTGATTGAACCATTTTATCATAACAAAATCATCTCTAAATACTATTTTATGAATAATATTTTCAAATTATTACCAATTTCCATAAATTTAGATAAACATTTAAGCATTTTACACTTAATATCAAGAGGGAAGTTTAAGTTTATTCATAAATTTAACACTTCAAAATAATAATATATTACTCTCTCTTTAAATCATATCTCAAAATATATGAAGTGATTCATAAAATTCATATTATACTTCATGCATATAATTTTTATCAACGATTTTAATTAATGCATCCAACTTATATACATTCATTAATGAATCTACAATACTCCACATTTCAAAATGTATACCTTCAAATTAAATGAAAATTCCATATCTTAAAATCCCAAAAATCTATTAGTTTTATCAAAATAACATCAAATATTTACATATATACTTATACTCACAAATTTTCTAATACTACAAAATAAAATGATGTTACCTCATCGTTACTAATACTGATTAGTAATATCAATCTGGTGGCAATATTGATATTATCAATAATGCCTCGCCAATGATCATGGCTGTGTACTAACATCAATGCTGCAAACTTCGCTAAAAAACGTACCAACATATAAGATACCCTTTACAAATTATATTTCTCAGGTTAATAAATATAATCTCTTATTTTCTAAACTAAAGCAAATATAAATTTCATACAACACTTGCCAAAATATTTTACTTTTATTATTGTTATATTTTTTCCCATTCAAAATAATCAATTCTAACTCAAAATATTTCAATTTTCACAAATTATTTTATATCATTCAAAAGATTTTTGAGTAAAACATTCCCTTAATTTTTGGAATATTTTAATGATAATAATCAATATTTGCACAAGTTATAAATCTTTACTTTTATCTAGCACTTAAAATTCGTAAACATTTCCAAAATATTATTTTGGACTTGCCTCGTATGAGCGTTTAGGAATCTCTATCGACAACGCTAATTAGACGTATCGACCAGTATTCTTAAATAACTCTACAAAAAAACTAACACCAAGATAAGTCATAAAGTATTTCAAATTATTTTATAAAAGTCAAATTTATATTTATTAATCATATACTTATTTGAATAAAACATTTATATTTCAGTCTTCCATGTGTATATTTCCGCTGTAAACAAAAATCAATATTGTATTTAAAAAACTGTTGTTGTTTAAGTATTTAACTTGGTAACACAATAAAGTTGGAAAACAGACCAAAATGACAAGGTAAGAAATAATAATATAATATGTATATATTTAATCGGAAAAATAATAAATACGTTACCAGATGATTACCCAATAATCATCGAATTCTCCTAATATCACTTAAGTATAAATAAAAATCTACCACACACCCATAAGGATAGGGTCTCTAAGTCTCATCTAAGGCCAAGACTCATGTCTCTAATATACAATGTATTATTTTAAACCTTGCTCTGATACCAACTATGACACTCCACCTTTATAACCATAATATCCAAGAGTATTACAGAGTAATACTGTCAGATAGTACACAGAATGAGGCTATATGGGGTACACACATGATTATTCTCTTGGACTATCACTGGTACATATTAAAACCTCAAATAAATAACTCACATATATGTACACAGTATCAGTACAAAACAATAAACACTTGCGCCTCCACGACAAAACAATACAAAACATACAATGAATAATAGAGAACACAGAGTTAATCGCAGCGTTAACGTATAATATAATAATAAATAATACAGATTGATTGATATACATCTCAGTGTCAAGGTATACAATGAATCAATGTCATACAAGTATATAACAAAACTCCTAATATATATCTACTCTAAGCCCACTAAAAAAATGTTGGTCATGTTGTCCTTGTACTTGAAATGTCTCGGACTGACCCGAGTATTATAAAGTAACATATGGGTTAGATTATATCTATTCAAGGATAATAAATAAGGATAATAATGTGTATAATAAATAACAATATGATATCACAACTAAAGATGCCCAAATATCATCCTACATATCAAGATAGATAAATAAATATAGAAATATATGTCTCAAATATCTCTACTTGATAATATATATCAATGCATTATGCCTCACAAATAACTCAAATTTATATGAAACAATCAATATTAATATCAAAAGATGTCAACACCCATATATAAATACCACGAATCAGAAAACACAGAACCTACTCATATGGGTGAATCATACATATCAAAAAATCACCATCAAACTAAAATATCAATAATGAGACATCCTCAAGTGAAGTCGAGCAGTAATGGAGCGTTATCCACTATCTCTCTCAATCTCATATTATAGAATACCAATATTAAATCAATAAAATCAATAATGAAGATTTAAGCTAGCTCATAAAAATTCCGCAATGAGCAAAATGATATATCTCGACCCACAGCCCTCAAAGAGCTGAAACTCTCGACTGAAAGGCCCTAAGAGATAGAAACAACAAATCAATAATAAGTAGGTCGACTGCTTGAGAAGGAATAGTGTTGATCATACTCTGGACAAAGTCTCAGGTATAATATCATCCATACATAATATATGTCTATCTACTACCTACATACATACACATACACCTACATATGCCGAAACCAGATGGGAGACTAACAACACGTCTGCTTGCTTTAGGAGCCACACATGGACCATATGGCATGACTCCTACAGTCATCGGTTACCATTACCTCTCCCCTTTCGGTATCATGACGATGATCCACCATTGGCTTGGCAACACGTAGCCTCATCGGCCATGTCTACCAACATGTGCCTCTATGGTAACTGACTTATGGCCTATGCGACACAAAGGGCAACCAACTACCAATCTCGTGACACGCATCAAAACCATAAACAAATGGCGTCCTGAATCTAGGGTGCGACCCTACGGTCAGGCCATTAAGGTGGATACTAACCAATCATGTTCACTCCTAAAAAAAGTGAGTTGGATAAAAGTAGACAGACATATAATGTACACAAACTATGTGGCTAACAAGTAGCCTCCATACGTGTTCACCACAACGAGCTACCCACACCTCACATACCCTCATATGAGCATCCACCATGAGCAAAGAATAACTGAATAAATAACACAACGACGTTCCATACCACCAAGTGTTACTAGTCCATTTATTCAGTGCTCACACATCACACTCACCCTTCCTTATTCTATATAACGAGTACAAAGAATAACCAGAAAATTATTACCGAATGCCCCATCCCATACGGTATTAATGATCCGTTGATTCAAATTTCTTGTCATTAGAATAAATATCAATAAATGAAGTAAAAAGATATCATCGCCATATCATATTAAAACCATCTATCAAATCAAGCTCAATGATGAATCACTCATAATATCAAAATCTGTATATAATAAGATAAATCAGATGATATAGAAATCATACTTAAATTCTAATTTTAGTTCAAATATTGAAATAATAATAAAGCTTATTTAAGTATTTCATTGAACGATTAAAACAAGCATTCAATATATAAAATTTTAAAATATATCATATTTATTTCTAGCTGTAATCTAATTCAAAGTCCTCATTTAATATCCAAAATAATTAGGAATATAACAATTTCTTTTAAATAATTCCATAGAAGAAATTATCATAATATAAAAGAGTTTCAGTTAATAATCTTATAAAAATAATCTCTTAAACAAATTATTGTTTTTCCTAATATTATTTACACAATAGCAATATATTATATTTACTTTAAAAACGATTC
The DNA here is from genome assembly GCA_030737815.1 of Allium fistulosum. Lineage (NCBI taxonomy): Eukaryota > Viridiplantae > Streptophyta > Magnoliopsida > Asparagales > Amaryllidaceae > Allium > Allium fistulosum. The sequence goes on from CM060906.1 coordinate 927,115,294, forward strand.
TTAATCTTATAATCAATAATTATTTCAACTAATTAATTCAACCATTAATAATTCATTCTATTTGGATGATTATAAATATAAATAGAAAAAAATAAAATTAGATATAGTTGTGAGTTTGAAATTAACTCACCGAATGATGACACGGCCTACTATCACTGTCTTCCTTATCTTCATCATAGGTTCACTGTCGACATTTGAAGAACGACAATCAGCATAGCAAGCATTGACACCCGCATTACATCATTCACCAACAGCCACAACGTGCCTCCAAGTCGCACCCTCAAAATCACCACCAAAATTCAATGAAGAGTAATATCGAGAATCCCTTAAATTAAATTTAAGGAATATATGAATTTTGTATATAATTATTCTTAATTTTTGAAGATGAGAATACGTTTTGCTTTCGGTTTCCTCCCACACCAAATAGAAGATCCTCTCTAGGAAAAATAAATGATGTCAAAACAGAGGAAATGAAATGTCTAGAATTTGGGTTTAGTTTAAGTTATTTTAGGCTTTGGGCTTAAGATTTGATTATAAAGAAATTATTTTTTATATTTTTATTCTTAAGCTAAAATCAATTTAATATAAGTTATTATTTTATTTCACCTTTACCTATTTTAATATATTATTTTCCACATTTATAACTTATTGAAAGTTAAATATCATAGTTTCGCAATTTAATTCCTTTTATAAAATAATTACCAAACCAATTTATCAAATAAATCATCAAATTTCAATTTAATTAAATAAATTACTATTATTAATGTTAATTAATTATTACTTAAAAGTAGGGTTGTTACAATACCTATGAATGCATCTTTAGTGATATATAAGTGGATGGTGCTATGAAGAGGAAACTGGCCTCTAGATAACTTCAAGGATGAGCTTAGAATTGGTGGAACACCATTACCATTGCTACTCTAGAAGATCAGTTTACTTGGGACTAGTTCAAAGCAAGGTTTGAAGAGAAGTCCATTCCAGCTGCTCAGAAGTCAGTGTTGTTTAGGAAGTTTGTTTATTTAAGTAAAGAGAGATGTCAGTTTCTGAGTATGTTGCAGAATTTGATGCTTTATCGAATGTGGAATGTCATTCATCAACACTGCATTATGGAAAGGTTATCATTGGTTTGGATGACTATCTTGGAGAGAAGCTAGTAAACCTCATAGATGAGCCATTCGAGAAGCTTGTTGAGAAAGATCTCCATCATAAGAATCTGTATTCAAGGACTAGAACAGTGTTGTTGTTTTTACTGAGAAGGAAGAGCTAAAACCGCAACGAGGCGTTGGTGGTAAGAAAAAGTTGAGCGGAAAGAGGAAGCGGTCTTAAAGGAAAAATTGCCAGAAGAAAGCTAAGTGGGAACCTACTTGCTATGGGTGCAATGAGAAAGAACACTTGATTAAGGATTGCAAAGTGAGTGGGAAGAAGAAGTGCTACAACTATGACATGCCTTGGAATTTGAAGAAGGATTGTCCGGAACCGATGACGGATAAGCGGTTGTGAAAGCATATGCTTTGGATACTTTCTCGACTCCTTTGACGAAAGAGAAGGGAAAGGGAGTCATCATTCAAGGTATGCTTTCCATTAAAGATGTTTCCATTTGTGTTTTGTTTGACACTGGAGCATCACATTCTTTCATATCCAGTGACATAGTAGACAAATTGGGATTGAGACCCGAGATAGTAGGCCGACCCCTGATTGTGACAAATCCTGTTGGAAGCTCTACTAGCTTTTGAATGGTTTGTCATGGCCTAGTGTTATCGAGTCATGGATGCTCTTATGTTTGTGATTTCTTTGTCTTAAATTTTGTTGGGTTCAGGATTATCTTAGGAATGGACTGGCTTAAGAAGTATGTGGTGATACTGGATTGAAAGAAGCTATTGGTGGCAATCGAGGATGTGGAAGGGCGAACGATAGAGATTGGCTGCCTAACAAAGGATGGGGTGATGGTTACTTTTTATATTTGTCTTAAGTTCAACATGAGGGGTTGTCATCTATGCCTATCGCTAGAGAGTATCCATATATATCCGAGGAAATGACTAGATTGCCACCGTGTTGAGAGATTGAGTTTCAGATAGACTTAATGAAGGAAGCCAAATCTATAGTTATGCCTTTGAGGCATATGGCACGCAGAGAGCAGAAGGAATTAGAGGTGCAAGTGAATGACCTATTAAGGAAAGGGTTCCTTTGGAGGAGTACATCTGAGTGGGGGTGCACCTATAGTATTTATGACTAAAGCGGATAGCTCATTGAGGTTGTGTGTGGATTGTCATGAGCTGAATAAAGCAATGAAAAAGAACAAGTATCCACTCCATGCATTGATGAATTGTTTGATTAGCTTCATGGTGTGATAGTGTTCTCTCAAATGAATTTGGCAACGGGATTTTACTAGCTTAGAGTAGAAAAGAAGAGTGTTCCTATTACTGCATTTCATATGCCATCAGGTTTTTATAAGTGGATGGTGATGCTGTTCGGGTTGATCAATGCTCCGACATACTTTGTGGATCTCATGAATCAGGTTTTCAAAGGCCAGTTGAACAAGTTTGTGTTTGTGTTCATGGATGATGTTATGATCTATTCTAGAACCGAAAAGGAGCACAAGAGGCACTTGAGGATTGTGCTAGAGGTGTTGAGGAAGCATAAGTTGAGAGCGAAGTTCTCTAATTGTCACTTCTAGAGAAAAGAAGTAAGGATCTAGGACATGTCATTTCTGGACAAGGTATAGCAGTGGATCCCGCGAAGGTGGTAACAGTCTAAGATTGAAACCAGTTCAAGAATGGCACGAATGTGAGGAGTTTTATAGGATTGGCATGATACTATGGGCTTTTATCAAGGACTTCTCAAAGATAGTGGCACCATCGACCAATTTGATGAAGAAGAATCGGACTTTTGTTTGGAATGTGAAGTGTGAGCATGCATTTGTAAGTTTGAAAGAAAGATTGATGAGTGCACCACTATGACCATTCCAAGTGGGAATGAGGAGTTGATGGTATATACAGATGCCTGTGGTACTGGATTAAGTGTAGTATTAATGTAGAAGGGAAAAGTTGTTGCCTATGCTAGTCGGCAGCTAAAGCCACATGAGAGGAATTATCCAACTCATGATTTGGAATTGGGGACGATAGATTTTTCTTTGAAGATATAATGGCATTATCTGCTAGAAGGATGATCTGCTTACAGACTATTAATCCTTTGAAGATACAGAGGCTTCATCTCAACCTTCATCAGCAATGGTGGTTAGAGTTCTTAGCCTCCTATGATTTTAGCATTTCATACACCAGGAAAAGGGAATGCACTCGCTAATGCATTGAGTAGAAGACATGCTAGTTTGGGAGCAAAGTTCTTGGAATGGAAATAGATTGAGTACACTGCTAGATATGATTTCAGGCCTCAATGCCAGCTGGAACCAGAGATGTTAGCAAGTTTGTCGACCAGACCTACTCTAATAGAAAGGATCAGCGCTAGTCAGAAGCGAGATGCTAGGCTAGTAGAGATCATAACGAAGGTAGTAGAAGGAGTAGATTCTGAGAATATGAAGCAATACATACTCGACGAAGAAGGTTGGTTCCGTAAGGATGGAAGACAGTTTATTCCCGATATTAATGGATTGCGAGATAAAGTGCGATAAGAATGCCACCATTGTAGGTTGACAATACATCCTGGAGGTAATAAGATGTACCGGGGTATGAAGCAGACCTATTATTGGGATGGTATGAATAAGGATATTGGGGCATTCATCTCGAAGTGTATGAACTGCCAATTGGTAAAGGCGGAGCAGAAGCAACCCAGTGGATTGTTGCAACCAATATAAGTTCCTGAGTGGAAATGGGAGCAAGCATCGATGGATTTTATTGATGGACTACCGAGGACTCGAGCAAGGTATGATAGCATTTGGGTCATGGTTAATCAGTTAACCAAGAGTGCTAGATTTATATCCATCAAGTCAAGTAGCATAGCATCCAAGTTGGCCAAGTTGTATGTAAAGTGAATAGTAAGATTTCACGGTGTATCAAAGAGCATTGTGAGCGACCGAGACCTGTTGTTCACCAGTGGGTTTTGGAAGAGCTTACAAGAGGTGTTAGAGATAGAGCTGCACCTTAGTATGGCTTATCACTTGCAAACGGATGAGAAAAACAAAAGAGTAAATCGTATACTGGAAGATCTCTTATGAGCATGCATTATAGCTTTTAGAGGATCATGGAATGACCATCTACATCTGGTTGAGTTTGCATACAACAATAGTTATTAGTCGAGTATTGGCATGGTCCTTATGAAGCATTGTATGGCCGACCGTGTAATGCTCCTTCATATTGGTGGGAAGAGGGAAAGAAACTGATACTCGGGCCATATATGATTAGAGAAACCTCAAAAAAGATTGGGATCATTCGGCAACAAATGAAAGCCGCTTAGGATTGACTGAAGAGCGACGCCGATAAAAGATGTAGAGATTTGTAATATTCGGTTGGGAATATGGTTTTTGTGAAGGTATCTCCCTTAAGGAGTGTTGTTCGATTTGGAAATAAAGGGAAGTTGGCACCGAGATTCAAAGGTTCTTTTTCGATAATAGAAAGGATCGGGAAGTTAGCGTATATGGTCAATTTCCCTCAGAAGATGGCAAGCATGCACAATGTCTTTCATGTTTGCTATCTACGGAAATTTGTGCATGACTTAGGTGTGATGGTACACCAGATCAACTTGAAGATGTTGAGGTAGAGCCAGAAGTTACGAGATCTCATAGGTTGATTCGTATTGTTGGACACGATACGAAACAGCTTAGAGAAAGTCGGTGAAGCAAGTAAAGGCACAATGGAGCGAAAGTGATGACAATTGTACGTGGGAAACTGAGAAGAGCTTGAGGACTGTATCTACGGAGCTCTTTGAATGGTAAGATCCATCGTTTATCTTATCTACTTTCACCACCATATATCGCATTTGATAGGTTAATATTTTGCATGCTAGGGTAAGTTCACTATTGATTGCATGATTGCTTATTTGATATGGTTGATGTTTGCATATGGTTGTTAGTCATGCGAAGTAACTATGGTTGCTTATTTCTTGACTTGCTTAGGGATTTTGGGAGAAAATTTCTAGAGCGAGGATGGGGAGGATGCGACGACCCATATTTTACATATCGGAGTTGTAACATCTGCCTATTTGGAGGCCCAAAACTAACGGCTACAGATGCTGTAGTCATCCATAGTTATTAATCTTCGACGACCAAATACGGTGGTGCTAGATTCATTGATACACAAATCATAAGAATATGGAAAAAAATTAAACATATTTCCACATTCCATTCAAAACATTTCATGTTCATTACATAATCCCAATAACGTAACCATGTTGAGCAAAATATAATTATTATAAATACGCCAAGAGTGACATATGAAGATGCCCCCTTGGTTCATCAGAGTATATAGTATGGCTAATAGATCTACCTTTACAAACAAATACACAGTGGAAAAGATAACTCTAAATAACTATCTGCCTCCTGCACACCTTCGGAACCTTTATTCGTCAAAGAAGAGAATCTGAGAACCTTAAATCTCAAACTACTCAAAATCAATTGAGTACCCGAGAGTTTAAGGTGAAAACAAAAACTTCAGGTCAGACATAAAGCCTAGTACAAATAGTAATCTAACATCTCAATCCTTTTAAATATCTAGTTAGACCATGCCGCTTAACAGAACAGGTTTTCCCCTTACTATATCCTAAAACCTTTATAAAACCATATACTGTGCTCCTGCATCCACAATGGTTAAAACATACATTTTCAAAATATTATGATGATATGCATACTTAAAACAATTAGGATTTTCCCAGTTTAATCTGACACCCTGTCATAATTATAGTTACTAAGGTCACTATTAAGGTTATTAGTTTTCATGGGTTTACTAATAACTTTGTTATGATTAATGGACACCATGTCATATTCATAGTTTTCATGGGATCACTAAGAACCTACAGGCTCCTGCCAGTTAATTTAATTAATTTATGGGTCCTCCTGAACCTATTAGTCATTCCAATAACTAATTACCTTATCCTAGTTTTCATGGCTTGACTAGGAACCTATGGATTTATCCAGTAACTCACTTCACATCCTAGTTTTCATGGGTTGATTAGGAACTTATTAATACTTCCATTAGCCACTTTCTTATCCTAGTTTTCATGGGTTTACTAGGAGCCTATTGACTGATGTCAATTCTTAATTTGGATATAGTTTTCATGGGTTCACTATAAACCAATTAGCCCTTGAAAACTGTCCTTAATACATAGTTTTCATGGGTTTACTATGAACCTTTGGTTACTTCCAATAACTACATAATCACATTTTTCATGGGTTTACTACAAACCTTTTGGTTTCCACCAATAACTACTCCATCATAGTTTTCATGGGTTTACTATGAACCTTTTGGTTACCTCCAATAACTACAAAGTTTAGGCATCCTATACTTTTGGTCACCCTGACTCCTTGGATGCAATTATACTCATTCATGAGTTTAAGCACTTTATATTCACTACAGAGTTAACCTAGCAAGTTCTTCTACCCTCTTTTTCCCAAAATACAGTTATGGGTGATCATGTGAATATATTCGTATTTGAAGAAGTAAAACAACAATTTAACAATACCACTCCTGTGGGTTTAAGGTCCTTGAAATACTTTTCATATAAAACATAGTTAACACCTTTAACTTATATTTATCAAGACCATACTTCTTCAAAATTACATATTTAAAGTCATTACAAAACTCCTTTATATAAGCCATGGGGTTTTCTTTAAAAATTTGAGATAGGGATTTAAGACCTTTCGACAACGTCGAAAGCTTCTACTTTCAACCCCTTCGAAAGCTTTGCTTTCATCCCCTTCGAAAGCATAAATCATATCTTTAAAAACAATAGGCTCCAGCCTTTTTAATACTTTAAAACACATCCTTCGAAACCTTTCGACCTTGTTAAAGTATCATTAAATAAGATTAGAACCTTTTGAAATCAATGAAGGTCAAACCTTTCGAAACCATTGAAAATCAAACCTTCCAAAAGCATTGGGTTTGTACTTAAAAATATTACTTTGGGTCATAGTGAAAATAGGTGAAAGTATCTCTTTCAAAACCACAGTTTATTTTATAAAATACTGGGGAAGTTTGATGGTGTCAAAACCATCCTTTTGAAAGCATTAAAACATCTGGGAAACAATTGAACCTTTTGACAACGTCGAAAGCTCCTCCTTTCGACCCCTTCGAAAGGTTTGGGAAGCAGCTTGTTTCTATAAAAACCATTAAACCTTTTGACAATGTCGAAAGCTCCGGCTTTCGACCCCTTCGAAAGCTTTAAACAAAAAAATAAAGGCGGCAGCTGTCATTTCAAAATCCTCTTTGAAACAACCTTTCAAAAACATAGCTTTCGACTGTGTCGAAAGCTCCTTTAGAAACTATCCTTTCAAAACCATAGCTTTCGACCTTGTCGAAAGCAAGCATAGCTTTTGACCTTGTCGGAAGCTCTTTGTAAAACCAACCTTTCGAAATCATAGCTTTCGACCTTGTCAAAAGCCAACATAGCTTTCAACCTTGTTGGAAGCTTTTTAAAACAGGCAAGTGATTTTCTTTTTCAAATCAAAGTAAACTAAGGGTCCATCTCCTTCGAAAGCAAGGCAACCCTTTGACACAATACCTTCCGACTTGGTCCAATTCACTACATACCACCTAAATGATATCATGTGCATTGCTTTCGACCTTGTTGGTCATTGAAGTCGAAAGGTCTTGGTCGAGAGGTCTAAGTCGAAAGGTTTGCCAAAGAAGGCGGAACCACCTTTTTCTGGGTGAAAGCTGATTTTGCCAAAATAAGTAAACTTTTTATAACCAACTTGCCTTCTTGTAAACATTTGATTGGCTTTCGCAACTTTTAAATAATTTAGATAATATTTGCCGCATTTTCTCAGATCTAAATCAAATTAACATTTAACAAATAAGCCCTTCCTCTTATAAAAAAAATTAAATCATTTAGGTCCTCCTTTCGAAATAATTTAATTTCCATACTAAATCACTTAGTAAAAAAACCCAAAAATTCCCGAAATTCACTTTAATCATGTTATCTAACATATCAAAATTTCATACCCAAATTCTTAATATATTTTCCAAAATAAATTTTATAAACCCAAATATCCATATTTTCCTTTGAAATTCATAACTAATTCTCCACGACTTGGAAAATTATGAAAATTAAACTCAACTCCAAAATCAAGTTTTCCATAACATATAATTTTCCTATGGCATTTCAAAATCATTAAATCTCGGTTTTACCCTAAAACCGTATATATCTCCTTTAAACAACTATGTTTAAACATATATAAATCATAAATCAAGCATAACATCATTCAATATATCATAAAAACAGATTTACCATTAAATCTGAAACCATATGAATATAAAACTAAAATAGAGATGTAGAAATTATTATTCACCTTAGATTGGATAAGGAAATTGATGATTGATTGAGATTGATTTCTTCTAGCTTGAATCCTAAGCTTAAATTTGATTTTCTCTTCTCTTTTTTCTTCCTAATGGCTGGCCTTGCTTTCTTACGGTTATAATTTTTTTGTTTGAGATAAAAATGAATGTGCATGATAAGAGGAAATGGTATAAGGGTGGGAAATATGGGCGGCTATTTACCCTAATGCCCTTGTGTTCAATTACTTAACCATTTATAAGTTCATTTAGTTAAATAAGCACGACCACTTAATTTATTAATCAACCTCAATCTCCTTATCTACATTATTCTATTTAATTTATTCTAATTAAATATTTAGAATAATATCACTAAAAATTAGGGGTGTTACAGGCTCCCCTCCTTAAAGATTTATCCTCAAAATTCAGTAAGGACTAACTAGCAAACACAACAATCATCTGTAACATCTCCTAACAACCATACTAGCCTAGCTGACTAGCAACCAATCTATATAGATCTAATATAGACATACCATCAAAGCAGATCAGGATAAGCCTCTCAAATCCTATCCTCTGTCTCCCAAGTACAGTCTTTTTCGTTGTCGCTCCACTGAACTTTCACTAACTTGACTGTTTTGGTCCTCAATCTTTTCTCATCTTTTGCTATAACCCGAACTGGTTGTCTAACAAAAGTCAAATTTGGCTTCACTACTAAGTCCTCCAACTCTATCTGAGGAATAATAGCCTTTGGATCATGCACAAACTTGCGAAGATTAGACACATGAAATACATTATGGACACCTGCCAAACTGCTTGGCAACTCCACTCTATACGATAGCTCTCCAATCCTCTCTGTAATCTGGAATGGACCAACATATCTCGGGGCCAACTTTCCCGACTTTCCAAACTGTACCACACTCTTCATCGGTGATACTTTAATAAAAACCCTGTCTCCCACTGAGAACTCTAGATCTTTATGCCTTTTATCTGCATAACTTTTCTGCCTAGATTGAGTTTCCTTCATCCGTCCTTGGATTAACTCAATCTTTTCTGATGCCTCTCTAAACAAATCCGGACCTAAGACCAATCTGTCTCCTGTCTCCAACCAACATGCTGGCTATTTTCATGGTCTTCCATAGAAAGCTTCAAAGGCGCCATTACTATACTAGTCCGATGACTATTATTATAGGAAAACTCAATCAGATGTGGATGATCTTCCCAAGACCTACCAAAGTCCAATACACATGCTCTTAATAAATCCTCGAGTACCTTATTAACTCTCTCTGTCTACCCATCCGTCTGTGGGTGATATGCTGTACTCATCTTGAGCTTGGTACCTAATACTTCTTGTATACTCCTCCAAAATTCGCTAGTAAATAATGCATCTTTGTTGCTGATTATGCTACTAGGAATCCCACAAAGTCTAACTATGTTCTTCATGAACAACTTAGCCAAAATAGATGCCGTCCTGGTTGACTTTACCGGAATAAAATGGGCACTCTTGGTCAACCTGTCCACAATAACCCATTTGCTTTCATTTCCTCTATTTGACCTTGGCATCCATCTATAAAGTCCATCGATATCGCATCTCATTTCCAGACTGGAATATCTAAAGGCTGAAGTAACCCACTAGGCTTTTGATGTTCGCCTTCACTTGTTGACAGTTGACACACTGCCTAACCCACAAGCCAACATCTCTCTTCATTCCTTCCCAATAGAAGCTCCTCTTCATGTTTTGATACATCTTGGTTACTCCAGGATGAATCGTAAACTTCAATCGATGACATTCCTCTAGAACTTCCCTCCTTAAGTTCTCTACATTTGGAATGCACAATCGTCCCTTCTTTCTCAACCATCCTCTTCGGTCAAGACTAAAATCTTTCAAATCATCGACCTCAGTTCCAACCTCAAGCATTCTGATTCTTTCAGCTAAAACTGGGTCTTCTCTTTGCTTAGAAGCTATTTCTCGATCAGCACTGGTCGTACTTCTAAACGAGATAACATGGCAGTACCCTGACTAGAACTAGCAGTAGATCTCAACTGCACACCACAACTGGCTGAAGATTCTAGATCCTTCCATTCTGCCAACATCTCTAACACCACGTTCTGATGTTTTCTACTGATAGCATCTGCTACCTTATTTCCTTTCCCAATAGTATACTCTATACCAAAATCATAAGCAGCCAAAAACTCCAGCCATCTTTGTTGTCGCATACTCAATTCTTTCTGAGAGAATAAATACTTTAATGACTTATGATCAGTATACAACTCAAATCTCTCTCCCAAAGGATAATGCCTCCAAATCTTCATGGTAAAAATTACCGCTGCCAATTCCAAGTCATGAGTAGGATATCTTACTTTGTGCGGTCTAAGCTGCCTAGATCCGTAAGCAATAACTTTGCCCTTTTGCATCAATAGTGCTTCCAATCCAGTACCACATGCATCAGTGTATACTACCAACCCTTGGTTACCATCTGGAACTACTAACACTGGCGCATTGGTTAACAAATGCTTTAACTTAAGGAACCCTTCCTCATATTTGTCGGACCAAACAAACTTCATGTCCTTCCTGGTCAACTTAGTCAAAGGCGCTGCTATCCGCGAGAAATCCTTTATGAATCTCCGATAATAGCCAGAAAGTCCAAGAAAACTCCTGATCTCGGTTACCGTCTCTGGTCTCTTCCAATTATTGACAGCTTCGATCTTAACTAGTTCGATTGACAATCCTTCCTCTGAAACCATATGACCAAGAAACTTAACCTCTTTCTTCCAAAAATGACACTTGGAAAACTTCGCCTTCAGCTGATTCTGCCTCAGCGTTGCCAATACTACTCTAAGATGAATCTCATGCTCTCTTTCATTTTTAGAGTACACCAAAATGTCATCAATGAATACCAACACGAATCTATCCAAGTGCTCTCGAAAAACCCGATTCATCAAATTAACGAAGAAAGCATGCGCATTTGTGAAGCCAAATGGCATCACCAACCACTTATACGAACCATACCTAGTCTGAAATGCTGTCAAAGGAATGCTATCCTCTACCACTCTCAACTGATGGAACCCCGTCACCAAATCTAATTGGAAAAATACTCTGGCTCCACTCAACTGATCAAACATACCATCTATCCTCGGTAGAGGGTACCTATTCTCGATCGTCCTTTCGTTTAACTTACGATAGTCGATGAACATCCTTAATGACCCATCTAGCTTCTTCACAAACACCGCAGCTGCTCCCCAAGGTGAACTGCTTGGTCTAATAAAATTCCTTCCCTCAAGATCCACTAGCTACACCTTCAATTCCTTCATCTCTGTTGGTATCATCCTGCTAGGTGATCTAGTGACAGGTTCAGCTCCCGGTACAAGGTCTATCCTAAACTCAACAGCTCGTTTCGAGGGGAATCCAGTAACTGGCTCAAAAATATCTACAAACTCTCTAGCTACACGAACCTGACTAAGGTCTCCTTCAACTTCCATGACACTCAACAAAGCACAAACACTCTTACTGAAATTCTCCACTGAGAAAACGATTTGGTTATGACTATCTACGTGCCTAAATGATATTTACCGATCTTGGAAAAATACCCTAGCCTCATACTTACCCAACCACTCCATACCCAAAATGATCCCGAAATCTACGAAATCAAAGACATACAGACTGCATGCAAACTTATGACCTAACAAATCAAGTTCTAAGTGGTCACATCTCATCCCATGAGTTGCATACCCTCCTATTGGATTCGCAACCCGTAAGGAAGTAACTAGGTATGTGGGTTCTATACATAACCTATCAGCCAAATACTGTGATATAAATGAATGTGATGCACCGGTATCAAAAAGTACCCTAACTGGTATACTCTAAATCAAAAGCGTACCTTCCATCACAGTTTTCCCTTTCTCTGCTGCAGTAGGTCTAGAAGAAGACGGTAGTCCAATAGCAAACACCTTCCCTCTGTCCCCCCGACTGGCTCTAGACATTGGTTCTTATTATGCCCAACTTGGTCATAGTTGAAGCATTTCACTTTCTTCTTCTCTGCAGGCTTCTTTCCTTTACCATTTATGCACTCTTGGGTATAATGGCCCTTCTTACAACACTTATTACACACCAAATTAGCCTTTGCCTTCTTAGCAACCTCCCTTTCTGGGCTTCTTTCTTCTTAAAGAATTTACTTTTCTTTCCCTGAGGACCCTGGGACTCAACTGGCTTCTCCCTAACTGACACAACAAGCATCTCCTCATAGCGGATGACCATCTCCACCAACACATGATAAGGTTCTCTAATATGAGTCATAGCTATTCTGCCTAGCTCTGGCCTCAATCCAAATGAATCTCTCATTTCTTCTAACATCATTGTCAACTAAAGCATAACCATATCAAGATAGCTCATCAAACTTGGCAGCATATTCGATCATAGACATCCCTCCTTGGACAAGATCCATGAACTTCCTCATCAATGCCGATTTGGCAAACTCAGACAAGAACCTCTGCTCGAACCTCCTTCTAAAATCAGCCCATGTAAGCTCTTCCTTCGAAACTCCGGCCGTCACACTGTCCCATCAGTGATGCGCTGACCCTTGCAACTGTCTAGAGGCTAGCCTTCTCTTCTCTCCATCCTCCAAGCCTAAATCTGTAAAGATCCTTTCACAGTTCAACAGCCAGTTCTCAACTTCAACGGCATCCTCCGTTCTATCAAATGGCTTCCCACCTAGACTGGTATAGTCTCTGCTTAGCTTGGCATAGTTATAACCAGCTGGAACTACAAGAGTAGCTCCTCCAACATTACTAGCAGCCCCTGCTTGCAAAAGATTAGCCAACAACTGATACACCATCCCCGCATCTACTAACGGATTTCCAACACCAACATTGGCCTCAGCATTTTGGTTAGCATTAGCCTGTCGACCTTGGTTTCTATGGGTATTAGGTCGAAGATTTCCGTTGGTTATGGTGCTTCCTCCACCTAGATTTCCTCTTCCATTTCCTGCCTTCGTATCTTCTTTCTCGTAAATCTGCATACGAGCCTTAGTAAGATACAGAAGAACGGTCTAAGAGAGAGGGGAACATGTACTTAGATATATACCTATATATCAAATACAAGTACGTTACTATAGCGTTAACCCAAACCCCGATCATATTTTTAAAGTCATTGGATTATGTTCCAAAAAGATTTTAGGTTTATCTTTTCTTTTAAAGTTTCATAAACCTTGCTCTGATACCAACTTGTAACATCCCCCTATTTGAAGGCCCAAAACTAACGGCTATGGATGCTGCAGTCATCCATAGTTATTAATCTTCGACGACCAAATACAGCGGTGCTAGATTCACTGATACACTGATCACAAGAATATGGAAAAAATTTAACAACTCAAAAACATATTTCCACATTCCATTCAAAACATTTCATGTTCATTACATAATCTAAAAACATAACCACGTTCAGCAAAATATAATTATTACAAATACGCAAAGAGCGACATATGAAGATGCCCACTTGGTTGATCAGAGTATATAGAAAGGCTAATTAATCTGCTTTTACAAACAAATACACAGTGGAAAAGATGACTCTAAATAACTATCTGCCTCCTGCACACCTCCAGAAGCTATATCCATCAAAGAAGAGAATATGAGAACCTTAAATCTCAAACTACTCAAAACCAATTGAGTACCCGAGAGTTTAAGGGGAAAACAAAAACTTCGAGTCTAACATAAAGCCTGCTATGAATAATAATCTAACATCTCAATCCTTTTAAATATCTAGTGAGACCATGCCATTTAGCGAAACGGGTTTTCCCCTCACAAGTATCATAAAACCTTTATAAAACCATATACTGTGCTCCTGCATCCACAATGGTTAAAACATACATTTTCAAAATATTATGATGATATGCATACTTAAAACAATTAGGATTTCCCTAGTTTAATCTGACATCCTGTCATAATTATAGTTACTAGGGTCACTATTAACCTTATTAGTTTTTATGGGTTTAGTAATAACCTTGTTATAATTAATGGACACCTTGTCCTATTCATAGTTTTCATGGGATCACTAAGAACCTACAGGCTCCTGCCAGTTAACTTAATTAATTTATGGGTCCTCCTGCACCTATTAGTCATTCCAATAACTAATTACCTTATCCTAGTTTTCATGGGTTGACTAGGAACCTATGGATTTATCCAGTAACTCACTTCACATCCTAGTTTTCATGGGTTGACTAGGAACCTACTGATACTTCCATTAGCCACTTTCTTATCCTAGTTTTCATGGGTTTACTAGGAACCTATTGACTGATGTCAATTCTTAATCCGGATATAGTTTTCATGGGTTCACTATAAACCAATTAGCCCTTGCAAACTGTACTTAATACATAGTTTTCATGGGTTTACCATGAACCTTATGGTTACTTCCAATAACTACATAATCATATTTTTCATGGGTTTACTATGAACCTTTTGGTTTCCACCAATAACTACTCTATCATAGTTTTCATGAGTTTACTAGGAACCTATGGATTTATCCAGTAACTCACTTCACATCCTTGTTTTCATGGGTTAACTAGGAACCTACTGATACTTCAATTAGCCACTTTCTTATCTTTCATGGGTTTACTAGGAACATATTGACCGATGTCAATTCTTAATCCGTATATAGTTTTCATGGGTTCACTACAAACCAATTAGCCCCTGCTAACTGTCCTTAATACATAGTTTTTATTGGTTTACTACGAACCTTTTGGTTACTTCCAATAACTACATAATCATAGTTTTCATGGGTTTACTATGAATCTTTTGGTTTCCACCAATAACTACTGTATCATAGTTTTCATGGGTTTATCATGAACCTTTTGGTTGCCTCCAATATTACAAAGTTTAGGTATCCTATACTTTTGGTCACCTTGACCCCTTGGATGCAATTCTACTAATTTAGGAGTTTAAGCACTTTATATTCACTACAGAGTTAACTTAGCTGGTTCTTCAAACCCCCTTTTTCCCAAAATACAATTATGGGTGATCATGTGAATATATTCATATTTGAAGAAGTAAAACAAAAATTTAACAATACCACTCCTGTGGGTTTAAGGTCCTTGAAATACTTTTCATATAAAACATAGTTAACACCTTTAACTTATATTTATCAAGACCATACTTCTTTAAAATTACATATTTAAAGTCATTACAAAACTCCTTTATATAAGCCGTGGGGTTTCCTTTAAAAATTTGAGATATGGTTTTAAGACCTTTCGACAACGTCAAAAGCTTCTACTTTCAACCCCTTCGAAAGCTTTGCTTTCGACCCCTTCGAAAGCATAAATCATATTTTTAAAACAATAGGCCCCAACCTTTTTAATACTTTAAAACACTTCATTCGAAACCTTTCGACCTTGTTAAAGTATCATTAAATAAGAGTAGAACCTTTCAAAACCAATGAAGGTCAAACCTTTCGAAACCATTGAAAATCAAACCTTCCAAAAGCATTGGGTTTGTACTTAAAAATATTATTTTGGGTCATAGTGAAAATGGGTGAAAGTATCTCTTTCAAAATCACACTTCTTTTTGGCAAAGCCAGCGGGGTTAAAAGGGCCCTACCTTTTGTTTATACCATGCAAAATTACAAGTATAAATCAGAATTACATAAGGATACAGAGAAAGAGGAGACATAAAATAGCAATTAAACATTGCAAGGACCAAAAACCATAAGCAACACAGAGAAAACCACCAAGCAAGCTGCAAAATGCACCAAGCAAGACAATTCACCACAGAATAAAAGGACCCGAAGCAACCAACCTGAGACACCAAGCATGACCCAAAGCAGCGCAACAATGACCCCATGCAAGCTACCAAAAAATAGCAGCGCAGCAAGGAAATCAAAGGCCCCTAAAATGTTTAGCAATTGAGAGGACCAATATGTGTTTAGTGGTAGAAGAGCCATAAAACACCCTATTGTTCCTTTCCATCCAAAAAAATACACAAACTTCTTCAGGACCCTTAATAATAAATCATCTCTACTCGACTTCCACCTAGTTGCTTTAAAAATATTAAACCATTCAATAGCATATTTCGAACTAGGAGTGTGAAGATTTAAAGACCTCAATACTCTTTTCTAGATGAAGAATGTGTAATGACAGTTAAAAAAAAAGGTGACAAACACTCTCATCTTCATTGCAACATAGAAGACAAGTAGTAGTCAGCACTAGATTTCTTGCTTTAAGCTTATCAAGAGTATGAATACCATTCCTTATCACCTTCCACAACATGATATTTTCTTTCGGGATTGAACTAGAATTCCAAATTCTAGAGTGCCAAGGGAAACTGATTAGAGGAGTAGCCTTGATAATGTGCTTGTAAACCGTAGCAATTGAATGTTTCTTCCCAACCCATAAATCATGCACATTATCCTTTACGTAAACATTGTTCTGAATATTATCCCAAACACGCCTGATAGCATATACTAGAATAAGGAAGATTAATGTATCCATCAGTCCAAAATGAGTTAACCTTAGCATTTCCATTGATCCTTGACTGGACTCTCAAGTTATAATTGATCACATTAGCAAGAATACAACGTTGAGCAGACCATGGATGAAACCAGAAGGAAGTAACATATTCCTTAATAAATTTATGAGATATGGGGAGAAAAACAGACCTGCATCTTAAAATATTTCTCCATACCCAGCTACAATCTAAAGGGGGTTCCATAGTCCAAAAATGCATATTCTTGATTAAATTAATCCTTGTCCAAGAAGCCCAAAGATTATTTTCATTATTCATTAATTTATCAAGTCTTGTAGAAAGAGCTGCCTTATTCCATAATGCCCAGACCACCATTAATGAAAGGACAACAAACAGTTTGGAAGGAAATAGGGATCAATTTCTTTGAAAAAGAATTGACATGCCAAAGAAAATGACTTAAAGCAGAATGTAACATGGATATGAGCTTGGCAGGAAAAATATATATTCTGGCATAGTATAAGCACATGGATGAAGTAATAGATTTTATAACAACTAACCTACCAGCCATAGATAAAAAGGAATCAGACAAGGAGGATAGACTGTCAGTGATTCTTTCAAACAGTTGCAGACATTGATTAGATCTGATTTTTGAAGAGCAAACAGGCATACCAAGATATGTCTCATTATTATCAAAGGAAGATAACCCAGATAATGCAAAAATAATACTCTTCTCATTATCATCCAGCCCTGCAATTTTAATCTAGGATTTGCTTATATTAATATCCAAACCAGTCAACAATTTAAAACTACTCAGAACATTCAAAAACCCATTTATTGACTTACCATTAGGTTTAGTGAACAACATTAAATCATCAACAAAGAGAAGAGATTTTCAGGCTCTTACATAGTGGATGAAAGTCAACAAGCTTAAGAAGCATAGCATTGTTGATAAGGCCAGTGAACAATTCCATGACACACACAAAAAGGTAAGGACAAATGGGGTCCCCTTGCCTTATACCTTGGGTAGCATTGAAATAACCAAAAGTATTACCATTTTGACTTATAGAAAATTTAACAGTGGACATACATGTGAAGATCCAAGCCAAAAAAGGGGAAGGAAAGTTCATTTTATAAAGCATATATATGATTGATTTCCACTGAACAGTGTCATAAGCCTTTTGTATGTCTAATTTCATCACACACCTGGGAGAGATATTAATCCTGTTATAGCCTCTCAAGAGTTCATTGGATAAAAGAATATTATCAGTAATGTCTCTGTGAGGAAGGAAAGCACTCTGGTTATGAGAGATGGTGGTAGCAAGCACTTGCTTCATCCTTGTTGCCATAATTTTGGAGATGATTTTGTATATAACAGTACAACAAGAAATGGGTCTAAATTGGGTAACAGAAGAAGGTTGATGAGTTTTAGGAATCAAAGCAAGCCTGGTGGCATTAATACCAGATAATAATTTGTTGTGTTTAAAGAAATTAAGGATGGCCTTAATCACATCATGCCAAATAATGTCCCAATTGGCTTTGAAGAAATGTGCATTATATCCAATAGGCCCAGGGCTGCTGGAACCATTCATACTGAAAATAGTAGCTTTAATTTCCTCAGTAGAAATTTCCTTTATCAGTAGTTCCTTGTTACTGTTAGAGATGACAGGAAGAGAAACATGAGAGAATAATTGCATGGATATATCATGGATGACTTGGTTGGCAAGTAAATCCTTATAGCAAGTAAATCCTTATAGTAAGCCAGAAAAGCTTCCTGAATGGATTCATGAGTATTACAGGGATTTCCATTCTTATCTTTAATATTACTGACAGAAGAAGAAGCTTGTTTTATCTTTAGGGAATTAAGAAAAATTACTGAATTCTTGTCCCTATGGATTTGCCATTTTAATTTGGCCTTCTGCTTTGCCATTTTGATCTCCTCCCCAAGAGCATTAGTTAAGTTGAGTTTGAGATTAATTTCCTGCTCACCAAGCAAAGTATTATTAGGGCAAAAAGGATATTTTTCTGAACCTACAACAAATTTTCTCTAATTGATGAAGAGATGCTACTTCCATTCCCATAATTAGCCTTCACCCAATTCCTCAAAATGTTCTTCAGATGCCTAAGCTTAGTCTGCAAAATAAACATAGGATTACCAAATACATGCATATTCCAACAGTTAGCAACAATACTTAAAAATTCAGGATTATCAGTCCAATTATTAAAGAATGAAAATGAGGTATTTATTCTCTCAGTGGCCCTGCCCCTATCCAAAATCAAAGGAGAATGATTAGATAAAGAAGGAGGGGGATTTAAGGTATTTAGGTTTGGCCATTTCAACACAGAAGAAAGGTTTTGATAAGATCTATCCAGTTTGCAAAAATCTTTGTTCCCAGATCTGCTGGAGTTATTCCATGTATAAAAACATCCAGATGATGCAATAAGGAGAAGATGGGCATTATAAATAGGATTATTTAGTGGCCAAGTTTGTTGATAAGTAAGTGGAGAACCACCACTTTTACCAGAAGACATTTGCATGCAATTCCAGTCACCAAAACAAAGCCAAGGGTAATTAGATGGGTGAATAGAAGGAAGTTTATCAAGAAACAATTGTCTATGAGAGCAACGATTTTCAACATAGACCACTATTAAGAAAAATTCAGTAGAAGTTGAGATATGAATGATTTGAGAGTGAATGTACTGCCTATGGACACATATAGGGTTAATGGTAAATATGGAGGGATTCCACATAATCAAAATCCTACCAAAAGGAGCTTGAGCCAAATTATGGATATAATTCCAGTTTTTATTTATTAGAGAAGCTACTTTACCAGTGGTTGCATGATTAAGCTTTGTCTCAGCCACAGCCATAAGTTGAATATTATGAGAATTTATAAAGTTGCTAATTTCCATTTGTTTGCTAGGGAATTTGCTCCCCTTATATTCCAAAACCCTAGCATGTCAATCATCATTGAGATTTAGAGGAGGTAGCTCTGGTTCTAACACCTATGTGTGAACTAGTTTGATCATCAAAATGAGACATCTATATTACAGTTTGAGTTATGGAATATTGGATTCCATTGTCAATGTCATTTGAGGAATGAGTTATTTTCTTGGGTCTGCCTCTTTTTGATTTTGATGAGGACTCAGGAATAGATGAATTTTGAGCTGATTGATAAGAGACTGATTCCAATTGAGCAGAGGGGATAAGGTTAGATGGGTCAATATCATTAAATAAGTGGGAAGGCAATGAAATTGAAGAATAAGGTGATTTCAAAGGATAAATTGAGGAAGAGAGTAAAGGAGGTTGGAGAGAGAGAGAGAGGATGGTGATACGTGCATGACATTGTGCATGTCATCAGGAGTGTCACTTGTAATACTGTTGAGAATCCCAACAGAATCATTAATCTGAGGATTTTTGGAAGAGTGAATGTTTTCTGTTGGATATGATTCATTATTCATGAGTTGAAGAATGGAGAAAGAGTTTGAAGTAATAACTGTTCCATTTTCCAAACTGGAAGCATTAATCACCTTATCACATGAGTCATGCAGTAATGATAAAGGCCGCATGTCTTGCATGGATACATTATTAGAAATAATAGGAGCAATCAGGTTGGCATTTAATATTGTTGCACTATCCATTTTAGTAGCATTTTCTTTATCTTTTTCAATTTCACTAGCAACTTCCACACTGTTTAATACAACTCCCTGAAATCCATTCTCCTTTTCAATTGCTACTTCATTTATAACTATAGCATTACTTCTAACATTAACATCGGAATATAATTTAGTTTTCCTCCACACCTTCTGATTAGGTTTAGCTTTCCTTCTTGCCCTAATAGAGAACAACACTTTCCCATTACTCTATTTGTTTTTCTCTTTGCATGAATCACCAACTCCATCCACTTTAGCATTAATTTTCTCCTTATTAACAACATCAATCTATTCTATTTCTTGTCTGAACTCACACTGACTAGAAGCATGACCAAACACTTTACAATGAGTGAAAATAAGAGGTTTCCAAGCATAATCAATCAATACATTAGGGTAGGAATCATCACCCACAGCAATAAATTCTGGCAGTTCTTTATCAGGGGAAATTTCAATTAAACATTTTGCATACTCAAATCTTTTCATTCTTTCGGTATTCTCATTATAACATACTAATCTCCCAAGATGACATGTTAACCAATTAAAACCCAACAGAGACCAAGTAAGAATTGGAATCCTATAAAAATGTACCCATATTGGAATAGACTTAACTGTTGCTTGAGCTGATGCAAAGGAAGGATTCCATTTTGACAGAATGAACATCTTCCCTTTAATAAAGATGGGATCTTTCATAAGAATATTATGCTTATCTTCTTCATTTGAGAACTTGAAATAATAGTTCTGCTTATCAAAAAATATCTCATATGACCCTTTAAGTTTCCAAACGTTTATCAAATGAGCTTTAAGTGCCATGAAGTTGATTGTTCCTGCTAGAAAGAAACCAACCAAGCACTCGGACCAAGCTTTGATACCTTCATTAACAATCTCCAGTGGTGGTTCAAGGGGAACACGTGAGTACGGTAAATCAAAGTGAACAGGTTTGTAAACACCAGCATTCTTGGGTTTACATGTAAAAAGAGATGACCATTTAGATAGTGGAGCAGGATTAGGAACTAGCTTAAGAAGTTGAGAAAAAGGATTGGAATCAGAAAGAAAGGAAGCAGTGGATGGTAGAGGAGGAAAAGAAAGGTTGGACAGAGGGGGAGGAGGCAAGGAAGAAGATGGAAGGGAAGGATCAGGTGGTTGAGGAGGAAACGGTGACCCGACAGGGTTAAGGACAGTTGAAGGAGAAGGAGGAGAGGGTGATGTTACAGATGATAGGTTGAGAGGGATGGGTGTGGAAGAGGAGGCAAGGACATACGGTATGGTGAGAGAGATGGGAATGGAAGAGGAAGCATGGACACCATGTGAGGACATGGAGGAGGAAAAGAAAGGAAAATATTGGGGAAGTTTGATGGTGTCAAAACCATCCTTTCGAAGCATTAAAACATCTGGGAAACAATTGAACCTTTCGACAACGTCGAAAGCTCCTGCTTTCGACCCCTTCGAAAGGTTTGGAAAGCGGCTTGTTTTTATAAAAACCATTAAACCTTTCGACAATGCCGAAAGCTCCTGCTTTCGACCCCTTCGAAAGCTTTAAACAAAAAAATAAAGGCGGCAGCTCTTTTTTCAAAATCCTCTTTGAAACAACCTTTCAAAAACATAGCTTTCGACTGTGTCGAAAGCTCCTTTCAAAACCATAGCTTTCGACCCTGTCGAAAGCAAGCATAGTTTTCGACCTTGTCGGAAGCTCTTTATAAAATCAACCGTTCGAAATCATAGCTTTCAACCTTGTCGAAAGCAAGCATAGCTTTCAACCTTGTCGGAAGTTTTTAAAACAGGTAAGTTTTTCTTTTTCAAATCAAAGTAAACTAAGGGTCCATCTCCTTCGAAAGCAACCCCTCGACACCACACCTTCCGACTTGGTCCAATTCACTGCAGACCACCTGAATGATATCATGTGCATTGCTTTCGACCTTGCTGGTCATTGAAGTTGAAAGGTCTTGGTCGATAGGTCTAAGTCGAAAGTTTGCCAAAGAAGGCGGAACCACCTTTTTCTAGGTAAAAGCTGATTATGCCAAAATAAGTAAACTTTTTGTAACAAACTTGCCTACTTGTAAACATTTGATTGGCTTTCACAAATTTTAAATAATTTGGATAATATTTGTCGCATTTTCTCAGATCTAAATCAAATTAACATTTAACAAATAAGCCCTTCCTCTTATAAAAACAATTAAATCATTTAGGTCCTCCTTTCGAAATAATTAATTTCCATACTAAATCACTTAGGAAAAATCGCCAAAAATTCCAAAAATTCACTTTAATCATGCTATCTAACATATCAAAATTTCAGACCCAAATTCATAATACATTTTCCAAAATAAATTTTATAAACCCAAATAGCCATATTTTCCTTTGAAAATTCATAACTAATTCTCCACGGCTTGGAAAATTATGAAAATTTAAACCCAACTCCAAAATCATGCTATCCATAACATATAATTTTTCCATGGCATTTCAAAATCATTAAATCTTGGTTTTACACTAAAACCATATATCTTCTTTAAACAACCATTTTTAAACATATATAAATCATAAATCAAGCATATCATCATTCAATATATTATAAAAACAGATTTACCATTAAATTTGAAACCATATGAATATAAAGCCAAAATAGAAATGTAGAAATTATCATTCACTTTGGATTGGATAAGGAAATTGATGATTGATTGAGATTGATTTCTTCTAGCTTGAATCCTAAGCTTAAATTTGATTTTCTCTTCTTTCTTCCTAATGGCCGTCCTTGCTTTCTTACGGTTATAAATTTTTTGTTTGAGATAAAAGTGAATGTGCATGACAAGTGGAAATGGTATAAGGATGGGAAATATGGGCAGCTGCTTACCCTAATGCCCTTGTGTTCAATTACTTAACCATTTATCGGTTCATTTAGTTAAATAAGCACGACCACTTAATTTATTAATCAACCTCGACCTCCTTATCTACATTATTCTATTTAATTTATTCTAATTAAATCTCTAGAATAATGTCACTAAAAATTAGGAGTGTTATAGGAGTATCGTAAAATATTTTTATTTTATTCATATCAAGTCGTATGATTCTATAAATATGGGATATGACTATTAAGCTTATTTTGCACACCTATGATTTTTCTTGGATTTTTGTGTGACCATTTTGACCCTGAAAACCTTGTTGGGTTATAACTTTTGATAGGAGTTTAATTAGGTTCTCAAACCACTTCCATTGATTTAGGATAATGATTTCCCATTCCATAAAGTGGTCATAATTGGAAAATGGACATAAGGTTAGGAAGTTATGCCTGTTTTAAGTTTAGACAGTTGTTGGCCAATATTAGTGTGTAACTAATTAAACCCATAAGTAAGCCCATTAGTCTAATTTGATATTAGTATAAATAGAGGGTTGTGGAAGTCAAATTAAAACTTTTCCCTCTTCCCAAATCAGATCTAAACCCTTACTAATCCTAATTTCATCCAAAATTACATAAATTACTCTCTGATCTTTGCCAAATCAATAATTAAAGAGAAGATCATCAAATAGAAGTTAGAGATCATCATTTTGGTTGATTTTCTTTATTATACTATCTGTATACAAATATGGTATTATAAAAAATTACTAGTGGCAATATAGATTTAACATGTGTGTGTAAAAGTCTAAACTATGTATATATATGGTATTATAAATATATGTATACAAACAATATACGCATATTAGTGACAGAGTGTGTGTTATATATATGCATTTCGATATTCATATGGAATTATCATATGCTTATGTAAGTATAATATATATGTATATAAAATAGATATAAATCCCAATATTTATATGTCTATATATATTATAAACATGTTTATTGTACCGACCCGTATTTTTTGATGATTAAAATATTAAATTTATTAAGTTTTGGGAATTTAATGTTTTGAAATTTTTTTTAAGATTTATTAAGGAGAAGAATAACTAGAATGTAATTTTAATGATGTTAATTTAAGGTAATTGATAAACTAATTTATTGTAATTCCAATTAATTGAAATGATTGTAAATATAAAATTTGGTTATAAATTGTAAATAGTAAATAAACCAAATGTTGTAATAAAAAGAGAAATTATATGTAATTAATCGGAATCGGGTAATATAGAATGGTTAATCAGTAGGTGAATTTATTAGCTTGGCTTGAAAACAATAAACATATAAATGTGTTCGAGTTGGTAAGTTGTAACAATGGCTTAATTATAAATTCACTATTTAATTCGTTGAAATAAATTGGAAATCAATTGCAATTAATTTACTAAAATATTGCAGTTAATGTGAATTAAAATGATAACTGTAGAATATTGATGTAATAAATGGTAAACCAATGTTAGTTATATCCATAGAGTAATAGTGGATTGAATAATAAGATGAAAAATCAAATAAATGGATTTATTGGAATTTAAAATAATAATTTATTTAATTAACGAGAAAATAGACATTTTGGCCACTGTCTATGATTTTGATGAAACTAGTTTCATCGGATCCGTAACGGAGAGTTATTGAAGGATTTCAAGTTTCGTAGCGATCGGACTTGTCGTTTGATCGTGCAGGCTCGTTACGCGTAGAAATCAATTTAGTGAATTCAATTTGAAAAAAGCTGATTTTAAAAGCTAACTTCTTCATACAATGGAATTAGGACTTGAAACCTGCTCCACTGAATTTAAAAATATCAAAAACATCTGTTTGCACAAAAAATGGGCAAACACCTCCAAGTCGTATGATTTAGTCGGTTTTATATTGTTTTTAGTGATCTGGATGATTTATGCAAATATGAAAAAACCAGGGACTAAACTGTAAAAGACACACAGATTTATAGTGGTTCAGCCAGAATGTGCCTACGTCCACTTTATATATTATTTCTCCTTTCTTGTTCAAATTACAAGTACAAAGCTGAAAGTTGTTTGAAAGTTCTATCTGTGCTTGAGCTCTCAAACTTCCCCCCATTGCTGTACCCTTACCCCTCTATTTATAAAGTGAGGATGGGGGTAGGGGTCTTGGATGTATATAGCTGCTGGTGGGCCTGGGCTGGTGCAATCTGGCCTGGCCAGGTTGGTTCGGCAACGCCTTGGTTCAGAGGTGGTTGGAGTGGCTTTGGTTCGGGAATATGTTGGTTCGACAGTGGCTCTGGTCCGGGAATATGTTGGTTCGGCAGTGGCTCTGGTCCGGGAATATGTTGGTTCGGCAGTGGCTCTGGTCCGGGAATATGTTGGTTTGGCAGTGGCTCTGGTCCAGGAATATGTTGGTTCGGCAGTGGCTCTGGTCCGGGAATATGTTGGTTCGGCAGTGGTTCTGGTTTGGTGATGGTTGGTTCAGCAGTGGCTCTGGTCTGGGAGTAGATTGGTTCGGTGGTGCCTTCTTCCCTTTGGTTCGGTGGTGGTGGAAACGCACCCAACATTTGCCCCCTAAAGTGGGGCATATGCCAGCATATGTCGTGCTTTGTTTCATTTGGTCCTACGTGCCGAACCAGTTGGTTCGGTCATCCTTGTTTGCCTATAAATACGGGCTTCATGTCTCTGTTCATCTTCCATCGTCTGAAATAGCCGAACCAACTACGTACCGAACCAGACTCGACTGTTTGAAGTTGCCGAATCAACTAAGTACCGAACCAGACTCGACTGTTTGAAATTGCTGAATCAACTAAGTACCGAACCAGACTCGACCACCAGACCAGGTGAGGTTTTCCTTCTGCTGAATGAACTGTTATGATTAAACTATCGAATGGGATCGGAGAGCACGAGTACCGAATGAATTCCAGGCCTTGAACTACCGGATGAACTTGAGTGCCAAATGAACTTTAGTCTCGAACTACCGATCAGGCTTTTAAGTTTTGAATTATGAACGATATTCCATGCCGTATGTACTTGCTTGTTTATGTCTCTACATCCTTATCCTAACAATGTGTTTTCTCGTGTTGCAGATAATGTCTCATAAAGTTGAAACTCGACCAGAAAAGAAGAAATCCCAGGACAAAGAAGATCCTTCTGCAGTGCCCCCAGCTCAGTCAGGACTGGGACGTCATGGGCCCACCCTGAGGTCACTAGTAGATGGGTATGGCCCTCAGGAGCTTCTGAACTCACCTCCTGACTGTTTCCCTAGCTCTCTCAAAGGCGAGCAGCTTGACGTTATTTCTCGCTCCTTTGGGATTGACAGAGCGTGTATGCTATTGCCGGGGGAAGGAGTGATGCCATATAATCCCCCCGAAGGATATTTCGCCTATAGTAGGTACCATTGTATGTGTGGGGCCATTCCTCCGATCAATGCTTGGATACTCAGCTTCACCACCTACTTGAAGGTGGCTCCATTTCAGCTTCAGCCTAACTCCTACGCCATCCTGGTGAGCATGTTTGTCATTTTCCAGAGGAGATACAGGCGTCCTCCCTCCAACCAGGAGATCTGGTATTTGTACAATTTGAGAGGCTATAAGAAGGGGTCTCCATACATCAGCTTGGAATCGGCCGTATCTTTCAAGCCGGTCCTGGACTTATATTCGAAGTTCAGTATGTTCAAGAAAGAATGGTTTTTCGTCAAGGATGACTCTGTCTCTATTCGTCGCTTCACCTCTGGCTGTAAGTTGAAGCTTATTTATGATTTCCGTTCTAACTGCAATGCTTCTTCTCATGTTCTTTTATTTCTTGCTAGCGACAGGTGGTTTTGCGGTCGTGGAGAACGATCGCCTGGTTCAGATGGCTATGGAAATAGAAGCCATTACGGGAAGGGATAGGTCGGCTTCTTACCTGATCAGGAACGCTACACTTCTGGGGCACAACCTTATTCTACCACATCAATCCGTGGTCAAGCAGAGAGACACGGCGGAGGAGAGGGCTGCCAAAGCTACAGGAGGGGCCACGGTGAAGAGCAGCAAAAGGAGACCCTTCTCGATACATCCAGTCGCTGGGGGGAAGAAAATCAAGAAGTCCGATGGACCCTCTCCCAGCACACATCCAGATGTTCAGGAGGAGGAAAATGTGGAGGGGGTAAAAGGCGAGGATGAAGGAGGTGAGGCAGAGAGTGGAAGTGGTAGAGAAGGTGACGGTGATCGTCATGGCAATGATGGTGGCGAAGGACAGGGCGGTGATGGCACCGGGGCTTTGCCTCCTGGGCAGACAGGCGTGATCCAAGAGTGGACGGATGATGCTCTCTGCCAAGCCTTCGAAGAGTTGGAGGAAGGACCGGCCTTGGCGGAGAAGCCCAAGAAAGCTGATAAGGCTGGGACCGGCGCCGATTTATCTTCCGGGAGTGCTTCTACTGGGGCAACTTCTGCGATTCAAGGTGAATTTCTCTTTATTCTTTTTAATTCTTGAATGATGGTTCAATGCATGCTGGTGACACATGGTTTTCATTCCAGGAGCGGGCAAAACAGTTAAGACCTCAGATCTTCGGCACAGGCTTGAACAATACAAACTCCTCAAAGCTTCTGCCAAACCGAAGCCTCCTACTAACCTCCCTGGAGACGTAGTCGGCTATCGTCCTCTTCTTGGAGTTATTGAAGAAGATATACAAAAGAGGAAGAGGAGTCGATCTTCGTTTGAATCTCTTCCTGGCCCTCCGACCCCACTCCAGCCTATTCACGATATTACGGAGGATGATACTGAGTTTATGCCTTCCCCACATCCATCTGAGAATACAACCTTCACCCCGATAGATCACCCTGGCTTGGTTCGTAATCCGTTTGCGGGTCATCCAGACCTGGACCCGGCCTCTCATGACATCTCCTTCGATGAGGCTACTGGTGAGCACCTTCTCCCTCGCAATCCTATGGTACGGGTGCTTGACGAAGCTAAGTCCCTGGAACTTGATTTGCTTACCACCTGGGTTGTAACTCTGGGGGATGAAGCTAAGGCGAACATCGACCGGGTTGCCGAGGAGACCAGGAAATTGATGGGGCATCATGCCCGACTAGTCAAGGCCGGGGAGGAAATTGGGAGTGCGAACATTCGGTTACGGTTAATGGTTTCCGACCAGGCTAAGCAACTTGCCGATCAAGCCATTCAAATTTCTCAGCACGAGGCCGCATCCAGGCAACTGAAGAAGACTATGGAAGAGGCCAGCAGGGCAGAGTTGCGAAAAATGGAGACCGCCTGCAAGGAGCGGATTGACATGGCCATTGCGACGGTGGATGAGGATCGACAAGCAGACCTCGAGCGGGTACAGGAATTATCGGGGAGACTCGAGGTCGCGGAGCTTGCTCAGTCCAGGTTGAAGGAGGAGATGGAGGCGATGAGGATATCCCTACAGGCTGATCGCTTACGATATCGATCGGAGAGGGATGCTGCCGTTCTAAAGCTGCGTGCTTCTGAGGCCCGAATGAGGGAGCTTGAGGAAAACGAGGGGATGATGGATGAGATGCTCCAGGATATGTATTTCCGCACTTGGAAACAGGGTAACTTATCCTGGATGGATGATTACCCCCGAGTTATGGCCAGGATTTATCTCAAGGCTCTGGAGGAGGCTAGGGCTGATGCGGATAAAGAGGGTGGCGCGGTCTTTAGAATGGATGTGGTCACTGCCCAGTTTACCAAGGAAGAGAAGGTGGCGGTGAAGGAGGGTATGCGGCTGCTTGCCGCTGAGGAGGCAGGTGTGCAAGTAGAGGATGATGATCAGGATGGTCAGGAAGCAGGCGTAGGTAAGTCTTCCCTCCTCGTCTTTCCGTTAACTTGGTTGCTTATCACTAATGAATTCTTTCTTTGACCGGACAGGTGGGCAACATGACACGGGTAAAGCTCCGATGCAGCCGGCTCCTTGACTTGACCTGGATATCTTTTTGTGGACTTGACATTGTTGTATATGTTAGTCCCAAAACAGTAATGTAACTTTTAGGTTGTCATTATGCTACTTGTAATAAACAACATTATTCTTGACGTGTAATTTTTTAACTTAAGCTGATTTTGTCGTTTTTGAATGTTTTTGCTATTTTGACACGTTGTGTGAGAAATATAGCTGTACGTGTGCTTGTAATTCAATTGTGTTTGATGTCAAGTTCTCGTTGAAAACATAATTTCATGCCTTGCAATGCTAGTGTGATGTATGAATAAATTATAGTCATGTATTTGTACACAAAAGAAGAAAATACCGCCTCTCATGTTCTAATTGTAGACGGCAGTTTTTGAATATCTTGTATGATCGAGTATGGAAAGCGGCCTAGTGTCCCGTTGTGAGTTCCCACTCCCATTAGCGAATGTCTCCTATTCTGTGTCCTGTACTTTAGGGATCGTTATAGAGGATAGGAGAAAAGTCTTTTAAATAAAATTGAAATATGAGATAAAGTAAAACTTCCAATCACGGAAGGCCTTCGATGTGCTTAAGTTTGTGGCAAACGGGCTTTGTAGTCACTTTCCCTAGCTGTGGGTCTTGGAGACATTTGTCACCCATCTTACGCCTCCGTGGGGAGTTAATCTTTTTTACCACAGCCGTACTTAAGACACACCAGAGCCGAGATCGCGCACAGTAACTACCCAGGCCATTATGGGCCGTAATCGTGGGTATTATTCGATTTACTGTGGCCGGCTAGCGTGGGTGCCGATCGTCAACCGTGAACTACCCCTGGCTGGCCATACCTTATGTTAGGGCTTAAAGTAGGTTCACGGCTGCTGGCGAGCCGAACGCCGTAATGAGCTGCCTCGGCTATAGTCGGCCTTCTCGGTGGCTTATAATCGGCTCATTACAGTTGGCTTTGAGGGCCGTCACGAGCAATGAGTTAACCCGCAGCAGAGGGATGCCGGAGCAAAAGTGTCTCATTGGCGAGGGCATAGATTCATATAGTACATGTTAGGTCTTGTCCAAGAGAAGTCGCGCTGTGGAGCGCCTTGAGTGAAAATGCTATTTGCACAGGGTTTTGTTCAACAGAAAAGGATAAAGTTAACAAGCAGCCAATATATAAAGGAACAAGCTAAAAAAGAGACAAGGTTTTTAAAGTGGTTCGGCACGAAAATGCCTACGTCCACTGATTCTCTTTGTTAATTCACTTCATATGGACAGTACAAGTTAAGAAAAGTATCGACGGAGGTGTTGGATGTTCCATGCCCTCTGGAACACCTCTCCGTCCACTGTTGACAAAATACAAGCTCTATTGTGGAGATCTTTATGAATTACATATGGTCCATCCCAGATTGGATCTAGTGCTCCAGGGCGAGGGAAGATTCGCTTGAGGACAAGATCTCCTTCTTGTAAGATACGATGCTTGACCTTGGAGTTGTATTGTACTGCCACTTTTTGCTTGTAGGCTGCTGCTTTGAGGGCTGCATCATTTCTTCTCTCCTCAATTAGATCCAAAGACATGTGAAGGAGTTCTTCGTTCTCTTCTGGGTTATAGTGGATCCTACGGTGGGAAGGCACGATGGTTTCAACTGGGAGCATAGCCTCTGATCCGTATGCCAAAGAGAAAGGAGTATGCCCCGTTGATGTTCTGAAAGATGTGCGATAGGCCCACAGTGCCGTAGGGAGTTCATCCACCCAAGCGCCCTTTGACTTTTCGAGTTTCTTTTTTATTAGAGTTTTCAGAATTTTGTTGACGGCTTCGACTTGTCCGTTTGCCTAGGGATAAGCTACGGATGAGAAGATTTTGTGAATTCCGTGCTCTTGGCACCAGTTGGTGAACTCCTCGCTGTCAAAATGAAGTCCATTGTCCGATATAATTTTGAATGGGACTTCATACCTGCATAGAACATTTTTGATCAAGAAGTTAATAACTTTCGCTGAAGATACTTTATTCAGGGTTTCTGCTTCCACCCATTTGGTGAAATAGTCGACTGCCACTATAGCATATTTGGCCCTGCGTCGGCCCATTCGCAGTTCGCCGATCAGGTCAATTCCCCATACTTCAAAGGGCCAAGGGCTGGTCATTTGAGTATTCTCAGTTGTTGGTAGCCACAGAATCTTAGCAAACTTCTGACATCTGTCACATTTTCTGACGAAATCTAAGGCGTCCTTGCTTAAGGTGGGCCAGAAATATCCATATCGGAGTATCTTTTTTTTCCAAAGTCTGCCCTCTAGTGTGATCTCCATAGCTTCCTTGATGGATGTTGGATAAGATTTCCTTGGCTTCCCTTCCAGCGACACACCTTAATAAGGGGTTAGAGAAGCCGCGCCGATAGGGGATGCCTTCTTGTATTGTGTAGCGGGAAGCTTTCCTCAAGATTTTCTTGACTTCGTTACGCCCGTTGGGTAGTGTGCCGCTTTGTAAATAGTCTCGGATGGGAGTCATCCAAGTTGCTCCTTCGGTTGCAGCTATTAGATTCACTTGCTCAAAACTTGGGGTCAGTTGCTTTGAGATGGCTACTGCTCCGGAAATAGCGCCGTCTTTCATGCTAGCTTGCTTCGCCAATTCGTTGGCCTCTTGGTTCTTTTCCCAAGGGATGTGTTTGATTAAATAGCGATCCAATCGATTGAGAAGCAACTTGGTCTTCTTTAAATATGCCACGAGTCGTTCTTCTCGAGCCTGGAATTCTCCTAGTATTTGATTTACAATAAGTTGAGAATCGCTATGAAGACACAAAGAATTGGCTCTGATTTCTAAGGCAAGTTCTAATCCAGCTATCACTGCTTCATACTCTGCATCGTTGTTGGTGGCAGCGAATTCCAACCTTATAGCATAGTGTAGCTTATTTCCCCTGGGAGTGATTATTACCACACCTGCATCCGAGCCTTGTTCGTTTGACGCACCATCCACAAAGAGATTCCACTTGATGTCTTCTGCTACTTCCGATTGCTCCTTACCTTCGTTGGTAGTGAATTTGGCAATGAAATCGGCCATGGCTTGTCCCTTGATGGCGGTTCGAGGATGATAGGTGATATCATATTGACTTAGTTCAATGCACCATTTAAGTAGTCGCCCAGAAGTGTCGGGACGATGGAGTACTTCCCTCAGTGGTTGATCGGTCAGAACTCTAATGGAATGGGACTGGAAGTAGCGACGCAGTTTCCATGATGTGATTAGCAAACAGTACGCTAGTTTCTCAAGTTTAGGATATCTGGTTTCCGCCCCGGTAAACCTCTTGCTTACAAAGTATAATGGCCGCTGCGTGCGTTCGTCTTCTCTATCCAATGCGGCGCTTAGAGCATGAGATGACACATCAAGGTATAGGTATAGCTCTTCGCCTTTGTTCGGAGTTGAGAGTACTGGTGGTCTCTGGAGGTGTTCGATTAAGTTAAGGAAAGCTGTTAAGCATTCGTCAGTCCATTCGAATTTTCCTTTCTCTTTCTTTAGAGCTTCGAAGAAGGGGATGCATTTGTTGGTCGCTTTGGAGATGAATCTGCTCAGGGCGGCCACCTTCCCATTTAGGCTCTGCATTTCCTTTCGGGTAGAAGGTATCCTGATATCCTTCAGAGCTCGGACTTGTTCAGGGTTTGCTTCAATCCCTCTGGCATGGACGATGAATCCTAGAAACTTTCCTGATGATACTCCGAAGGAGCACTTTAGGGGATTCAACTTCATTCCATATTGGCGGTACTTGAAACATTTCATCCATGTGGCTTACGTGATCGTCGGTTCCCCTTTACTTTACCAGCATATCATCGACATAAACTTCCATAGTTTGTCCTATTAGCCCTGCAAACATCTTGTTGAAGAGGCGCTGATAGGTGGCCCCTGCGTTTTTAAGTCCGAAAGGCATTACCTTGTAGCAGTACAATCCCCGATCAGTGATGAAACTAGTGTGGTCTTGATCGGGAGCATGCATATGAATTTGGTTATATCCTGAGTATGCGTCCATAAAAGATAAGAGTTCGTGCCCGGCTGTGCTGTCCACAAGCTGGTCGATTTGGGGAAGTGGGAAGCAATCCTTCGGGCAGGCGTCATTTAAGTTGGAGAAGTCAATGCATGTTCGCCACTTCCCATTAGCCTTCTTCACCAGCACCGGGTTGGCGATCCACTCTGGGTAGATGGCTTCTCGTATGAAGTCATTGGCAAGTAGGTTTTTTACTTCTTCATCGAGGGCTGCTGATCGTTCTGCCCCCATACTTCTCTTTTTCTGTTTTACTGGTGCCTTGGTAGGATCAATGTTTAGTACGTGGCATGCTATGTCAGGGGAGATTCCGGTCATGTCAGCGTGTGACCATGAAAATACATCTAAGTTGTGGCGGAGAAAGTCAATGAGTTGTTCCTTCAATTCTGCTTTTAGTTGGGACCCGACTTTCAATAGTCTACTCGAGTCATGTCGGTCTACAGATACAAATTCCATAGCCTCTGCAGGCTCGGCGGTGCCCTCCTCCTCTTTGTCCCTGGGGTCTAATTCATTGAAAGGGTCGCTGGTATATCGAAGAGGAGGGGCTTTCTTTAGTTGCTATGCTTCCAAACTTTTTGTGCAGAGGGCAATCTCTACGCTCTTCCCTTTATCCTTCCTGTGGTTGTTGCGAAGTTCAGTTACATAGCAGTCTCGAGCAATGTCCTGGTCTCCCTCTACTTCCCCTACTCCATTGTCCGTTGGAAATTTCATCTTTAGGCACCATGGGGCCAGGACAATTTGGAAGTCAGACAAGGCTGGCCTTCCTAAGAAGGCGTTGTAGGCCAAGTGGTTTTCTATCAGCACAAATGTCTATTTCCGCACAACGGAGCGGGGATGACTTCCTATTTCAACAAAGAGGTCCAGTTGCCCGAGGGGCATCTTCGCATCTCCAATGAAACCGTGTAGTGGTTTATTGCAGGAAGAAACATCCTTTATTGACAGCTTCATTTTGTCGAATGCATGCTTGAATAGGATATTTACTGAGCTTCCAGTGTCTACCAGAATTCGGAAAACTTCGGCTGGACCGAGCCGGGTAGAGATAACCATGGGATCCATGTGAGGGTACTGCCTTCCCTCTAGGTCACGCCTACTGAATGTGACGTCATCACTCTCTTTCCGCTTCGGGTGGCGTTCTTCTATAACAGAATTAACGCAGTCTTCATTGTTTCTAAGTGACTTTCCATATCTTTCCATCTCTGCCCAGCTTCTGTCGGCGATGTGTGGTCCTCCCGAGATGGTATGGACCACTATCTTCTCTTGACTGGAGCCGCTAGTGTTGCGATTTCCTCTGCCTATCTCTGGGGAGGGTAGCCTTGGGTTCTCATTGGCAAGAGCTGGAGTCCTGTTCTGACCTTTTACATAGCGTTCCAGTCTCTTCCTTCTGATGTGTTCTTCAATCAAGTCCCGGAGATGATGGCATTCATTGGTATCATGCCCATGAGATTCGTGGAAGCGGCAAAACTTTCCAGATTTAAGTGCGTCATCTGATTCCTTCTTGTATGGCGGGTGTTTGTATCTAACTTCGGCTTGGGTGGCAAGGAAGATGTTTTCGATGGTTTCATTCAAAGGAGTGTAAGTGTCGAATCTCAGTCCTGGCCGATATAGACGCTCTTCTCCCTTCTTGCCCCCAGCATTGTCTATAGAATCATTTCTTCGAACGTCCTTTGCTATAGCGGGCATGTTGCCGTGAGCTGCCTTATTTTGTTACCCTGACTGCCCCTCAGTGGCAGCGTCTTCAAGCCTCATATATTTCCCGGCTTCATGGAAGAAATCGGGTAAAGTAGCTGGTTTTTCTTTTGTCAATCTTCTAGCAAATTTAGTATCCGGATGCACACCACTACAGAGGGCCATTAAGATAAGCTTCTCATCGGCATCTTGGACTGCGACCGCTGCGGCATTAAATCGGGTTAGATATTGCTGCAGCTTCTCTCTAGGTTTCTGTTTGATACTGGATAAGGAATAAGCGTCCTTGGGTTGTTCCACATGAATGCGGAACTGGCTGATAAACTTTTCTTTCAGCATCTCCCATGAGCTGATGGATCCTTGGGGTAGATGACAGAACCAGGAGGTAGCTAGATCTGCTAAGAATAGTGGAAAGCATTTGCACAGTACTCCCTCTGTTGCTCCACTCATGAGCATATGCTGTGTGTATCTCTATAAGTGTACAACGGGGTCGGAGGTTCCTTTGTAAGGTTCCATTGTTGGCATTTTCCATTCTCGGGAAGTGATGGCAATTTCGATATTGCGGGCGAAGGGGCTGGTTACCCTAGCGCCTATCCCTCGATCTCTTTGATCCCGTTGGACGCACTCTCTAAACAAGCGTGCTATCCTTTCATCAGAATTTGGAGCAAATAGAAATGAGTTCGGCTCTGCTCTGTGGGATTGATTCCGTCCAGATGACCTGTAGGGGTGGTATCGTCTATCATTCCTGACATTTTCCAGTGGCTGTCTTTGGTCTTCTGGGAGCATGCTAGGGTCGGCTACAGTTGGCCCTTGCCTTGATCTTTCCCTGCTGGGTTCTGATCTAAGCACTTCCTCGGGTCCAACTTCGAGCTGAACTCTAGCTCGGCCCCGTTCATTGGTGTTTCCGTGGTTAGGCAATATGACAGGCTCGGCTACAATTGACCTCCGCCCGGTACCTCCCCCATAAGATTCGGTTCCAAGCGTTTCCTCAGGTCTAACTTCGGGCTGAGCTCGGTCTCGACTCCTACCATGGCTGCTTCTGTCGTTAGCTCCTTCGAAGAAGGAAGATCTTTGTTGTCTCTGAGATCCTCCAGACTGGGACTCAACCCATGATTCGGTGTTGTGGTTGGACTCTTCAGCATCCCTGAAGCATGACATGAGTTGGTCCACCAAGGCTTCCTGCTGGATGTGAAGCGGTTAGCCACTTCAGCCACAACCCTGTCTAGATCTGCCCTAGTAATTGCTGCCGGCTGTTCTGTGGCAAGGGTTGTCGGATTTTCCTGACCTTCATTTGGTACTGCTGCTGGAATGGGACGATTTACTTGCTCTATGACCACTGGATCTGGAAGACTGCTGGTTGCGATGTTTTTTCCTTTGTTAACATCTTTCTTCTGCTTGGGAGGCATGTCTTCCAAGCAATGTGCGACGCTGATAGGAAGAAAGTTAAGGGAGAAGCTGAAGTCCGGGGTTCAGCGTTCTCAGTGAAAGCACCAAAAATGTTTGCACAAAAAATGGGCAAACACCTCCAAGTCGTATGATTTAGTCGATTTTATGTTGTTTTTAGTGATCTGGATGATTTATGCAAATATGAAAAAACCAGGGACTAAACTATAAAAGACACACAGATTTATAGTGGTTCAGCCAGAATGTGCCTACGTCCACTTTATATATTATTTCTCCTTTTTTGTTCAGATTACAAGTACAAAGCTTTGATACAAGTATATGAAAGTTGTTTGAAAGTTCTATCCGTGCTTGAGCTCTCAAACTTCCCCTCATTGTTGTACCCCTACCCCTCTATTTATAGAGTGAGGCTGGGGGTAGGGGTCTTGGATGTATATAGCTGCTGGTGGGCCTGGGCTGGTGCAATCTGGCCTGGCCAGGTTGGTTCGGCAACGCCTTGGTTCAGAGGTGGTTGGAGTGGCTTTGGTTCAGGAATATGTTGGTTCAGCAGTGGCTTTGGTTCGGGAATATGTTGGTTCGGCAGTGGCTTTGGTTCGGGAATATGTTGGTTCGGCAGTGGCTCTGGTCCAGGAATATGTTGGTTCGGCAGTGGCTCTGGTCCGGGAATATGTTGGTTCGGCAGTGGCTCTGGTCCGGGAATATTTTGGTTCGGTAGTGGCTCTGGTCCGGGAATATGTTGGTTCGGCAGTGGTTCTGGTTTGGTGATGGTTGGTTCGGCAGTGGCTCTGGTCCGGGAGTAGATGGTTTGGTGGTGAGTGATTCGGTGGTGCCTTCTTCCCTTTGGTTCGGTGGTGGTGGAAACGCACCCAACAACATCTATTTTGATAAATGGGATGACCTAGTTTCGTTTCGGAAGCGGAACGAGCTTTTCGGGTCGTTATTGTCATTTCAAACCGGTTTGATGCATTCATTCTTTCTTATCGGGCCTGGTCTATATAAATAAAATTTTCTAAACCCTAGTAGCCTTTCTATATCTTATTACAGTACATACAACTCCATCTGTCTGTTCCTTCTTCTCAAATGGCAGAAACCCTAATTCCAAGTTTCAATTACAAATCAAAACCAAATCCAAAAATAAAACTCCTCAAAATATGTCAAATTATATATGGTTTCGAAGATCTCGACAAATTGAGTCGACGTCTAGTGTTCATTTTTGGGAACCGTGATCGAGTCAATGGCTAATGGTGGTCAAAGTTGAATTTGGGGTTTTCATTCTGGGTATCAATCAACGAAATTGATTTATGGGTTTTGTGGAGTTTGTCACGTGGAGTCATGGGCTGGTGATCGTTTGGGCTAGATTGGCCTGAGACGATCAGAGAATGACATTAGGGTTTTGAAACTCTAGTTATGGGTTGGCGACGCACGTAGATAGAGGCGATCGGAAGGGGTTGGCTGTGAAGGCAGCGACGTCACGAGTTGAACGGCGGTTGTGCCGTGGGCCGTAGTGGCATGTAGAGGCCGTGATTTGGTGGTCAACGTTGTGCTATGGTCCTATTTCATAGGTTGTGTAGGCGCGATCTTGGCCGGTGAGAAAAGGTGATGCGTGAACATGAAAGTTAGGCTGATGCAGTAATGTTTGTTTTTCCTTTTTGTTTATTTTAATTTTAATTTAATTTCAAAACGTTCTAACCTTAATAACTTTTTCATATTAACTCGGATTCACACGCGGTTTTCTCCACTGCGATCGTATTGGAATTCCAGACATTATGGATCTGGTTTGGACAAATTCTGAGACAATTCAAATTTTGGGCTAAAATAGGACTTTAAATCAATTTGATTCCAAAGGTGAGTGTTTTAACCCATACTAAATTATCTTATGTTAGTTAAATTAAATTTATGATGTGATTAGAAATTGATTGACTGATGTTTGGTTCATTTAAATTATCATTCCAGTTAAATATGACTTTTACTGAATGTAATCGCCATTTAATTTAATATTGAAGTTTAAATTGCCTGTTAAAGACTTGTAATGATAATCGGTTAAGTGTTGTTGTTCATTGGTTGATTTGAATGGTGGTTGTGATGAATGTTTGATTATTGATATTGGATGAATGGATGTTATATTTATATTGTTATAACACTGCAGGTTCCCTTAGTTATTGCTAGGAAAATCACTGTGGGTTGAAATGGTACATACCCGAACGATCTATAGATTAGGGAAAAATTGTTATGGGTTGAAATGATAGACCCAAGCAATTTATGAATTTTGAATTTATTTCGGGATTGCGGGTTGAAATGATATATACCCGTAAAATTTAAAATTATTGCGGGTTGAAATGATATATATCCGTATCACTTGACCATAGGGTTGAAAATTATATACGGACACCGAATTGGTTAAATTAACTGATTTTTAACCATTAAATTGGATTTAGTTAAATAATATTTTGAAATAGAATTTGATTTATATAAAATGAATTATTTTCGAAA
The DNA here is from genome assembly GCA_030737815.1 of Allium fistulosum. Classification (NCBI taxonomy): domain Eukaryota; kingdom Viridiplantae; phylum Streptophyta; class Magnoliopsida; order Asparagales; family Amaryllidaceae; genus Allium; species Allium fistulosum. Next base: position 927,154,128 of record CM060906.1, read on the forward strand.
ACCCAAGCGTTAAATGTTGAAATTGGAATTGATTTAATGAATTGGTTAATGAATTAAAATGGAAATTTCAATGTTCAATTTTGAAGTATAGATGGAATTTATCGAAATTGAGTTATTGAAAATGTTTGAATATAACTTTGAAATCTATTAAATTTGAAGTGGTGTAAATTGATAATTCAAACATGGATTTGAAATTGATATTGATTAAATGGTTTGAAATGAGAATCTGAATTGAAAGACTAATTTTAGTTAGTCGATTTGAAAGATGGACATGGTCCAGATGTGTTGAAATGAAAGAAATGGATTAATTTTGATATTAATTTCAAATTAATTATTTAATATAAACTGTTTAAAGATTTATTATTTTAAAAAAATACTGATTACTAAGATTTTCAAACTACTAAACTATTTTTAATCTATTTTAAACTATTTAAACTATTTTGAGAATATGATATTTTGATATGGTTTTGAGAATATGATATTTTGGTATCAATTATGGATTGATTTTGAGAAATGTAAAAGAACCATTCAGTGTGAAGTAAGCGTTTGGTTGTTAAAGAGACTGGGATCAGATATTGTCATACTCTCTGCTAATATCGAAAACCACTTTAACAACTGTGTATGTGGTGGAGATTCTAGAATGAAGTAGGATGGTTTGGAGAACGATTCTGTATGAGGTATTTACATGGACTTGACTCCCGCGAGTCATCTTGATGTGGCTAAAACAGAAGCAATACTGGGCCAAGTGAGGTCGCTCCTTCTATCGGGCACATTTCTTCGATACCATATTATGACTTTGTGATTGATTTGGTGGCCACCCCTCGATTTGAATATGGGAGTGTGTTCCGAGATAGGCGGTAGTAGCTGCTATGCGTTACCACCAGTCCGGGAGTGCAAATGGTATAACCCTACCCTGGCATTGCCTCGTGTGCCTTGTTACATGCCTTATCGCGCCCACTACGAGTTTGTTTTTACCATACCTATGGAGTGCTCCCTGAGTATCCCATCAGTTTGGTGGGGCTTACAGTATCTGTATAGACTACGGGAATATATAAAAATGTGTTAAGGGGGATATGGGTAATGCCTTAACCCTATTTTAATACTTTACTTTACTGTTGACACTATTATAATTGCGTATTGTACTCTGTATGTAGATAGTTTAACAGATCCTTAGGAGATGGAATCCCGAACATCTCTTAAGTTATTGCACTCACGTTAGACACTGGATATGAGATGTCAAACCCAGTAAACATCTCTGATGCCATTACACTCTTATTTATTTACTGTTGATTTAACTTACATAAGATCTTTTAGTACTGACTCGAGTGTTTTGTCTTTTCAATTCGCTCGGGTCAGTCTGAGCTTTTCAGTGTATTGAAGACTATTTTCTAGAGGACAAAGACGAAGATTCAGTATATCTTTACTATTCATTTTATTTATACCACTGCATCATATTGTTCCGCTGCATTATTTATTTATTCCTGTTGTATGTAACTCTGATCTGTATTGTAAAGGTGTAATCAAATGTTATTTGTTAAACAACTTCATGAACTGTTATTTGATTATTATATTTTGTCGTTCCGTTGTAAGATTTTGTGTTTGTTTTATTTCTTTCTCTTCTTTTTCTTGTTTACCCCATAACAATCCTCCCTTTTCAATGGTTTGAGTTTGACATGTATGGTTTATTGTTGATTTAAACCGTCCAAAAAGGTGGGTCTTTACATTTGGTATCAAAGCCTTGGTTTAGCGATTACCTTAGCTTTGTGGGGTCTGACTCATTAGAGATAGGATAGTGCTACCTTAGAGTGAGTCGTTGATTGTACATATATGAGAGAGCTTATTTGTTATTTTTATAAAAGGTTTTATATTGTGTTAATTTGTTATGTTTATTATTTATAAATTCTGGTTGGTACATAGGACGCTATGGCATCGATAAGGATTTCTAAACACTTAATAGGGCAGACCGACACAATATTGTTTTGAAATATAGGTAAATGAAATAATTTTACCTAGTATTATATTTTGTATATATAAGAATAATTTTATAAATGGATATAGTTGGATGTGATATATTTGGTTGTTAGGAAACTAAATTTTATAAATATTCATTGCAAAATAAGATTTACAAATAAAGTAAATATGAACTGGAATTTGAGAACTTAAGTTTCGGGGTTTTGAAATTTGTTTTCAAACGATTTTTGGAATATAATAGTATTATTATTTGGAAGTATTTTCGAATATAAATATTTTCAATGTGTTTTGAAAGAAATTAAAAAAAGAATGTTAAAAAGGGAATAAGTTATGTACTCACTTCTCTATCGCTGGAAAATAATTACGGTGATGAGTGCACGCATCATCGACGTTCGTTTTTGAGTTTCAAAGTGGGAAGACCGCTGTAGTAATTTTACTACACATTTGTTTGATAAACAAATCTTAACTTTGAATTCCTAAATATGATTTGATCTATAAGAGATATGAATATATATATTATTTTAAAATGATTTGAAAGTAGAATCCGGTATTTAGTTCTTAAGTTTCTGTAAATTTGAAAATTTAATTATTATAATGAATGAAACCTTGACTATGTTAATAATTGGAAACTTCTAAAATATGTAATCAAAAACAAGATGATATGTAATTAATGAAATATATAAGAAATTGGAAATTTGTAAATTGTAAATCAAAAAGATATGAAAAGTAAGAAAATGTAACTATTGAAAATTTTGTTAACTAAAATGAATAAAATAAACTTGGGTAACATTCAATTATATTCTAAAAGACATATATATAACTTACCAAAATGTTAAAAGTTGAAATGTTAATAAGTATATGTAATAGGATTTTATACAAGTAAAACTTAAATAATGAAAGTGTTCAAATGGGATTATTTCTATAAAAAGAATTTTGTTATTACAAAATGTTATAAACTTAAGTTAATAATTTGAAATGCTAGTAATTGAATTTAACAGGAACACTGTAAGTAAATGGTTATGAACTTGAGTTAACATTTTAAGCTATTTATAATCTGATTGAATAGTAAAGGTGAATCCTATATTAAGTAAATGATTACAACTTCTGAAAATGTTGAAATGATTCAGAAAAAGACCTAATATTCAATTTACATTATAAAAGGAAAGAGTAAATGTAAATTAAAGGTAGAAATACTTAAGTATGAAATGATTTATTTATTGGGAATCAAGTATATCATTAAATAATAAATGTGAATTAAACTACAATGAAAAGTAGGTAATACTTAAATAATGAATTCATTGATTATTTTAAATAATTGAATGGAAAGAACATATGTAAGCAAATGAATATAAATCAATGGAAAACGACATTGTATGAATGAATGGGAAATGGATTTTATACGTAATGAAGATAAATTAATTTATAAAATAAGAATTATATGAATGAATGAAACTGAAGAATAGTAAATAATGTGAAAAGAGATTTATGAGAATAAACTTAAATGTTATTTGAAATTATTGTTTATTTTGGCTTATGGGATGGTTGGGAAAAGATACTTCTAGCTGTATAAAGATGTATAAATAATCTGATAAGTTTTATCTAAGACCGTTGAGTGTATTGTATACTTAGTAGTTTATTTATCATTTTATATGATTAAAGGTTCTGAACCCGAACAGACCATTTGTTTTGGTTGCCATGGTGCATGATTGATTACTTTGATTATATGTGATGATTGTATGATTTTGTTTGTAAGTGACTATTGTTATGTTGTATTGATTGTTTTATTATTAATTGAAAGAACTTAAATATCTCCCTTATACATAATTCTCATTATCTTGGATTTTATAAGTGAAATACAGGTTTATGGAAGCAATAACTACTACTTTTGGTTTCATAAATAAAGCGTTGTTTGCTTGACAAATATGTACGTTTTCGGATTACGGTTTTGTAGCGATATTATATTGTTTTCCCGTGGTTTGGGATATTTTATTTTGAAATATGATATATATATGGTTATATTTGATATTATTATTTCTCCCGAACCTCTCCGTACAAAGGAGACTCTACCGAAATTTTCCATGGATTTTGGACTTAGAATTTTTTTTTGTGAAAGTGGAAATGTTTTTCAAACTTGATTGAACTTGCATATGAAAGGATTTAATTGTTTATAAATTGATATATTTTACTTAAATTATTTAATTATGTGAATTAATTATTTATAAATTGAATACTTTGAATAAGATATATTAATTCCTTCTTTTCCCTTTTCGAGGATGAAAAGTTTTGAGTGGGGGAGAGTGTAACGACCCATATTTTTCAATAATTAATATATTAAATTTATTAAGTTTTGGGAATTTAATGTTGTGAATTTTTTTTTAAGATTTATTAAGGAGAAGAATAACAAGAATGTAATTTTAATGATGTTAATTTAAGGTAATTGATAACTACATTAATGTAATTCCAATTAATTGAAATAATTGTAAATATAAAATTTTGTTATAAATTGTAAATAGTAAATAAACCAAATGTTGTAATAAAAAGAGAAACTATACGTAATTAATCGAAATCGGGTAATTTAGAATGGTTAATCAGTAGGTGAATTTATTAGTTTGGCTTGTAAACAATAAACATAGAAATGGGTTCGAAATGGTAAGTTGTAACAGTGGCTTAATTATAAATTCACTATTTAATTCGTTGAAATAAATTGGAAATCAATTGCAATTAATATACTGGAATATTGCAGTTAATGTGAATTAAAATGATAGCTGTAGAATATTGATGTAATAAATGGTAAACCAATGTTAGTTATATCCATAGAGTAATAATGGATTGAATAATAAGATGAAAAATCAAATAAATGGATTTATTGGAATTTAAAATACTAATTTATTTAATTAACGAGAAAATAGCCATTTTGGCCACTGTCTCGGTTTCCGACGAAACTAGTTTCATCGGATCCGTAACAGAGAATTATTGTAAGATTTCAAGTTTTGTAGCGATCGGACTTGTCCTTTGATCGTGCAAGCTCGAAACGCGTAGAAATCAATTTAGCGAATTCAATTTGAAATAAGCTGATTTTAAAAGCTAACTTATTCATACAATGGAATTAGGACTTGAAACCTGCTCCATTGAATTTAAAAATATCAAAAACATCTATTTTGATATATGGGATGACCCAGTTTCGTTTCGGAAGCGGAACGGGCTTTTCGGGTCGTTATTGTCATTTCAAACCGGTCCGATGCATTCCTTCTTTCTTATCGGGCCTGGTCTATATAAATAGAATTTTCTAAACCCTAGCCGCCTTTCTATTTCTTATTACAGTACGTACAAATCCATCTGTCTGTTCCTCCTTCTCAAATGGTAGAAACCCTAATTCCTAGATTCAATTGCAAATCATAATTAAATCGAAAAATTAAAACTCCTCAAAATATATCAAATTATATATTATTTCGAAGATCTCGACGAATCGAGTCGATGTCTAGTGTTCATTTTTTGGAATAGTGATCGAGTCAACGCAAATCGCGGTCAAAGTTGAATTTGGGGTTTTATTCTGGGCATCAATCGACGAAATTGATTTATGGGTTTAGTGGAGTTTGTCGCGTGGAGTCGTGGGATGGTGATCGTTTGAGCTAGCTTAGCCTGAGGCGACCAGAAAATGGCATTAAGGTTTCGAAACCCTAGTTGTTTGCACCAAAAATGGTCATAAACCCCGAACGTAGTGAAAGCACCAGTGTTTACACACAAATCCTCAATATCAAACACTCAGATCTAGATAATGTAGAGAGTAAAAATGACGAAATAAAAAAAAATTAAAAGGATAGAAAGTAAGAGAAGACACAAGATTTATAGTGGTTCGGCTACCTCCAGCTTACGTCCACTTTGAATTGATCCATATATTCCTTTTATACTGTGATTAGAGTTACAAGCCTTTGAAACCAACAAACAAAAATGGCAGAGTTTCCCCAAGCTAGAAGAAGATCCCCTTTTAGTTGCAATGGAATCGCTATTTATAGGAGTAGATCCGGAAAAATCTACCCCAAAACTCGGAATACCTTTTCTCATACGCCAGTGGGCCCACATGATCGATCCAAGTTTGAGAATGCATGTGTAGAGACCGATCCCCGATCGATACATATCAATTTCGTATCGATCATGAATCACTCCAATTAGTCTGGGATCGATCATGGTGAAATACAATAGTGCCAAGTTCTTGCTCTCCAAATTTCATGAAATTCCAGTGTGTAGTTTGTGAGATATGATCGATCCAAGTTTGAGATTGCAAGTGTAGAGATCAATCCCCGATCGATCCATATCAATTTCGTATCAATCAGGAATCACTCCGATTAGGCTGGGATCGATCATGGTGAGAGACAATAGTGCCAAGTCCTTGCTCTCCAAATTTCATGAAATTCCAGTGTGTAGTTTGTGAGATATGATCGATCCAAGTTTGAGATTGCAAATGTAGAGATCGATCCCTGATTGATCCATATCAATTTCATATCGATCAGGAATCGCACCGATTAGGCTGGGATCGATCATGGTGAAAGACAATAGTGCCAAGTCCTTGCTCTCCAAATTTCATGAAATTCCAATGTGTAGTTTGTGAGATATGATTGATCTAAGTTTGAGATGGCAAGTGTAGGCTGATGATTTCGTATCCATCAATTCGTATCCATCATATGGTATCCATCATTTGGTATCCATCAGCTGGTATCCATCATTTCATATCCATCATTTGGTATCCATTACTTCATATCCATCAGTTGGTATCCATTATTTAGTATCCATCATCTGGTATCCATAGTGATGGATACGAGAACATCGATACGGGCCAGTTTTTCATGAATATTGATCCATCCATAACTTGAGCATATTAACTCCGATTGACCTGAAATTCAAAGTGTAGCCTCACTGAACCTTGATTATCATTCCCGATCGATCCCACCTTGATTTGAGCTTGGTCCAATTTTTACAGTATCGATCATAGCATTGTTTCCATTCGATCATACGAATATTGATCCATCCATAACTCGAGCATATGAACTCCGATTGACCTGAAATTCAAAGTGTAGCCTTACCGAACCATGTTTATCATTCCCGATCGATCCCACCTTGATTGGAGCTTGGTCCAATTTTGACGGTATCGATCATAGCCTTGTTTCCAATCGATCATATGAATATTGATCCATCCATAACTTGAGCATAAGAACTCCAATTGACCTGAAATTCGAAGTGTAGCCTCATCGAGCCTTGTTTATCATTCCCGATCAATCCCACCTTGATTGGAGCTTGGTCCAATTTTGAAGGTATCGATCATAGCCTTATTTCCAATCGATCATACGGATATTGATCCATCCATAACTCAAGCATATGAACTACGATTGACCTAAAATTCGAAGTGTAGCCTTACCGAACCTTGTTCATCATTCATGATCGATCCCACCTTGATTGGAGCATGGTCCAATTTTGGTGGTATCGACCATTGCCTTGTTTCCAATCGATCTCAAATCCTGATATCCATCCTTTTTAGCCAATCTATTGATATCCCGGCCTTGACCAAAAGGTGGGGTAACATTTTCCCCCCAAAACATGCCTTGTAGTTAGAAGGCGTGTTTTGAATAGCTTTAAATTCGACATCCAAAGTCCATATTCCATCCATAGCCACATCATCCGATCCATAACCTTTTCGGGTTCTTGCCAAGCATAATCCACACTCGACGACCTATTATAATAAATGATAGATAATATGGGGCCTAAGTCCTAGGCCGAATCCTAATCTCTACGGACCCTTGCCGAGCGTAGTCCATACTCGACGACCTGAAATAAGTCGATTCGCCACTTTTGGACGATGTGACTTACCCTTTGCTAGGCATAATCCATACCTGATGACCTTTTACAAAAAACCAGATAAAAATCCAATCAAAATCCAATCCGAAATCCAGATCAAACCAGAAAATCAGAAATCCATATCACAAATCCAAACCAAACTAAAAAACTATCATCCGAGCCAAAATCCAAACCAGAAAATCAACAAAACCAAGAGTCCTAACAAAACTCCAAAACCAAGCTGGAAAAAGAAAATGTCCAAACCAAAAAGAAAACGCAGATTTCGCATACTAGGGCATCACGGTTTATCATCATCTCAGAGCATGCCTAGGGGCTATCTCCGTCCCCGTACATGAGTAAGTGACTTAGCCGTCTGCCCAGAGTGAAAGTGACTGTGCTATAGGATCGTGTAATATGGATAAACTACTTGTGCAGAATAAGTAAGTAAATAGTAAAAGCAGTAAAGTAAATGACACCAGAGATTTTTATACTGGTTCAAACTCCCGTTCTACGTCCAGTCCCAGACTCCTTCTGGATTTAAACTAGAAACCCTCACTTAACCCGGAGGAATAGGTTTACATCGCCTAAGCAACTGAACAAGACTTCTACCGCCTAAGCAACCGAATAGGACTTCTACCGCTTGAGCAACCGAACACGACTTCTTTATAAATAACAAAAGTATCTGACTGTAGTATACTCTTTGAATATCACTGATAAGTCAATTAAGTATAATCTTCCTATAATCTTCTCCTTTATGATATGTAGTGTAATGTGCTTGAGAATTGTGGAAAATAGAGTGATCAACGATCAGAGAATGCAAGCAATTTGAGTGTAGCTTGAAAACTAGAGAATAGATAAGAATTCAAGAATATTAAAAATAGATTCGGTGAGTTGTTTTGTTGAATTCTGTAATCTATTTATAGTGTTTAAAAGGTTGCAACCATAGATGAAAAGTCTAATTGAAAGAAAACAGGCGCAACCGTTGATTTTGAAGATGTTACTCTTCGATGAAGAGAAGTGTCTATTCATGAAAATAGCTATTGAAAATATTCACCTGGCTAAATAAAATAATTCAGCCTTCTGAATCAAATTAAAATGCAAACAGCAAGGAATTAGACTATTTCTGGCCTTATTCAGCCGGCTGAATAAATTCATTCAACCGGCTGAATAAATTCATTCAGCCGGCTGAATATTGTGAAACAAAAATTTTGTTTCAGCATTCAGCCGGCTGAATTAATGCATTCAACTGGCTGTTTTCAGCCTGCTGTGCATAGTTGTCCATGTGTGTATATGTTTTTTTTATATATATCAATTCAGGAGAGATTTTAACAAATTACTAAATGATATACAGACTGTAGACTAGGAACTAACAACTTCAGAACACTCTGAATATGAATCTGCAATAAATCTTCTGCATAAATGATTAGTACACACAAAATATTTTATATATCTTGTCATTAATCAAAACAATGTTAAATTGAGATTCCAACATTCTCCCCCTTTTTGATGATGACAACTATATAAGTAGAAATAATATATTTATAGAAGTACTTACCTTAACATTGTTACTCCCCCTATCAATATGCACAAATATTTAACTAACTTTCCCCCTTTGTCATCGACAAAAAGAAAGGGATGCATAGAATCAAATAAGGAGTACATTATATAAATAACTCATGCTCGAGATGTCATTACTGAAAATAACAATATTCATGCAATCATTACATAAATAACTAGATAGAGCATCATAGAAGTTTGATTAAAAATAGTAGAAACAATAATAATTAAAAATGAGTAGAGAGAGAAGGCTGATCATCATTGGAATCCGAGCTTGAAGATGACCATTGAAAAGGAGATGGATTGTGAACTTCGGTGGATGAAGATCTGGAACAAGAAATTTTATCCCATATTTTATTAAGAAAACCATTTATGGAGTTGAATTTCTTTTTCGTTTTCTTTTCAAGAGCCTTAATATCCCGAAGAAGTTTGGATTGATTTCGGGAGAGAGTGATGATAGCTTGTCTGGAGGAAGTTTCCGGGCCAACAATTCGAATGGCGTCATCATCATCTTCTTCTTCTTCATGTTGAGTATGCGAAGAAGAGGCAATAGTAGTGTCAAGAGGTTGAGGAATACCTTGTTGAACATTGTGAGACCATTGTTGAAAAAAATGATTTGTTGCGAAGGAGGCCATTGTGGAAGACCCATCAATCCTAAAGTTTTTGCGCCTAACTCACTAATGCTTGAAAACTCAGAGTCGGGCATTGGAATGCCAAAGTTGAGAAGGATACGCATAATATAAGCACCATAATGAATGGTCTTATATTTTCTTCGAATTGTGATGTCTTGAAATTCATCTAAAATGATTTTGCCCCAATTTACTTGTTGGTTGGAGTAGACTGAGTAAAGGGCTTGAAAATCTCTTTTATAGACTTTTTGATAACTTCCCGTTCGAGGTTGTTGAGAGTGAATGAAGGCACGGTGAATAAGACGTGCTTGTAGTCGTAAGGTGCTAGACTTTAATGCACTTAAATTGGTAAGATGATCAGACAAGAAACGATGTGAAACTTCGTCTCTATGATCCATATCAACTTCAATATCATCTATATCAACACCTTGAAATGGACAATTTAAAATATTGCCTAATCTTTGTAAAGGCAAGAAAATTTTAGTGCCACAAACTATAGACCAAACACAATCTTGTCGATTTTGAGGATTATGGTGGTCTAAATTCAGATTAGCAAGAAAGAGTTTGATCAAAAGATTATTAATTTTGACATTATTTGGAGCATACCCTATTAGATTATCAAAGTGAAATTGCTCCGCCAATTCTATAATTTGGTAAGCTGCAAAATCTGGAAATTTCATGAAAGCCCCTTCAAAGATATTGGAATTTTTCATAGAATTGAATCGTGAAATTGCAACATCATTCCATAGCCATTGTCGAATCTGATGTTCGGATGGACCGGAGGTGGATTCTCTTGTGCGTTTGGACCTTGGAGCCATTAGAGAGTAAAGAGAAGTAAGAAGTTTGAGGTAAAACAATGGCTAGGGTTTTGAAGTGAATTGGTAAGAAATGAAAAGATGAATATATAGTAGATAAAAAGCAAGGGCAAAAGTGGAAGAATAGAATGTAGGGACAAGTTAAAAAAAATGCCTCAGATGGAATTCAGCCAGCTGAATCAATTGAATCAGCCGTCTGAATTGCTCTGAGTTTCAACCAGCAAAGAAATAGTTCGTTTTTGAACTAATTCAGACGGCTGTTTGAATTGATTCAGCCGTCTGAATCTGGAAGAAAAATTATATTATCAGAATATTCAGCCGTCTGTTTTGTTATAATCAGCCGGCTGAATTTGTGCAGAAACTCATATCAGCCCATATGAATTACAAATACACTATATATAAACAATGTAAATAATTTTTTGAACAATCTGAAAATAAAAATAACATGTTAACAACAGCATAAAAAAATTTAAATAGATTTGGAAGAAGAGCTTGGAGTGTGATATTCATTTGGTTCTATTTTAGTGTTCTCTTGAAATGGTCGAAGTGGTGACCATCTATTGCCGCGTTCCCAAGAATTCAGAGATATTGGTGGACGCTGCGGTGATGGTTCCCAAGAATTGTGACGAATTGGAGAACGAACAGGAGACAGTTGACGAACCGTGTTTTTAGAGGAAGATCCACAGAATTTCAAAGCGACTTGTTCTAAAAAGCTTAAACGCTTGGCATTAACTTTTTGTTCATAGTATAGTTCGTGCTGTAATTCTAGTGTTTTCCATTGGTAGTGATGAATGTCATCTTTTTTTTTCTTTGGTAGATGGTGAACCAAAAAATAGAGACCGTCTTGTTCTTTTACCAAGTGGAGTATAACCAGTGTGAGTAGAAGGAGGAACAATTGGAACTAGTTCATAAATCGGTGTTGGAGTTGGTAAATACACCGATCCTGAACTAGGAGAAGAATAAGACAGAGCAGAGGATTCAGAATTATGCCGGGAAGACATTTTGAGAAATGTATTTGAAACTTAAAATATTTATTGAAAACTAGTGTCAAAAGAAGGAAGATTGGTAGAGGTATTTATGTGTAGAGATACATATAAATAGAAAAAAATTTGTGGTTAGGTTTATAAGAACTAGAGAAAAAATTGGTTAAAAAAAGTAAGGTAAGTAAAAAAATAGAGAGAGAAAAAAAATGCAAACCACCTAAAGTTCAAAAAAGACAAAGTAGTGTAGTGGTGGAAAATTAGACTACCAAGTAAGAGATCCTGAGTTCGAGTGAAATTTTTTTATTATAAAAATTATAAGTCTTTTATTGATACAGTTCCTAATTCTCTTTTTAATTTTATAAATATATTTTCATTTAAAGTTTTTGTAAAAATATCTTCCAATTGATTTTCAGAGGATACAAATTCCAGTCTAATTAAATCCTTTTCAATATTATCACGAAGAAAATGATGACGAATGTCAATATGTTTAGTTCGTGAGTGATTTACAGGATTTTTGGATAATCTTATAGCACTAGTATTATCACAAAAAATTGTTGATTTAGATAAATTAATACCAAAATCTTGAAGTGTTTGTTGCATATAAATGACTTGAGCACAAGTTAAGGCAGTAGAAATATATTCTGCCTCACAAGTTGAGAGTGAAACACAATTTTGTTTCTTACTAAACCAAGAGACTAAGAATTGTCCAATAAAGTGACAAGTCCCACTCGTACTTTTTCGATCCGTCCGACATCCTCCAAAGCTAGCATCACTATATGAGACTAACTCGAAAGGACATTCTTTTGGATAGAAAAGTCCAACATCTTTGGTTTTGCTAAGATAACGCAATATGTGTTTTACTACTCTCATATGTGATTCTTTAGGATTTGCTTGGAATCGTGCACATAAACAAACACTCATCATTATGTCAGGTCTACTAGCAGTTAGATAAAGTAATGATCCAATTATACTTCCATATAATTTTGGGTCAACACTTTTTTCATCTTCATCTCTATCGAGATGAACTGTTGTACTCATTGGAGTTGATTTAGCAAAAGTATTTTCCATATTAAAGCGTTTAATTATATTATTACAATATTTTCTTGATTAATAAAAATTCCATTTTCTATTTGTTTATCTGTAAACCAAGAAAATAAGATAATTCTCCCATATGTGACATTTCAAATTCTTTGGTCATTATTTTTGAAAATTCTTGACATAATTTTTCATTTGTAGAGCCAAAAATAATATCATCTACATAAATTTGAATAATTAAAATATCCTTTTTAGTTATTTTAATAAAAAGAGTTTGATCAACCTTTCTAATTTCAAAATAAGAATCTATTAGGTAGCTCTTAAGACATTCATACCAAGCACGAGGTGCTTGTTTTAGACCGTATAAGGCTTTCTTAAGTTTATAGACATGGTTTGGAAAATTTTCATGTGTGAATAATGGAGGTTGTTCAACAAAAACATTTTCTTTTATATAACCATTTAAGAAAGCACTTTTAACATCCATTTGATAAAGTTTGAAATTATGAAAACATGCAAAGGCCAGTAAGATTCGTATTGCTTCAAGTCGTGCAACTAGAGCAAATGTTTCTTCGTAGTCAATTCCTTCTTCTTGATTATATCCTTGTGCAACTTGTATAGCTTTATTCCTAGTTATATTACCTTGTTCATCTGCTTTATTTTTGAAAACCCATTTAGTACCAATGACTGTTTGATCATTTAGTCTATGAACTAGTTCCCAAACTTCATTTCGTTCGAACTGGTTGAGTTCTTCTTGCATAGCTATAATCCAGTAGTCATCAGTAGATGCTTCTTTTGCATTTTTAGGTTCGATTTAGAAAGAAAAGCTACATGGCCCATTTGACTAAGTTAATTTCTAGTTCTATCATGTGAATCAATTTCTCCTATGACATTTTCTACTGGATGATCTCGTAAAATCCTAGGAGGAGATCTTAATTCATTTTCATTATGATTAATGTTTTCATTTTGTTCAATATTATTAGAAATGTTTTCATCTTCTTCAAAATTATTTTGAGTAACCATATTTGTGATTGTTTTAGGAATATCCTCAAAAAATTTATTAAATTTGAAATTTTCGTCGAATGAAACATGAAGTGTTTCTTCGATTGTTTTTGTTCTTTTATTGAAAATTGGATAAGCTTTGCTTCGATCTGAGTACCCTATGAAGATTCCTTCATCAGATTTTGAATCGAATTTTCCAAGCCGATCTTTTGTGTTTAAGATAAAACATTTTGAACCAAAAGTTTTAAAATATGAAATGTTTGGTTTTCTTTGATGAAAAATTTCATATGGAGTGTGTTTTGTTAAGGGTCGGATATAGACACGATTTAGAACATAGCAAGCAGTAGCTACAGCTTCTGCCCAGAAATGTTTTGGTAACGTATTTCCATTTAACAAAGTTCTTTCACATTCTTGTAATGTTCTATTTTTCCTTTCTACAACTCCATTTTGTTGTGGTGTTCTAGGAAAAGAAAAGTTATGGTAAATTCCTTTTTTATTACATAAATGTTCAAATGCTTCATTTTCAAATTCACCTCCATGATCACTTCTAATATTTTTAATTTTTAATTTTTTGAGATTTTGAATTCTCTTTGCAAAATTCTTAAAATTTTCAAAAGTATCACTTTTATTTTTTAAGAAAATAGTCCAAGTATATCTTGAAAAATCATCTACTATAACAAATACATATTTACTATGATTTATAGATTGAATTTGAGTTGGACCAAAAAGATCTAAGTGTAATAGTTCTAATGGTTGTATCGTAGAAATATTTTTCTTTGAATTAAAAGATGATTTTGATAATTTCCCTAATTGATAAGTGGCGCAACGGATTATACAAAACAATGTAGATCGATGAAAGTTGCAATCGGTGGATTGATGAATACTGAAATGCCCAAATTCGTTGATCCGAAGATACCGAATTCTAGCTATCTCGAACTCGTTGATCGCGCACGATACCGGGTTCAAAGATCTGTGATTCTTCGCACGTTGATCTAGAGCACTAGATTCCGTGAATCGGCTTCTGCAGTCGTTGAATCGAGCGCACTCGATTACCCGAAAGAGGAGATAGGAGATTACACTCAACTACCAATTTGGCGAAAGCACAAAGCTAACAAAACAAGAGTTTTATTTCAAATCAACTAAACTATTACAAATAACCACACATGCCTATTTATAGGCTACAACTCACACGCCAAAAAACAGAACAAAATTTCAACAACACTTAGGTCGTGAACGACCTACGACCTAAAAATGGTGCGACCTAACAAACAGACGCGACCTAAAATGAACGACCTAAAACAACGACTTAAAAGATTTCACTATCAGAAAATACAAGACAACACTTTACAACCATAGATCGGAAACGACCTAAGCTTCACGACTTAGCATTTTACGACTTATCATCAGCATCCATCAGCGACTTAAAGAATCAACGGCAGAGATTAACGCGGCATAAGAATCAACGGCATCAAGCTTCAATGACTTAAAAGAGCGGCTTCATAAAACTGCGCGACCTAAGTCTTCGCGACTTAAGACCTCGCGACTTATCTCTCCAGATCACCCAGCGACCTATCTTAGGTCGTAACTCGTTTGTGCGACATAGTATAGGTCGTAACATATCTCTGCGACCTAAAGTAGGTCGTAACCCTTTACCTCGTCTGCCTTCCATCACCTTGAACCTAGTAACTCGCGTGCCGCTTTTGTTAGGTCGTGAGCGACTCAATAATAGGTTAGGTCGTCTACGACTCATCATATCCACACGACTTAAGATTCCGTTAGGCCGTGGACGACTTATCACTTCTTCCTTAGGTCGCAAACTCGAGATAACTTCTTCCCCTGGTTTCCAGTTAAGTCGCATCTCTTCCTCACGTGACTCCTTAGGTCGTGGACGACCTATAACTTCTTCGTTAAGTCGTATGCAACTTAAACCCTTAAGTCGTGGGCGACTTAGACCTTCTCCCCTGGCGTGAGCTGCATCATCCTCCCCAGGTTGAGAAAAATTCATCCTCGAATTTGTAAATTCTTCCACATCGACTCGTTCCTCTCCATAATATGGTATGAGATGTTTAACATTAAACACATCAGATGTATACACATCCTCCGGCAGCCTCAATTTATAAGCATTTTCATTAATCCGTTTCACAACTTCTACAGGACCAATTTTTCTGGCTTTTAGCTTGTTATAAGCGCCCACTGGAAAACGATCCTTTGTTAACACATCATATACCATATCTCCTTCATTAAACTCAACATTTCTTCGCTTCAAATCTGCAGATCGTTTATACTTGTCATTTGCTCTCTCCAATTGTTCCTGAACGACTTTATGACATTCCGTCAACCCTTCAACAAAATCAACAGCTCGTTTAACCGTCCCCTTTGGTTGTGGTACTACCGTTAAATCCAAGGGTCCCCTTGGCAAACTCGAATATACAATCTGAAATGGACTGAAACCTGTACTACGATTCACTGCATGATTATGAGCAAATTCTGCTTGGCATAACTTCATATCCCAACTCTTCAGATTGTCTTGCACAAGACATCTCAACAAATTTCCCAATGATCGGTTCACAACCTCGGTCTGTCCATCCGTTTGTGGATGATAAGCGCTGCTAAAGTTCAACTTCGTTCCCACCATCTTCCACAAACTTAGCCAAAAATGACTTAGAAAACGAGTATCCCTGTCCGACACAATCGATTCTGGCAATATATCTCTTTGAAAAACAACTGAGCAACATGTACAGCATCCGCCGTCTTCTTACAAGCAATAAAATGTGCCATTTTCGAAAATCGGTCAACCACCACATAAATGGAATCATTTCCACGTTGTGTTCTTGGCAACCCCAACACAAAGTCCATACTCACATCAACCCATGGTTTAGTTGGTACAGGTAACGGCATATATAATCCAGCATTAGTCGTAGTTCCTTTCGAAACCTAACAGATATGACATCGCTCCACAAACCTTTCAACCTCTTTCCTCATTGATGGCCAAAAATATGATTGCGAAATCAATTGTAAGGTGCGGTCTCTACCCATTTATACAAATCTTCAACATTTTGATGACGGTTAGCTCTTCTCGGCGGCATGTTTTGAATCTTCTACAAACTCTTCAACACTTCAAAATTCAAACACAATTCGAACTTAGATCCAAAATGAAATGGATCGGAAACTCCCACTTTGTTGCAACTTCGCGATGAACACGATGAACACAACTTCTCCAAATGAGGCAAGTTTGATCTCCAACACTTTTACTTAGCTCGGCTTCTCACTTCAAGCTCGGCTATCACTTCAACTTCAAAATTCTTCAAAAGAATTGGCTCCAAGACTCGATTTAGCTATGATTGGCTAAAACAAGCTCTGATACCAAACTGGCGCAGCGGATTATACAAAACAATGTAGATCGATGAAAGTTGCAATCGGTGGATTGATGAATACTGAAATGCCCAAATTCGTTGATCCGAAGATACCGAATTCTAGCTATCTCGAACTCATTGATCGCGCACGATACCGGGTTCAAAGATCTGCGATTCTTCGCACATTGATCTAGCACACTAGATTCCGTGAATCGGCTTCTGCAGTCGTTGAATCGAGCGCACTCGATTACCCGAAAGAGGAGATAGGAGATTACACTCAACTACCAATTTGGCGAAAGCACAAATCTAACAAAACAAGAGTTTTATTTCAAATCAACTAAACTATTACAAATAACCACACATGCATATTTATAGGCTACAACTCACACGCCAAAAAATAGAACAAAATTTCAACAACACTTAGGTCGTGAACGACCTACGACCTAAAAATGGTGCGACCTAACAAACAGACGCAACCTAAAATGAACGACCTAAAACAACGACTTAAAAGATTTCACTATCAGAAAATACAATACAACACTTTACAACCATAGATCGGAAACGACCTAAGCTTCACGACTTAGCATTTTACGACTTATCATCAGCATCCATCAGCGACTTAAAGAATCAACGGCAGAGATTAACGCGGCATAAGAATCAACGGCATCAAGCTTCAATGACTTAAAAGAGCGGCTTCATAAAACTGCGCGACCTAAGTCTTCGCGACTTAAGACCTCGCGACTTATCTCTCTAGATCACCCAGCGACCTATCTTAGGTCGTAACTCGTTTGCGCGACATAGTATAGGTTGTAACATATCTCTGCGACCTAAAGTAGGTCGTAACCCTTTACCTCGTCTGCCTTCCATCACCTTGAACCCAGTAACTCGCGTGCCGCTTTTGTTAGGTCATGAGCGACTCAATAATAGGTTAGATCGTCTACGACTCATCATATCCACACGACTTAAGATTCCGTTAGGTCGTGGATGACTTATCACTTCTTCCTTAGGTCGCAAACTCGAGATAACTTCTTCCCCTGGTTTCCAGTTAAGTCGCATCTCTTCCTCACGTGACTCCTTAGGTCGTGGACGACCTATAACTACTTCGTTAAGTCGTATGCAACTTAAACACTTAAGTCGTGGGCGACTTAGACCTTCTCCCTTGGCCTGAGCTGCATCAATAAGCATCACAAATATTGTTTACTTTAAACTTCATTTTTGGTAAACCTTTTACTAAATCATCTTTAGATAATTTATTTATTGCTTTGAAATTAATATGACAAAATCTTTTATGCCATAACCAAGGATCATTTTCTTTGGCTATTAAACACATATTTGTATTATAATTTATATTCATGTTTAAGACATAAATATTTTTATATCTAAAGCCTTTCAAAAATAAGATTCTTATTTTGATCAAAAATACTACACTTATTTTCAGACAAAGAAATATTGAATCCTATGTCACACAATTGGCTAATACTAAGTAAGTTGTGTTTCAAATTTTTAACTAATAAAACATCTGTAATAAGAGGTGAATTAGATATACCGTTATTGCTCACATCGCCTTTGCCGATGACATATCCTTTGGACTTATCTCCAAATGTGACAGATCCTCCATCTGAGTAGTTAATGTTTGTTAGCATCTCTTTGTTTCCTGTCATGTGTTTTGAGCAACCACTGTCTATTATCCATTTTCCTCTCTTTTTGGATGGTACCGGCAAAATATAGAATTAACATTGGTACCCACCATTTTATTTTAGGTCCTAAGAGTTAGGTTTTAGGAAGCCAAACCCACGAGGGTTTAGAAAAATAAAATCTTATGAACAGTTTTTATAAAAGATTTTATATACTTATTTCTAATTGAAGAATTATTTGTTTTAGGAACCCAAATTTTAATTGATGTAGTAAAATTTGAATTTTTTGAACTAAGTTTTTCTACTTTATTATTCCGTTATATGAAATTTTTTTCTTTGGAATAATTTTAGAGGATTGTTTATATCCTAGTCCTCTTTTATTTGAAACAGTTTGAGAATTTTCTATAATTTTGGAAAGATTTTCTCTACCTTTATTAAAATTAGAAATTTTTTTAGTAATGTCTTCTAACTTCGTTTTAAAGCTAGAGTTATCTAACTCTAAAATTTTGATATTTGATTTAAGGTCATGAGTTTCAATTAATATGGCATTATTCTTTTCTTTCTGAGTTTCTATCTCTTGACTTAGAAGAGAAAGTTGAGATGACATATTAGAACAAGATTCTTGAGTAACTTGGAGTTCTTCTTCTAAAATTTTCTTTTCATCCCTTAGCATTTCTACTTCGATTTCAGTTCTATTCAATTTTTCAAGAGCTTCTTTGTACTTTCTATTTTTGCCTTTTAATTTGTCAAGTAATTCTAAACTGATTTCCAAAAGGTCATTAAAAGTTAGATCACTTAACTCATCTTTTGTAGCCAAAAAGCAAATGTTGGCTTGTTCCGAATCAATGTCTGAGTCACTTTCTGATGATGAAGATGATTCTGTATCGTCCCATGTGACAGAGAAACCTTTCTTCTTGAATCTATCCTTATTGTGCTTATACTTGTCTCTCTTTTTCTCAGGACAGTCTTTCTTGATGTGACCTTTCTTGTGACATTCTTAACATTCTAGAGCAGATGATGATGGTTTGTTGATATTGTTATTTCAAAATTTGTTATACTTTCTAAATTTCAAGAACATTTTGAAATTTTTAGCAATGAACGCCATATCTTCTTCATCTGAATCTGATTCATCTTTTTCTGCCTGAAATGCTATATTTTTCTTATCTTGAGCTTGTACTCATTTTGCTTGCAGATTAACTTCATAAGACATTAGATTTCCAATCAACTCTTCTGGTTTTATGGTTGAAATGTCGTTAGCTTCTTCAATTGCTAAGACTTTTCTTTCCATTCATCCGTTAGTGAGTTGAGGATTTTTGAAACAATATCAAAATCTGTGTACGTTTCTCCTAATGCTATCAAAGAATGATATATATCTTGAAACCTAGAGTACATTTCATTGATAGTTTCATCTTGCTTCATTTTGACATTCTGAAACTGATTTTTGAGCATAGAAATTTTACTTTGTTTGACTTTGTTAGTTCCTTCATGTGTAACTTTAAGTGTACACCAAATTTCATGAGCAGTTTTACACATGCTTATTCTATTAAACTCATTTTTGTCTAATGCACAATATAACATATTCATAGCTTTAGCATTTGAAGTAGCATCTAATTTTTGCGTGTTAGACCATGCTGAATATTCAGTAGTAGGAATAATATATTCAGATTGCATAAAGTTCCAGGTTTCATAACTACTTGCTTGTATATAGATTCTCATTCTAGTAGCCCAATAGTTATAGTTCATTCCATTAAATAGAGGTGGTCGAGCAGTAGATTGACCTTCTGAAAAGGTACTGTTAGAAATAGCACTGGTGTTGTTTTCCATATTAAAAATAATATCAGATAACTATGTTACGGTTAAATGATGGTCTCGCTCTGATACCAAATGAAAGTGACCATGCTATAGGATCGTGTAATATGGATAAACTACTTGTGCAGAATAAGTAAGTAAATAGTAAAAGCAGTAAAGTAAATGACACTAGATATTTTTATACTGGTTCAAACTCCCGTTCTACGTCCAGTCCCAGATTCCTTCTTGATTTAAACTAGCAACCCTCACTTAACCCGAAGGAATAGGTTTACATCTCCTGAGCAACCGATCAGGACTTCTACCGCCTAAGCAACCGAATAGGACTTCTACCACCTGAGCAACCGAACATGACTTCTTTATAAATAACAAAAGTATCTGACTGTAGTATGCACTTTGAATAGCACTGATAAGTCAATTAAGTACAATCTTGCTATAATCTTCTCCTTTATGATATGTAGTGTAATGTGCTTGAGAATTATGGAAGATAGAGTGATCAAAGATCAGAGAATGCAAGAAATTTGAGTGTAGTTTGAAAACTAGAGAATAGATAAGAATTCAAGAATATTAAAAATAGATTCGGTGAGTTGTTTTGTTGAATTCTGTAATCTATTTATAGTGTTTAAAAGGTTGCAACCATAGATGAAAAAACTAATTGAAAGAAAACAGGCGCTATAGTTGATTTTTAAGATGTTACTCTTCGATGAAGAGAAGTGTCTATTCATGAAAATAGCTGTTGAAAATATTCAGCCGGCCGAATAAAATAATTCAGCCTTCTAAATCAAATTAAAACGCAAATAGCAAGGAATTAGGCTATTTCTGGCTTCATTCAGCCGACTGAATAAATTCATTCAGCCGGCTGAATATTGTGAAACAAAAATTTTGTTTCAACATTCAGCCGGTTGAATTAATGCATTCAGCCGGCTGTTTTCAACCTGCTGTGCATAGTTATGCATGTGTGTATTCGTTTTTATATATATATCAATTCAGGAGAGATTTTAACAAATTACTAAATGATATACAAACTCTAGACTAGGAACTAACAGCTTCAAAACACTCTGAATATGAATCTGCAACAAATCTCCTGCATAAATGATTAGTGCACACAAAATATTTTATATAGCTTGTCATTAATCAAAACAATGTTAAATTGAGATTCCGACATAGAGTTTGCTACTTATTCCATACCACCCCGATTAGTTGATGACCAACTGACCATCATTCCTAGGCCTTTTACCGTCGTTATTTGAGGTAGACGGTGGCTGCTCTTGTTCCACTACCACATTCCGAGTCTCGACGTACTGCTACAACTGACCAATCCTTATGTGCTCCTCGATTATACCCTTTAGATGCCTATATATATTAGTATCATGCCCGTCAACGTCATGAAAGAGACAGTGCCTTCCGGATGCCCTCTCACATTCCGAAGGTTCCTTCCTTGTCGGCCTTCGGTAAGGAAGGAAATCCCTAGTTTCCATGTAAATCCTTTCCAATGTCTCATTCAGTCCTATGTAAGTGGCGAATTTTGGTTCTCCCCAAGGTTTCCTTGCCCTGCTAGAACCGTCATCCAACTTCTTCCCTTTATCCTTATCCTTTCCCGAGCTTTCACCTGATGGTCCTCCATCCTTGACCATGTTTACTTCCTTTGGTTTCATATCCAAACTTGCATCCTCCTGCCTAAGGAATCTTTCGGCCTCATGAAAGAATTCCCTGAGATCCATTAGTGGATCCCGTATCAATGATATCTTGAAATCCGAGTTGTTTCTGACTCTTGACACTACGGCCATTAGATCCATTGATGGATCCGGCCGATCCACCAAAGCAACCGCTGCATTAAACCGAGTTAGGAAAGTCCTGAGTGACTCTCATGTCTTCTGTTTCACCGACGTCGGTGTCATCACATTCTTCGGCCTCTTGATATGAACCCGAAACTGCTTCAAAAACCTGTCCACCAATTATGTCCATGTCCTAATAGATCTGTTTTCCATCTGCCTGAACCACATAGCAGCTATATCCATCAAGTATAGGGGGAACCATAGTGCCATAATCTCCTCCGATGCCCCTAGCACTTCCATGTGTCTTGTATACCTCATCAAATGATCGGTAGGATCGGTCCTACCATTATATACTTCCAAAGTAGGCAGATTGAACTTTGGTGGATTCCTAGCCATCCTGATGTCACGGGTAAACGAACTACTATTCACCCCTTCGAGATCTCTGTTCGTCGGACCTCCACACATAGTTCGCTTGATAATCTCAGCTAATATGTCCACCAAGGATTGTCCCCCGAGCCCCCGAGGGAATTCTGGTACATACTCTTCATCACGTTCTCTCATGCTCCTGCCGGCACCATGTTGTATGGTGTCAACTGGAATCCCTCCATGAATTGGTCTATCATTGCGTGGTGGTATGCCCCCAAGTCTGGATCCATCCATATTGGTAGTTGTGTGTTGATTGGGGGCTGCACCCAGTTGAGATGCTCCATCTGATTGCCTGTTGAGTCCTTCTGTTCTAGCTTCGTGGATCTAAACTCCAGCACCTCCTGCTGCTCCTGCCTATCCAAACTATCTAAGAAGGTTCTTCATCATTTCCTCCTGCCTTTTCACCAATCCTTCCTACATAGCATCCATCATCATCTCTATCTCATCTCTGGTGATGAAAACCGAGGTCTGATTTGCTCCTGAGGAAGCCTCTTGACTCCCTTCGTGCTAACTCCTTTCTGTCACTTGTCTCCTTGTTGATGGCCTAACCATGGTTGCTAGATCCAATACTTTAAATTTCCAAATCTGAACTCTAAATCCGATGTAGCGGGTGCTAGTCTTTCTTAGTGAAAGCACCAAAGTGTTTGCGCCAAAAATGGTCACAAACCCCGAACGTAGTGAAAGCACCAGCGTTTACACACAAATCCTTAATATCAAACACTCATATCCAAATAATGTAGAGAGTAAAATGAAGAAATAAAAAAATTAAAAGGAAAGAAAGTAAGAGAAGACACAAGATTTCTAGTGGTTCGGCCATCTCCGGCCTACGTCCACTTTGAATTGATCCTTTTATTCCTTTTATATTGTGATTACAGTTACAAGCCTTTGGAACCAACAAACAAAAATGGCAGAGTTTACCCAAGCTAGAAGAAGATCCCCCTTTTAATTGCCATAGAGTCGCTATTTATAGGAGTAGATCTGGAAAAATCTGCCCCAAAACTTAGAATACCTTTTCTCATATGCAGGTGGGCCCACATGATCGATCCAAGTTTGAGATTGCAAGTGTAGAGATCGATCCCCGATCAATCCATATCAATTTTGTATCGATCAGGAATTGCTTCAATTAGGCTGGGATCGATCATGGTGAAAGACAATAGTGCCAAGTCCTTGCTCTCCAAATTTCATGAAATTCCAGTGTGTAGTTTGTGAGATATGATCGATCCAAGTTTGAGATTGCAAGTGTAGAGAACGATCCCCGATCGATCCATATCAATTTCGTATCGATCAGGAATCGCTCCAATTAGCCTGGGATAGATCATGGTGATAGAAAATAGTGCCAAGTCCTTGCTCTCCAAATTTCATGAAATTACAGTGTGTAGTTTGTGATATATGATCGATCCAAGTTTGAGATTGCAAGTGCAGAGATCGATCCCCGATCGAACCATATCAATTTCGTATCAATCAGGAATCGGTTCGATTAGGTTAGGATCGATCATGGTGAAAGACAATAGTGCCAAGTCCTTGCTCTCCAAATTTCATGAAATTCTAGTGTGTAGTTTGTGAGATATGATCGATCCAAGTTAGGCTGATGATTTCTTATCCATCAATTCGTATCCATCATAAGGTATCCATTATTTGGTATCCATCAGCTGGTATCCATCGATTCGTATCCATCATTTCGTATCCATCATCTGGTATCCATCACTTCGTACCTATCAGTTGGTATCCATCATTTAGTATCCATCATCTGGTATCCATAGTGATGGATACGAGAACATAGATACAGGCCAGTTTTTCATGAATATTGATCCATCCATAACCTGAGCATATGAACTCCGATTGACTTGAAATTCGAAGTGTAGCCTCCCTAAACCTTGTTTATCATTCCCGATCGATTCCACCTTGATTGGAGCTTGGTCCAATTTTGACAGTATTGATCATAGCTTTGTTTCCAATCGATCATACGAATATTGATCCATCCATAACTCGAGCATATGAACTCCGATTGACCTGAAATTTGAAGTGTAGCCCTACTGAACCTTGTTTATCATTCTCGATCGATCCCACCTTGATTGGAGCTTGGTTAAATTTTAAAGGTATCAATCATAGCCTTGTTTCCAATCGATCATTCGAATATTGATCTGTAACAACCCGCATATTTTATGATTGTATATTTAAATGTTTTATTTAAATATAGCATCGTTAATCGGATTAAAGTCCGAAATGTTACTTTTTGTAAACAGTCGAATTGGGAATCGAGACCACTTCCATTGAGTCCAAAATGGCGTTTACAACTTTTTTGAGTATAAGCATCGATATGTTTGGAGTTGAGTAGAATTTTGCTATTTTTCAATTTTGGGCTTTGGGTTTGGGTTTCAGCCCACTAACCCAATTTAATACCCTAACTCAACTCCTCTTCATTCATTTCATTCCTCATTTCCTAACACTCTAGCTCAAAAGAAAAATGGGGGAAAGAATGGGAAATGGAAATTTCTAAACCCTAGTTTGATTAGGAAATTCAAGTTCTTGCTCTAAAATCAAGGAGAAGCTTAGGTAAGCATCCTCTTCTTCTTCTCCATCTCAATCCCTCTCCAATTTCAGAAATTTCCTATAACCTAACTTAGGAAATATTTGCTTATGATCTTAGATTGGAGCTTCTAGAGTTGAAGTTGAAGAGTAATTCGTCTTGCCTTGTTTTTAAGCTTCTCATTCGTGTCTTTGAGTTTTAAAGGTGAGTTTTTTTAACTCACAGCTACGTCTATAACTTTCATTGTTGTTAGGTATGAATTACTAACATTTGTGCATGTTCATTTGCTTTTGGTTTGAATTGATTTGGTAAATTTTCCAAATTTTGGTGTTTTGGTTCAATTTTATGAAAATCTTACTATGGATGTTTGGACGTGATATTTTGGGTGTATCGAAGAGCCTATAAGGCTGGGTTGTCGCTTGGCATAAATCCCTAGTCGTCGTTGCTCGTCTGATCGCTCCCGAATCATTTTGGCCATACTGGCCTAGGCAAATTATTGCCTAGACCAGGTGACTAGACGTCTGGATGTCAAGTCCAGACGTCTGGTTACGATCATTGGAGAAAAAATATAAGCACGCAGAAAAGAAAATGGCAGAACTCAATTCCAGACATCTGATTCATAGGTTCAGACGTCTGGTTGAGGCTCAGACGTCTGCCTTCAAATTTCAGACGTCTAGGGGTTTTCTGATTTAATTCCAGAACCTAAATCAAGACGTCTGGATTCTAAACCAGACGTCTGGAACTGCCAATTTTTGCCTATTTTGGGCTGTTTTTGATTGGATTTCCAATTTTAATCGATTTTTGTCGATCCGGTTAGTTATTACCACTTATTATCGACTTTGATGACTTCTTCCTTTGGATTTTTGGGAATATCCATGTGATGGGTTTGATATCGATTTCTATGGTTTTGATTCACGTCGTCGAATGTGAATTTTTGGTTGATCGATTGTTTCCACAATCGTTTTCTGTGATTTGTCACTTTTAAAAATTCAAAGGTTTCTATACTTGTAGTAAATATTTAAACGCTTTCACAAAGTTGATTTCAATACCATTTTTATACAAAACTCGTTTTTAAATATGTTTTCCAATCTATTAGTATATACAAACCTTTACCTCATTCGTATGAGAAATCTAATTAAACGGCTTAGCAAAACAAGTGGTATGAAACGCTTGCGTTTACTTCATCGGTTAATTCTTTGACTTGTTCGATTGAACTATCGTGTTAATTTTTGAGTGGAAATCTACAACCTGTTCGTAAATATTTAAGTTAAGCCAATGGTTATGGGACATGAAGATAAACTCATTTATTTACTAGCTTAGTGTAATTTACACTTATCGATCAATGATGATCCTTTGGTGATTTAGACTAGTGATGTGCGATGTCTCTTTGTCCACACGGGGGACTGTACCCCGTTTGGAGGAGTTTCGGCTCATAGGAGGAACTTTGGCTCATAGTCCGCAGGGGGACTATACCTTGTTTTGAGGAGCTTTGGCTCATAGTCCGCAAGGGGGGACTATACCCTATTTGGAGGAGCTTCGGCTCGTAGGAGGAGCTTTGGCTCATAATCCGCAAGGGGAGACTATACCCTGTTTGGTGGAGCTCCGGCTCATTTTATGGGATAGCGACCCATTTGTGATACACGTGTTGGGGAGTTTTCATGCTCCCGTTTGTGATAGGCCTTCCCTTTTTGTGATTTCTGGATATCTAGTTAATGATTTCTAGAATTTTTGTTTCACTGATTTCTTTGCGATTGGCATTGATATGTTTTGTCAATATTTGTGTTTTGGTGAATAATTTAAAGAATATGACATTCTTTTTACTGTTTGAGAATATTTGAGATATTGTATGATTTTTGTTGTTACCTTATGTATACTTGTCATAGTATGGCATTTTTGTTATCATACGTTTTTGTCATATCTCTTATCCTATCTCAATTTATATGATATTTATGGCTAGATTGATCCATTTATTATTTTCTTCTTAAATAATACTCGGGTCAGACCGAGGTATTTCAGGTGCTTCTGCTTGACTTCTTATCAGGGTTCGTCACTTGACTTTTGGCTAACTACTTTAGCTTAGTAGTTTTTGTTGTTATACATTCGAGATAGAGACTCCTTGATGTATAATTATTCTTTTGTCGAGCACTTGTACCTATTCTTTTGTGATGTAGTGGATTTTGTATGACCACTACTTTGATGTACAGTTCTATGTGTTATATTCATATCTGTTTCCGCCTTTGTGATATGAATATATATGACTGATTTGTGTTATACTTATTTCTATATTTATTTTCGAAGACCACATAGCCACTGTGTGGTAGCTTTGAGTTTGTATTTGATATGTCAGATTTCCTCTTGAAACGAAATGCATGTCATACTATCTGACATATTGGTACTCGTACAAATCAATTACACAGATGGTCGCTCCTCAACGGTTTTATTCTTCATGCTAGTTGACGGCATAACCCAGTAGTGTCCTTGGCTAGTGTGAGTATAGAGATGGGGCGTCACAGCTTGGTATCGGAGCCAAACTTTGGAAAAATGTAGAATAATCTAGCAAGGATCATTGTCCTAAGTCTTTCTTAGGAGTCGTGCCTTAGGATTTAATTTGAGTCATTGGTCCCGTACTATCCTATTTTCTTTTGTGGTGCCTTGTTTTTTCAATCAAGTTTGTTTGATATTCATTCTGAGAATAACCTTTTTCCTCTTGTTTCTTTCTTTTTTAAAGAAGAGAAATGGTTAGACCAGGCCGTCCCAGCGCCGGTCAATCCAGTGCTACTCCCCAAGATGGAGTATTTATGTCGGCTCAACAACTTTTAGACCTTGTAAAGAATGCTCAAGCTGCCGGACCCATTCCGGAGCCTACTCATCCTAAATCTGGGTTTGCACGCTTGTGCAGAGATTATATCGATTTGGGTGGAAGGCCATTCAAGGGTTTCGAAAGCATTATAGAAATCCAAGCTTGGCTTAGATCGTACGACCGCATCTTTTCTCGCATGAATCTTATTGATCTTCATCGAGTCCAAGTGGCTTCTAGCATGCTCCAAGAAAGAGCATTAGATTGGTATGAGCTTTTAGTTTCTGAGATTATCGAAGTGGATCTTACTTGGGAGCAATTCCGGGAAAGATTCGAATTGAAGTTTGTGCCGGAGGCTGAAAAAGTAACTTTAGTCGGACGCTTTATTGACCTTGTTCAAGGTGAATCTTCTATGGCAGATTATGTCGTATCTTTTGAATCTCTCTCTAAATATGGGGTCGAGTATATTAATACTCCATTGGAGAAAAATCAAAGGTTTGACTATGGGTTGAATAAGAACCTCAAAAGGCCTTTACTTCTGAAACTAGAAGTTTCTTTCGATCGGCTCATAGATATCGCTCTTCGACTTGAATTGGCGGATAAAGAAAGTGATGTTGAAGTTGTGGGTGCCAAACAGAACTTCACCATCAATAAGAAGAGGCATCCCTTTATTAAGTTCGAAAGTCCTGATCCCAACAAGAAAGTGAAGCAAGTAACTTCGGTAGCAAAGACTCCAATCCCTAATCGTGGAGAATGCTACAATTGTGGCTCTAAGGACCACTATATAAATAGGTGTCCAAGGCATATTTCTTGCCGCTATTGCAAAAGTTAGGATCATTATATATCTTCATGTCCCAAACTTCAAAGCAAGAGAGAGGGAGAGTTGAATGTTGTGCAAGCCCCTAGTAACACTTCTCTTGGTCAAGGTATTTCTCATTCTATCCTTGATGGCATTATTTTGTTTCGTGATTATCCTATTCGAGTTCTTTTTGAAACGGGTGCATCTCATTCTTTTATATCAAAAGAACTTGTTGAAACTTTTTCTTTAATATTATCGGTTTGATGACTTCACTGAGAATTGCGAATCCGGTTGGTGGATCCGCAACACTCAGTTTGCTTTGTAAAGATGTCGAGATTATTTTATGTGATTATTCTTTCCGAGCCGATTTGCATGTTATGCGTTACTTAGGCTTCAAAATTGATTTTTGGGAAAGGATTGGCTTAATCATTATGAAGCCCATATCCTATGTCCCAAGAGGACTATCCATCTTCGACATTCTCAATCTGTTAAGCAGGTTTTTAATTTTTCTTAATGATTTCGATTCCAATTTGGTGGCATCATTTTATTCTTTAAACCCACATGATGAGGAAAATGTTATTTCTCTCATTCAAGTAGTTTGTGAATTTTCCGGTATTTTTGAGCTTGTCTTAGGATTACCACCTAAGCGATCTATTGAGTGGTGATAAGGTCTTTTCAGCTCGACCTTGCCATTGGTTTTCATCGGCTACGAGTTGCAGAGGGTAGCATTCAACTTACCGCATTCCGCACTCGTTATGATTCTTATGAGTGACTCGTGATGTCATTCAGTTTGTTCAGCTTATTTCATCCATCTTATGAATCGAGTATTCTGCGAATATCTCGATGAGACCATCCTTGTATTCATTGATTATGGATGAAAACAACAATTTAAAATTTGCATCTTTTTAATAAAATATTTATAAGTATAATTGGATTTTGTTCTTAAAACGAGCAAAGAATATTCGTAAAATTTTAAGAGACATGTTTATCATACAGAAGATGATTTTTGTGTTGTTTTGCCCATTGAGTGCTTTAAGAATTCTGGTCGATGCGCTTGATCAACGTTATCGATAGGAATCTCCTAAATGCTATGATGAGACAGTCAGACATAGTAAATTGACTTGTAAAAAGAAATTTTTTCTAAAAAAAAGATGATTACATAAAGTTCATTATAATTTTGAATGTCTTAGCTTTTCGGGAAAGAGGATCATTTAAAAGAACTCCTTTCCGATGCTCCTATTCTTGTGATTCCCGAAGGGAACCAAGACTTTATTGTTTATACTGATGCGCTTGTCGTATTGGTTTGAATGCTGTTCTCATGCAAAAGGGAATCTGTTATCGCTTATGATTCTAGACAATTAAAGACTCCTGAGAATAGATATGCCAGTCATGATCTAGAGCTCGCGGCCATTGTTTTCGCTCTTAGAATTTGGCATCGTTATCTTTTGGGAGAGAACAAAATCATTATCTTTTGGGAGAGAAATTTGTTCTCTACACCGATCATAAATCTTTGAAGTATTTATTTTCTCAAAAGGAACTTAATTTTCTTCAACAACATTGGGTTAAATTCCTTGCATCTTATGATCTTGATATTCTTTATACTCCTGGAAAGGGAAATCGTGTTGCCGATGGCCTTAGTCGTAAGCAACAGGCGGTTGTTTCAATGATGATATCCGAATGGAATGATCTCGAGACTTTGTCCACTTGTGAGATTCGAGATCGTGAATCCAATTTATGTTCATCTCTAGTTTTGTGTAGCCTTGAGGCTCATCCTTCTCTTTTAGACCTCATCCTTGAAGCTCAAAAGCAAGATCCCGAATTGGCTTTTTTAGCCAAAGTTGTAGGGATCAAAATAAGGTTGATGGTTTGAAAGATTTTGAAATCGATGCTCGTGGTGGCATTCGAAAGTTTGGTAGACTTATTGTGCCAAACATTTGCGATCTTCGTAAAGACATTTTAGAAGATTCTCATCATTCTAAATTTACCATTCATCCCGGTAGTAGTAGCGACTTTATTATTGGGATGCAATGAAATATGATATTGCTAACTTTTTTAAGCGTTGCATGACTTGCCAACTCATAAAGGTCGAGCATCAAAGGCCCGGTGGGTTATTGCAATCTTTGGACATTACAATTTGGAAGTGGGATAAAATTTCCATGGATTTTATTGACGTTCTTCCCCCGTTCTCGTTCGGTTCATGAAAGTTTATGGGTGATTGAAGATAGACTCACAAAATCCGCCCATTTTCTTCCCGTTCGGTCCAATCGGACCGCACCTCTTTTAGCTAAACTCTATGTCAAAGAAATTGTGAAATTGCATGGAGTTCCTACTTCTATTGTTAGCGATCGTGATCCATTATTTACTAGTGGATTTTGGAAAGGTCTTCAAAAAGCTTTGGGAACAAAGCTTAATTTTAGCACCGCTTATCATCCTCAGTCCGATGGACAAACCGAGCATGTGAATAAAACTCTTGAAGATCTCCTTCATGCATGTGTTCTTGATTTTGGTGGAAGTTGGGAAGATTGTATTTCCCTTGTTGAGTTTTCCTATAATAATAGCTTCCAATCTAGTATTGGTATGGCACCTTTCGAGGCACTTTACGGAAGGACGTGACGATCTCCTTCGTTTTGGCTTGAAGCCTGTGAGAAGCTAGTTTTAGGTCCAGATTTTATTCATGTTTCACCTGTGAAGGGTGTTGTGCGTTTCAGTCGATTGGGAAAATTAGCACCTCAATATATTGGTCCTTTTCCCATCACCGAACATATTGGTTCCGTGGCTTATTGCCTATTATTACGGGCTCAATTTTCTGTTATTCATGACACGTTCCACGTTTCTCAACTGAAATGCCTTAGGGATTCTGATTCTATTCTTGAGCCCGGTGTTATTGAAGAAATTGAGGTTTCACCTAATTTGACTTATGAGCAACATCCTATTCGTATCAATCCTTCGAAGGTTAAACGCCTTCGAAATAAAGATGTTCCGCTTGTGAAAGTTCAATTGTGATGCCCCACCTCTATGATCACGCTAGCCAAGGACACTACAGAGTACTGCCATCAACTGACATGAAGAATAAGGCTGTTAAGGAGCGACCATCTGTGCAATTGCCTTGTGCGAGTACCGATATGTCAAAAAGTATAACATGAATTTCATTTCAAGAGGAAATATGACATACCAATGCTAACTCAAAACTACCACACAGTGGCTAAGTGGACCTCGGAAACAAGTATAGAAATAAACATAACATAAATCAGTCACAGATGTTCATATCTCAGAGGCGGAAACAGATATGAATATAACACATAAAAGTGTACATCAGAGTAGTGGCCAAACAAGATCCATAATATCAGAAAAGAATAGTTACAAGTGCTAGACAAAAGGATAATTATACATCAAAGAGTTTATATCTCAATTGTATAATAACAAAAACTACTACGCTAAAGTAGTTAGCCCAAAAGTCAGGTGACGAACCCTGATAAGAAGTGAAGCGGGAGCACTTGAAATATCTCGGTCTGACCCGAGTATTATTTAAGAAGAAAATAATAAACGGATCAGTCTAGCTATAAATATCAGATAAAATGAGATAGGATAAGAGATATGACCAAAAATGTATGATAACAAAGAAATGCAATACTGAGTTAAGTATACATCAACTAACAACAAAATCATACAATATCTCATATCATCTCAAAACACCAAAAAGAATCACATTCTTTATTTTATTCACCAAAACACAAATATTGACAACATATCAATGCCAATCGCAAAAGTTGGTGAAACATAAATTCTAGAAATCATCAACCAGAAGTCCAGAAATCACAAAGGGGGAAGGCCTATCACAAACGGGAGCATGAAAACTCATGAACACGTGTATCACAAACGGAACACTATTCCATGGTCGCTAACCATAAACTGAACATCGACGCACCTAGAAAGATACGCCCCATGCACAGTCGAACATCGACGCACCTGGAAAGATACGCCCCATGTATAAACTAACATCGATGCACCTAAAAAGATACACCCCATGCCTAGTCGAACATCGATGCACCTGAAAAGATACACCCCATGCACCGACTTAATGAGCCGATTGTTCCACGAACGGTCCAAAGACCATGGGTCGCTAGCCCATAAAAATGAGACGAAGCTCAAAGGAACGGGGTATAGTCCCCTACACGGACAAAGAGACATTGCACAATGCTAGTCTAAATCACAAAATGATCATCATCGATCATCAAGAAGTGTCGATTACACTAAGCTAGTAAATATAAGAGTTTAGCTTCATGTCCCATAACCACTAGCTTAACTAAAATATTTACGAACAGATTGTAGATTTCCACTCGAAAATTGTCACAAGAGTTCAATCGAACAAGTCCAAAAATTAACCGGTAAAGTTAACGCAAGAGTTTCATACCACTCGTTTTGCTAAGCCGTTTAATTAGATTTCTCATACGAATGAGGTAAAGGTTTGTATATACTAATAGATTAGAAAACGGTTTTATAAACGAGCTTTGTATTAAAAATAGAGTTGAAATCATCTTTGTAAAAGAGTTGGAATATTTACTACTAGTATAGAAACCTTTGTATTTAGAAGTGACAAATCATAAAATGATTGTACAAACAATCAATCACCAAAAATCCACATTCGAAGATGTGAATTAAATCCAAAGAAATCGATACCAAATCCATCAAAATGGATATTCTCAAAAAATCCCAAAAAAGAAGTTATCAAAGGCAATAATAAATGATAACAATAAATCGGATATTCACGATTCGATAAAAGTTGGATCCCCAAGCTAAATAGGCAAAATAGGCAAAATCAAGTAGGTTAGTCGACTGGCCTTCTGCAGTAAGTCGACTGAACCAGAACCTGAGAGTTTTCAGACCTTGTAGTCAGTCGACTGACTGCAGGGGGTCAGTCGACTGGCTGTAGCTGAAATTGTTTTTCAGCCTATCAAATGGAAGAGCAAACTCTCACCATTTGCACCCGGTCGAGCAATGGACTTTAGGGGCTTTTGCTAATCGATAACCCAGCCCTATAGGCTCTCCGATTCACCACCAAAAACATGTTCACAAATCAAAGCAAGAATTTTCAAAGTTTTGACTTCAAAACACCAAAAATTGAAATGTTCACCAAATCAATTCAAACCAAAAGCAATCGAACATGAATAAGTGTTAGGAATTCATACCTAACATCAATGATAGAAATAGACAAAGAAGTGAGTTCAAAAACTCACCTTTAAACCCAAAAAAATGAAGGAGAAGCTTGAAAGCAAAGGAAGATCAACTACTCTTCAACTTCAACTCTAGAAGCTTGAATCTAAGCTCAAAAGAAGAACATTTCCTAAGTTAGGTTTAGGAAATTTCTGAAATTAAAGAGAGAATGAGTTGGAGAAGAAGGAGGAGATGCTTACCAAAGCTTCACCTTGAATTTGGAGCAAGAATTTGAGTTTGCAAGAGGAACTAGGGCTTGGCAATTTCTATTTCCCATTCTCTTCCCCCATTATCAGTTTTGCTTGAGAAAAAGAAATGAAATGAGAATGAATGGATGAAGAAAGGGGCTGAGTTAGGTTATAGGATGATTTGGGTGAAACCCAAACCCAAAAGCCCACTTAGAAAATATCAAAATTCAACTTACTCCAAACATATCGATGTTTATACTCAAAAAGGTTGCAAACGGCATTTTGAACTCAATGGAAGTGGTCTCGAGTCCTAGTTCAACTGTTTGCAAAAAGTAGCTTTTCGGACTTTAATCCGACTAACGATGCTATATTTAAATAAAATATTTAAATATACAATCATAAAATATGCGGGTTGTTACAGACTCCCCTCCTTAAAGAAATTGCGTCCTCACAATAATTAAGAGGAAAATAAAAAGTAACAACCATAAAAGCATATCAACACAAAAGAAAATTTGAAATAAGAAGTCCACCATAAAGCACGAAAGAGAAAACCCGAACATGTTCGCTCGATGAATTCTCAGGATTCCCAAGTGAAATTCTTGGGATTTGAGAACCATTGAACTTTCACAAAAAGGGAAATCTTTATTTCGAAGGCGCTCAACCTCCGAAGCAATGATGCGAATAGGATGTTGCTCATAAGTCAAATCTGGCGAAACCTCAATTTCTTCAATAACACCGGCCTCAAGAATAAAATTCAGAATCCCAAAACTATTTTCGTAGTGGAGAGACGTGGAGAACGTCATGAATAGCAGAAAAATTGAGCCGGTAATAAAAGGCGATAAGCCACAGAACCAATACGTTCGGTGATGGGAAATGGACCGTCATATCGAGGTGCTAACTTTCTCGATCGATTGGAACGCACAACACCCATCATCGGTGAAACACAAATGAACACTAATAAAATCTTGACTTAAAACTAGCTTCTCAACGGCTTTAAGCCAACACGAAGGAAATCGGCATGGCCTTCCGTAGAGTGCCTCGAAAGATGCCATACCAATACAAGATTGGAAGCTATTATTGGAAGAAAACTCAACAAGAGAAATATGATCTTCCCAACTTCCACCAAAATCAAGAACACATGCACGAAGAAGATCTTCAAGAGTTTGATTCACACGCTCGGTTTGTCCATCGGATTGAGGACGATAAACGGTGCTAAAATTAAGCTTTGTTCCCAAAGCTTTTGAAGAACTTACAAAAATCCACTAGCAAAATAATGGATCACGATTGCTAACAATAGAAGTAGGAACTCCATGCAATATAACAGGACATAGAGTTCTGCCAAAAGAGGTATAGTCAAAAAGAGAATGACGAGCTTCAAGGCTACACAAAACAAGAGATGAACATGAATTGGATTCACGATCTCGAATCTCATAAGTGGATAAAGTCTCGAGATCATTCCATTCAGATATCATCGTAGAAACAACTACTTGGTGCTTTCGGCCAAGGGCATCGGCAACACGATTACCCTTTCTGGAAGTATAAAAATATCATGATCATAAGATGCAAGGAACTCGAGCCAACGTTGTTGACGCAAATTAAGTTCCTTTTGAGAAAATAAATATTTCAAAGATTTATGATCGGAGTAGAGAACAAATTCCTCTCCCAAAAGAGAATGACGCAAAAATCTAAGAGCGAAAATAATAGCTGCGAGCTTTAAATCATGAGTGGCATATCTAGTCTTGGCAGGCTTCAATTGTCAAGAAGCATATGATAAAACACATTCCCTAAGCAAGAGAATGGCACCCAAACCAATACGACTAGTATCGGTAAAAACGATAAAGTCTTGGTTCCCTTCGGGAACCGCAAGAATAAAAGCATCGGAAAAGAGTTCCTTTCTCTGTCCCGAAAAGCTAAGACTTTCAAAATTATAATTAACTTTATATATATTCATATTTTTAGAAAAATTAACTTTTTACAAGAATTTATTGTGTTTGA
Source organism: Allium fistulosum (assembly GCA_030737815.1). Classification (NCBI taxonomy): domain Eukaryota; kingdom Viridiplantae; phylum Streptophyta; class Magnoliopsida; order Asparagales; family Amaryllidaceae; genus Allium; species Allium fistulosum. The sequence goes on from CM060906.1 coordinate 927,190,454, forward strand.
CTGTCTCATCATAGCGTTTAGAAGATTCCTATCAATAACATTGATCAAGCGCATCGACCAGAATTCTTAAAGCACTCAATGGGCAATACAACACAAAATCATCTTATATATGATAAATATGTCTCTTATAAAATTTACAAATATTCTTTGCTCATTTAAGAACAAAACCCAATCATACTTATAAATATCTTATTAAAAAGATTTGCAAATTTTAAATTTGTTATTTTCATCCATAATCAATAAATATAAGGATAAAGTAATCGAGATATTCATAGAACACTCGATTCATAAAATGGATGAAATAAGGCAGAAGGTTCGTCAAATCGAATGACATAACGAACCACACACAAGAATCATAACGAGTGCGGAATGCGGTAAGTGGAATGCTACCCTTCGCAACTCGCAGCTGATGAACACCAGTGGCAAGGTCGAGCTGAAAAGACCTTAACACCACTCAATAGATTGCTTAGATGATAATCCTAAGACAAGCTCAAATATATTCCGGAAAATTCACAAATTACTTGAATGAGAAAAATAACATCTTCTTCATCAAGTAGGTTTAAAGAATAAAATGTTGCCACCAAATTTGGAAATCAAAATCTTTAAAAACAATAGAAATCTGCTTAACAGATTGAGAATGTCGAAGATAAAAAGTCCGCATTGGACATAGGATATGGGATTCATAATGATTAAGCCAATCCCTTCCCAAAAAACTCAATCTGGAAGCCTAAGTAACGCATAACATGCAAATCGGCTCGGAAAGAATAATCACATAAAATAATCTCGACATTTTCACAAAGTAAATTGAGTGTTGCGGATCCATCAATCAAATTCGCAATTCTCAATGAAGTCATCAAGCCCAAAAATTTTAAAAAGAGAAAGAATCATCAAGTTCTTTTGATATAAAATAATGAGATGAACCCAAATCAAAAAGAACTCAAATAAGATAATCTCAAAACAAATATCGTCAAGGATAGAAAATACCTTGACCAAGAGAAGTGCTAGTAGAGGCTTGCACAACCTTTAGCATTCCCTCCTTCTTGCTTGAAGTATGGGACATGTAGATATATGATGACTCAAGCTTTTCAATAGCGACAATAGAGGGGTTGCGGACACTCCTTTGCATAGTGGTCCATAGAATCACAATTGTAGCATCGTCCACGACTAGTGGTAGGAGTCTTTGCTACAGAAGTTTCTTGCTTCCCTTTCTTGTCGGAATTGGGGCCTTTGAACTTAATAGGCCTCTTCATGTGATTGTTGAAGTTCTGTTTGGCACCCACAACTTCAACATTACTTTCATTATCGACCTCTTCAAGTCGAAGAGCGATATCAACAAGCCGATCAAAAGAAACTTCTAGACGCAAAGGCTTTCTAAGGTTCTTATTCAACCCATAGACAAATCTCTGATTTTTCTTTAATGAGGTATTAATATACTCGACCCCACATTTAAAGAGAGATTCAAAAGATGCGACATAATCTGCCACAGAAGATTCACCTTGAACAAGGTTAATAAAGCGTCGGGCTAAAGTTACTTTTTCAGCCTCCGACACAAATTTCAATTCGAACCTTTCCCGGAATTGCTCCCAAGTAAGATCCGCTTCGATAATTTCAGAAATTAAAAGCTCATACCAATCTAATGCTCTTTCTTGGAGCATGCTAGAAGCCACTTAGACTCGAAGTGAATCAATAAGATCCATGCGGGAAAAGATGCGATCGCATGATCTAAGCCAAGCTTGGACTTCTATAACATTTTCGGAACCCTTGAATGGCCTTCCACCCAAAGCGATATAATCTCTGCACAAGCGTGCAAACCCGGATTTAGGATGAGTTGGCGGTGGAGCGGGTCCGGCAGCTTAGGCAATTTTCACAAGATCTAAAAGTTGTTGAGCAGACATAAATACTCCATCCTGAGGAGTAGCACTAGATTGACCGGCGCTGTGACGGCCAGGTCTAACCATTTATCTTCTCTAAGAAAGAAAGAAAGAAGAGGAAAAAGGTTATTCTCAAAATGAATATCAAACAACCTTGAGTGATAAAACAAGGCGTCACAAAAGAAAATAGGATGGAACGGTACGAAGACTCGAATCAAATCCTATGGCACGATTCCTAAGAAAGACTTAGGACAATGATCCTTGCTAGATTATTCTACATTGTTCCGAAGTTTGGCTCTGATACCATGCTATGACGCCCCACCTCTATGATCACGCTAGCCAAGGACACTACGGAGTACTGCCGTCAACTAGCGCGAAGAATAAGGCTATTGAGGAGCGACCATCTGTGCAATTTCCTTGTGCGAGTACCGATATGTCAGATAGTATAACATGCATTTCGTTTCAAGAGGAAATCCGACATACCGATGCTAACTCAAAACTACCACACAGTGGCTAAGTGGACCTCGGAAACAAGTATAAGAATAAACATAATATAAATCAGTCACAGATGTTCATATCTCAAAGGCAGAAATAGATATGAATATAACACATAAAAGTGTACATCAGAGTAGTGGTCAAAGAAGATAAACAATATCACAAAAGAATAGTTACAAGTGCTAGACAAAAGGATAATTATACATCAAAGAGTTTATATCTCAATTGTATAATAACAAAAACTACTACGCTAAAGTAGTTAGCCCAAAAGTCAGGTGACGAACCCTGATAAGAAGTGAAGCGGGAGCATCTGAAATATCTCGGTCTGACCCGAGTATTATTTAAGAAGAAAATAATAAACGGATCAGTCTAGCTATAAATATCAGATAAAATGAGATAGGCTAAGAGATATGACCAAAAATGTATGATAACAAAGACATGCCATACTGAGTTAAGTATACATCAACTAACAACAAAATCATACAATATCTCATATCATCTCAAAACACCAAAAAGAATCACATTGTTTATTTTATTCACCAAAACACAAATATTGACAACATATCAATGCCAATCGCAAATGTTGGTGAAACATAAATTCTAGAAATCATCAACCAGAAGTCTAGAAATCACAAAGGGGGAAGGCCTATCACAAACGAGAGCATGAAAACTCACCAACACGTGTATCACAAACGGAACACTATTCCATGGTCGCTAACCATAAACTGAACATCGACGCACCTAGAAAGATACGCCCCATGCACAGTCGAACATCGACGCACCTGGAAAGATACGCCCCATGTATAAACTAACATCGATGCACCTAAAAAGATACACCCCATGCCTAGTCGAACATCGATGCACCTGAAAAGATACACCCCATGCACCGACTTAATGAGCCGATTGCTCCACGAACGGTCCAAAGACCATGGGTCGCTAGCCCATAAAAATGAGACGAAGCTCAAAGGAACGGGTTATAGTCCCCCACGTGGACAAAGAGACATCGCACAATGCTAGTCTAAATCACAAAATGATCATCATCGATCATCAAGAAATGTCGATTAAACTAAGCTAGTAAATATAAGAGTTTAGCTTCATGTCCCATAACCACTAGCTTAACTAAAATATTTACGAACAGATTGTAGATTTACACTCGAAAATTGTCACAAGAGTTCAATCGAACAAGTCCAAAAATTAACCGGCAAAGTAAATGCAAGCGTTTCATACCACTCATTTTGCTAAGCCGTTTAATTAGATTTCTCATACGAATGAGGTAAAGGTTTGTATATACTAATAGATTAGAAAATAGTTTTATAAACGAGCTTTGTATTAAAAATAGAGTTGAAATCATCTTTGTAAAAGAGTTTGAATATTTACTACTAGTATAGAAACCTTTGTATTTAGAAGTGACAAATCACAAAATGATTGTAGAAACAATCAATCACCAAAAATCCACATTCGAAGATGTGAATTAAATCCAAAGAAATCGATACCGAATCCATCAAAATGGATATTCTCAAAAAATCCCGAAAAAGAAGTTATCAAAGGCAATAATAAATGCTAACAATAAATCAGATATTCACGAATCGATAAAAGTTGGATCCTCAAGCTAAATAGGCAAAATAGGCAAAATCAAGCAGGTCAGTCGACTGGCCTTCTGCAGTCAGTCGACTGAACCAGAACCCGAGAGTTTTCAGACCCTGCAGGGTCAGTCGACTGGCTGTAGCTGAAATTGTTTTTCAGCCTATCAAATGGAAGAGCAAACTCTCACCATTTGCACCCGGTCGAGAAATGGACTTTAGGGGCTTTTGCCAATCGACAACCCAGCCCTATAGGCTCTCCGATTCACCACCAAAAACATGTTCACAAATCAAAGCAAGAATTTTCAAAGTTTTGACTTAAAAACACCAAAAATTGAAATGTTCACCAAATAAATTCAAACCAAAAGCAATCGAACATGAATAAGTGTTAGAAATTCATACCTAACATCAATGATAGAAATAGACAAAGAAGTGAGTTCAAAAACTCACCTTTAAACCCAAAAACGATGAAGGAGAAGCTTGAAAGCAAAGGAAGATCAACTACTCTTCAACTTCAACTCTAGAAGCTTGAATCTAAGCTCAAAAGAAGAACATTTCCTAAGTTAGGTTTAGGAAATTTCTGAAATTAAAGAGAGAATGAGTTGGAGAAGAAGGAGGAGATGCTTACCAAAGCTTCACCTTGAATTTGGAGCAAGAATTTGAGTTTGCAAGAGGAACTAGGGCTTGGCAATTTCTATTTCCCATTCTCTTCCCCCATGTTTAGTTTGCTTGAGAAAAAGAAATGAAATGAGAATGAATGGATGAAGAGAGGGGCTGAGTTAGGTTATAGGATGATTTGGGTGAAACCCAAACCCAAAAGCCCACTTAGAAAATAACAAAATTCAACTTACTCCAAACATATCGATGTTTATACTCAAAAAGGTCGCAAACGGCATTTTGAACTCAATGGAAGTGGTCTCGAGTTCTAAGTCGACTGTTTGCAAAAAGTAGCTTTTCAGACTTTAATCCGACTAACGATGCTATATTTAAATAAAATATTTAAATATACAATCGTAAAATATGCGGGTTGTTACATCAATGGTCCTCAAATCCTAAGGATTGCTCTTGGAAATCCAGAGAATTCATTGAGCGAACACATCCGGACTTACTCTCTCGTGCTCCTTAGGGTGAACTTCTCATTTCAAAATTTCTTCTTTTGTGTTGATTATGCCTTAGTATGGTTGTTACTTTTTATTTTCTTCTTAAGTATTGCTAGGACGCAATTTCTTTAACGAGGGGAGTCTGTAACAACCCGCATATTTTACGATTGTATATTTAAATGTTTTATTTAAATATAGCATCGTTAATCAGATTAAAGTCTGAAATGTTACTTTTTGTAAACAGTCGAATTGGGACTCAAGACCACTTCCATTGAGTCCAAAATGGCGTTTACAACTTTTTTGAGTATAAGCATCGATATGTTTGGAGTTGAGTAGAATTTTGCTATTTTTCTATTTTGGGCTTTGGGTTTGGGTTTCATCCCACTAACCTAACTTAATACCCTAACTCAACTCCTCTTCATTCATTTCATTCCTCATTTCCTAACACTTTAGCTCAAAAGAAAAATGGGGGAAAGAATGGGAAATGGAAATTCCTAAACCTTAGTTGTAACGACCGAGAATTTTCGACTTTGAAAATTCGACACTAATACGTTCACTGTAGAAGTGCCGAGAAATCGAATGCCGGAAATCCCAGATTGTTAGGGTAAAGAAGAAAAAGAGGTAAAAGAAGAAATAGAAAACAACAACACAGAATCTCATAATCGCAGCGGATCAAAATATAATATCAAATAACAACATTTACACAAAGAAAGCTGGAACTGTCTATTTACAGACATTATATCAGAGTACAACCATTCACAAATAAACTGGACAGTTATAACGACTTGTCCCTGACTACTATCAATACAATCTCAATATACAGCGGAATATACTCCATACGTCCCTGTTATCCAGCTCGTCTTCTGAACTCCAGAACGTTCTAACCTGAAAATCTGTAATACCCGGTCTGACCCGAGCATTACAATAAAGTAACACCCGAGTCAGGCTGGAAACCAGCGTGAGTAAACCCATATAACTTGAAATACTAAGTTATAAAACTTATTTTTTGAAAACCAGGGTAACTCGTACCTCACTACGAGTTCTTATCTTATTATAGTCAAACAATTATTTCACAAAATAATATCTAAGTACCGTTACTTAGTTTCAATGGTCTAGTTTACTTAATTTATTCCATTCCAGCCTATTTGATTTACAAATCAAATCTATAAAGAATTATAGATTACTAATCGAAGTGGTTTCGGATATCGCTGATATCCGATCACGGTCTCTTTGAATTCAATACCATCTTTTTAAGCCAAGTTGTTTAAGTTAAATAATTCAATTAAACTTCAGAACAACATATTCACACAATAATTCATTACAGATAGATAACTTACATTATCACAGTTCAACCAAAGCATTTCATATCACAGACATCATAATTTATCAGACTAGAGATATTAATCACTCCAAGCATTCAATACAATTTAATCATCCATAAGCAAGATAACTAGTTATACAATTCTAATTAATTTAATTAACACAAATAAATTAATTACTTTTAAATCCTGCTTAATTAACATTAATTAATTACAAACCATTTATTTTATTATAATTAATTATTGACATTAATTAATTATCCTTTAATTACCTAAGTCCTTAATTAATTTAAGATAAACCATTTACCTTAATCATTTACTTAATTATCATTTAAATTTCATTTTTGAAAAAATTTAGGAATTAATTTAATTAATCAACTAATATATGATTATTCAAAACCCAAAACAATTTTAAAATCATTTAACTTTAAATTTGGAGTTTGCTTTGAAAACTTGTTCAAGAAATTTTGCTTTAAAACTTTGATCAATACTTTGCTTTGGAACTTTGTTCATCTCTTTTTCTTTGAAACTTTGTTTATAAATTACTACCATTTTTCTAAAAATTTAAGAAAACCCGAGCCCTAGACCAAATTTCTCGAGCCAACACCCGATCCTTCTCCCTCGATAAAAATCGCGAACAAACCCGGGCTTGACCCGATGAAATCTCATTCTTCCCCCGACTCTCTCTTCTTCCCTCCTCTATTACGAACATTACCCAGACACCATGCACACGCGTGCACACCCATCTGGTCATCCTCGACCATTGCTGCGACCTCCACCAAGTCGCCGACGTTCCCCTCACTCGACCCGACCACCCGGAACATCGATCGCACCTGCCAATCAAAATCGAGCTAGACGAGCACTTCACAGAACCCAGACCTGATCGTTGAAATCACCTCGCGCTGCCCAAACCCGATCACCAGAACTATCATCGCCGCGTCCAACCCTTCGTCACGAAACCACGCTTCCATCCCCCTCACTCCGGTCCATTCCTGTGATAACCCAGATTTTAAGACATTTGTTAATTGGTAATTAACTGATTGTAACTATTGAGATACTGATTTTATTTGGTTAAACAAATAGAATTCTGATAATTTAAAGAATATCTGGATATGTGTATAAATGAATTTGAATCTATAATAAATGTTGAATTATAGATTTTTGGAAATGATAAATCTTATAGTAAATTGATATATATATATATATATATATATATATATATATATTATGATTTGGAAGTTATAGTTTGAATATAATAATGCTCAAAAGATATTTAAAGTTAAGATTCTATATTTTCAAAAACATAAGAGATTATTTAAAATATATGTAAGTAAGTTTATATTGTTTTCTTTGAATTATATACACATAAATAAAAAGAAAGTGTAAAAATAAAGATATATAATAAATAAATATAAATACATGCTTTAGGACATTTGTAGCTTATAGTGACATGCAAAATAACAAGTGGCATATCTCATCTTTCTTTTAATTTGGAAATGTAAATAATAAGAAGTGAGAAACCAGGCTGGGTATATTCATTTTCACTTCTCAATCAATCTCTTCTTTCTTCTTCTAAAACTAAAAACTAATAAGAAGATCAGATTCAAAATCAACTCAAACATTAAGATCAGATAAACAATCAAGTTCAAATCAAAGTTCAAGATCAAAACAAATTTTCCAGTTTTAAGCTTCTCTGTTCAACATTTTAAAACAGGTGAGTAGACACTATCTTTTAAACCAAATTCTCTTTATATCACTCTGCATTTAAAATATGATTGTGGAAATGACTTGAATATTGATTTACATGGAGATATGAATGTGTTTGTCTGGAAAAAAGGGTGAATATTGTATGCATGCCTGTATGTGTTAATGCATGTCTCTGTTTTGTTCAACAGCCCAAAAAAACAATTCAAAATTCAATTCCTCTTCACATAAACCACTATAGGGTAGGATGTTTAAAGGAAATATGTTTGTATTAACTAAATATTATTTTCAAAAATGTTTTTAAGTATAGTTAGCAAGTAATTAACTAGAAAAGAAGAAATTACAGTGAAAATCAAACCAAGTTAGAAATTAAATTATTTAAATCTCAAGTTTTGTTTATATCATCAACATCGATTTGGAAAATGATGATTTTTAATGGTAATATTAAGATATTTAGGTTAGTATTTTGTAAGGAATTGCAAGTTGAACGGGAACTATGTTTGGGTGATTTCTGGTGATCGGAGCGAAGGGGAGAGTCGTGGTTGTTTCTGGAGGTAGCATGAAGTTCGAGGAGCTCAGGAAAAATGAACGATGATTTTTCCGATCATCATGGTGATCGGTAGAGGGAGGATTAGGGTTTAGGGCGAGTTCGATTATCGTCGATCTACGACGTCACGATGAATTTTTAGGTTTGCGGTGTAAGGGCGAAAGGAGGAGATAAGTGAGGCGGAGCTTCTGACGTATAGGCTTGGCCTCCGGTGGTCGGAGTTGATGGGACGAGGCGTATCGATGATCGTAGTTTTCGGGTTGAGTTGTGTTGGGAGTTCGTTTTTCGAGCAAGGCGATTTCAGTGAGGCTTGGGTGGTTGAACGAGGTGTGGGGGTCATGAGGAACTGGCAGGGATGATCGGCGGCACGGCGGGCCGACTGGAATGTGTGTGCATGGATATATGTGCGTGCACAGTTTTGTGCTTCAGGTAAGTAAAGAGGAAGATAGGGAAAGGGGAAGATAGAGTTTGTCTCGGGTTTGCGTAAAGGATGGCATCGTTCGGGCTCGGGTTAGTCACGAGTGAATTGGCAAGTTTTTAGAGAAGGGAAGGAAAGGAGGAAGGTCGGGAAAGTTTGCGTTTTGGCTCGAGTTCCTGATCGTGATTTTTGGGCTTGGGCCCGAATTTCTTTTTAAAATGATAAACCAGATTTCAGGTAGATATTCACCAAGTTCAAAATAAAGTTTCCAAGTAAATTATTAAACAAGTTTCAAAGGCAAAGGTATTAATCAGGTTATCAAACAAGTTTCAAAGATTTAAATTTTAAAGTTAAAAGTTTTTAAGATTAATTGTTTGGTCTTGAATGATTATATATTAGGTTAATTAATAAATTAATTCCTAAGTGTTTCGAATAAAATTTAATAATATAGTTTAGTAAGTGATTAAGATAAATGTAATAAACTTTAATTAACCAAAAAGGTCTCAAGTGATTTTGAATAAATTAATTTCAATCCTTTAATTTAAATAAGATTAAAATGATTTAATTAAGTAATTAATTAAGATAATGATTTATCTTAGATTAATTAAGGACTTAAGTAATTAAGGGTTAATTAATTAGCTTAAGTAATTATATGATAATTAATTAATGTAATTAAAGGATAATTACTTAATGAAATTAATTAAAGGATCATTAATTAATTAAAGGATAATTAATGTAAGTAATTAAAGGTTAATTAATTAAACCGAATGATTAAATGATTAAAGAATGATTAATTAATTTCAATAATTAATTAAATGGTTTAATTAATGTTAATTAAGCATGATTTAAAGGTAATTAATCCATTTTGTGTTAATTAAATTAATTAGAAATGGACTAATTAATCTTGCTTATGGATGATTGAATTGTATTGAAGGATTGAATTAATATCTAGTCTGATAATTTGTGATATACTGTGATATGATATGTTTGGGTTGAACTGTGATAATGTGGGTTATCTGTCGATGATAAATTGCTGTGTGAATGAGACACCCTGTATTTAAAATTAAAGTGTATTCACTTAAACAACTTGGATTAAGGATGATATTGGATTCGAAGAGACCGGAGTCGGGTATCAGCAATATCCGGAACCACTTAGATTAGTAACTATTATAATTCTTTATAGATTTGACTTTAGAATCAAAGAGACTGAAATGAAATAAATTAAGTAAACTGGACCATTGAAACTAAGTAACAGTACTTAGATATTATTTGGTGAAATAAGTGTTTGACTATAATAAGATAAGAACTCGTAGTGAGGTACGAGTTACCCTGGTATTCAAATAAGTTTATAACCTTAGTATTTCAAGATATATGGGTTTACTCATGTTGGTTTCCAGCCTGACTCGGGTGTTACTTTAATGTAATGCTCGGGTCAGAACGAGTATTACAGATTTTTAGGTTAGGACGTTCTGGAGTTCAGGAGACGAGCTGGATAACAAGGACGTATGGAGTATATTCCGCTGTGTATTGGAGATTGTATTGATAGTAGTCTGGGACAAGTTGTTACAACTGTCCAGTTTTTTTGTACTCTGATATATTGTATGTAAATTGACATTTACAGCTTTCTTTGTGTAAATGCTACTATTTGTGTATTATATTTTGATCTGCTGCGAATGTGAGATTCTGTGATCTGTTTTCTGTTTCTTCTTCTACCTCTTTTCTTAACCTTAACAATTTGGAATTTCCGGCGTTCGATTTCTCGGCATTTCTACAGTGAACGTATTAATGTCGAATTTTCGAGGTCGAAAATTTTGGGTCGTTACAATTTCGATGCACCCACGTCGTCGAAATCGCCTCGCAAACATCATCGATCAAATAAGGTTGATAAACCCTAGATCGCCGTCGCCAGGCCACCCCGACGATCTAAAAATCCTCTGACTATTTTTCCCTCAATCCTCAATACTCAAGCTACCTCCAGCAAAGAACACGACACTCAACCCTCCCTCGATTGCCAGAAATCAGCGAAAGTTTGATTTCCGTTCATCTCACAAATTCTCAACAACCACAAACTTAAAAATCAAGAAATCTTTATTAAAAATCACCGTTCCTAAGCACGAATCAGATTATAAAATCAAAACATGGAATTTAATCCATCGATTTTTCTGACTTGAATTAGCTTTCACCGTGATTTCTTTTTTTCTAAATAGTTACTCAACATATTCACTTGAAACTACTTTTAAAAATAATATTACATTCTTACAATCATTTTCTCTTTAATGATCATAGCCTAAATTTGTTTAAGTGAAGAGATATGAATTTATTTTGATTGTTCTTGAGCCTGCTATACAAACAAAGGCATATATATACATATACACAGACATGCCCAGATATTTCATATTTATACACATGAAACCACATTAATTCATCCATGCAACAACATTACTTTAATTACTTATCACATGCATCCAGATATAATCAGGTTAAGCTTTAAAAAATATGTTTACTCACTGTATTATGATAAACGGAGAACAGAGCTTTGAAGATTTGAAATCTGCACTTGATTTGATCTGATCCTTGAAACTGTAACTTGATTTAGTTGAGATAAACTTAAATCTTTTCTTGCTTAGGTTGAAAACTTGGAGTTGTTTGATTTAGTTTCCTTTTTAGTTTTAGTTTTTGGTTTGTTTGAGAGAATGAGAGAAGAAAGAAAAAGAGAAAGACCGGTTTGTAAAAATAAAAGAGTTGTATACAGCTTTGTTCTCTAAAACATGTTATTTATAATTTTCAATTTAAAAGAAAATAAATGCCACTTGTAAACATATATCTTTCATAAGCCTACACATGTCCAAAACTTTTATTTTATAGTTACTTTATGCTTTATGCTTATATTATATATATATATATATATATCCACACTTTTACAAACTTCCATATATCCTACTTCTCATGACATATATATACATATGTATACACACACACACTTATATACTTGTATATGTATACACTTAAAATTTTCAACATTTATTATAGTTTCAAATCCATTTATATATCCAGATATTTTTAACTACCAGAATTTTATTTGTTCAACTAAATAAAATCAGTATCTCAATAGTTTAAAATCAGATAATTATCCAATGATCCGATGTCCAAAAATCCAGGTTATCAGTTTGATTAGGAAAGTCAAGTTCTTGCTCTAAAATCAAGGAGAAGCTTAGGTAAGCATCCTCTTCTTCTTCTCCATCTCAATCCCTCTCCAATTTCAGAAATTTCCTATAACCTAACTTAGGAAATATTTGCTTATGATCTTAGATTGGAGCTTCTAGAGTTGAAGTTGAAGAGTAATTGGTCTCGCCTTGTTTTTAAGCTTCTCATTTGTGTCTTTGAGTTTTAAAGGTGAGTTTTTTTAACTCACATCTACATCTATAACTTTCATTGTTGTTAGGTATGAATTCCTAACATTTGTGAATGTTCATTTGCTTTTGATTTGAATAGATTTGGTGAATTTTCCAAATTTTGGTGTTTTGGTCCAATTTTATGAAAATCTTACTATGGATGTTTGGACGTGATATTTGGGGTGTATCGAAGAGCCTATAAGGATGGTTTGTCGCTTGGCATAAATCCCTAGTCGTCGTAGCTCGTCCGATCGCTCCCGAATCGTTTTGGCCATCCTGGCCTAGGCAAATTGTTGCCCAGACCAGGTGACCAGACGTCTGGATGTCAAGTCCAGACATCTGGTTACGACCATTGAGAAAAAAATATAAGCACGCAGAAAAGAAAATGGCAGAACCCAATTCCAGACGTCTGATTCATAGGTTCAGACGTCTGGTTGTGGCTCAAACGTCTGCCTTCAAATTTCAGACGTTTGGGGGTTTTCTGAATTAATTCCAGAACCTAAATCAAGACGTCTGGATTCTAAACCAGACGTCTGGAACTGCCAATTTTTGCCTATTTTGGGCTGTTTTTGATTGGATTTCCAATTTTAATCGATTTTTGTCTATCCGGTTAGTTGTTATCACTTATTATCGACTTTGATGACTTCTTTCTTTGAATTTTTTGGAATATCCATTTGATGGATTTGATATCGATTTCTATAGTTTTGATTCACGTCATCGAATGTGAATTTTTGGTTGATCGATTGTTTCTACAATCAATTTCTGTGATTTGTCACTTTTAAAAATACAAAGGTTTCTATACTAGTAGTAAATATTCAAACGCTTTCACAAAGATGATTTCAATACCATTTTTAATACAAAACTCGTTTTTAAATCCGTTTTCCAATCTATTAGTATATACAAACCTTTACCTCATTCGTATGAGAAATCTAATTAAACGGCTTAGCAAAACAAGTGGTATGAAACGCTTGCGTTTACTTCGTCGGTTAATTCTTGGACTTGTTCGATTGAACTCTCGTGGCAATTTTTGAGTGGAAATCTACAATCTGTTCGTAAATATTTAAGTTAAGCCAGTGGTTATGGGACATGAAGCTAAACTCGTTTATTTACTAGCTTAGTGTAATTTACACATATCAATCAATGATGATCCTCTAGTGATTTAGACTAGCGATGTGCGATGTCTCTTTGTCCACACGGTGGACTGTACCCCGTTTGGAGGAGTTTCGACTCATAGGAGGAGCTTTGGCTCATAGTCCGCAAGGGGGGACTATACCCTATTTGGAGGAGCTTCGGCTCATAGGATGAGCTTTGGCTCATAGTCCGCAGGGGGGACTATACCCTGTTTGGAGGAGCTTCGGCTCATAGGAGGAGCTTTGGCTCATAGTCCGCAAGGGGGGACTATACCCTGTTTGGAAGAGCTCCGGCTCATTTTATGGGATAGCGACCCATTTGTGATACACGTGTTGGGGAATTTTCATGCTCCCGTTTGTGATAGGCCTTCCCCTTTTTGTGATTTATGGATTTCTAGTTGATGATTTCTAGAATTTGTGTTTCACCGATTTCTTTGCGATTGGCATCGATATGTTTTGTCAATATTTGTGTTTTGGTGAATAATTTAAAGAATACGACATTCTTTTTAGTGTTTGAGAATATTTGAGATATTGTATGATTTTTGTTGTTATCTTATGTATACTTGTCACAGTATGGCATTTTTGTTATCATACGTTTTTGTCATATCTCTTATCCTATCTCATTTTATATGATATTTATGGCTAGACTGATCCGTTTATTATTTTCTTCTTAAATAATACTCGGGTCAGACCGAGGTATTTCAGGTGCTTCTGCTTGACTTCTTATCAGGGATCGTCACCTGACTTTTGGCTAACTACTTTAGCTTAGTAGTTTTTGTTGTTATACATTCGAGATAAAGACTCCTTGATGTATAATTATTCTTTTGTCTAGCACTTATACCTATTCTTTTGTGATGTAGTGGATCTTGTATGACCACTACTTTGATGTACACTTCTATGTGTTATATTCATATCGGTTTCTGCCTTTGTGATATGAATATATGTGACTGATTTGTGTTATGCTTATTTCTATATTTGTTTCCGAAGGCCATATAGCCACTGTGTGGTAGCTTTGAGTTTGTATTTGATATGTCGGATTTCCTCTTGAAACAAAATGCATGTCATACTATCTGACATATCGGTACTCGCACAAATCAATTACACAGATGGTCGCTCCTCAACAGCCTTATTCTTCGTGCTAGTTGACGGCATTACCCAATAGTATCCTTAGCTAGTGTGAGTATAGAGGTGGGGCATCACATGATCTATCCATAACTTGAGCATATGAACTCCGATTGACCTGAAATTCGAAGTGTAGCCTCACCGAGCCTTGTTTATCAATCCCGATCGATCCCACCTTGATTTGAGCTTGGTCCAATTTTGACGGTATCGATCATAGCCTTATTTCCAATCGATGATACGAATATTGGTCCATCCATAACTCGAGCATATGAACTCCGATTGAACTAAAATTCGAAGTGTAGCCTTACCGAACCTTGTTTATCATTCTCGATCGATCCCACCTTGATTGGAGCTTGGTCCAATTTTGATAGTATCGATCGTAGCCTTGTTTCCAACTGATCTCCAATCCTGATATCCATCCTTTTTAGCCAATTTGTTGATATCCCAGCCTTGACCAAAAGGTGGGGTAACACTAGTTATGGGGTGGCGGTGCACGTATTTAGAGGCGATCAGAGGGGGTTGGCTGTGAAGGCGGCGGTGGTGCTTTGGGCCATAGTGGCGTGTAGAGGCCGCGATTTGGTGGTCAACGTTGTGTTGTGGTCATGTTTCATGGGTTATGTAGGTGCGATCTTGGCCGGTGAGAAATGGTGATGCGTGAACCTGGAAGTTAGGCGGACGTGGTAATGTTTGTTTTTCCTTTTTGTTTATTTTAATTTTAATTTGATTTTAAAACGTCCTAACCTTAATAAATTTTTCATATTAACTCGGATTCACACGCGGTTTTCTCCACTACGATCGTATCGAAATTCCGGACGTTATTGAACTGGTTTGGACAAATTCCGAGACTGTTCAAGTTTTGGGCTATAATTGGACTTTAAATCAATTTGAATCTGAAGGTGAGTGTTTTAACCCACTCATAACTACTAAATTACCTTATGTTAGTTAAATTAAATTTATGATGTGATTAGAAATTGATTGGCTGATGTTTGGTTCATTTAAATTGTCATTCCAGTTAAATCTGACTTCTATTGAATTGAATCGCCATTTAATTTAATATTGAAGTTTAAATTGCCTGTTAAAGACCTGTAATGATAATCAGTTAAGTGTTGTTGTTCATTGGTTGACTTGAATGGTGATTGTGATGAATGTTTGATTGTTGATATTGGATGACTGGATCATATTTATATTGTTATAACACTACAAGTTCCCTTAGTTATTGCTAGGAAAATCACTGTGGGTTGAAATGATACATACCCGAACGATCTATAGATTAGGGAAAAATCGTTATGGGTTGAAATGATAGACCCGAGCGATTTATGAATTTTGAATTTATTTCGGGATTGCGAGTTGAAATGATATATACCCGTAAAATTTAAAATTATTGCGGGTTGAAATGATATATATCTGTATCACTTGACCATAGGGTAGAAAATTATATATGGACAGCGGATTGGTTAGGTTAAATGATTTTTAACCTTTAAATTGAATTCAGTTAAATAATATTTTGAAATAAAATTTGATTTATATAAACTGAATTATTTTCGAAAACTCAAGCGTTAAATGTTGAAACTGGAATTGATTTAATGAATTGGTTAATAAATTAAAATGGAAATTTCAAAGTTGAATTTTGAAGTATAAATGGAAGTTGTCAAAATTGAGTTATTGAAAATGTTTGAATATAACTTTGAAATCTATTAAATTTGAAGTGGTTTAAATTGATAATTCAAACATGGATTTGAAATCAATATTGATTAAATGGTTTTAAATAAGAATTTGAATTGAAAGACCAATTTTAGTTAGTTGATTTGAAAGCTGGACATGGTCCAGATGTGTTGAAATGAAAGAAATGGCTTAATTTTGATATTAATTTCAAATTAATTATTTAATATAAACTGTTTAAAGATTTATTATTTAAAAAAAATCTCGATTACTAAGATTTTCAATTTATTAAACCATTTTTAATCTATTTTAAACTATTTAAACTATATTAAACTATTTTAATCTATTTTAAACCATTTTAAACTATTTTAAACTATTTTAAACTATTTTAACTATTTTAAAACTATTTTAAACAATTTTAAACTATTTTAACTATTTTAAACCATTTTAAACTATATTAAACTATTTTTATCTATTTTAAACCATTTAAACTATTTTAAACTATTTTATCATTGTCATTCCAATTAAATCTGACTTTTATTGAATTTATTCGTAATTTAATTTAATATTGAAGTTTAAATTTCCAGTTAAAGACCTGTAATGACAACCAGTTAAGTGTTGTTGTTTATTGGTTGATTTGAATTGTGATTGTGATGATTGTTTGATTGTTGATATTGGATGACTAGATGTTATATTTATATTGTTATAACACTACAAGTTCCCTTAGTTATTCTAGGAAAATCACTGTGGGTTGAAATGATACATACCCGAACGATCTATAAATTATGGATAAATCGTTATAGGTTGAAATGATAGACCCGAACGATTTATGAATTTTGAATTTATTTCGGGATTGCGGGTTGAAATGACATATACTCGTAAAATTTAAAATTATTGTGGGTTGAAATGATATATATCGGTTTCACTTGACCATAGGGTAGAAAATTATATATGGACACCGGATTGGTTAAATTAAATAATTATAAAACCATTAAATTTGAATTCAGTTAAATAATATTTTGAAATAGAATTTGATTTATATAAACTGAATTATTTTTGAAAACCCAAGCATTAAATGTTGAAATTGGAATTGATTTAATAAATTGTTTAATGAATTAAAATGGATATTTCAAAGTTGAATTTTGAAGTATAAATGGAATTTATCGAATTTGAGTTATTGAAAATGTTTGAATATAACTTTGAAATCTATTAAATTTGAAGTGGTTTAAATTGATAATTCAAACATGGATTTGAAATCTATATTGATTAAATGGTTTTAAATAAGAATCTGAATTGAAAGACCAATTTTAGTTAGTTGATTTGAAAGCTGGACATGGTCCAGATGTGTTGAAATGAAAGAAATTGCTTAATTTTGATATTAATTTCAAATTAATTATTTAATATAAACTGTTTAAAGATTTATTATTTTGAAAAAAAATCCTGATTACTAAGATTTTCAAACTATTAAACTATTTTAAACTACTTAAACTATATTTTTACTATTTTAATCAATTTTAAACCATTTAAACTATTTTAAACTATTTTAACTATTTTAAAACTATTTCAACTATTTAAAAACCATTTTAAACTATTTTAAACCATTTTAACTATTTTAAACCATTTTAACTGTTTTAAAACTATTTATGACCATCTAAACTATATTTCTAAATTTCAAACGGTGCAAGGTTGAATTGGTTATATTTAAATCCTTGATTTAAAGCGAATATGGTTAAATGATGTTATAATCTAAGTTAGGATTTGAAATGATATTTTCTAATGAAACGACATATTTGAGTAAAGTCGAAATGACTAGTCGTTAAGAGATGATAACAAGAAACAAAACGCCATTTCTAACTTTATCTTTGTGAACTCACCACGGAAGGAAAAACTTTATAGTATCATATTCAAACCACACCAATGTTAGTTACATCTTTTAATAAGTTCACATAGTACCAATTCAAATCCACACCTTACTATATGTAGGTCATATGCTAAATTTATAATAAGGTCTTCATCACCATGTCCACCATGTATTTATGCTCTATCAACCTAAATAATATATACATAGAGGAAAATGGAGAGGGTGATATATAAGTCTGAGTGTGTGAAACAGGCCCACTCCACATATATTATAAATATAGTGGTATAATATAATTAGTGCCTAACATATATGTAAGAACTTCATGAACTGCCTTATGCGTTACAGGTTATGATACATCCAACTAACACTTTCTGGACTCGGCACATGTACTACATGATAGTATATAATCGACTATTAAATACATATGTAAACCTTTCCCGGACTGCCTGTATGTGCTATAGGATTGTTTTACAACCATTGAGCACTCCCTGGAATGCATAGGATCATGTAAATCAAATTAAACATTGAGCACTCCCGGACTGCCGGTATGTGCTTTAGGATTGTTTTATAACCATTGAGCACTCCCTGGACAACATATAAATCAAATTAAACATTTCTTGGAATTGCCTTGTGCGTATAGGATCATGTGCCTACGATACATATCACTTTCTCGATCATCATACCTCATCACCGAATATTATAGGCTTTCTTGCATCCACTCAGTCACATTGGACTAAACATCTTAAAACAGTATATAGAAGTCAACCAAATATCTTGTGAACCGAATCTCCATATGATATGGCCTTATTTGAGTACATATCAACTTGGCCAAAACAAGCGCCTGCTGGTTGACTAATTAATAAGCAATTGGTTGACGAATTGATGTGTATGACGAGCACTTTTGTGCTCCTCTATTTTTGCACCATCAATCGAATTTTTTACCTTTAATGTTTTGGTTCTTATGTCAGGTTTAGTTATTCTTACGATGGTTTATAAATTATTTTCATACTACGTTACTTTTGTTGTATGATTTGTAATGGATTTACATTAAGTTTTGTCTATTAAACCCATATATATTCAATCAGTTAGAAATATTTTTAGTCCAAATTTAATCACCTTTAATTCGTATTTAACCGTAGATAGACAACAAATCATCATTATAAAAATATAGATACATGATATAATAGATTGAATGCGATTCACTTACCAATTATCAATCGAAGCGTCCAAATGAAGAAAAAACAAGGACAGTCTCTATTTTCCAACAATTTATTGCCCAAAAACCTGTTAGTCCTTGAGATGATGGTTTTGATGACAACAACCTTAGAATAAGATTATAAAATATAAATACTAACATTATAGTTTAAATATATATGTATATGCAGGATTTAACCATGCAGGTACCAAGAATGAAGACTGTACAATATAGAGATTCAAGATATCAAGATTGAAGACTCATGAGTATCAAGAATATCAAGATTATCAAGAGTTTAAGATTTCAAGATAAGTATCGAGTCTAGAATTATGTTAAAACTTCACAATAGCACTGAAACCTTCACTCCGTTTTTCTTTTAGGATGGAACCCATTTCTACCTTTTTAGTGGCTTACAAACCCACGACAAGTAGCTTATAAACCTATGACAAGTGGCTTACAAACCCACGAACATCCTGGTTTTGTACAAGTTCTCGAGTCCTGTCATGATGAGATATTCTGTAGGAAGAAGCTTGCAAAACTACTTCAAAATGATTTTCAAAACTACTTCAAAATGATTTTCAAAATTGTTTTTCAAAATGTTATAGCCTTAAAAATTATCTTTTCAAATGATTTTCAAAAAGATGTTTTAGCCTTAAATATTCTTGTTTTTAAACTTCGGTTGTTTTAAACTATCTTTTAATTATAATATATTTATACTTAGATTTAAATATAAAATTATAGTAAAATTATATATATATTATTCTTTATTTCCATCTATGTATTTTATCTATAGTCAAGTATATTTATAAAGTTTAAAATAGTTTTAATATAAGATAACGGTTATTTTTAAAGAAAAACAAAACATCAAAATTTCCTTTGGGATGTCGACATGCCCTAGTACCCTATGTCGACATAGTGTCAGTTAGATTCAATAATTTGAATTTCAAAGAAGTGTCTATTCGCCATAACCTTTCACGAATGGACATGACTGTTGTTCTTCTATAAATAGGGGTTAGTTTCAACGAATTTTATATCAGTTTTTCTAGTTTTTCACTTCTCTTCTTCTTCCACATTTTCTTATTCAAAATTCTATCATTACTCTGCCGAAATCAACATTGAATCTTACTAGATTATCTCTGGCTTGATTCTCTATCACTATCTCAACAAGATCCAAGTGCTATTCAGGGTTATAGGCTTCTTTGTAATCTATCTAGCGAGAAAAGATGTGATTGTAGCCTTGGAAATCAATCAAGTGAGAAAAGGTGTGATTGTAGCCTTGGAAATCAATTGGGTGAACTTGTTGCCCCGGAAATCAAGTATCTCTACCCAGAGGATTGTGATTCTGGAGGGTGTACCTCGTAGCCTTGAAACTGAGGGTTGTAATTGTTGAATCACTTTTGAAAGGAAATTCGTACTTAGTTGTGCGGGACTGGATGTAGGGTAACCCCGAACCAGTATAAAATCCGGTGTGTTCTTTTCTTTACTGCATTTACTTTATTTCTGCATCTGTGTTTGTTTCTATGATTATATCTGTGTTTGAATATTGCATTCATCTGTGTTCAAATTAACATAAACTCAAAAAGATTTAGTAATTTCTTAAAAATAATATTCACCCCCCTCTAGTGTTATTTCTAGCCTTAAGATCCATATTCCGCATTTCTCACATTTGGTATCAGAGCAAGGTTTTCAAAAGTTTCATAATCTGAATTTTGAAAAGTTTTCTAAATGGCTACCAACACTGGTACTATTATTAACACTAGTATCCCTGTCACTAGTTCATTTGTAGAAGGTCAGTCTACTGCCAGACCACCACTTTTTAATGGCAGTAACTATGCATATTGGGCATGTAGGATGAAAATATATTTACAATCTGTAGGATTATATACTTGGAATATCACACAAACTGAATATTCTGAACCCACAACTAATTTTGCACAGTGGACCTCTGAGCAAAAGACTGTTGCACAAAATAATTCTAAAGCAATGAATATTCTGTTTTGTTCACTTGAAAAAAATGAATTTAATAGAGTGTCAATTTGTAAGTCTGCATATGAAATCTGGAAAACTTTGCAAGTGACTCACGAAGGAACAAGCAAAGTTAAACATACCAAAATTTCCATGCTCACAAATCAGTTTCAGTTATTTAAAATGAATACTAATGAGTCTATTTCAGATATGTATAGTCGATTTCAAGATATTGTGCATTCTTTAATATCCTTGGGAAAGGAATTTTTGGAAGAAGATCAAGTCAGAAATTTTTTAAATTCTCTCAGTCCAGAATGGGATTAAAAGACACTTGCAATTGAAGAGCCAAATGACATCAATACTTTAAAGATAGAAGAATTGATTGGAAATCTAATGTCGTTTGAAGTTCAAATGATCGGGAGAAGAGAAAGCAAAGCATCTGAAAAGAAATCAATGGCATTCAATGCATTAACCGACGGATCAGACTCAAACAGTGATAATGATGATGAGATAGCATTTATGACCAGGAATTTTCGGAAATTCCTGAAATACAGAAAGATGAATAATCTCAAGAGAAACAACTATAAGAATTCTGGAAATCAGAATGCCGTGCCAAACAATGTCAAATGTTTCAACTGTGATGAACCAGGCCATATCAAAAGAGACTGTCCGTATCCAGAAAGGTAGAATCCTCCTATAAACAATGATTCAGTAAAGAAACGGAAGCGTGCATTTACTACTACTCTAGATGACTCAGACTCGTCCTAAAGTGATGATGATCAAAAGATAGATAACTCAAATTTGTGTTTCACGGCAGTTCACGACTTCAACAAATTCAAGGAAACGGACTCAGAAAAAGGTACACATTTACAATACAATTGATTGAAATTGCATGCTTAGAATTAGATGATTGATTGCTTGATTGATTGATTTTGAATTGGTGTGTTGATTGAATATTAAATTTATTTTTTATTTTTTTTTATTATTATTTTTTTATTATTATTTTTAATATAATAATATTTTCTAGAATATACTATATGAATACGCCAGATATATATATATACATTAAAATAATAAGTATATATATATATTAGAATACTTAGGAAAAATAAATCATAGAAATTCATAGGCATATGTCGACATGGTCCCTACCCTGATGTCGACATAGGCCAGAATTTGAAATTCAAAATTTGAATTCAAATGGTTGATTTTCCCTCCATCTTTTCACTTCATTCAATACTCTGAAAAGGCATCTTTTGACCAGAGAACATGTCTTTCAAAAATCTATTTAGTCACTATCTTTTATCACAACTTTTCACTTTCATTTTCAAATTCAAACTCTCTCTTCAAAACTCCAAGCTCTTTACTCTCTACTTTAATGGCTTCTTCAAGCAACCCCTCCACCATGAGACTTTCTAGAAACTTGAAAGAGCAAATCCTCAATAATCCGGAGGCAATAAAAGCATACATCAATTATGCTAATTATGAAAAGCCCATCCCGGAAAGTTTGCTATTTTTCAAGATTTTGCTTCTTATGAAATTGATCCTCTTTTTGCAAACAATCAAATTCTTAGTCTTGTTGATTCTTCTCAAAATGATTTTGTTTGTTACCCAAATCTTGTTAAAATTTTCTATGCAAATCTCAATCGAGAATTTTATGAAGGAAATGATAATGAAATTTGGAGTAGTGTCAAAGGCACTAAAATTATTTTGAATTGTTATCTTTTGGGTACCATTCTCAATTGCAAAAGCACGGGAATGGATCTTTCTAGTTTTCAAACCGATGAACATGATCGTGAGACATTTCATCATATTTTTGAAGGAGATGAAAACTTTGAATTTAAAAACTGAAACTTTCGTCCTAAAGCAAGAATTTTCAATCTTCTTTTACAACATACTTTGACCCCAAGATCGGGAAATTTTAATAATCCTACTTCAAAAGTGTGCAAAGCACTTTTTGCTATTTTCGAAAATTATGATATCAATTGGGCGCAAGTTATTTTGGATGAACTTCGTCCAAAAAATTTTGAAATGGGAGAAAACACTTTATACCATGGAATTTACCTTACTCGGATTTTCAACTATTTTGGAGTAAATTTCAAAGGAGAAGAATTTATTTCAAGAAAAGTTTTTAATATCTCAAACATTTCTCTCATGAAAATCCCATATGTTTTTCAACCTTATGAGACTTTTTCCGAAAAGGAAGAGCGTTTGGCTCATGAAGAAATGGAAGAGGAAGAAGAAGAAGAAAGAGATGAAATGGAAATAGAAGAAGAAGAAGGAGAAACATCCATAGAAAGTATTGAATATCCCTCCAATCCTACCAACAAAACCCTTCTCAAAAACCAAAAGATTATTGTTGAGAATCAACAGGTTCTTAAAAGATCCGTTAGTAAGAAGTTGGACAAAATATCATCCAAGATAAACAAGTTTTTCTCCAAAGTCAGCAAGAAACTTGGATTATCTTCATCTTCATCATCCTCTAACTAGATCTATATTTTCATATCATGTCGAATTAGTTTAAGTTTGTTTTAATTTGAGTGTTTATGTAGTTCTTTATGATTAATCATTGTATCACTCTTCTATGCAATGAAATTGAATTTCCTTTCTATTATCTAGCTTATCTTATCTCTTGAATAAATGTTAGTATATTATATAAATATATATATATATACACAATTATTCACAAAATCAAAATTACCATCAAATTTCACTACCGTATGTCGACATACCCCCCTTGACCATGTCGACATATACTGGTCCGAAATGACACTTCATTTTGAATTTGAATAACTACCATATGTCTATTCATTTCAAACAAATTTCTACACCTATAAATACCCATTTCTTCCAGAATTCATTACTGAATATTATTTCTTATCTATTCTGTCTCTCATTCTTCTCACAATTTCAAAAATGGCTAATCCAATTCATAACTTATCCAAGAATCTTGAAGAAACTCTTAATTCATTCAAGAATATTCTCTCATTCATTCTTCGTAACCAGCGACACTTAGAGTTAAGTCAAATGATCAAGGAGCAAGAAAGGCATTTCGATGCAATTCGATGGATGATTTCTTCCCTGCACAAGGATGATAACAAAGCACATCCTCCTGTCTCTCTCACAAATGACAATGAAAATTGGGATGCCATCAAAGCAGACCCAATTTTCGAAGAAGAAGGATGGGTGGAAGTTCCCCGTAACGTTTAATTTGTTTGCTTTATTACTTTGTTTGAATTGATTGTTTTGATTGAAATTGGTTGTTTTGATTGATTTGATTTATACATTGGTGTGGTTTGATGATTGTATAAATATACATTAATATATTTATAATCGTTGATTGAATATCATGTTTATAAGTATAGTTATTTCTTATATACTCTATTATATAGTTTATTAATGCAGGTACTTGAGTACAAGAATGAAGGGGAGTTGTATAGTTTAGAGTTTGTTTGTTTTTGTTGATGACAAAGGGGGAGAAATATAAAATAGAAGAGTTAGGCATAGATTAAGGGGGAATTATTAGGATAGAAGTAATATTTTATAAACAAAGGTTGTCATCATCAAAAAGGGGGAGATTGTTAGTCCTTGAGATGATGGTTTTGATGACAACAACCTTAGAATAAGATTATGAAATATAAATACTAACATCATAGTTTAGATATATATGTATATGCAGTATTTAACCATGCAGGTACCAAGAATGAAGACTGTATAGTATAGAGATTTAAGATATCAAGATTGAAGACTCATGAGTATCAAGAATATCAAGATTATCAAGAATTCAAGACTTCAAGATAAGTATTGAGTCTAGAATTATGTTAATACTTCACAATAGCACTGAAATCTTCACTCCGTTTTTCTTTTGGGATGGAACCCATTTTTCTACCTTTTTAGTGGCTTACAAACCCACGACAAGTAGCTTACAAACCTACGACAAGTGGCTTACAAACCCACGAACATCCTGGTTTTGTACAAGTTCTCGAGCCCTGTCATGATGAGATATTCTGCAGGAAGAAACTTGCAAAACTACTTCAAAATGATTTTCAAAACTACTTCAGAATGATTTTCAAAATTGTTTTTCAAAATGTTTTAGCCTTAAAAATTATCTTTTCAAATGATTTTCAAAAAGATGTTTTAGCCTTAAATATTCTTGTTTTTAAACTTCGATTGTTTTAAACTATCTTTTAATTATAATATATTTATACTTAGATTTAAATATAAAATTATAGTAAAATTTTATATATGTTATTCTTTATATTCATCTATGTATTTTATCTATAGTCATGTATATTTATAAAGTTTAAAATAGTTTTAATATAAGATAAAGGTTATTTTCAAAGAAAAACAAAACATCAAAATTTCCTTTGGGATGTCGACATGCCCTAGTACCCCATGTCGACATAGTGTCAGTTAGATTCAAAAATTTGAATTTTAAAAGAAGTTTCTATTCGCCATAACCTTTCACGAATGGACATGACTGTTGTTCTTCTATAAATAGGGATTAGTTTCAACGAATTTTATATCAGTTATTTTGGTTTTCCACTTCTCTTCTTCTTCCACATTTTCTTATTCAAAATTCTATCATTACTCTACCGAAATCAACATTGAATCTAACTAGATTATCTCTGGTTTGATTCTCTATCACTATCTCAATAAGATCCAAGTGCTATCCAGAGTTATAGGCTTCTTTGTAATCTATCTAGCGAGAAAAGGTGTGATTGTAGCCTTGGAAATCAATTGGGTAAACTTGTTGCCCCGGAAATCAAGTATCTCTACCCAGAGGATTGTGATTCTGGAGGGTGTACCTCGTAGCCTTGAAACCGAGGGTTGTAATTGTTGAATTGCTTTTGAAAGGAAATCTGTACTTAGTTGTGCGGGACTAGATGTAGGGTAATCCCGAACCAGTATAAAATCCGGTGTGTTCTTTCCTTTACTGCATTTACTTTATTTTTGCATCTGTGTTTGTTTCTGTGATTATATCTATGTCTGAATATTGCATTCATCTGTGTTCAAATTAACATAAACTCAAAAAGATTTAATAATTTCTTAAAAACACTATTCACCCCCCCTCTAGTGTTATTTCTAGCCTTAAGATCCATATTCCGCATTTCTCAAAAAACCTTCGTAATTCGCCCTTAAACTTACAAAGATCTATAGTACCCCTCATGCCTTCATTTTTGTACCAAATTTAAAGATTTTTATTAAGTATGTTGAGTGGTATTGATTTTTAAAGTGTGTGACTTTTTTTAAATTTTGAGAAGGAGGAAGAAGAAGAAATTGGTTTCTAAAGTGAATGTATGGGCTTCTTATTTAAATTGTTGGAGGGAAAGTGAAACGATAAATTAAACTCAAATTCAAATATTTGAGCCCAAAGTAGCCTTTTTTAACCGAAAATTCGTTTTCCTCATTACTTCTCCGTATAGTCTACGGTCCAGACAAGTTTACAGTCGACATCGATCAGAAAGATGCGCTTTACGTAATGGCACAACATTCATCATTAAATTCCAACATTTGTAAAATGGCCATTTTGCCATTTATTATTTAATTTAATTAAAATATCAGTTTTATTGATTCAATTTTTTATTGAATTTAGTGGTATTACATTCTCCTCCCTCAAAAAAGAATTTCATCCTTGAAATTCCCAAAGTACAGAGAATGTATCTCGCACTCTCGTGTATCACGTTTTGCTTGCATAGTACCACACACTCAAATATACATGACATACAAAAATAACCGTTCAAAATAGTCATCCATACACAACATACATCATCAATTACCTAAAAATCTAAAAACCTAAATATATACTTTGGTGATGAAAACTTGGCAATACATATGATGTAATAAAACATGCAAGAATTTATCTTCGGCTCCATCCTATATGAATGAAACATCATACATATCAGGTATGTAAGCAAGCACCCAAGTGTGAGTATATAAATTAAATATGCATTTAACATTCCTCAAATTTAATACACCATAAATAAATGCAAAGATTCAAATAGACCAATCATACAAAATCTAGTAAACATGATTTATATCATAAACCAACAAATAAACGAATCAAATAACTAAAGCAAGAAAAAAAATCAAATTCTAAAAAAAAGCTGCAAATACACGCTCTCGCGCGCGCGCACACACAATATACATATACATATACATATACATATTTGTGTTTGTGTGGGGTGTGTGTTTGTTTGTGTGTATGACAACCATTCTACCATACCAACTAAACTAATTACACTAATAAACAAGCTAATGGAATTGTATTCCGAAAAAGAGTCGAGATAAAAAAAGATCGCGTCCTCTCTATAACTTCCCAAGTTCTTCTATCCGGATTACTCCTTCCATCCTAAACTAAACAGGCTCTACTACTGCTACATGTACACATTCCTAAACACAAACCTCAAATGTATATGCATAACTTATGACTCTGTAATTCATTCTGCTAATCGAAATAATATAATGCCATAACCATAATAATCGATTATTTTGGCATAAGGCTTCCCAAACTAAATTACATCCTCGTAAAACTCCTAAATGCACATACACTATACTCGGATAATCCCAGTAGTAAACTCAACACTTCATCTTTGGATTCTAGGGTAAGACAAGTCAAAAGTGGACGGTGTCTTGCCCAAGCAACCAATAAATTAAATCTTCGTATGATTCCTCATTTCACCTAAGAACATCAAAATATGGTGATGTTATAACCTAGTGAACATAATACCTCTTCTCTTTCAACTCTCAATCCAATTTAAGTGGCATCATTTCACTTATTATGTCATTATCCAAACATCCCACAATTTTGATATCGAAGTATCATGCTCTCAATCTACAAGGGTTTTATCCTAGGTTCCATGACATATAAGCAAGTAATATTCGAACATTCTAACAAAAGCAATCATATTCTAATCAATCATTCAAACATAGCAAATAAAATCCTAAATCTAAGTGAAATCCTAAACCTAAGTGAAAATGTAACCTAATATTGTGATAGGGTCTAAATAATCGACTACTTAGTATATCGTTCACGTGCACCTGATATGCAATGTAAACCATGTACCCTTAAGTTGCTACTTCAAAGTAGCTTCCTTGAATAGATAGTCTCCTTAATCTAAGGGATGATAAAAAAGAATCTACCTACTCCCTTCTCAAAATGGTACTCAAATTTTTGAATCTCATTTTCCATGAAAACGGCCTACACATTTTAATGCGTGCAAACTTAAATATCTTTTCTTCGAATCTTCAAACTTGGCTTGTCCAAATAGCTTAGAACACTTCATTCCACATCAATCGGTAATACTTTCTTGTATTATATTAGCACCAACTTATTATGGAATATCTTTTACTAACAAAGATCCAATTTGAATCATTTTGTTATACAAACCCATTTATGGCATACTTGCCAAACATAGCTTCTCATCATTTTACTTTTACCGTACTATGTTCGAGGCAATCAATATAGGGTAGCGTCTCACCATATCAATTCAGTAAACATAACATTCTATAATTAAGTTGAATATTGCTTCAAAACTCTGCCTAGGAACATTGAGAAAGGTTGGTGTCCTAGTACAGTGAATATGGTATTCTGTCCATGTCACATCCAATTAGTAAAATATCCTCTGGTCAGGTAAATTCTACATTATCTTAATCTGAATTCAAAGCAGTATACTTGTAGTTGCAACAACAACTCAAGCATCAACACTTTTTAATTATCACCACAAAATATATATGGTAAGATGATAACCTACTTGCATGGCGCTACATGACCTCCCAAGCCATGACAAATATGTATGATGTAATGTTATCCACAATGTCATATCAATGATGCCCATCCACAACCAACCAAATTGTCTACCTTTACTAGCGACATCAATCAATAAATTGTATAAATATTATTCACCTCTAGTACTGATCATTACCACAATGAAAAAAAATAAAAGTATGAAAATATCAACTATTTTAAAATTTATATTATAGGCTGAACACTGAGTCGAACCATAATATCAAGTCACCTAGGTCCTATCACATAACAGACTCTAGGCCCTTTCAATCAGTTTGTTGGCCATACCCTAACATATATTTTCTATCGATTGGTTAATGAGATCCAATTAACTAAAATTCCGGTATCACTAACGTCTCTTCAATTGTCCTTCTTTTCAAGTGAAATTCAAATTGAACTATACCTTCAAACATTCCAATATCGTATGAATATAAATTTGGTCCAATCTCCTTTATACAAACATTAATAATTTGTTGTTAGGTTAATGTTTCTTCTCTATAATGTTTCAACAAAATAATTTGGATTTAATTCTCTCTCTTACCACAAATATGATCGCTTTTCACTAACTCGGAAACTCTCTTATCCAACTCCCGACTCTCTTCTAGAGTCATAGATGGCATATTCATAGGCCTAGTGAGTTTATTTATTTTTGGAGGAAGATCGAAATCTTCTTTGAAGGCATATGGGATTTCTATATTATAGGATGAACATAAACTCATCATCATTGGATTATCGAGATCATGACTCACAACAAGACCATGCCCAGTTTTCCACTCTTTACCCAAGCCACGCTCCCATCTCCATCCAACATTCATACCACAACTAGTAAGCTAGTCTATTCCAAAATCAATCCATACCCTAAGAAACTTGGTACATACATGTCGTGAAAGGACTCTTATAATTTATACCCAATTTCAAATCATGGTAAATATAGATAAATAGATCGATCTTCTGGATGGATTTGACACCACAATAGGTTCATGCACCATCTGAGATTTACATCTTAAGATTCTACCACAACATTCCTTACCCAAAATGATAACTCATCTTCTATCATGATCTACTTTCCCTTTTCCATAGTAGAGGGTGATCTACTTGAACTTAAGGCTACTTCCAATGCATAAGCTATGACTATCCGACCTTCTTATTTGCTACCTAACCCATTAAACAATTCATTAAAAATATTATTTTATAAAACTTCACATTTATTTAAAATCCATAAAAATGATTTCTTCATCATACAATTTATTTATTTTTATATTTTTAACTTCAACACTAAATATTTTCCCTTAACTTCAATTATTCAATATTGATTATTTAAAATACCTTTAAATT
Source organism: Allium fistulosum (assembly GCA_030737815.1). Classification (NCBI taxonomy): domain Eukaryota; kingdom Viridiplantae; phylum Streptophyta; class Magnoliopsida; order Asparagales; family Amaryllidaceae; genus Allium; species Allium fistulosum. The sequence continues at coordinate 927,220,933 of CM060906.1, forward strand.
CGAAATAAACTGTGGTTATTTTCTAAAATACTCGTATTTCATTTTACAACACCATTTCATAAAATCTACAACCATTATATATATATATGTGTGTGTGTGTGTGATTGTATATGATTTGTAACCAATTTATCATTTATATATTAAATACACATAGTTTGTAGACATATTTCTATAATTTACATAATTCCTTATATTATAATTCATATATATCCAAATAAGTAAATATAAATTCATTTATATAACTCAAATGTGTTATCCTTTAATCTAAAAAATATGTTTTATAAGTTTTAATCTTATCTTATACATAATTCAAGTTAATATATATCGTAATAAAATAATTCTACTCTCTTTTAAATAAAATTTTAAATCCAATGGTAAAAGACTTTTAAATACTTTTATCATCTTAGATAAATACAATATCTATTCATAAATTCTCTTATAGAATAAATATAAAATTTCAACTTCCAAAACTCAATTCTTCTACGTCTTCATCACCTTCTCATCAGGGGTATTTAGAAAATCAAACCCAAACCTTGCTAGCTCATTAAACTTATTAACATATTCTCCAACTAATAATTCCCTTTGCTTCAAATGAATTAACTTTTCTAATAGCAATCCTTTCTCGGCTCTTGAGAAAACTTAATTTTGAGCTTCCTTTAGAATCTTTCCATGTGATGTTCTCCATAGAAGTAATAACTTCCCACTAATTCGTTACTTCTCCCTAGTGGTGCTAAGAAGCCATTTGTCTCATATTAACATAACACAAACCCGCAAGATTGAAGATTTTCTCACATGTTATTAGCTATGCCTGTGTTGCTGCATAAGATTCAGTCCCAACATAGGGCTTACCACCTCTAGAGAAGTCCCTATTCAACTTTGGGGAATTCATAACCGATTGTGGTTGGATAGGAATCACTCCTTGTGCAATTGGTGCATGTTCTGTAGGGTCAACACTGGTCTAGCCTGTCACTTGCATATATCAGAGGAAACAAACGGGAATGCTCACACATGAAATATCCATAGTATCGACTTAAATACCATTTCTAGTTTTGGTTTCAATCCCACTCGTTTATCTCTATTTCAGTTTCTATCTCTGCTGAGTTACTCGTTCTTAGCTATCCATAATTGGGATTTAGTAGCAACTCCCTAATAGATAGTTAGCATAGATAGAACAATAAATGGTGTATACATATGTACTTAACTTTCTAATATATATACTTTTATAAATATATAAATATGATCTCTCAATGCATCCTAGTCCTTAATTTAGGATGAATTTTTCTCATGTACTAAATGTAATAACCTGCCTTTTCAGCCCTCTGGTATAATGTCAAACCAATGTTCAAACCATACAAGTCAAAAACAACTAGTCGTTATGATATAATAAAAGGAAACAAATTAATATTTCTAAAAATATCTTTCTAAACTCACATCGTAAAAAATAGTCACATATTCAAACCATACTAAAGTTATATGCAGCATTTCATAAGTTCACACAATGCCAATCCAAATCCACACCACACTATATAAAGGTCATATGGTATATTTACAATACATATAATATTTACATAACAAGCTCTTCGTCACCATATCCGCCACATCTTCATGCTCCATCAACCTAAATAATACAAATATATAAAAAAGGAAAGGGTCGGACATAAGTCTGAGTGAGCGAAACATGTCTACTCAGACTACAGAGATACTAGTATAATATAATCAGTTCCTAACATGTATAAAAAATTTCCTGGACCTGACTCATGTGCTACACAATCGTATATAATCGACAATCAAATACATATGTAAACCATCCTAGACCCGATGTATGCACTACATGATCACTTTACAATCATTTTGCACTTCCTAGACTCTCCACTTATGCTGTAGGATCATATGACTCAAATTAAATGTTTCTTGGACCCGCCTCATGTGCTACAAGATTGCACGCTTACAATACACATCACTTTCTTGATCATTGGACCACATCAATTAATATCCTATACTTGCTTTGTTCTTTGCGGTCATATTGAGTTAAACATCCCAGAACCAGTCTAGGGAACTTAAGAAAATATCACTTGAATCCAATCCCTCATTCGATATGCCCTATGTGGGTATAGGTTCAACACGGCTCAAATAGAAGCCTACCTGTCAATATGTTATTGTGTATCACGAGCACTTTTATGCTCATCTGTTTTTGCACCGACTGATTTTGTCACCTTTTGATGTTTTGGTTCTCATTTTTAGTTTAGTTACTACTTTGCATTCAATGTATGTGTTAGCACCAAAATTGGTCACTAACCTCGTTGAGAAAGATTATGTAGAGATGTAAGTGATGAAGTTAAATTAAACAAGGAAGAATATGCTAATTTGAATGTAGAAAGTAAGAACACCGGATTTATAGTGGTTCAGCGTAATTGCCTACGTCCACTTTGAGGTTAAACTTTATTGCTTTACTTGATGATTGATTACAGATACAATCCGTAGACCAAACACTTGAATACAATTGCTAAGTAAAGAGCATGAGTCTTGAAAGCGGCTGTGATAACCCAGGATTTTTCGGACATCTGTAAATTGATAATTAACAGGATTGAATTAATAAAATACTAATTTATAAGTGAACAGATAAATTCTGATAATTTAAAAATATCTGGATGAATAAGTGGGTTTGATACTATAATAAATGTTGAATTAAATATCTGGAAATGATAAATCTTACAGTAAATTTATAAATATATAAGTAGTTATGTGCAAACTTCATAATGTTGGAAATTCTAAGTGTGTGTGTGTATATATATATATATATGTTTTGTGATTTGAATGCATTGATTTGAATTCAATGTAATAATTTTCAAAGGTTATTTAAAGTTAAAATCTATATTTTTAAAACATTAAGGATATATATTTATAATAGCTTAAGCTAAGATTTAAAGGTTTAAAATACTTTCTTTTAAAAAAATAAAAATAAATAAATAAATAAATAGTTTAAGCTTAAAATGGGGATAAATAAATAAGTTTATATTGTTTTCTTTGAGTTATATAAGTATATATAATAAAATATAAATAAATAAACAAATATAATATAAATAATATAAAGGATAAAATACATTATATAATAAAAATTCTCATGCTAAGGACAAGTGTTAAGATTTTAACACACAAAGTAACAAATGTAAATCATTTAACTTAAGAAATGAACAAGTGTTAACAATATAGGCAAGTGGCATTATGAAATTCTTTTAATTTGAGTAAATAGAAAAGAGAAACAAAAAATATTTTCAGTTTTAAAACATCTCAAACCTGAAAATTCAAAACAAAGAAAAGAAGTAAAATAAAATCAAAACCTGAACATATTAAAACAAATTCAAAGCATTTAAAATTGGAAACAAATCAAAGCCTGGATCAAGCAACAAATTCTACATCAAGGTAAATCAAACATCAGATCATCATCAATCAAACTGATCCAGATAAACCAAGTTTTAGAAAACAAAATATAGCTTTCAAGATCAGAGCATTAAAACCAGGCCTCAGTTCTTCATTGAGGTGAGCAAACTTTCAAAATTTTATATGTAAATTGATTTTCATGCGATTAATATTGAGAAATGACTTGGAATTGAGTTTATGTGAATGATAATGTGCTGCATGTGGATATATATAGAGTTATATGTATATGTAGGTCTGTGCATATGTGTATATATCATCTCTGTCATACTATAGGTTCAAAGCCACCAAAGAAATTTAATTGCTCATTGTACAATCGAATTTAGGATCTGATGTCTAAAAGAAAAATGTTTGTAATATGTTAACATCATTTTTAAAAATAGATTCGAAAGAAATTAATGAGTAATTATCTTAAAATATATGAATTACAGTAAAAACCAAATATAAGTCAAAAGTTAAAGTTTCTGGAATTCATGATTTAGACTTATAATTTGATTCGTATTACAAATTAATGAATTTTAATAATCAAATCTTGATTTTTAAGTTTGGGAATATCAAATATTCGAGAGATGATCGAAATTGGGATTTTTGGGAATTGCTGGTCGTCGGCGAAGTAGAGAAGGTCGTCGTCATGACTGAAGGTAGCCAGGGGGATGGGGATTCATGAAAAAATGTTTATAAATTTTTCTGATGATCGTGGTGATCAGGTGGCGATGATTTAGGGTTTGAACTGTGGTTTTGGTCGAATTGGTTCTCGAGGAAATTGCAACATCGTCAGAGTTTTTGAGGTGATCGGTCAAGGGGGAGCAGGAGCTAGGGACTCAGGCGGAGGCCCTGGTGAAGTGGCGAGAATTCTGGCGAAGTGACATGGAGGTGCGAAGTGAATTGGTGATCGAAGTCGGGTTTCAGGTGGAGCTCGATAGCTCGTTTAGGTTTCGTGGTGATTTTGGTGATACTGGGTTGTTGTTCAGGGTGATGAGATCGTCAGCGACTCGTTGGGAAGATCGGCGATGGTCGGAGGTCATCAGGCTAGTCGTGCACGTGCATGCGTATACTCTGGTATCTGATGGTTGCTACGTGATGAGAGCATCGGGAATATTGGTGAGTTTCTCGAAGATTTTGGTGGTTCGACTCGAAGTGGCAGGAGGATTGTGAGTGACTCGAGTTTTCGTTCGTGAGTTTATGCATTGGACTGGTATTTTGTAAATGTTTTAACCCGAGTTTTAAAATTTGAAAACATGAACAGTTTTATAAAAGAAAATGTGTAAACCAGATTTCATATTTTAAAATGTTGTAGTTTTCAATAGAAAGGATTACAAGATCTAAGTGAAATTTTAAAACAAATTTTGAAACAAGTTTTTAAGATTTAATTTTTTAAAGATAAAGCATGTTTTAAATTTTTTTGTTTAAATAATTATGTTCGGATAATTAACTTAATAAAATGCTTGAATATGATATAATGATGAATTAGAAAGTGATTAAACTTTAGTTAGTCAAAAGATTTCAAAATAACTTTAGTATGTTAATAATCAAAGAATAATTATCTAATAATGGAAGGTTAATTTATGAAATCAGTTAAGAAATTATTAATTAATTAAACTATTAAGGTAATTAGTAATTAATTTGTATAATCAAAGTTAAAGGATTAATTTATAAATGTGATAAATTAATTAAGTTATTAATTAAAGGATCATTAATTTATTTAGAATTAATCAGTTAATGAAATTAATTAGTGTTAGTTACTTAATGAAGTAATTATAGAATAATTACTTAATGTCATTAATTAAGGTGGGTAATTAATGGACAATTACTAAATGTGATTTATTAAAGAATAATTACTTGATGTAAGTAATAAAAGAGAAATTACTTAATGGTAGTAATTAAGTATTAATTACTTAGTGTAATTTAATTAAGGGTTAGTTAATTAATGAGTATGATTAATTAAAGGATAATTAATCAATATAAGTGATTATAGAATAATTAATTTGAGTAATTAATTAAGGATCAATGTAAATAATATGAATGGGAGGTTAATTAATTTATATAATTAATTAATGTAATTAAAGGATAATTAATCAAGGATGATTAATTAAGATGGATAATTAAAAGATGATTAATTAATTGGGTTATAATTGATTTAGGTTAAGAGAAGGTAATCTAAGTGATTAAAGTTAGAAATTAATAATAATTAGAGATAAATTAAATTAATTAGGAAGTGATCAATCTTACTTATGATGATTGAATGATGTTAAATGCCTTGCATTGGTTGATATCTCTGATATGAAATGTTTCGTGATATGAGATTTTGAGTGGACAATGATAATGTGGTTATCTATAGATGATAAATTGCTATATAAAAGTGACATCCTGTATTTTAAGTTGAATTGTATTTAATTGAATGACTTGGTTAAGATGACATGAGATTCGAAGAGACCGGGGTCGGGTATCAGTAAATACCCGAAACCACTTCGATTTGTAATCTATAGTTCTTTATAGATTTGATTGGTAAATCGAATAGGCTGGAATGAAATAAATTGAGTAATCTGCACCATTGGAACTAAGTAACGGTACTTAGATATTATTTTGTGAAATAATGGTTTGACTATAATAAGTAAGAACTCGTAGAAGATACGAGTTACCCTAGTTTTAAATTAGTCTTATAACTTAGTATTCCAAATTTTATGGGTTTACTCACGCTGGTTTCCAGCCTGACCCGGGTGTTACTTTGATGTAATGCTTGGGTCAGACCGAGTATTACAGATTTTTAGGTAAGGACGTTCTGGAGCTCAGGTGGCGAGCTGGATGGCAGGAACGTATGGAGTGTATTCTGCTGAGCATATTACTGTTGTTCATCTGAGACATGTTAATTCTAACTGTCTAGTATATTTGTAAATAGTTGTAACTCTGATGTAGTGAATGTAAAATAACAATTACAGCTTGCTTTGTGTAAAGAATATTATTTGATATTATATTTTATCTGCTGCGAGTGTGAGAATATGTGATTCTGAGTTTTGTTTTCTATTCTTCTTCTACCTCTTTTTTTTCTTTTCCTTAACAATTCGGGATTTTCGGAGTCGAAAATTCCGGGTCGTTACATTTGGTATCAGAGCTGGAGGTTAAGCGAGAACCTTGGCTCTGTTGGGATTACTCATTAAGAATAGGGTCAATGATACCCTAGAATGAGTTGAGTGTATATATATATATATGAGGGCGTACTTGTTATTTTCTTATATAAAGATTTCAAAATGGTTTCAAAAGTAAATGAATCTTATATAAGTTTATTAAACAATAGTTTTTCTAATATTTTAAGGTAATTGGTTGTTGTAATAATTGAATAAAATAAAATAATGAGAATTAAGTGGTAATGGTAATACAACCAAAATGAAATTAAAATCTTGAATATATAGAAGTATTATTAGAATAAAGATAAAAATGAATTGGTTTCCAGATATGATAATCTTGGTTATTATCATAAATGGTTGATGTATTTAATAATGAAATGTTGTAAATAATTAAGTAAAATTAAATGTTTTAGGGAAGTAAAACATTTAGGCAAGTATGACTTGCAAATTGAAGTGGGTTTTAAATTGTGAAGTTTTAAATTCTAAATCCAGAAAACTTGAAATTATTTTAAAGAAATCTGTTTGAAATTAAAACCAAAGGTGATTTAAAAATTTAAGGTATAACTTGGTGTGTAAAGGAAATAAATATGCATAAATGAGGATATACATAATATCAAGGATGATTTGAAATAACTCTAAGTGTTGAGTTTTAAACTTTTCTTTGAAATGTGATATGAAAACCCAAAGTGATAAGTTTTTGAACTTATAAGTGGGAAGTTTATTAATAAGAAGTTTAAAATTTGAAATGGAGAATTCAAATTTGAGTTTTGAACTCTAATTTGAACTTTGAAATAAGTTAAGTAAAGATAATTTAAAATGGAATTTTGAAATTTGGATTCAGAATTTAATGGTTTAAAGATATAAGTTGATTTGATTTAAAGGATTAAATCAACATTTAAAAAAAATTAATTAATTAACTCGAATTTATATAATTCGGGATGGTTTAAATTTGAAATTTGAATTGAATTAGTTCAAATTAAAATTGATTTGAATTAATTGGAATTGTGATTGAAGATGTATAAGTTTAAAAATTAAAATAGTAAATTAGAATTGAAATGATTTGAAATTGAAGCTGGTTCAATTTGAAATTAATCCAAATTGATTTGAAATAATTTGGAATTGTGATTAAAGTTGAATAAGTTTAAAAATCAAATGGAATTTGATTTGAATTTGGAAAGGAATTAAGGTTAATTCAACTTGAATTGAGATTAAATCAATTTCAATGGAAATTGAAGAATTGAGTCAATTTAAATGGAAGTGGAAATTTAAATTGAATTGATGGGAAATTAATTGGAAATGGAGATTGGGAAATTAAACAGTTTGGCTCTGGATTATTTTCAAAATAAATTGTTTTAATACAAATATATTTTTCCAAACTATTTACTATACAATCTTTCTTCTTAAACCCCAAATTATTTTATACTTATTTTACAATTATTTTGGAACTATTTAACTATTTTGAAACTGTCTTATAAACTAATTACTATTTTTCAGTTACTTATATCTGATCACTATTTTAAAAACTATTTTGCAATTATCTAACTATTTTATACCTTCTTAACTATTTTACAGCTATTTTACAAACTAATAACTATTTTTCAACTACTTATCTATTTTAAAACTTTTTCAAGCTATTTTTAAATTTAATAGGTCAGAGTTCAAACTGTTTGTAATTGAAGTAATAACTCAATTGGAAATGGAAGGCAATTGAGAATAAGTGAATGGAATTAAAGGAAATGTGAATAGAAAAGAAAATTGATTTGACTAATAACCAATAAAGATAAATACGTAGGATATACGTATATTATTCTATTCGCATAGTGATTTGATCCAGATTCGAACACAGAATTTCGAGATAATATTATCGATCCGAGTTGGGTTTTTTCGCTCGATTTTCGACGGCGAACCTGGATATGGATTGTTGATTGGTTTTGGATATTCTCTATCATAGTTGTGACTATGCAAGGAGAATGACGGTTTCTGATCAGGAAACCATATCTGAGTCCGCACTAGGAAGTCGGGTGGACGATACTAGTTCGGAAGAGAAATTATGTGATCGAGTGAATGATCAGATTGATATTGCGTACGGATGATATGTGGACATCGTACGGATTTGAATGAAATTGATATTAAAATTTGTGAATAAAAACTGTAAAATAATTTTTAAATGGAAGGGTATATTTTGGAAAAAATAAAATAAATAAATAATGATAATAAAATGGGAGTTGAATATTTCTATGGTTAGAACTCATTTTAAAAAAAGTGATATGGTTAATAACTTTATAAAAGAGTAATCAAATTTGGATATTTGATTTGGAATAAACAAAGTTGTGTATATATAAGATAAATCTTCCCTTGTTGAATCTATAGCTAGGAGAAAAGGGTTTTTGAAAATATTTGAAGTATAAAAGAGGTTTTATATAAGTTTGAAGTGATCCAAAGATTTTTAAAAGTTATATATCTCTATATATATAAGGGATTTTATGGGAATGATTTTGGAAAAAAATCGATTTTGGGAATTTGGAAAGCCTAGTTTGAGAATTATCGATTTTGAGAATCGATTTTGTGTAAAGGATATTTTGATATAAATCATAAAAGGTATGATTTGAAGATACTATAAGTGTATAGTATAAAGTGTTTTGAAAATAGCTCTGGGAAAAAAGGCGCTCCCTTGAAATGAACTTCTCAGGAGTGCCATAGGGTGGTACTTCCTTGAGCCCCAAGGGGGGTTTCTAAAGTTGATCCTGTGAGGAGTCCGGACAAAACTAGTTCCTGAGGATTATTTGTGTAGCGAAAGTCGAGGGGCTGGTGCCCACAGAGGCATTTGGGTTATGCTGTGACGACAGTGTAACTCAATGTCACTACGATCTACTGCAGACCATAGCGAAAGTCGTGTGTGCCGTTGAGAGCCAACAGTCTGCGTTTGATTTTATATCGGTAGACTGCGACACTATGGTAACATAGCGAAAGTCATGTGTGCCGCTGATAGCCAACAGTCTGCGTTTGATTTTATATCGGTGGACTGAGACCTATGTAGGAGTGGAGAAGTTTCATTTTGACAGCGAAAATCGTTTGTGCCGCTGAGAGCCAACAGTTACATGGACTTTTGCTGTGATGGCAATGCAACCCTGGATGTAACTGCGATCTGTTGTGGGTTCCATGGTGTAATCAGTTACATGGACTTTTGCTGCGATGGCAACGTAACCCGTGATGTAACTGTGACCATGGATGAGGGTGATGATTTCCAGAGCATTCTCACCAAAGATATTTCCTTGATTTCAAAAATGTTTTCTATATTTTCAATAAATTATTTTCCAAGTATTTTCACTAGGTGTTGAAACGGGTTTGCTAAGTCCTTATAGATTTTCAATCTTACGCCTAATCAACGTATTACCGAATTTCTGTGAGAACAAGGATGGACTGGTTGAGACATCGAGTTATAAAAGTATTTTTATAAAACTATTTGGTAATATTATGTAGTTTTAAAAGTGTTTTGAAATTTATATAATAAAAAGAGTTAAGAGTTAAGATGTCTAAAGAATAATTTAACTGATAATCAACATTGTAATAAAATTCTTGCTTCGTTCCTTTTCGAGAACGAAAAGATTTAAAGGGGGGAGGAATGTGATAACCCAGGATTTTTCGGACATCTGTAAATTGATAATTAATAGGATTGAATTAATAAAATACTGATTTATAAGTGAACAGATAAATTCTGATAATTTAAAATATCTGGATGAATAAGTGGGTTTGAAACTATAATAAATGTTGAATTAAATATCTGGAAATGATAAATCTTACAGTAAATTTATAAATATATAAGTAGTTATGTGCAAACTTTATAATGTTGGAAATTCTAAGTGTGTGGGTGTGTGTGTGTGTGTGTGTGTGTATGTTTTGTGATTTGAAAGCATTGATTTGAATTCAATGTAATAATTTTCAAAGGTTATTTAAAGTTAAAATCTATATTTTTAAAACATTAAGGATATATATTTATAATAGCTTACGCTAAGATTTAAAGGTTTAAAATACTTTCTTTTAAAAAAATAAAAATAAAAAAATAAATAAATAGTTTAAGCTTAAAATGGGGATAAATAAATAAGTTTATATTGTTTTCTTTGAGTTATATAAGTATATATAATAAAATATAAATAAATAAACAAATATAATATAAATAATATAAAGGATAAAATACATTATATAATAAAAATTCTCATGCTAAGGACAAGTGTTAAGATTTTAACACACAAAGTAACAAATGTAAATCATTTAACTTAAGAAATGAACAAGTGTTAACAATATAGGCAAGTGGCATTATGAAATTCTTTTAATTTGAGTAAATAGAAAAGAGAAACAAAAAGTATTTTCAGTTTTAAAACATCTCAAACTTGAAAATTCAAAACAAAGAAAAGAAGTAAAATAAAATCAAAACCTGAACATATTAAAACAAATTCAAAGCATTTAAAATTGGAAACAAATCAAAGCCTGGATCAAGCAACAAATTCTACATCAAGGTAAACCAAACATCAGATCATCATCAATCAAACTGATCCAGATAAACCAAGTTTTAGAAAACAAAATCTAGCTTTCAAGATCAGAGCATTAAAACCAGGCCTCTGTTCTTCATTGAGGTGAGCAAACTTTCAAAATTTTATATGTAAATTGATTTTCATGCGATTAATATTGAGAAATGACTTGGAATTGAGTTTATGTGAATGATAATGTGCTGCATGTGGATATATATAGAGTTATATGTATATGTAGGTCTGTGCATATGTGTATATATCATCTCTGTCATACTGTAGGTTCAAAGCCACCAAAGAAATTTAATTGCTCATTGTACAATCGAATTTAGGCTCTGATGTCTAAAAGAAAAATGTTTGTAATATGTTAACATCATTTTTAAAAATAGATTCGAAAGAAATTAATGAGTAATTATCTTAAAATATATGAATTACAGTAAAAACCAAATATAAGTCAAAAGTTAAAGTTTCTGGAATTCATGATTTAGACTTATAATTTGATTCGTATTACAAATTAATGAATTTTAATAATCAAATCTTGATTTTTAAGTTTGGGAATATCAAATATTCGAGAGATGATCGAAATTGGGATTTTTGGGAATTGCTGGTCGTCGGCGAAGTAGAGAAGGTCGTCGTCATGACTGAAGGTAGCCAGGGGGATGGGGATTCACGGAAAAATGTTTATAAATTTTTCTGATGATCGTGGTGATCAGGTGGCGATGATTTAGGGTTTGAACTGTGGTTTTGGTCGAATTGGTTCTCGAGGAAATTGCAACGTCGTCAGAGTTTTTGAGGTGATCGGTCAAGGGGGAGCAGGAGCTAGGGACTCAGGCGGAGGCCCTGGTGAAGTGGCGAGAATTCTGGCGAAGTGACATGGAGGTGCGAAGTGAATTGGTGATCAAAGTCGGGTTTCAGGTGGAGCTCGATAGCTCTTTTAGGTTTCGTGGTGATTTTGGTGATACTGGGTTGTTGTTCAGGGTGATGAGAACGTCAGCGACTCATTGGGAAGATCGGCGATGGTCGGAGGTCGTCAGGCTAGTCGTGCACGTGCACGCGTATACTCTGGTATCTGATGGTTGCTACGTGATGAGAGCATCGGGAATATTGGTGAGTTTCTCGAAGATTTTGGTGGTTCGACTCGAAGTGGCAGGAAGATTGTGAGTGACTCGAGTTTTCGTTCGTGAGTTTATGCATTGGACTGGTATTTTGTAAATGTTTTAACCAGAGTTTTAAAATTTGAAAACATGAACAATTTTATAAAAGAAAATGTGTAGACCAGATTTCATATTTTAAAATGTTGTAGTTTTCAATAGAAAGGATTACAAGATCTAAGTGAAATTTTAAAACAAATTTTGAAACAAGTTTTTAAGATTTAATTTTTTAAAGATAAAGCATGTTTTAAATTTTTTTGTTTAAATAATTATGTTCGGATAATTAACTTAATAAAATGCTTGAATATGATATAATGATGAATTAGAAAGTGATTAAACTTTAGTTAGTCAAAAGATTTCAAAATAACTTTAGTATGTTAATAATCAAAGTATAATTATCTAATAATGGAAGGTTAATTTATGAAATCAGTTAAGAAATTATTAATTAATTAAACTATTAAGGTAATTAGTAATTAATTTGTATAATCAAAGTTAAAGGATTAATTTATAAATGTGATAAATTAATTAAGTTATTAATTAAAGGATCATTAATTTATTTAGAATTAATCAATTAATGAAATTAATTAGTGTTAGTTACTTAATGAAGTAATTATAGAATAATTACTTAATGTCATTAATTAAGGTGGGTAATTAATGGACAATTACTAAATGTGATTTATTAAAGAATAATTACTTGATGTAAGTAATAAAAGAGAAATTACTTAATGGTAGTAATTAAGTATTAATTACTTAGTGTAATTTAATTAAGGGTTAGTTAATTAATGAGTATGATTAATTAAAGGATAATTAATCAATATAAGTGATTATAGAATAATTAATTTGAGTAATTAATTAAGGATCAATGTAAATAATATGAATGGGAGGTTAATTAATTTATATAATTAATTAATGTAATTAAAGGATAATTAATCAAGGATGATTAATTAAGATGGATAATTAAAAGATGATTAATTAATTGGGTTATAATTGATTTAGGTTACGAGAAGGTAATCTAAGTGATTAAAGTTAGAAATTAATAATAATTAGAGATAAATTAAATTAATTAGGAAGTGATCAATCTTACTTATGATGATTGAATGATGTTAAATGCCTTGCATTGGTTGATATCTCTGATATGAAATGTTTCGTGATATGAGATTTTGAGTGGACAGTCATAATGTGGTTATCTATAGATGATAAATTGTTGTATAAAAGTGACATCCTGTATTTTAAGTTGAATTGTATTTAATTGAATGACTTGGTTAAGATGACATGAGATTCGAAGAGACCGGGGTCGGGTATCAGTAAATACCCGAAACCACTTCGATTTGTAATCTATAGTTCTTTATAGATTTGATTGGTAAATCGAATAGGCTGGAATGAAATAAATTGAGTAATCTGCACCATAGGAACTAAGTAACGGTACTTAGATATTATTTTGTGAAATAATGGTTTGACTATAATAAGTAAGAACTCGTAGAAGATACGAGTTACCATAGTTTTAAATTAGTCTTATAACTTAGTATTCCAAATTTTATGGGTTTACTCACGCTGGTTTCCAGCCTGACCCGGGTGTTACTTTGATGTAATGCTCGGGTTAGACCGAGTATTACAGATTTTTAGGTTAGGACGTTCTGGAGCTCAGGTGGCGAGCTGGATGGCAGGAACGTATGGAGTGTATTCCGCTGAGCATATTACTGTTGTTTATTTGAGACATGTTAATTCTAACTGTCTAGTATATTTGTAAATAGTTGTAACTCTGATGTAGTGAATGTAAAATAACAATTACAGCTTGCTTTGTGTAAAGAATATTATTTGATATTATATTTTATCCGCTGCGAATGTGAGAATATGTGATTCTGAGTTTTGTTTTCTATTCTTCTTCTACCTCTTTTTTTTCTTTTCCTTAACAATTCGGGATTTTTGGAGTCGAAAATTCCGGGTCGTTACAGCGGCAGAGTTTCCCTAGTGTTCCCGAAAAAAAGGTCCTTTTCATTGTGCCCCTGCCCCTCTATTTATACACAAAGATGGGTTGGACTTCCTTGGCGGGCCTGGCAGCTGAATCCCTTGGCCCAGATGGACTGGTCCCTATATGCCGAACCAAACAGGCCGAACGGTCGGATGTCGAACCATCCTCCTCATGCCAAACGATGCTTGTTATGTGGGAAGAGTAGGCCGAGCAATAATTGAAGCCGGACACGCTGGGAAGAATGCCGAACGATCTTCTTATGCTGAACAGAAGTGAGGTGCTGAGTGGGGAGTGTATGCCGAGCAATGGTTGAAGTTGACTGAGGTTGGATGAATGCTGAACAATCTTTGGATGCCGGACGAACCTGGATGCCGAGCACTTCTGGATGCCGAGCGCTCCTTGGATGCCGAGCGCTCCTTGGATGCCGAGCGCTTGCCAATGCCGAGCGCTTCGTGGATGCCGAGCACTCCTGGATGCCGAGCGCTCTTTGGATGCCGAGCGTTTGCTAATGCCGAGCGCTCCTTGGATGCCGAGCGCTTCGTGGATGTCGAGTACTCCTGGATGCCGAGCGTTTGCTAATGCTGAGTACTTAGTTGCCTGGTCAAATCTCCAGGAAACACTTGCCCCCCAAAGTTTATTACATGACCAATCGTGATACGCTTTGAATTATGTATCCTCCATGCTCCACTTCAAACCTAGATTAAATCTCCTTGGAGATGCCTTCTTGAGAATATCAGTGGTTGAGGTGTGTGCCGAACGTGGTATAAATGCCGAACGATGCGTTCGAAGCCGAACGCTCCTCATGTGCCGAGCGACTTTACGTTCCGAAGCCGAACATTGTGGCTTTGACCGGTTCCACCGGATATAGCCTTTTCGACTTCTTCTTCTTCCCTATAAAACCAGGCATCCTCCTTCTTCTCTTCTTTTCCACTTTTATTTTTGTCATTCTCTAAAGATTTGCAATTCTCGCCTGTTAATCGGACTTAAAGCCTAATCTATCCTTCCCAAGTTTCGATCTACTAACTAGGTATTATCCGTTCTATCTAAATCCCTTCCATGATTAAATAGTTTCAATACGAGACTTAGGTTTGTGCGTAGCCGAGAGGGTCATGTGGAAAACTTTGATTAGGATATCTTTATGGCTGAATGATGTGAGGCGAGGAGGAATGACCAGGGGTGATCGCACATAGGAGTTGTTGAGTGATGTGTGGTAGTTAGGCCTAGCTTCTTCGTGCCGAACGAGACTAGAAGAAAAGAAAGAATAGAAAGAGTGTTGGAGGTGATTGGGGTGTCGAACGGCATAATCTTCGCCGAGCGACCTGTTCTTGTTGTTCGGTGTATATGGAGGAGGAGAGGAGTGGAACTGTAGTCAAGGGTGGAGTGCCGAACGTTAAAGCTCGGCATAACTCTGGTTCGGCGTATCTTACCATATGCCGAATAGTGAAATGGAAGGCTAAGGTGAAGGCATGAATTAGTAGGAATGCCGAACGACCACGAATGCCGAACAATATTTCAGCCGAACAACACTCAGGCCGAACAAACTTAAATGCCGAACCATATCAAGGTCGATCATAACTTAAATGCCGAACCATATCATGGCTGGTCATAACTTAAATGCCGAACCATATCAAGGCCGAACATAACTTAAATGCTGAACCATATCAAGGCCGAACATAACTTAAATGCCGAACCACATCAAGGCCGAACGATGATAAGTGCTGAATCATACTTTGGCCGTCCCACGTAAATGCCGAACCATACATAGGCCGATCAAACATAAATTCCGAACAGACAATTGCCTTGCCTAATCACACAACAAAACAAGTACGAGGACTCTAGCATACCAGCATAGGAAACTGACCCGGATCATTAACTCCCCAGCTTTAGTAGACATAAATCTGAACTTAGATTAACATACGTTTTCTGAATCTGAAACTGTAATCACCACAAGGCAGGCTTTTGGAGACGGTCAGCGATGACGGTCTTCGAAGGCGATTTGAAGCTCAGTTTTATATCAGTAACTTTGTGACCTTCAAATTCTCAACGCTTATACACGATTGATTGCACTAGTTCACACACCACGTGGGGGGAATATTCGTGTTGTTAATTCTAACGTTGAACATTTTTCAAGTATAGTCTTCACAGGCGCTTAGCCAGATTCACTATTTATTTGAAATGTCTAAAAACTCTAGCTCTGCCACTATATCTGATAGGCCTGGGTCGTCTTCAAGGCAAGAAGTCGCGGACACTTCAAATCCGTCAACTTCCCCTGCTCATAACTTAGCTCCTGATGCCCTGGAGTCATCGATTCTCTTGGACAATCCGATCGACTCACAAGCTTTGAAGATTAACGAAGTCGCGCTTCGGCGAATATGCTCCATCCACGAAATCCCTTTTGTCGATGTGTTGGTCCCGTCGAGACATTATCGTCCTCATCTGCCCCCAGTCGGCTATACTGCTTGTAATAAGTTCATGTGCTAGATAGGCAACTTGCCTCCATTCAATCTATTTCTTCGGGACGTGTTGCAATACATAGACATCGCCTCGTCGCAGCTGCATCCAAACGGTCACGCGTTCATATACAGGACCTACCTACTTTTCATGGCCGTCTTCTCTAGGCCCCCAACTTCCAGCGACATCAGATATATTTATATGATTAAGAAGCGGAAAGATAGCCCCTCCTTTATGTTCCTCAAGCCGTACCACAAATGCCAGATTTTGACCGGAGCATGTAGCAAATTCGCCCTGTACAAACAGGAATGGTTCTATGTGCGTTGCCCTCCTGGTTTCGTGAGGAGATGGGTCGAAGGCAGTATGTCTCTTCCTTGAGTCGACATTCGCGATCAATTGGAGCTATGCTTTTTCTAACTTTTTGTTTCATCTTTTCAGGTATTAACCCGCGTCCTGAGGGCCAAGGATATTCTGAGACCGTCGAAGCCATTAGAGCTCTTCCTGCCGAGGAACGGGACATCCGAACTATCATTTCAAATGAATCATTGTCGAGGTTCGGACTGTTAGCAGGAGGTCGCCGGATTAGCCTTCCTGAGGGCGTTTCCATTCCCAAGTCCGCATCCGTTAAAGGGAAAAAACAAGCTGAATCATCATCACGCCATACCCCTGATGCACATGAAGGGGGAGAAAACAAAGAGGATGAAGCTCCTGAGACACAAGGCGAGAATGAGGGTCCTGCTTGGGACCCGGTGGTCGAAGTGCATGATATTGAAACGTCATCTTCCCCTTCGAAGGGGAAAAAGAAATTGACGTACAAGATACGGAAGGAGAAAGTTGGCGGAACTTCCAAAGTTACGCTCATCCCGCCAGAGAAAGAGGCTTCTTCACAGCACATGGAAAGTTCTTTAAAGGGCCTGTCGAACCTTACCATTCCCGATGATCTACTCAATTATGGTTTCGACGATCCGGAAGCCCTTAAGTTTCATTCGCCCGCTAGAGGCAACGCAGGAGTTCAACCCCCAGTTCAGGGAGATAACACTCCAATCAGTAAAGATAAAGGAACCGGTCTGTCGGGGGGAACACTTGGACACACACGCACACACACACTTCACCATATACTTCAAGTTTTTCCATTACCCCAATTTTTCCTAACTCGTCGTTATTTTTATTTTATGCAGGTGACATGGGGCGCTCCCACGGGTTTGATCGCCTCCACGGTTCTTCTGTATTTCACCATCCGGGATGGGATTCAGGCTCCGGTAGACGTAGGGACAGAGACGATTATGAAGATCGAGACAACCGTCCTCGTGATTCGTCATATCGAAAGAAAACATATTCCCAGTCTTCATATTCTCGTGATCCTCCTCCTCAAACTGAGCCAGATAGAGAAAAGCTTTCGCAGAAGGGGTCTCAACCTGATGTCTCCTGAGACCAACATTCCGGTTCATCGAGTACACGGCAATCTCGGGAACACCAGAAGAGAGCAGAACTTTCAAAGCCTCCCCCTGTTACTGCGGCTGACCCAACAATAGCAGAGAAGATGGTCGATCTTAAGGCTAAATTTCCAAAAATCTGCTTCGACGGCCTGAAATTTCTCCCAGCTATTCATCACATCCCAGGGAACATCAAACAGAGCGCTCTCGCCTGCAAGAACGACGTCTATGTTCAACATGACGTGTTTGCACATTTGGTCGAAAAAGTCTCCGAAGTATCTGTTGAGCGCCAACAAGAGATTGGCCGTTTGAAGCTGGAAGCTATCTTCGACAAGGACATCATCAAGAGTCAAGATGAAGAGCTTGCTTCATATAAGTTGAAACTTGAAGCTGCAGAGCAGAGTGCAAAAGACACTGCCGTGGCCGTCACTCGTCTAGAGGCGGCCCATAAAAAAGAGCTTGATGAAGCAGTCCAGCGCAGTGGTGCCCTTGCCTTAGAAAAAATTCTATCCAGAAAGAAAGGGATGTGCTCACCCTATAAGTCAGAGAGTTGAAAGAGCTATTCTCTAAGGAGAAAGAAGAGAAAATAACCGCTCAAGAAGAGTCCCAACGATACTACAACGAAATTGTTGCTACACGGCTCTTAAAAACAAAGCTCGATGATGAACTTGCTAAGGTTGAGATAATGAAAGACGAGGCCTATGAGGAGGGCAAGAGAAAAGATTCTAAGGAGATTGACTCTCGCCTCGAAGCAGCTGCAGAGGCCGGTAGGGAAGAGGTCAAGTGCATGTTTGACCCGATGATCACCGAGTACAGCGCCTGCATCCTTGTGCACCGCGACTTGACATTCCTAGGCGAGGACTATCTTGAATCTCTAGCTGAGGCCTGGGAAACTTTAATAAAGATCAGAAAGATCGAGTCGAGCTTTAAGGAAGTCGATGAGGATGCTCTGGTGAAATAATTTCTCAGGGGGAACGAGCTAGCGGACTTATCTGCAGCTTTAGCTCTTTATAGCAAAGGCTCTCCCCTATCAAAAGAGAAAAATGACGAAGCTGGTCCATTTTGGGCTAAGGCTGCAGCTCCTCCTTTTGCTGCTCCTCCTTCTGCTCAATCGGCCGGTCGGCCAACACTTGACCCATTTGAGCAGCATGTCGGCTATGATCCAGAAGATCCCGGACTTGGCGTTCATGTGCTATCCCCTATTCTAGAGGGTGAAACTCCACGCGCAACTGATAGCCAGCCAGAACCCGATATAAAATTCTTCTTTTAGAAGCTAAAAGATCTGTCACTTTCTAGTAGCGGTTATTTGTCCTAATGTTCATTCTTTATGCTTTCATGCAGGTTGCTCTGATCCTGAACCAACTCCGAGGAGCGACGATGCCAAGGAGGAGGCAGAGAAAACAAGCGATGTTGCTCATGCGGGAGTAACTCCTGGCCCTGACGCTCAAGTGATCGGGGCGCTAGATGATGATAAGTTTGACACTTCATCTCTCGTCGAAGGGAGTGATGAAATCGAGATCACTGGCGCCTCCGAACATACTTCGAAGATGAGCATGAAGGAGCGACTCATAGAAGAGGAGAAAAAGAAGGTCGAGATCAAAGTCGAGCCTCAAATACTGGAACTTACCGACCCACGGAATAGACCTCTGAAAATCATTCTCCCTGGCAAATCCAAACCGCTGGATGTTCCTTCTCCCACTCCTGACTCTGCTTCTTTGGCAAGCAATAAATCCAAGAAGAAGCGTGAGGGAGAGGAGTCATCTGAGAAAACAAAGGAAGACAAGAAGAAGAAACCGAAGAAATAGTCGCTATACTCGTTCAACGAGATTTTGCTTAGGTCTTGTAACTACTTTTATTTTTTCGTTTCCGTAGTTTGTGTAGATAGATTTTTGACTCCAAGTTTTGGAGGAATAGCTGTGTAACCCCATTTTGGACTATTAAATAAAGTTTAGTTTCTTAGTCACTTGAACGATTCTTTTGCTTCTTTAGCTTTCTGAATAACTGTGGTCAAAACTCAAGTTCTTATGAGTTGCATAATTTCCCAATCCATTCTTACATTGTTCGAACATTCTTTGGAGTGGCATATTTCTTGTTCCACATTCTTGAGTACTTAGAATTTTTTCTAAATCCGCACTACAAGGATTTAGGGTAATTCGATCTGCATTCAGGGGATTCGGAGATTCGAATTGCTTATACTCTAGTCCGCATTCCAGGGACTTAGAGTACTCCGGTCCACACTCAGGGGACATGGAGATGGGAGTCATTTATACTCTAGTCCGCGCTCCGGGGGCTTTGAGTACTCTGGTCCGCACTCAGGGGACTCGGAGATTCGAATCGCTTATACTCTAGTCCACGCTCCGGGGACTTAGAGTACCCCGGTCCGCATTTAGTGGACTTGGAGATTGAAGTCGTTTATACTCTAGTCCGCGCTCTGGGGACTTAGAGTACTACAGTCCGCACTCAGGGGACTCGGAGATTGAAGTCGTTTATACTCTAGTCCGCGCTCCGGGGGCTTTGAGTACTCTGGTCTGCACTCAGGGGACTCGAAGATTGAAGTTGTTTATACTCTAGTCCGCGCTCCGGGGACTTAGAGTACTCCGGTCCGCACTCAGGGGACTCGGAGATTGAAGTCGTTTATACTCTAGTCCGCGCTCTGGGGACTTAGAGTACTCTAGTCCGCACTCAGGGGACTCGGAGATTGAAGTTGTTTATACTCTAGTCCGCGCTCCGGGGGCATTGAGTACTCTGGTCCGCACTTAGGGGACTCGGAGATTGAAGTCGTTTATACTCTAGTCCACGCTCTGGGGACTTAGAGTACTCCGGTCCGCACTTAGGGGACTCGGAGATTGAAGTCGTTTATACTCTAGTCCACACTCTAGGGACTTAGAGTACTCCGGTCCGCACTCAGGGGACTCGGAGATTGAAGTCGTTTATACGAGTTCATACATCATACAGAACAATGTAACTCTAGAAATTCATCACCCGTCTGTGAGATATAAAAACATTAGTAATTTATGGGAAAGACGGCTTCAAGCCTTTATTAATGAAAACCAACTAAATTGCCTGATTACATGGTCAAAAATAAACTATGTGATAATGGAACGAAAACATACAGGAAATAACTGTGCCTAAAACAAGAAAGAAATAGGCTAAATGTAATAATGTCGCAAATGTTCACTGTTCCACGCTCGGGGGAGTGTCACGCCATCAACGGTCGCTAGCTTGAATGTTCCCTCTCTAAGCTTCCGTTCAACGACATATGGAGCTTCCCAGTTAGGATTCATACGTGATGGTACCGGGAAAACTCGTTTCAAAACAAGATCACCCACATCAAAAATCCTTGGGCGGACTCTGCCGTCGTAATATCGCTTGACTCGGTGCCTATGTGATGCCGCCCTTGATTCAGCCTCTTCACGTTTTTCATCGATGCAGTTCAGTGATTCCAACAAGTGATCCTGATTCGTCCTGGGATCATAATATGTCACTCGATGCGATGGAACTTCAAGTTCCACGGATATAATGGCTTCCGAGCCGTATGCCAAGGCGAATGGAGTGTGGCCAGTCATTGACTTGTGGGTAGTTCTATAAGCCCATAATACTGTCGGGAGTTCATCTACCCACTTGCCTCCAGCTTTTTCCAAACGCTTCTTCAGTATGGACTTGATTATTTTGTTTAAGGCCTCGACTTGCCCGTTAGATTTTGGATGTGCAACGGCGGCGAACTTCTTCTCAACGTCATACTTTAAACAGAACTCTTTGAACTCTCTACTTTCAAACTGCGTTCCGTTGTCCGTAATGATGGTTCGAGGGAGGCCAAAGCGACATATAATGTTTCGTACAACGAAATTAATGACCTTCTTAGAGGTGATTGTGGCTAAAGGTTCTGCCTCGGCCCATTTTGTGAAATAGTCGACTGCAACTATCGCGTATTTCGCACCACCTTTGGATATAGGCAAAGAGCCGATTATGTCGATTCCCCCAGATTGCAAATGGCCAGGGACTAACCATTTGTGTGAGTTCTGTTAGTGGAGCTCTCGGGATTTTTGCATATCTTTGACACTTGTCACATTTCCTTGCGTAGTCTGCAGCGTCCCGATTTACGGTTGGCCAATAGTATCCATAGCGGAGGATCTATTTTGCTAGTGTATGCCCCTCAGTATGGTCGCCACATTCTCCTTCATGAACTTCCTTCAAGACCCGCTTTGTCTCATCATGGGCGATGCATCGTAATAAGGGGACCGAGAACCCCTTTCGATACATTAGTCCATCCTGCATCACATATTGCGCGGCCTTTCGAATGACATGTCGTCTTTCGCTCCTTTTTTCTGGTAAAGTCCCGGTCGTCAGGTATAGTTTGAATGGGGTTATCCATGGTTCTCTCTTGATTCCTATTTCAAACACAAAATCAACTTTCATCGCGTCGATGCTTGGAGCATGCAAGGTTTCAACGGGAAACAATCCCATTTGCTATGCATCGCCAGTGCTTGCGAATTTAGCCAATGAGTCGGCTTCTTTGTTCTGTTCATGCGGGACATGCGAAATGTCATAATGTTCGAGGTTCGGTAACAGTTCCTGAACCAAAACAAGGTACGGAGCAAGCTTCTGTC
Organism: Allium fistulosum; assembly: GCA_030737815.1. Lineage (NCBI taxonomy): Eukaryota > Viridiplantae > Streptophyta > Magnoliopsida > Asparagales > Amaryllidaceae > Allium > Allium fistulosum. The sequence continues at coordinate 927,243,624 of CM060906.1, forward strand.
CCCTTGCTTGGTAGTCTCCTCACACTTGGTACACCACCAGCTCCGAGTCACAAAAGATCTCAACTGATTTATCCCCAAGTTCTCCAACGAGTTTTAAGCCAGCAACCAGTGCTTCATTATTCGTAGCCGGGAAATTGAGCTTCAAAGCGTAACAGATTGATCGATTTTCTAGAGTTACAAGAACTACGCCAGATCCAAAGCAACGGTCGTTTGATGCCCCATCGGTGTACAATTTCCATCGAACGGGGGGAATGACACTATGATTATTTGGTTCGTCAGATATAGTAAACTCAGCGATGAAATCTGCTAATGCTTGCCCTTGTATGGCTCTTCGTGGCAAGTAGGTAATATCAAACTGGCTCAACTCGATATTCCATTTTAACAACCTCCCATAAGTTTCTGGTCGTTGGAGTACCTGCCGTAAGGGCTGATCGGTATAGACACTAACTGAGTGTGCTTGAAAGTATGGGCGCAACTTACGTGATGCAATCACCAAGAAATAGGCCAATTTCTCAATTTTAGGGTAATTTCTTTCTGCCCTCGTTAAACGTTTACTAATGTAATACACCGGCTTTTGGACTCGGTCCTCCTCGCGAACCAAAGCCGCACTTATAGCATGTGGGGATACGGCCAAGTATACGTACAACATCTCGTGGTCTACTGGCTTTGACAGCACTGGAGGACTCTCCATATGCCTCACCAAATCTTGGAATGCTTCCTCATAGTTCGATGTCAATTCGAAATTCCTCTTCCCTTTCTTTATTATATCGAAGAAAGGAATGCACTTGTCCGTGGCTCTGGATATGAATCGACTCAGCGAAGCCACTTTCCCATTCAAGCTTTGCACCTGTTTTATAGTTCTAAGCACTTGCACATCTCGAATAGCTTGAATCTTTTTTGGGTTAGCTTCAATTCCCCTAGCGTTAACAATGAATCCCAAAAACTTCCCCGACGCAACGCCGAAGGAACACTTCAGAGGGTTGATCTTCATCCCATAATATATGAGTATATCGAACATCTCTGCTAAGTCTCGAATGTGGTCGTTTGACTGTCGTGACATCACGAGCATGTCATCCACATATACTTCCATCGTTCTACCAAGCTGGTCTTTGAACATTCGATTCACCAAACGCTGATAAGTCGCTCCTGCGTTTTTCAATCCAAAAGGCATTACTACATAGCAAATAGCCCGACGTTTGTGACGAAACTAGTGTGTTCTTGGTCCGGAATATGCATCGGGATTTGATTGTAGCCTGAGTATGCATCCATAAATGATAACAACTCGTGTCCTACAGTGGAGTCGACCAACTGATCAATCCTAGGCAACGGGAAACTGTCCTTGGGGCATGCCTTGTTCAAATCGGAATAGTCTATGCAAGTTCTCCATTTCCCATTTGCCTTTTTCACCAGCACGGGGTTCGATACCCATTCAGGGTAGAGGGCGTCGCGGACGAACCCATTGGCTTTGAGTTTGTCCACCTCCTCTCTGAGAGCAGCGGACCTCTCTGGGTCCATTCCTCTCCTCTTTTGTTTAACCAGGACGTATTTTGGGTCTATGTTCAACATATGACTCGTAATGGCAGGAGAAATCCCGCACATATCAGAATGCGTCCAGGCAAAAACATCAAGATTCGCTCGGAGGAAATCACTGAGGTCTTCAGGCATTGCGGGGCCGAGTTGTGATCCGATCTTCAGTATTCGTGATGGATCGTCTCGGCTGACTGAAATGTCAATTGTTAATTCAGCCGGCGCTGCCTTTTCTTCCTTGGGTTTCTCATCGTCGTCTCTCGGATCTATGTCTCTGAAGATCGGAGAATTATGCCCAAGCCTGGGCTCGGGCACTACTTGTCAATTATTAGTATTATGGATATGGACGGGATTGTCCGCAACCTTTCCTTTCTCCCTTCGATGGGCCTCTCGGAGCTCAGCCACATAACAGGCACGACCAGTCGCCATGGACAACACCTACTCCTTTGTCAGTTGGGAACTTCAAAGTTAAGCACCACGGGGCTAATGCTGCCCTAAACTCAGCCAGGGTCGGTCGGCCCAAGAACACATTGTACGGAGAATCCACATCCAAAATTACGAAGGGTAGGATTCGCACCCTCCGACGCTCGCCTTGCCCCAGTTCAACTGGTAACTCAACATACCCCACTGCATCGGTCGCTGCGCCATTAAAGCCATGAATACGAGCTTTAGACGGTTTCAAATCCTTCATTTCCATCTTCATATGGTCATAAGCCTTCTTGAAGATGATGTTGAAAGAACTTCCACAATCAATCAAAATTCTTTTCACATAAGCCAGTCCGATTGTCGCAGATATGACCATCGGGTCAATGGTAGGAGCCTCCACTTGGTCAGCATCTCTATTTCTGAATACTATATCGTCTGTCATCATGCGCAGTTGTTTAGCAGGGGTCCCATCCTCTACGTTGGAACAACACTCGAAATCTGCATGCTTCAGTGAACTAGCATACCGCTCCATCTCTTGCCAATTCTTATCTGTGGGGTGAGGCCCACCGATGATCGTGTTTATGACTAGTCTACCCACAGTCCGGGCAGGCTCCTCGGGATGACGCGGAGCTGGTGCATGACCTGGGTTGGATGTTCCCTGTCCTCCTTCTTGTGGATCCTTCACAAACTCCTGTAACTTTTTATGCCTGATCAACTTCTCTATAGCATCGTGTAGGTGTCTGCACTCTTCCGTATTATGCCCATAAGTCTCATGGAAGCGGCAGTATTTCCCAGTCCGCTTTTGTTCCTCGGTTGACTCCTTTGGACGTGGCTTTCTGTACTGAAAGGTATTGCAGGTTGATAGGTAAATATTCTCAAGAGACGCATTCAGCGGGGTATACTCGTTGTAGCTTGGAATTCTCGACTTCCACTTCCCCGCTTCTCTCTTCTTCCCTTGACTTCTTCCTCCGGATTCCTTAGGCTGCCCGGGCTTGTTCTGGACATTGACTTGGACTTTTCCCGAGTTGTCTCCGGACTGCTTCACAGCAATGTTGCTTTTCACGGACTCCTGGACAGGTCCCGATGCCTTATCTCGCCTTACCCACCTGGCTTCCTCTCTTCTTATGAACTGGTGTGCCTTTGAGTAAAAACGCTCTAGCGTAGTCGGGGGTTTTCCTACCAACCAGTCTCCAAACTCAAAATCCGGATCCACACCTTGCATCACAGCCATTAGAATTGCATGATCATTGGGATTACTGACTTCAGTCGCCGCAACATGGAATCTTTGTAAATACTCCTTCAATGACTCCCCAGGAGTCTGGATTACACTTGATAGAGACATCACATCCTTTGGACGATTAGTGTGTATCCTGAACTGTTCTATAAAATTCTTCGCCAACTCCTCGAAACTGGATACGGACCGCGGAGGAAGTCGGGTGAACCACATAGTAGCGATCCCAGATAGAGTAATTGGAAAGCATCTACACTTGGTTGCATCATTTGCTCTAGCTGAATCCTTCATCCACTCGTACCTCATGACATGCTGTCTGGGATCAGTCTTTCCTTCATAAGCCGGGATAGTTGGCATACTAAACTTTCTGGGGTACGCTGCTTGTAGAACAATGTCTGTGAACGGAGTATGACTTGACACTCCCCAATCGTCATTCGATAAGCCTTGATTCTCTTTCATCAATTGTCTGATCATGGCTGTCAGGTCTGGTGTTTGTATGGAAGGTGGAAGGTTGGAGTCTGTTCTACATGACTGATCATGCTGATGCCTCCTTTGCTGGCGATCTTCCAAACGTGCATCTTGAGGTTCGACATCGTTAGCATTTTGATGGACTGGGCCTCCAGCCTCCACCTGCACTCCAGTTCCTAAGTTTCCAGCTCTGGCTTGGTCACGGTCTCCAGCTTTTCGGACAGCAGCACCTGCCCGCGCAGTTTCAGTCTTACGACATCTACGCCTGGGAGGTTCATCGGATGAAGTTGAGCTGTCGGATGAGGATTAAGGAGCGGGATTGCCCCCAGCATTCTGGTACTGTTGTTGAGTGAGTTGTGCCATGAGGTTGGCATTGGCTTGCATTTGCTCTTCGAGTTGTCTCCTGCTTTCCCTGAGTTCTCTCATCAAGTCGTTGAACTCTATTCTGGTAACAACTGGCATTTGGTCCTGGGCGGTAGTCCCTGCACCTAGAATCGCTTGTTGATTGCTCGGTCCTGCTTGTTGCATGCTAGCAGTCTCGTGGGCGTCCGCATTATGAGAAGCTGATCTGGTACGTGGTCTTGCCATTGTAGAGTTATTGGTATGAACTCTAAGTAGAATCAACGGACGTCCTATGAATGAGTCGGATCTTCTTTGGGGGATTTATTCAATCCAGTAGCTTCAAAGCAGATCCTTGAGGTCTGAGAATTCAATTCTCAGTGAAAGCACCAAAGTGTTAGCACCAAAATTGGTCACTAACCTCGTTGAGAAAGATTGTGTAGAGATGTAAGTGATGAAGTTAAATTAAACAAGGAATAATATGCTAATTTGAATGCAGAAAGTAAGAACACCGGATTTATAGTGGTTCAGCGTAATTGACTATGTCCACTTTGAGGTTAAACTTTATTGCTTTACTTGATGATTGATTATAGATACAATCCGTAGACCAAACACTTGAATAAAATTGCTAAGTAAAGAGGATGAGTCTTGAAAGCGGCAGAGTCTCCCCAGTGTTCCCGAAAAAAAGGTCCTTTTCACTGTGCCCCTGCCCCTCTATTTATAGACAAAGATGGGTTGGACTTCCCTGGCGGGCATGGCAGCTGAATCCCTTGGCCCAGATGGACTGGTCCCTATATGCCGAACCAAACAGGCCGAACGGTCGGATGCCGAACCATTCTCCTCATGCCGAACGATGCTTGTTATGTGGGAAGAGTAGGCCGAGCAATAATTGAAGCTGGACAAGCTGGGAAGAATGTCGAACGATCTTCTTATGCCGAACAGAAGTGAGGTGTTGAGTGGGGAGTGTATGCCGAGCAATGGTTGAAGTTGACTGAGGTTGGATGAATGCCGAACAATCTTTGGATGTCGGACGAACCTGGATGCCGAGCACTCCTAGATGTCGAGCACTCCTTGGATGCCGAGCGCTTTGTGGATTCCGAGTACTCTTGGATGCCGAGCGCTCTTTGGATGTCAAGCGTTTGCTAATGCCGAGCGCTCCTTGGATGCCGAGCGCTTGCCAATGCCGAGCGCTTCGTGGATGCCGAGTACTCCTGGATGCCGAGCGCTCCTTGGATGCCGAGCGTTTTCTAATGCCGAGTACTTAGTTGCCTGGTCAAATCTCCAATGTATGATCTATAATGGATGTAAATCAAGTTTTATCCCAATATATATATATATATTCAATCAATTCAAAGCATTTTAATCCTCTTTTTTTAAGGTAAGCCAGTTTTTTAAGCGGCCTACTCAATTTTATTAATAACATGTGTTTGACATGGAGCCAAAATGACAATAACTCAGATGATACATAATATGAGCTAGATCTCTAAATAGCAAATTGGCAACATCATAATACATGACCAAAAGCTAATAATACCAAAATACTTATTACGTAATAAATGACAACAGATTGCAAGACCTAAGATAGAAAGAGGTTGGCAATATCATAATTCCTTCATCAAGTCCATCTGAATGATGCAATGCCGAACTGGAGACCTTATTAGAATTCAACATGTAGAGGATGGATGAATTAGGATGGGCAAGGATCTCAATGGCGATGACCTTCCCCAAGGGAAGCTTGTCAATGTCTGAGTTTCCAACATAGAAGGTAGTTGAGAGAAAAGCTTTAAACTTGGCAAGCTTTGTAGGGTCGGGAGGACCAAGAAGTGGGGATGGCTGGTCATATGTCGTAGAATCAGAAGTAGGGATATCAGGCTTCATGACTACCCATTGTCATGATGAGGGCTTCTTCAACAGAACTTTCTTTAAGATTTTGGGAAGGGGAGCCGTAGTGTCCAAATCAATGGTAATTGGAATATAAATGTAGGAGCATGTAGTATGACCAAAGGAGTGGAAGCGGGAGAAGATTAGGGCTTTCCATGAGTAAGAAACCATAATGTGAGCAGTCTTGGGCTTAGAAACCGCTACAAATAACTTTGTTGACAAAGGCCTACTTGGGGTAATCTCGATAGGAGCTTTGACAAACTCCAGTCATTCCCTACTGTAACGACCCGAAATTTTATCGCTTTAATGTATGAATATTTAATTGATTTTAAATATTCAAGTAATGGGTTTTAATAATCAAATAACTCTCTTTTAATTAATAAGTAATAATGGTAAACACATTTTGGAAGTTTGTTTACAAGAATAGATAGTTCAATGAAAAATTGAAAATGTGACCGAAATTCATTTTTCGGATTTTTGACATTTTATCGAAGGGAAGTTGTCTCAACGTTGTTGCACACTTATGCACATACATACATTCAATAACAAGTATTTAAAAATAACCTCTCTTTCTTAAGGAAAATTAAGTAATAAACAATGATTTAATTAAGGGAACATATGGCTTTAATTTAAGAAGCAAAGTCCAACAAGGTTTAAAGGATAAAGTACTAAGGAAGTACTATGGTATGGTAACATGGAGCCTAGGATGGCTTAGGGTGGCTAAGGCAAAATGGAAAAGTGTACCATGGTTGAATTTTATAAGGGTAATGGAGGGGTAATTAAGTAATTTGGTGAAAGGATAAGTGAAGTCTTTTGCCTCATTTTGAAGGTCTATATAAGTGGGGGTTTGGTTCTCATCTCTACCCTTGTTCATTTCATAAGTTATTAGCTCTCTTTCCATCTTATTTCTCTTCACCAATATTTGTAAAACCAAAGCAACTCAAAATCTTCTTCAGTCATCTCCAGGCTCAAATTCCAGGCTCAAATATAGTTCTTATAACATCATTGTAGAATATGCTAGTATATGATTTTTGTTTGATGATAATAAACATATATATATATATATATATATTCATTAAATGTATTTGTTATTTTACTATTTTATTTTCATAGAATTAAATAAATATTTGCTAAATAAAATAAACAACACAGAATTTAAATTCAAACAGATATTTTATTCAAACAAATATTTTATTACAATTTTGAATAGCACAAATTTGAGCTCTCACTACATTTTTCAATTACAATACAATTTCGATTACATCACAATTGTCACTTACATTTGCACCTCACTACATATCACTCATTCACTCATATTTGTTCTTCAACTCTATTCCAAATTGAATCCAGCATCTGAATTATCTGTAAAATAAACACTGACGCAGTAAAATTGAAAAAGAAATATTTTTGCAGTGTAAAATAAAATGTGTTTTTGAAAATATTATTTGCCTCAGCTATTTGGGTTGTTCGTCATCATTTATTTTTGAATTCATCTACACGAACAACTTGTGACATGCACAGTGTATCACTGTACATGCCACAAGGCCGTGCATACCGATATACACTTGATAAAACTGCAGGGACAGGTGAGCACAAGGTCAAACCCAAGCCAAGGTTGGATTCAACTCAGGTGCAATACAAAAACATCACAAAATTTTCAAGTACAAGTGAAAATGCTCGATCAAAGCAATCAAGCAACACAGCCTCAACAGTCAATGGTTCAAATGACAAACAACATATACATATATGCAACCAAGTTGGACATGAAAATTAAAGTACATCAAATCAGACCAGAACCAGAACTGGCAACAATGGAACCAGACCAAACTATTGATCAAACAGTGATGAACCGGACCATCAACCAAAGTGCAAAAATCAAGATAAAGTTCAAGCGAAACCAAAATGCACATGTCAATAGTTGTGACACCAGTGCGAAACAAATATGACAATTGTCTCAATTATATGTACAAAATGTGCATTTCAGTACAACATAGCAGAGAAATGGCATGTATGAAGACCAACAGTGAAACAGAAGGTCAACAATACATAAGCAACCAGACTCAAGGAAATATGCAACTGAATATAGGTGTAGATTTCAGTTTTAACATTTCAGTTGAGTGCAAAGACCACAAATTCATCATGAAAGCAATGATGAAAAGCCTCAACATCAAATAGCAACAAAACTGGAGCATGCATATAAATCAATGGTGAACTTAATTGAACCAGAATTGTATGTCGCACATGAACCATGTGAAGACTCCAAGAGGACAAAACCAGATGATGTACATGTGAAGTAACTTAACAGACTTAAGTGAATATGCAATAGAGATGTGTGCATACACAATGAAACCAGACTCCATAAACACATACATATATACATGCATAAATGTATGTATGTATACAAGTGGAGATGACACTGTAGCTACCAATTGAACACAACATAACAACCAAATGAACCAGAGGACAGAGAATCAACATGTACAAAGGGCTGCAACCAAATGCACAAAATCCAAATCAATGGCCATATACACATACACCGAATTTCCAGTAAACCAAGCAAGCCAGTGAAACAAACTGCACTCACATAAATGAATGCAGACAAGCTACATGAAACAGAGACAAAGCAGTGGACTTACTGGCCAGAGCTACAAACATATATGTATGCATATATGCAACTATATACACATATTAGCACAAGTTCAGGGAATATACACTAAGTATATAAAACAGAAACAGTTCGATAAGTAAAGGAAGATAACTAGCAGGTAAAACACAGATGAACAAAGTCAATGTCGCAAGGAATTCAAACTGAACATATCAAGTTTAGATGCCAAGTTGATAACAAGAATCGAACAAGTCAGAGTCAAAACCAGGTAATAATAAGTCAAAAACTTCCATATTATCTAAAGAAATTCAAAAGGCCGAAGTCACAAGAGAAAAGAAATTCATGGAGCAAGTTCAAATTCATGAAGCCGTGGTAAGCAAGCAAGCATAAAATATTCGAATTAAACTACTCATGATTAATCACAAGCACTCAAGCAAAATTGAATGGACAAGTGTAAACAACGTGAAAAATTCAAACGATAAATACGAACGTTAATTTAGGGGTTTCAATCCTATAAAACCCAATCATCATCGGCATTATACAACATTTGAGTTCAAGCAATATCACATAGCAATAGTTTCAAATCAATAACTTGAATCTAATCGAGTTCAAGCATATCAACGAGAATAGAAAAAGGAAATCATATACCAATTCAATTCGAACTCGCCAATTTGAATCAGCTGAAAGCAAATCAAAGATACGAGACGATTGATAGAGCAAAGCGAAGCAAATCACTTCAATCTCTCGAAAAACAAACGGCCACATCAATTTTCCAAAGCCCTAATTTTTCAGAATGAAAAAGGAATGAACGTTCTCGAGCAAAGAAAAGAAGCAGACTTCATTTTCACAAAGGAAAGGATACGGGCCAAAATAAAGAAAAAGGAGATATTTGTTGGGCCAGTTCCTTTATAATTATTATTTGAGCTTAAGTTTATATATAGGTTTTTATAATTTGTTTTTAATTTGCAATTTTCTTTTAAACTTTTGTAAAATTCTAGTCGTGTGACTAGGGGACGAACTACGGTGCTGTAGTTCAAGAATTCGCAACTCAGTGGCTGAGTTGTGGCAGGGTTTTGAGCGTAGAGTTAGGTTAGTCAATAGCGGGTGTCACGAGTTTACATGTGTAAGCGTTTGACTACTTAATTTCTAGTAGAAACCTTAGGGGCAGCACGTAGGCAGGATTTTGCCGAAGCTGGGTAAATCTCTTTTGTTATATTTCTACTTTTATTATTCTGCTATTATCTGTGCTGTAATTATTTTTTATATATCACCCTATTCACCCCCCTCTAGGGTGAAATCGATCCTACAATCATTACAACACACAGTAGCAAGTCAAAGCATGAAGAAATGAAACACAACACACCACATAATCTCATAGTCATGTGCTTGTTGGCCCTTCCTTGGGTTGGAAATGAGAAAATTAGGGGGAGCCTTGTACGTGAGCAACTAAAGAGGATAGAAGGCTTGGACGTGAAGAAGAAGGGGTGATGGTAGGAGGTTTGGTAGTGGCAAGGAGTCATGACCATTTTCTAGAGCATGGTCAAATTTAAACATGAGATATCTTACTTTGAAATAGTTTTAAAAATTATGTAATAATTATTGTGTATATTTTTGTGCACACGTGTATGCGACTTGCTTATGTTGTGTTTGAAAATTTATTCCTGTTTGAAAGTGGATGATGTACATAACCATTTTTGGAGGCGACAAAAGAAAGGAAATGGAAGTCGAAGTGTTTCATAGTGAATAGGTTATTATGGAAATACCTCAAAAGATTTGATTTTTGTAGAGAGATCCAATGAGATTCCTCGCAATCATTGATTTAAATTTCATTTATATATGTGTGTGTGAAATGCTTGTATGCCGAAGCTTGGTAGCATGGCCATATTGCTTGTAAACTTTGTAATGACTTGAAATATGACTTCTTTTTGATAAAGAAGTAATTTGCACTTGATGATGTGCTAGAGTAGTCGCTAAGTCTCTTTATGTTATTTGAAAAGTTACAACTTATGGATATTTTGAAGTAAATGTTTTTATTCATATAGTAGTATAAAGTATAGAAATGAATGGAGTCTAAAAGCTATTAGATTTCCATATAGCGATAGTCGCTACGAATGCAGTTTGAAAATCTATGGTTTTTGTTAAGTATAGAAGGTTATCTACTTTAGATATTTTGTAAATTCTTTCAAATGTGTTCTACAAAAGTTTTATAAGTATTTAAAAAAGAGTTTGAAGTTTTAACAATATTTTAATAATTTATTTTAATTATTTAAATAAAAGGTTTAGATTTTATAAAGAAAAAAATCTTACCATTTCAAATCAAAGTTGGGTTTTATGTAAAGACCCTCATGTAATATTTTATATAAGAGTTTTGAATTATAATTTAAGTATTTTAAAATTGTAGTTTTGGAAAATTGAGTGTTTAAAAAGGATTTGAGATTTAAATTATTTAATTTGAGATATTTAAACAAGTGGTTCATAAAAAGGAAATCCCTTTACTTTTCAAAGTTATATTCTTTCTAAAAGGTGATGGTTTTAAGTAATGATTTGGATGAAAGTTTAAACTTTGTTCAAAGTGTTTTAAAAGGGATTTGAAATGTATATAAGTAATTTAAAGGATTATTTGATATAGTAAAGCAAATGGTACTTTTATGGAAAGGAGTTTGTTTATAATATTTTTTTATTATAAATAGTATACGAGATTATTAGGTCTTATACTTAACATTATACTTCGAGGTAGGTAAACTTCTACCTATCTGAAAGGATAAGAATGTTGTCAAGTCAAGGTTTAAGAGGTAATAATACCCTAACTTGAACGGATTCATTATGAACCAAAAGATGGTTTAAGCTTGAAATCAAAGATTGATGTTATGTATATGAAGTATTATTTCAGTATACGAATCCAATTACTTATGGAAATTAAGTAGTCCTATACTTAGCATTAAAAGCCGATGAGTAGATTGATCCTCTACTTGTGAGAACTAGAATTGGAGTGTTTTATCTAAGGCAAAGCTAGGAGCAATCCGTGCCCTGACTTACTTGGCTTTGTTTCTGGGCAAGGGATAGAGGTGGTCGAAATATTGGAAATGTGACAAGAATAGGAGGTTTGATTTCTATAAATGATCTTTATAATTCATAGCGGTACGGAAAGTATTCTTTTCATACTTAATATCAAATTCCGAGTAGGGAAAATCATCTCTATCTGTGAGAGTTTAAGAATGTACATTGAGGAATGGATAGTATGCTAACTTATCCAATTACATTGTTAATCGAGGGATAATATAAGTTTGAAATCGGAAAGTGGTGGCAAGTATATTTGGTCTAATTTCTATACGATCTACTTACTTACACCGAACTAAGTATGTTTTCGGAAATGAAATATTTCTTAAGATTTTGCAAATATACGTATACCATTAAGGTAAGTATATGAATACACTTTCTAAGGATTGAAATGTATGGTGATTTATGAATATACTTATAATAGTGAGATTAGTATATGAATAGTTTTTCAAGGACTGAAAAGAGTAGAAATGTTTATGTATATCTTTAAAGGTATTTTAATATCAGTATTTACAAAGTGGTTTTAATTAATGAAAGGATTAATTAAAAAGGCTTAGTGGTTGTTTATTTGTTTGATCATTGTGACAACCCACCTTTCTAACCCCAAGGAATGACACTTAACACATCCTCGGTGTTCTTATGTCGTTGCCCAAGCATCGGAAAGATGAATCGTCTTTGGGTGAAATAAAGAACATAATAGAAAACCTCACAACGAAACCGCTAAATAAAACATAACAGTAAACAGTACATCAGGTTACTCCATAACAGGGAGTTATCAGAGTTACACAAAAGTACTACAAATCAGCTTAGGCAGTTATAACATCCGGCCTTTACAAATGCTGAAACAAAATAAACTTACACAAACTAGATAATACAGCGGAATAGATAACTAAGAAGATGAAAATCTTCCAGCTAAGAAGCCATCTTCAAAAGAGAGCAACAAAGACCTGCTACTCTCGGACTACTCAAATAAAAAAGAGTACCTAAGAGTTTATGGAAACAAATAACTCGGATCAGACAATATGTCTGGTATGAGTAAAATTTAAACAAAGGTATGTAATTAAACACAAACATGTGAGACCAGGCCGTTGAACGCGTAACGGGTTCACTCTTACATAAATCAATATCTAAATGTAAAGAAAGGATAAATAATTAAACACCCCGAATAGTGGTTGACTCTCCGGTGTAAATAAGGAGATAAATTTGAAGGTTTGAATCAAATAAGAAAAGGAAAATTTCCAACAAATGACTAGTAAGGTGCACCACCCTTGAAGTATACCTCTAGTAATATACTCATGAGAAGCTCATATACTCCATGACAGTTCTCGGAGATGTACCAGCCGGACCCCGCCAAACCTTACCGAGTATCCGAATACCTTACATTTAAATGCACAAATGAATCCGATCTAAATGAGATGTGAAAATACCCTAATGAGAGCAACCCCACATAGTTGGACATTCTTTCGCGCTTTGGGTTCAGTCATTTACCGACAAAGGATAACAACGTTCAATGGAGCAACAAATCGTCTTAGAATGACGATAATAAAAAGCTAAAGTAACCGATAGCTGAGGAATTAACTATCGAGGATATAAAATGATCATATATGGAAATTAAGTCTTTGTATACTTATCACCACTCATCGAATTCAAACTTGTATTATTTCTTGGTTAACAATAATACCAAACAAGTCAAGCTAGTATTACCTCAAAGTCCCATCTCACGATTATTCTTGAATTTCGAAATATCGAAAAGCCTACTTCTTCAATGCTTAGTGCTAATTATACAAATAAATCATTTCCATACAAGTGAATCACTTTATGGAAATTAATTCATTTCCATAAATAATTCAAACTTTTCTTTTAAAATCCCAATTTCGTACTTGGCTTCACATTACAGGTATTAGCTTTAACACACTTTGTTAAAGAGTTTACTAACTTTGAAACATCATTATAAAAAGGATTTAATAACTTAAAAACATCCTTATACATTGGTTAATTAACTTTAAAACTTTGTTAACTAGTTATTTAATTTACTTCAATAACCTTTTATTAAATAAGGGTAAATCTCAGTTAAAACATCACTAATTCAATTAATTAATAATAAAATTAATTAAATAATTATTAAATGTCGTTATTTAAAAGTGATAAATTAATTTAAACTTTATTTAAGAAAATATTTATTTAAGGATTAAAAAGATTTATCAACTTTTAAAATTCATTAATTAAAAAGGGTTAATCAATTTTAAAATATCATTATTTGATAAATTAATTAATCTTAATCCATCATTATCCAAAGATCAATTAGCCTTAAACATCATTAAATCTAATGATTAATTAAAATTAAAATATCATTAACTAAGTAATTAGTTAAATTTAAAACACCTCATTAATCAGTTAATTAGTTGACCTTAATCTTTATTAATTTAAATAATTGATTAAATAATTAATTAATTTACATAATCATTATTAAAATAATTAATTATTTTTGGAAACATCATTAATAAAAAAACTTGCTTAGCTTGTAAAATAATTCCATGCACGAAAATGAAACCAAACGGTTTCGATAAAAGACGATTTTCCGAAAGTACCGATATAGCAATTATCGCCATATGGGCAGTTCGAAATTCAAGCATATGACATTTGCAACACGACTGTATATCACATAACAAAGGAATGAGCATACATACATGATGATTTACAATTACATAACATATATCAACCATTTAATAACAACTGCATCAATTTTACTACTCGATTTCGACATAACCAATGATTCGCTTACTCACTTTCCAAAGCGACTAACTTTCAAGCAATAAACCAATCCAACAACCAAACCATTATCACAACTATACAATAAGTATTTAATAGCTACAAAAATGAGCATGAATATAGTTTAAATTTTATGGTTCAAAGGTGAAAGCTTCACTCACCAAAATGATTACTAACTTTTACCGAACTTGTCTAAACGCTAAGCAAACTTTCTTAACTTGGATTTATGCACTTGTGTGGGCTTTTAAGGTGCAATATGGCTCGACCTTGGCTATATTGGGTTCGTCCTAAGAGTAATGAGGTGAAGGTGGCCTTTGTTTTGGTAGAAGAGTGTTTGTATGTGACGCCCCACCTCTATACCCACGCTAGCCAAGAACACTACGGTGTAATGTTGTCAACTAGCACGGAGAATAAGGCTGTTGAGGAGCGACCATCCGTGTAATTGCTTTGTGCGAGCACCGATATGTCAGATAGTATAACAGGAAATCCGACATACCGATACAAACTCAAAGCTGCTACACAGTGGCTATAATAGTTTAGGACAATATATATAATAATAACATAGATATAAAAGATGCGGAACACAAATAACAAAAGTCTCATATATATATATATATAACTGATGTAAGTTACAATACATTTGACACGATACATATGATACAACTACAACTGTCGACTTTGGAAGTTATATATACAAGTACATTATCGACTAATATACATGAATACATATAAACCGAACACAGATACTGTCTACTACAAAAAGACGAAGACCACTTCAAAAGATATGAAAAGTCTTCATAGCCCAAACGGCAACCCAAAGCAAGAAATCTACAACCTGAAATAACTCGGGTCTGACCCGAGTATTAAATTCAAAAGAAAATAATACACGGGTCAGTCTAATTCAAACTCAGTTATTAAAGCACAGAAGCAATAATAATCAAATAATCAAATAGATGACAATCATAGAAATCTCGTATATCCAACTTCTCGATAAGAGAATCGAATAACGGTAGATATAACACTAAACAGTGTTAAACTACAAATCAACAATCCAAATCATCAGCAAGATGAATAGAAAGATTAACAATGAAGATAATATGAAAACTCCAGAATTGCCTAAACAGCAATTTACAACAAATTCCAATTATTAAATAGATGATTGGAATCTCAAAATGATCAATCAAAACAAATTTCTATGTGGCTGCAATACACGCACACGTGCACTGCCTCGCCACACAGTACGTGAAATCATCACAACAGTGAATACTAACAGCAATCAAAACTGTAGTGGTCAAAGTGAAACCCAAGTCAACAAAAAAGCATAGACAACAAAAATCTAATTATCAATATGATAATTAGGAAACACATAATCTAACTTATCTAAAAGATAATTAGATACCAACAAAATCATCAGATTAAACCCAATCAAAATACAACTTCAAAATATTGAATTGAACCAACGAAACAATTCAACCACTCGAAATGTCAATTTAAAACTGTCAATTCTGATAGGGCTGCAGTAAACGCACGCGTGTACTGCCTTGCCACTACAGCAGGAAATACACAAAAGGTCAACGATCAGAAGCAAATAAATACAGTGGTCAGTGCAATACACGACCCAATCTAAACTGCAGCCACCACAAGAATACAAGGGCAAAACTGCAACGAGATCTGCAGTCACCACAAGATCACGAGGGCGAGACTGCAACAAAAACTCAGATGCAACCATCAAAACAACTGCAGCAGTGAATAAGGTTGCACAGTGAACCTGTATGCTACCCAAGTGCACCAATACAAAAGTGCAGTACACAAAACCAAGTGCCCAAACTACTCACAAACATGTAGCAAGGTAAAACTGAAACACAAAGTTTGACAAAAGACATATAGAAGTTTATATATACAAGTGCAGACAAGGCGAAGTCAAGACCAACAGTAATGGCAACAACTCCATCAAGTCGTGGTTCAAAAAAAGCACATCAGAGAAACCAGAATGCAACATGCCTCGAATACCAGTGAACAACCAAACTGCCCAGACTCAAAGACCCAAAACAATACATGCATCCACACATACTCATGTGTACATATGACAATTACGCAAATATATGCAATGTACAGCAACTATCGGAGCATACACAAGTGACAATGATCAAGTTGATTCAAAGCCAGTGCTACCGGAAGTCAAAGCCAAAGTCAGGTAATGTTGAACAACAAGTTGAAGTAGAGAACAAAAATTGAAACAAGTCGAAATCAAAGCAGTATTTTATCACAAACGAAAACAAGTTCAAAAGCAGAATTAAGTACCAGACTCAAGTCAGAGGACAGGGAAGTAATAACAGCAAACCAAATGCCATCAAGATAAATACAGTGTAGCATACAAGTAATACAAAACTGTCAAGTAGACAGAGAACCATGAAACAGTCACATATATACATACATGAATGTATATATATGAAGTATCAAGAGCCAAAGCCACAGTGAAATGCTCAAGGAAAAAGCAAATACCTACAACAAGCAATCAAACAATAATTTATAAAACAGAGAAACAACATGCAATTACCATATAAATATATACATATGTATATGCATATGTATACACATATATAGTCAGTGCAAATAGGCTCAAGTCTACAAAGTCAACATACATATACTCAGTGCAAACAAGCACACGAGCTAATGAAGTCTGCATCAAGAAGCCATGACCAGAAAACAACACCAAGTCAAAGACAATTCAAACTCAAGACAATGAACAAGTACAGTGACTGGAAAGAACAACATGAATTCGCCAGTGACAATGCAGCAGTACAAGGAGCCTAAGCCAATTCAAAGCAACAGTTAAAGTGACGAAGTCAACTATAAATCAACATCGCTAGAAATTCAACACCGTGATGACCAAGGAAACAAGAATCAACAAATTCAGAAATTATCGCGAAGCATTCAGTCCAAATCAAACGGCCAAGCTTAAATTATAAGACGAAGTCGTATATGAAATACGAACGAGAATCAAGGGGTTTCAAACCCAAAACATGCACTGAAGAATTGAATTAGATGTGAGTATAGGTTTACTCACCTTTGATTCAACTAGCATCCAGCCTTTGATCGCAAGCACACACGAAAAACACTCCCCCAGATCGAACGGTTCAGAGTTGAGCCATGGCCAACAAAGAATCCTCCGATCGACGAAGCAATCAACGAAATCGATCATTTGATCGAGCAACCTAGAGTTGAACGGCTAAGCCCTAATTTTTGAAGAAAGGGGAACGAAGAAGAAAGCCGCCATTTTTTTCGTTTGTTTTGGAAGTGGGCTTGCAAATGAATGAAGAAAAATGAAAGGGGACCGGTTGCCTCTTGATATTATCTCGGCAACTAAAATGATACAAAGGCTAGGATCAATTTTTGAAGCCCGCATACAATTATAACAAATTTTCAAAAGAATCTCAACTTGATTTAAATTCCAATAGCAATTTGCAAATAGTTTGATCGTCATTTTGACGATGATTAAAAATTACAAAATCTCGGGTTGTTACAGACTCCCCTCCTTATAAAAATTGCGTCCCCGTAATTTTCATAATTAAGGTTGTCAATAACAATTATTTTTCTAACATAAACTGGTTAAGCTATAAAATAAAAGACGGGAATACAAACGCCAAAGAAATCTTTTAATTTCATAAAAGAGATTCACAAATTCTCAACAAAATCTAATTATCAATCGATAATAAAAAAACAGCAGAACTGAATAAATACAATTATCAGCAACATTCAATTATCAATTAGATAATCATAATACAGAAATCTCAAAACAGCAATATCTAATTACCGATACGATAATTAGAAGACAGCAGAATCTAATTATGAACAAGGATAATTAGAAAACACAAATCACAATTCGCAAAACTGTAAATATCTAGTTATCCAACCACTAACTAGAAAACACTAACTTCATAATCAGCAAACTCTAACTATCAACAGAGATAGATAGAAAATAGCAATTCAATAAAATCAGCATACTCTAGAATCAATTAGAGACTAGAAAATCTCATAATCAGCAAAACTAGCAAATGTCCAATTATCAAAACGATAATCAGAAATCTTAAATCAACAAATATCTAATTATCAAAAATGATAATCAGACAAATCAACAAATATCTAATTATCAAAAACGATAATCAGAAATACAAATATCCAATTATCAAAAACGATAATCAGAAATCACAAATATCCGATTATCAAAAACGATAATCAGAAATCACCAATATTCGATTATCAAAAACGATAATCACAAATCACAAATATCCGATTATCAAAAACGATAATCAGAAATCACAAATATCCGATTATCAAAAACGATAATCAGAAATCACAAATATCCGATTATCAAAAACGATAATCAGAAATCACAAATATCCGATTATCAAAAACGATAATCAGAAATCACAAATATCCGATTATCAAAAACGATAATCAGAAATCACAAATATCCGATTATCAAAAACGATAATCAGAAATCACAAATATCTGATTATCAAAAACGATAATCAGAAATCACAAATATCCGATTATCAAAAACGATAATCAAAAATCACAAATATACGATTATCAAAAATGATAATCAGAAATCACAAATATCCGATTATCAAAAATGATAATCAGAAATCACAAATATCCGATTATCAAAAACGATAATCAGAAATAACCAATATCCGATTATCAAAAACGATAATCAGAAATCACAAATATCCGATTATCAAAAACGATAATCAAAAATCACAAATATCCGATTATCAAAAACGATAATCAGACACAAATATCTGATTATCAAAAACGATAATCAGAAATCACAAATATCCGTTTATCAAAAACGATAATCAGAAATCACAATTATTTCAATTAACGAGTCCGGAATTAACCGAAATAGCAAACGCACATGTCCCATAATCCACGAGTTTTACTAAATCGTTTAATTCTCTTCATCGTTTTCTTGAAAGTGCAAAATTGTGTATTCTAAAAATAACATTTCACATTCTCAAACGGACAAGTCCGGAATTAAGCGAATCAGCAAAAGAAAGGGGTCATAGTCCTCGATTTTGCTGAAACGTTTAAATCGCTTCCTCATTCTTTTGAAAGCGCAAACTGCAAACCTTATGAAAACAATTTTCATTTATTTTATAAAAGTAATAATTTACATTCTCAAACGAACAAGTCTGGAATTAAGCGAATCAGTAAAAGAAAGGGGTCATAGTCCTCGATTTTGCTGAAACGTATAAATCGCTTCCTCATTCTTTTGAAAGCGTAAACTGAAAAAAAATTTGAAAACAAATTTTATTTTGAAACAATTTTTTAAAACACGTGATTAAAACAGCAATATCAATAGTAACTTCGACAAAGAAATTACACTTCTCAAAATACCGTAAAAACGGACAACAAAAACAGCATTGCGGGATAACCGCTTGAAAATCCATTTTAAAATTGACGGTTACTGAAGTTAAAGCGATAGTAATTTTTAACGTCAAAATCTCATCAAAATAATTGGCATCAAAACATAATACCAGTGAATTTTCATTCATTAAAAATGTCACAAGAACCTTCTCAAATATCAAAAGGAATGTTAAACTCCTTAAACTTTTATTCGTAATAAGTTAATGACACACAAATTCACCAATGCACAAAAATTGATAAAATTTATCAATGGAAATCACGAAAATTGGTGAAGCACAAAATTCTAGAAATCATCACAAGAAATCCAGAAATCACAAAAAGAGGGGGGAGGCCTATCACAAGAACGGGAGCATGAAAACTCACCAACACGTGTATCACAAAACAAGACGCTATCTCATGGCAGCTAACCATTAATTTTGAGCCGAAGCTCCACAAGAATGGCCCGAAGACCGTGGGGCGCTACCCCACATATGTGATGATGAAACATCACACAAACGGGGTTTAGTCTCCCCCGTAGACAAAGAGACGTCGCACAATTTCTAGTCTAAATCACAAAAAAGGGGAAGGCCTATCACAAAACGGGAGTATGAAAACTCACCAACACGTGTAATACAAAACGAGACGCTATGTCATGGTAGCTAACCATTAATTTTGAGCCGAAGCTCCACAAGAATGGCCCGAAGACCGTGGGGTGCTACCCCACATATGTGATGATGAAACATCACACAAACGGGGTTTAGTCTCCCTCGTAGACAAAGAGACATCGCACAATTTCTAGTCTAAATCACAAAAATGATCGTCATTGATCATAAAGAAGTGTCAATTACACTAAGCTAGTAAATATATGAGTTTAGCTTCATGTCCCATAAACCACTTGCTTAACTCAAATATTTACGAACAAACTATAGATCTTCACTAGAAAATTGTCACAAGAGATTCAATCGAACAAGTCCAAGAATTAACTGGCGAAGTAAACGCAAGCGTTTCATACCACTCGTTTTACTAAGTCGTTTAATTAGATTTCTCATATGAGTGAGGTAAAGGTTTGTATATACTAGTAGATAGGAAAACAGTTTTGAGAAAACAAGCTTTATAAATAAAATAGTGTTGAAATCATTTTGATGAAAGAATTTTAATATTTACTACTAGTATTGAAACCTTTATATTTTTAAAGTGACAAATCACAAAAATGATTGTCGGAACAATCAATCACTAAAATTCACATGCGAAGACGTGAATTAATTTCAAAGAAATCGATATCAAATCCATCAAAGTGGAAATACCCAAATATTCCAAAAATAGAAGTTATCAAAGTTGACAAAGGTGATAACAACTAATCGGAGAAGAAGAATCGATTAACAATTGGAAAAACAAAGCAAAACGAGCATAAATAGGCAAGCAGGGAAATAGGAGCAGGTCGGTTGACCGAATTGCAAATTCTGCAATTCCTACCCTATTTAATAAAAGTGCAATCTCTCACTCAATTTGCAACCGGTCGAGTACGGACGCTTGGGGATTACGCCCATCGGCTACTCGGTCCTATTGGCTCGTCGATGCATCACTAAAAACATGTTCGAACATCAAAGTTAGGATCTTTAAAAAAAATTTGATCCCAAAACACTAAAAATTGGAATATTCACAAATACAATTCCAAATCAAAATTCAAATGCACATGAATAAGGGTTAGGAATTCATACCTAACAATCAAAGATAATCATAGACAAAGATGTGAGATAAAACATCGACAAATAGTTGTAACACATGCTCCATCTAAGTTATGTTTTATATTTGTCCTAAACCCCAGGCTCTGATACCAAGCTGTGACGTCCCACCTCTATACCCACGCTAGCCAAGAACACTACGGTGTAATGTTGTCAACTAGCACGGAGAAGAAGGCTGTTGAGGAGCGACCATCCGTGTAATTGCTTTGTGCGAGCACCGATATGTCAGATAGTATAACAGGAAATCCGACATACCGATACAAACTCAAAGCTGCTACATAGTGGCTATAATAGTTTAGGACAATATATATAATAATAACATAGATATAAAAGATGCGGAACACATATAACAAAAGTCTCATATATATATATATATATAACTGATGTAAGTTACAATACATTTGACACGATACATATGATACAACTACAACTGTCGACTTTGGAAGTTATATATACAAGTACATTATCGACTAATATACATGAATACATATAAACCGAACACAGATACTGTCTACTACAAAAAGACGAAGACCACTTCAAAAGATATGAAAAGTCTTCATAGCCCAAACGGCAACCCAAAGCAAGAAATCTACAACCTGAAATAACTCGGGTCTGACCCGAGTATTAAATTCAAAAGAAAATAATACACGGGTCAGTCTAATTCAAACTCAGTTATTAATGCACAGAAGCAATAATAATCAAATAATCAAATAGACAACAGTCACAGAAATCTTGTATATCCAACTTCTCGATAAGAGAATCGAATAACGGCAGATATAACACTAAACAGTGTTAAACAACAAATCAGCAATCCAAATCATTAGCAAGATGAATAGAAAGATTAACAATGAAGATAACATGAAAACTCCAGAATTGCCTAAACAGCAATTTACAACAAATTCCAATTATTAAATAGATGATTGGAATCTCAAAATGATCAATCAAAACAAATTTCTATGTGGCTGCAGTAAACGCACGCGTGCACTGCCTCGCCACACAGTACGTGAAATCATCACAACAGTGAATACTAACAGCAATCAAAACTGTAGAGGTCAAAGTGAAACCCAAGTCAACAAAACAGCGTAGAGAACAAAAATCTAATTATCAATATGATAATTAGGAAACACATAATCTAAATTATCTAAAAGATAATTAGATACCAACAAAATCATCAGATTAAACCCAATCAAAATACAACTTCAAAATATTGAATTGAACCAACGAAACAATTCAACCACTCGAAATGTCAATTTAAAACTGTCAATTCTGATAGGGCTGCAGTACACGCACGCGTGTACTGCCTTGCCACTACAGCAGGAAATACACAAAAGGTCAACGATCAGAAGAAAATAAATATAGTGGTCAGTGCAATGCACGACCCAATCTAAACTACAGCCACCACAAGAATACAAGGGAAAAACTGCAACGAGATCTGCAGTCACCACAAGATCACGAGGGCGAGACTGCAACAAAAACTCAGATGCAACCATCAAAACAACTACAGCAGTGAATAAGGTTGCACAGTGAACCTGTATGCTACCCAAGTGCACCAATACAAAAGTGCAGTACACAAAACCAAGTGCCCAAACTACTCACAAACATGTAGCAAGGTAAAACTAAAACACAAAGTTTGACAAAAGACATATACAAGTTTATAAATACAAGTGCAGACAAGGCGAAGTCAAGACCAACAGTAATGGCAACAACTCCATCAAGTCGTGGTTCAAAAAAAGCACATCAGAGAAACCATAATGCAACATGCCTCGAATACCAGTGAACAACCAAACTGCCCAGACTCAAAGACCCAAAACAATACATGCATCCACACATACTCATGTGTACATATGACAATTATGCAAATATATGCAATGTACAGCCACTATCAGAGCATACGCAAGTGACAATGATCAAGTCGATTCAAAGCCAGTGCTACCGGAAGTCAAAGCCGAAGTCAGGTAATGTTGAACAACAAGTTGAAGTAGAAAACAAAAATTGAAACAAGTCGAAATCCAAGCAGTATTTTATCACAAACGAAAACAAGTTCAAAAGCAAAATTAAGTACCAGACTCAAGTCAGAGGATAGGGAAGTAATAACAGCAAACCAAATGCCATCAAGATAAATACAATGTAGCATACAAGTAATACAAAACTGTCAAGTAGATAGAGAACCATGAAACAGTCACATATATACATGAATGTATATATATGAAGTATCAAGAGCCAAAGCCACAGTGAAATGCTCAAGGCAAAAGCAAATATCTACAACAAGCAATCAAACAATAATTTATAAAATAGAGAAACAACATGCAATTACCATTTAAATATATACATATGTATATGGATATGTATACACATATATAGTCAGTGCAAATAGGCTCAAGTCTACAAATTCAACATACATATACTCAGTGCAAACAAGCACACGAGCTAATGAAGTCTGCATCAAGAAGCCATGACCAGAAAACAACACCAAGTCAAAGACAATTCAAACTTGTGATGCCCCACCTCTATGCTCATAATAACAAAGAGTATTAAAGGAAATACTGTCTATTATTACGAAGAATAAGGCTGGATAGGAGCGACCATCCGTAATTGGCCTTACACTAATATTGGTTATCTCGATAGGAGTGGTACATACTTTTTATTTTTCTTCTATTATTTATTTACTCCCATCGACACACCCAATACTAGTATAAAACGAACTACGACGGTTCATAATAGTTTAGGACATTAGATATAACAATAACACAGATAATATAAATGCGGAACACAGATAAAAACAAAAGTCTCATATATATATATAACTGATGTCAGTTAATACGTAGTTGACACAATACACATGATACAACTACAACTGTCGACTCTAGAAGTTATATATACAAGTACATTATCGACTAATATACGTGAATACATATCGTTCTATACAATGACATGACTACTACAAAATGACATTGACAACTTCAGAAGATGTGAAAAGTCTTCATATCCCGAACAGCAACTCAAAGAAGAAAATCTACAACCTGAAATAACTCGGGTCTGACCCGAGTATTACATTCAAAAGAAAATAATACACGGGTCAGTCTAATTCAAACTCAGTTATTAATGCACAGAAGCAATAATAATCAAATAGTCAAATAGACGACAGTCACAGAAATCTCGTATATCCAACTTCTCGATAAGAGAACCGGATAACGGCAGATATAACACTAAATAGTGTTACTCCACAAAACAGAAATCCAAAGCAGTTTAAACAATTGAAATGTCAATTTAAAACATCAATGCTAATTGGTTGCGGTACATGCTAACGTGTACTGCCTCGACAATACAGCCTACGAATTACGCAACAGGTCGATGAATCAAGAACAAAAGAAATATCGATTAAAATCTGTCAATTCAGTGTGGCTGCAGTGCACGCACGCGTGCACCGCCTCGCCACAATAGAATATAAAGTCACCACAAGGGACAAGGGTAAAACTGCCACGAAAATGCAGCCACCACTTGTATTTAAGGGCAAGGCTGCATCAGTGAAATGAAACAGTGTATCCAGTGAAAGAGGCAACAAGTGAAATAAGTTCAACATGTCGCAAAGCAAGGCACAGGGAAATAGCAAACTGAAGGCGAGAGCACCAAAGATATGGCACTACAACACTCAACAGAAAAGACGCAGATCAGCCTCATTAAAAGATAAGGTCATCAGTGAAGCAAAATGACAAAATGCAAATGATACAAGGCATCAATGCAATGTATCAGATTCGAGAACAAGGCAGTGCAGCAGCGAAAAACTTCAACTAAGAGAATACGAAATGTGGACACAAGTGATGGTATATAACAAACTGCACATGAGGATCAGGCTATACCATGAATACAATGCAACAAAAGAATGTATTAGAGTCGAGAGTAAAGGCAGTGCAGAATGCAAGTGAGACCAATCAACGACAAAGAGACCAGACCCAAGATCAAAACAAGAGTGCAGGTCAGAACAGCAATGACCAAGGCTACGATGTACAAACTCTAGCTTATAATGAACATGTCAGAAGTACCCAAGTGCACCACTGACCATACAACAAAAGTGTACAAACTCAACAAATAGATCAGAGAGACAAATTATATCCAACTCAGAAATGAATTCGACCAAGAATATAACAAGCCTCAAACACCTGGATGCACAAAATTGCAACATAAATATAATATAATACCGCAGTGACACCCCAAAAGACGAAGTCAGGTGACAACAAAGAAGGTCAGAGTCTAGACAGTGAACGTATGAAAAGGTCTGGACAGTCAAGCTATGGTGAATGCAACATATTCAAATTCAAAGACTAGAGCACAAGTGACAATATGCACAATGCTCAGAGAAACCCAAGCATCCAATACTACAATTCGAAACCCATTTCACTTAAATAGAAAATGTACATGAACGTTGTGGCAACAGTTCCAGACAACAGTATCAACTCAAATGTAGCTATGTCATATATGGTGCAGTGACAAATTGCTTAAACGAGCTCGAGTGTTTTACAGGTAATATGCACGTGAAAGATAGGAGGGTCGTGAAGTGCTGACTGGTAACAACTACAAAGACGTCAACAAGTATGACTTAAGGCAGTGCAACAAAGACCACTAATATTCATAAATCCCGAAGTTGCACACAGTCAAGGCCAATAGAAAAACGAGCAGAGATGAAGCCGAGACCCATGTAAATTCACAAAAATAAACAAACTTCGTGAAACCAACATAAGCAAGCAACAACAGTTTTAACAAAATCAAACAAGGTCAGTACAATAATGACCAAAATCGATTAAGGTAAAACGACATACAGATTTAAACCAAGTCAAGGCCAATATCACTGCAAAAGGACCGAAGTCAAGCAAACCGTATGTGGCTAAGGCAATTACAAAAATCAATTCTGAAGTCACAGAATTTCACAAGAAAACCAAGAATGCCAGCAATTCAGAACCGAAGTCACAAGGTAAAGCCACATACCATTTTCAATGTCGATTTAAATCCATAGCAGTTTCGAACAAGAAAAAGAAACAAATTCAGTTATACACATGAAACTAGGTACACTAGCAGTTTAAAGCAAGTCAGAGAATCATCTCAGGCCTCAAAACAAAACCCTATGGCCGAACAACGAAACCAACGAAATCAACACCAGAGAAAACCCCCAATCAAATCGAGTAAATCACATTAGCACAATAACACAAAGCGTGAATTAGATGTGAGAAAACTCACCTTATACAGACGAGCACGCAATTGACGAATCGAGTGAAGCCCAAAAACGAATCCAATCCAATGGCTGCAGTCACCTTTGATCAGTCGAGAGTCGACGCCGTGGCCAACCAGAGGATCGAGCAAAGTTGAAATCGACGCCCTAATTTGTCGAAGAGGGACGAACGAGATAAATGCGGCTGCCACCATTTTTTTTCTTTTCGTATGCTAGGGTTTTCGAATGAGTGAATGGAGGGGTCTGGGTTGCGAACGAATAAGAAAGGGGAAAGAATACAACCCTTATCTCAATCAAAAGGAAGCCGCTTGAATTAATAAAGAAAAGCCCATATAATTCTTGTAACAAATTTTCAAATGAATTTAAACTTGATTCAAATCTGCATTAGCTGTTAAAAATGATTTAATCGTCATTTATAAACTGACGTGAAAAACCGGGTTGTTACAGACTCCCCTCCTTAAAGAAATTGCGTCCACGCAATCATAGGGAATAAATGGATAAAAGGTAACAACCAAAAGAGCATGGCAATGTCGAATGTATAAGCAAAGCAAGTGTCAGCGGGGAAATATGAGATAAGAATCAAGAGGTTCGACTGCTTCAAATCAAAAGAATCAACATCGTGGGAATCAGGGATCAAAATAAGACGACTAACAAAAGCAAGAACAATCGAGTTCCAGCAACTAAAAGAGAAGGAAAAACAGAGCAGAAATCTCATACAGAGCACGAATTGAATGTGAGTAAATCAAATTACTCACCTGAATCGCCAGAGAAAAAGACGAAGCTCAAATCTCAAAAATCGCAAATATTTACTTATCTCAAACGGTAATCAGAAGACAAATCAAATATCTGATTATCTCAAACGATAGTCAGAAAACAAATATTCAATTATCAAAAACGATAATCAAATTTCTCAAATCAACAAATATTCGATTATCACCAACGATAATCAAATTTCAAATTCAACAAATATTTAATTATCAAAAGCGATAATTAAATCTCAAATCAGCAAATATTTAATTATCAAAAGCGATAATTAAATCTCATATCAACAAATATTTAATTATCTAAAGCGATAATTAAATCTCAAATCTGCAATTATTTAATTATCAAAAGCGATAATTAAATCTCAAATCAGCAAATATTTAATTATCAAAAGCGATAATTAAATCTCAAATCATCAATTATTTAATTATCAAAAGGGATAATTAAATCTCAAATCAGCAATTATTTAATTATCAAAAGCGATAATTAAATCTCAAATCAGCAAATATTTAATTATCGAAAGCGATAATTAAATCTCAAATCAGCAATTATTTAATTATCAAAAGGGATAATTAAATCTCATATCAACAAATATTTAATTATCTAACAGCGATAATTAAATCTAAAATCAAAAAATATTTAATTATCTAACAGCGATAATTAAATCTAAAATCAACAAATATTTAATTATCTCAAGCGATAATTAAATCTAAAATCAACAAATATGTAACTATCACAAGCGATAATTAGAAACAACAAATATCTGATTATCAAAACGATAATCAGAACTCATATCAACAAATATCCAATTATCACAAGCGATAATTAGAAACAACAAATATCTGATTATCAAAAACGATAATCAGAACTCATATCAACAAATTTCCAATTATCACAAGCGATAATTAGAAACAACAAATATCTGATTATCAAAAACGATAATCAGAACTCATATCAACAAATATCTAATTATCACAAGCGATAATTAGAAACAACAAATATCTGATTATCAAAAACGATAATCAGAACTCATATCAACAAATTTCCAATTACATGCAGATAATTGGAAGCAACAAATATATAGAAATCAATTAAGAAGACTAGAAAATCAACATAAAAGCTTGGATCGATCCCATCAGATGGCGAGTTTTTAATTCGCCGCACGTGCATCTCAGAGTGGCCGTAGCCTACCAAGTACTCAACATAATTTTGGCGCCCATCAGATTGACCCGAAGGTCCGCAGAGTGGCCCGAAAGCCCAACAAATGACCCGAAGGTCCAACAAATGACCCGAAGGTCCAACAAATGACCCGAAGGTCCTCATAGTGGCTCGAAAGCACACAAAATCATCAAATATTTCAATTAACGAGTCCGGAATTAACCGAAATAGCAAACGCACATGTCCCATACCACGTGTTTTACTAAATCGTTTGATTCTCTTCATCGTTTCCTTGAAAGTGCAAAATTGTGTATTTTGTAAAAATACATTTCACATTCTCAAACGGACAAGTCCGGAATTAAGCGAATCAGTAAAAGAAAGGGGTCATAGTCCTCGATTTTGCTGAAACGTTTAAATCGCTTCCTCATTCTTTTGAAATCGCAAACTGTAAAATTTTTGAAAACAATTTTATTTATTTTGTAAAAATAACAATTCGCATTCTCAACTGAACAAGTCCGGAGTTAAGCGAAACAGTAAAAGAAAGGGGTCATAATCCTCGATTTTGCTGAATCGTTTAAGTCGCTTTCTCATTCTTTTGAAAACGCAAACTGCTAAAATTTTATAAAACAAATTTCATTTTTAAAATGATTTTCCAATCACATGATTAAAACAGCAAATCAGTAACAATTTCGATAAGGAAACTATACTTCTCAAAATACCGTAAAAACGGTCACAAATCAGTATTGCGGAATAACCGCTTGAAAATCCACTTTTAAAACTTGACGGTTACTGAAGCCAAAGCGACAGAAATTTTAAAACGTCAAAATCACATCAAAACAATTTACATCAAAATGTAATATCAGTGAATTTTCATTCATCAAAATGCCACAAAACACCGTACTTCAAATTATAGCATTGGTGTAAAATCCCGTTATAAAATAACGACAACAAAATACGTTTCATAATCAAGCATCAGTTCAACGTAAAATAAATGCAATAACGTGAAATTTAAATTTTTGCACGTACTACAAAATGAACAAAGAATCATTCAAATGTATCTTCAATGAAGATAATTTAAAACAGCAAAAATCTAATCAATAGATGATTAGTACAAAAGAAAGCCAGCGGAAATTTCAACAAAAATCACATAACTGTAATTTCTTCGAATCCTCAATTCGGATTCGAAATTCTCAAAGAAACAAAATAATCACAGCTATGTAAACAACAATGTAATCCATATCAATTTCGTATTTTGATTTTTAAATCAAAAAGATTGTCAGTTGTACTCAGCGAAGACAGTTTCACTGTTTCCGCTGCGCATTCTGATAAACAGAACACAATTCAATCAAATCAACAAAACACAGTTTCACTTTTATTTTTAAATAAAGATATTTAAAAATTTCATCAAAATTTCAAAACTTAAATTTTGACTCAAATCACAAATAAAACATCGACCAATAGTTGTAACATATGTTCCATCCAAGTTATGTTTTATATTATGTCCATAAACCCCAAGCTCTGATACCAACTGTGACGCCCCACCTCTATGCTCATAATAACAAAGAGTATTAAAGGAAATACTGTCTATTATTACGAAGAATAAGGCTGGATAGGAGCGACCATCCGTAATTGGCCTTACACTAATATTGGTTATCTCGATAGGAGTGGTACATACTTTTTATTTTTCTTCTATTATTTATTTACTCCCATCGACACACCCAATACTAGTATAAAACGAACTACGACGGTTCATAATAGTTTAGGACATTAGATATAACAATAACACAGATAATATAAATGCGGAACACAGATAAAAACAAAAGTCTCATATATATATATATATAACTGATGTCAGTTAATACATAGTTGACACAATACACATGATACAACTACAACTGTCGACTCTAGAAGTTATATATACAAGTACATTATCGACTAATATACGTGAATACATATCGTTCTATACAATGACATGACTACTACAAAATGACATTGACAACTTCAGAAGATGTGAAAAGTCTTCATATCCTGAACAACAACTCAAAGAAGAAAATCTACAACCTGAAATAACTCGGGTCTGACCCGAGTATTACATTCAAAAGAAAATAATACACGGGTCAGTCTAATTCAAACTCAGTTATTAATGCACAGAAGCAATAATAATCAAATAGTCAAATAGACGACAGTCACAGAAATCTCGTATATCCAACTTCTCGATAAGAGAACCGGATAACGGCAGATATAACACTAAATAGTGTTACTCCACAAAACAGAAATCCAAAGCAGTTTAAACAATTGAAATGTCAATTTAAAACATCAATGCTAATTGGCTGCGGTACACGCTAACATGTACTGCCTCGCCAATACAGCCTACGAATTAGGCAACAGGTCGATGAATCAAGAACAAAAGAAATATCGATTAAAATCTGTCAATTCAGTGTGGCTGCAGTGCACGCACGCGTGCACCGCCTCGCCACAACAGAATATAAAGTCACCACAAGGGACAAGGGTAAAACTGCCACGAAAATGCAGCCACCACTTGTATTTAAGGGCAAGGCTGCATCAGTGAAATGAAACAGTGTATCCAGTGAAAGAGGCAACAAGTGAAATAAGTTCAACATGTCGCAAAGCAAGGCATAGGGAAATAGCAAACTGAAGGCGAGAGCACCAAAGATATGGCACTACAACACTCAACAGAAAAGACGCAGATCAGCCTCATTAGAAGATAAGGTCATCAGTGAAGCAAAATGACAAAATGCAAATGATACAAGGCATCAATGCAATGTATCAGATTCGAGAACAAGGCAGTGCAGCAGCGAAAAACTTCAACTAAGAGAATACGAAATGTGGACACAAGTGATGGTATATAACAAACTGCACATGAGGATCAGGCTATACCATGAATACAATGCAACAAAAGAATGTATCAGAGTCGAGAGTAAAAGCAGTGCAGAATGCAAGTGAGACCAATCAACGACAAAGAGACCAGACCCAAGATCAAAACAAGAGTGCAGGTCAGAACAGCAATGACCAAGGCTACGGTGTACAAACTCTAGCTTATAATGAACATGTCAGAAGTACCCAAGTGCACCACTGACCATACAACAAAAGTGTACAAACTCAACAAATAGATCAGAGAGACAAATTATATCCAACTCAGAAATGAATTCGACCAAGAATATAACAAGCCTCAAACACCTGGATGCACAAAATTGCAACATAAATATAATATAATACCGCAGTGACACCCCAAAAGACGAAGTCAGGTGACAACAAAGAAGGTCAGAGTCTAGACAGTGAACGTATGAAAAGGTCTGGACAGTCAAGCTATGGTGAATGCAACATATTCAAATTCAAAGACTAGAGCACAAGTGACAATATGCACAATGCTCAGAGAAACCCAAGCATCCAATACTACAATTCGAAACCCATTTCACTTAAATAGAAAATGTACATGAACGTTGTGGCAACAGTTCCGGACAACAGTATCAACTCAAATGTAGCTATGTCATATATGGTGCAGTGACAAATTGCTTAAACGAGCTCGAGTGTTTTACAGGTAATATGCACGTGAAAGATAGGAAGGTCGTGAAGTGCTGACTGGTAACAACTACAAAGACGTCAACAAGTATGACTTAAGGCAGTGCAACAAAGACCACTAATATTCATAAATCCCGAAGTTGCACACAGTCAAGGCCAATAGAAAAACGAGCAGAGATGAAGCCGAGACCCATGTAAATTCACAAAAATAAACAAACTTCGTGAAACCAACATAAGCAAGCAACAACAGTTTTAACAAAATCAAACAAGGTCAGTACAATAATGACCAAAATCGATTAAGGTAAAACGACATACAGATTTAAACCAAGTCAAGGCCAATATCACTGCAAAAGGACCGAAGTCAAGCAAACCGTATGTGGCTAAGGCAATTACAAAAATCAATTCCGAAGTCACAGAATTTCACAAGAAAACCAAGAATGCCAGCAATTCAGAACCGAAGTCACAAGGTAAAGCCACAGACCATTTTCAATGTCGATTTAAATCCATAGCAGTTTCGAACAAGAAAAAGAAACAAATTCAGTTATACACATGAAACTAGGTACACTAGCAGTTTAAAGCAAGTCAGAGAATCATCTCAGGCCTCAAAACAAAACCCTATGGCCGAACAACGAAACCAACGAAATCAACACCAGAGAAAACCCCCAATCAAATCGAGTAAATCACATTAGCACAATAACACAAAGCGTGAATTAGATGTGAGAAAACTCACCTTATACAGACGAGCACGCAATTGACGAATCGAGTGAAGCCCAAAAACGAACCCAATCCAATGGCTGCAGTCACCTTTGATCAGTCGAGAGTCGACGCCGTGGCCAACCAGAGGATCGAGCAAAGTTGAAATCGACGCCCTAATTTGTCGAAGAGGGACGAACGAGATAAATGCGGCTGCCACCATTTTTTTTCTTTTCGTATGCTAGGGTTTTCGAATGAGTGAATGGAGGGGTCTGGGTTGCGAACGAATAAGAAAGGGGAAAGAATACAACCCTTATCTCAATCAAAAGGAAGCCGGTTGAATTAATAAAGAAAAGCCCATATAATTCTTGTAACAAATTTTCAAATGAATTTAAACTTGATTCAAATCTGCATTAGCTGTTAAAAATGATTTGATCGTCATTTATAAACTGACGCGAAAAACCGGGTTGTTACAAAACTCAAGACAATGCACAAGTACAGTGACTGGAAAGAACAACAGGAATTCGCCAGTGACAATGCAGCAGTACAAGGAGCCTAAGCCAATTCAAAGCAACAGTTAAAGTGACGAAGTCAACTATAAATCAACATCGCTAATTCAACACCGTGATGACCAAGGAAACAAGAATCAACAAAGTCAGAAATTATCACGAAGCATTCAGTCAAAATCAAACGGCCAAGCTTAAATTATCAGACGAAGTCGTATATGAAATACGAACGAGAATCAAGGGGTTTCAAACCCAAAACATGCACTGAAGAATGGAATTAGATGTGAGTATAGGTTTACTCACCTTTTATTCGACTAGCATCCAGCCTTTGATCGCAAGCACACATGAAAAACACTCCCCCAGATCGAACGGTTCAGAGTCGAGCCGTGGCCAACAAAGAATCCTCCGATCGACGAAGCGAACAACGAAATCGATCATTTGATCGAGCAACCTGGAGTCGAACGGCTAAGCCCTAATTTTTGAAGAAAGGGGAACGAAGAAGGAAGCCGTCATTTTTTTCGTTTGTTTTAGAAGTGGGCTTGCGAATGAATGAAGAAAAATGAAAGGGGGACTGGTTGCCTCTTGATATTATCTTGGCAATTAAAATGATACAAAGGCTAGGATCAATTTTTGAAGCCCGCATACTATTATAACAAATTTTCAAAAGAATCTCAACTTGATTTAAATTCCAATAGCAATTTGCAAATAGTTTGATCGTCATTTTGACGATGATTAAAAATTACAAAATCCCAGGTTGTTACATTGTATGTGTATATATGGAGTTTAAATTGATGTTTGGTAGTGTATTCACTTGTTTTTCATTTTGGAATCTCCTTTTGTAACCATGGAAGTGTTAATGTACATGAAGAGATAAGAAATGAAGATGGGAATGAATACATAAAGTGAAAACAAAGTATGCATAGTGTTATGTATAGGCAAAGGATGGAGTATTAATTTAATTTAATTAAAACATTAAATTATACTAAATGTTGTCATGAAACATGGAGGCCATGCCTCTCCATCATCATAGGTGCACACGTACCAACCATGGCCCCCTCTTCACCATGCCTTGTGTACTAACCTAGCTAGCTTTGGTTATGGTTAAGTACTTCCTTAGGTTACTTAAGTTTTATTTTATATTTTTAAGTTAAATCTTGTTTTATTTTATTCTAAACATGGTTTATTTATTTTAACACTATCATTAACCTATGACATGACATATGTGCATGTGTGTGCATGTGTATATGAGTGATACAAAAATGTGCACAATGTTTCCGACGACTTTTCTGATGCCAAAAAGACGAATTTTCCGAAAACGTTCTTCGGTCACATTTTCTATTTTTATTTGAACTATTTATTTTCATAAACAAAATTTGAAAATGATTTTAATATCATTAATTAATATTTAAAACATGTTTATTTGATTATTAAAATACATTATTTAATATTTAAAAATTATTTAAATATTCAAATACAAAGCGATTAATTTACGGGTCGTTACAATCATACTAGGTTTTCATATGAAATTAAATATTTTATTTGATTGTTTGCTTATTTGATTGCTAATAATAGACTATCAAATCTTTCCATTTTTGAAATTATCGATTTTGGTTCGAAGAGACCAGAATCGGATAAGCGTGAGTTATCCGAAAACCACTTCGAACTGGCATAAGCATTCGAATTAGGGTCAACTTGAAGATGATAGATTCGATGATGGAGTTCTTTGAAGTGCAAGGGCTACTTGCTACTAATTTTGAGGGTGATTCTAAAAAATATGTAGTAGAAGTAGTGCCTTAGGTTTGTTCATTTCCTGAACAACTTTTATGGATGAACGTTGGCGTTGCATTGTTGCCTGAAAGGCAGTGTTAGCATTTCAAGTGGGATTTGCTAAAAAGGTAAAACGTTGCCTCAAGCCTCACACCTAGTAATGACTAAAACAGGGATATGGTTCGGGGCTATGTGCTTCGCTACCATTTGGGTATGGTCATCACTTGTATCTAGATTGATATTTTTAAATTATGTATGCGGTGGCCACAGATTCGGTTTGTCAGGGACAACCGAGGTGATGACATATTCAATACTATCCACAAAGGGGTAGGCTGGTCCTGATTTGTAGAGGGTTTATGTGAGGCCCTTGGTACACTTTTCAAGAGGTGTATTATGATAGGTGATACCCTAGTATCCTTGTCATTGATGGAATCCATTTTCCAATACGTGCCTTCTGGACTTAGATATAGACTAAATATGTTGTTAAATGTAATTAATGTAACCATTTTGGCTATGTTAAATATTTATTTTAAGCCCTAGACACTGTTATAATATCACTAGATTTTCTAATAAATGGTTTGGTTATCCCGTGTTTATGTGCGGCGTGGTCTTATGAGATAACTTTATTTTTGAAAGGTTTTATAACATTAAAAATCCATATGATTTGAGTTTCTCATGCTGGTTTACCACACTGATCCATGTATTATTTCCTTATAATACTAGAATCAAACCAAAGTATATTTCCAGATTTAGCTAGGAACGCTTTGGAGCTTCAAGAGACGAGCTGGATGCCTCCAAGACCTATTTATGTATTTTATTTTCTATAGTATGTCTTATTTTATATTTATCATCATTTGTGAGGACAGGCTGTTATAACTTTCCAGTTTGATGATAGATTAGTTTATTCTGATTGTTGTGTGTATATTAGAGTTTTCTTTTGTAAAGATCATTTAGATATTATATATTGTTGTGAGATTCTATTTGTCTTTTTCTTTTCTTTCACCCCAACAATTTGTCTTTTCAACACTTGGATACTGGGTACATGAGTACCGTGGATGTATTAGTATCGACTTTTGAGGGTTGAAAAGGCAGGTTATTACAATTGGTATCAGAGCTGAAAGTTAAGTGGGAACCTTAGCTTTGGAGGGGTAAATTCATTAGAGATAGCGTAAGTAACAACCTAGAATGAGTTGAGTGTATTATATATATGAGAACGCGAATTTTTTATTGTTTAAAGACGTATTGTGTTAATTGGTCGATTGAGTAGTTTATGAATTCTGGTTGAGACGTGGAATTGCGGCGTCGATAGGAATTTCTAAACACTTGGATAAGGCGAACAAGCACACAAATTTTGAAATTAGTAAATGAAATAATTTTACCTAGGATTATATTTCACATATAAAAGAATAATTTTCAAAAATTGATATAGTTATTTATGATGTTTTTGTTTGTTATAAAATGATAATATTCAATTATTATCATTTATTGTTTGATTAGTCATGCTCATTCAGTTTAGGAGCATTGACTATTGTTTGATTATTTATGCTCTGCCAGATTATGAGCATTTATTTCTTTGATTTAGATTAAATACAAACACCTTGTGAATTAACTTTCACACTTTGACTATAAGGTGTTTGATAGTAAGGTTGTTATACTGTTTATTTTGATACAAGAAGGAATGACTTTATATATAGATGAATTTATAAATTGGGTTTATAAATTGTGTTTTATAAATGAAGAAGATTTTTGAGAATTTATATCCTAGTGTCTTTGAAAAAGAGATTTCAAATGATTTTGAGAAAGGCAATAAAAGTATTACTTGAAATTATTTATAAGTATAAGGATTTTCAAAGAGAATTTTAAGTAAGGTACATTTCTTTTGGATAGTTCGAGGAATGTGTCTCGATTAGTTTTATGGTAATCTAAATAAGCTTCTAAGTGACAATTGGGTGTTTGCTTAAGCTAATGTTGTAGTGCACTTTGTAAATTATTTCCTTTGTCATTGTATGATCGAAATGCATTCAAATCCAAATGAACCCAAAGCAAGTGGTAATCGGTATTTTATTAAAACTATTTATATAGATATACATATAGTATTATTTCAAAATGGGATTTGGAAAAAAAAAGTATTTTTATGTTAAATAGTTCGAGTGGCTCGAAATTAACTAAAAATGGGAAAGAGATGTGTTCGGATGGTAAGCATTTCTCTTAAGTATTACCCTTCTTGGTAAGTGGATGTATGATACTACTTGGTAGGACCTAATTCCTTGGTATCATTTTGGTGTTACTCGGTTTATATGTATATTTTCTATGAATTGAAATATATAGTATCATTTTAAAAATGTTTTGGAATAAAAAAACTGGGTATTTAGTTTTTAAGTTTCCTTAAAGAAAATGGATACAAAATAAACATATAAAAGATTTAATCAGATAGTTGTATATACTCTCAAGATGTAGT
This sequence comes from Allium fistulosum, assembly GCA_030737815.1. NCBI lineage: Eukaryota > Viridiplantae > Streptophyta > Magnoliopsida > Asparagales > Amaryllidaceae > Allium > Allium fistulosum. Next base: position 927,281,186 of record CM060906.1, read on the forward strand.
AGGGTATTATAAAGTTTAAAACTTAAGTTATGTTTTTGTGAAATGTTTTCACAAATGATTTAGAGGAAGTAAAAAGAGAGTAGTATAATTAACAAATCATCCTAAGAGGGATAAAACGTAAGTTGGTCTTGGATCATTTTATTCGCATGACTATTCTAGATCCTCAGTTCGAGCACATGATTTCTAGGTTTATACACCAGCCCAAACAAGGCATTTTCACTTGATTCTCGAATGCGAGAACCCGAGATGGATTCTTGGGATGATGTAAGTGTTTTCTATCATAGTTTAGAACTATGTAAGGAAAAAAAGTATCATATCAAGGAACCGGATCATGGTTCTATGATAGAGAAGTTATGTGATCTATACTTGTTTGGTTAAGAGATTTATGTATCCAAACAAGTGATCAGGTCAGATATCATGTTTGGATGGTTTATGCACATCGTATAGGCTTAAGTAAGAACGTTAAGTATTATTATAGTTTGTTTCTTGGTTGTTAGTTTGTGATGAAATTTCGGGGTTGGAATCCTTTTGAGAGGGAAGGATGTAACGACACAGAATTTTATTACTTTGATGTTAATATTTAATTAATTTTAGATATTCAATTAATGGTTTTTAATAATCAAATAACCCTCTTTTAGTTAATAAGTAATAATGGTAAACTCATTTTGGAAGTTTGTTTACAAAAATATATAGTTTGATGAAAAATTGAAAATGTGACCGAAATTCGTTTTTGGGATTTTTGACTTTTTATCGAGTGGAAATTGTCACAACTTTGTTGCACACTTATGCATGCATATACACACATTCAGTAACAAATATATAAAATAACCTTTCTTTCTTAAACAAATTTAAGTAACAAACCATGATTTAATTAAGAAAACACATGGCCTTAATTTAAGGAGCAAAGTGTGGCATGTTTTAAGGGATAAAGTACTAAGGAAGTACTAAGGTATGGTAGCACGGAGCCAAGGATGATTTAAGGTGGCTAAGGCATGATGGAAAAGTGTACTACGGTTGAATTTTGTAAGGGTAGTGGAGGAGTAATTAAGTAATTTGGTGAAGGGGTAAGTGAAGTCTTTTACCTCATTTTTAAGGTCTATATAAGTGGGGGTTTGGTTCTTATTTCTACCTTTGTTCATTTCATGAGCTATTAGCTCACTTTCCATCTCTTTATCATCACTAATATTTTTAAATCAAAACAACTCAAAATCTTCTTCAGTCATCTCCATACTCATATATAGTTCTTATAACATCATTACAACATACATTAGCAAGTCGAAGCATGAAGAAATGGAGCACAACACCCCAAATACCCCCATGGTAGTGAGCTTTTTGGCCCATTCTTGGGTTGGACTTGAGCAAATTAAGTAGGGAGCCTTGGAATTGAGAACCAAAAGAAGAGGAAGGCTTGGATGTAAAGAAGAAGGGGTGATGGTAGGAGGTTTGTTAGTAGCAAGGGGTCGTGACCCTTTTCTAGAGCTTGGTTGAATATAAATGTGAGATATCTTACTTTGAAATAGTTATAAAAATTGTGTAATAATTATTGTGCGTATTATTGTGCATATGTCTGTGTGTGACTTGCTTATGTTGTGTTTGGAAATTTATTCATGCTTGGAAGTGGTTGATATACATAACCATTTTTGTAGGAGGCAAAAGCAAGGAAATGGAAGTCGAAGTATTTCGTCGCGAATAGGTCGCTATGGAAACACTTTGAAAGATTTGATTTTTGTGGAGAGATCCACCGGGATTCCTCACAACCATAAATTTATATTCCATTTATATGTTTATGTGAAATGCTTGTATGCCAAAGCTTAGTGGCGCGGCCATATTGTTTGTAATCTTTGCTATGACTTGAATGTTGACTTCTTGTTGATGAAGAAGTAATTTGCACTTAATGATGTGCTGGAGTAATTGTTAAGCCTCTTTCCGTTATTTTAAAAGTTATAACTTATGGATATTTTAAAGTAAATATTTTTATACTTATAGTAGTATAAAGTATAGAAAGGAATGGAATTTAAAAGCTATTTGATTTGCAAAATAAGCTTTAAAAAGTTACGGTCCATATAGCAATAGTCGTTATGGATGCACTTTGAAAATCTATGATTTTAATAAAGTTTAAAAGGTTTTCAACTTTAGGTATTTTGTAAAAAAAATTCAAATGTGTTTTATAAAAGTTGTATAAGTATTTAAAAAGGAGTTTGAAGTTTTAAAAATATATTTTAAGAATTTATTTTAGTTATTTAAATAAGAGGTTTATATTTTATAAAGGAAAAATCTTATATTTTCAATTCAAAGTTGGGTTTTATATAATGAACCTCCAGTAATGTTTTTATATAAGAGTTTTGAATTATAATTTAAGTATACTACTAATGAAGTTTTGGAAAGTAGAGTGTTTAAAAAGGATTTGAGATTTAAAGGATTTAATTTCAAATATTTAAACAAGTGGTTCATATAAAGGAAATCCCTTTATTTTTCAAAGTCGTATTCTTTTTAAAAGGTGATGGTTTGAAGTTATAAATTGAATGGAAGTTTAAACTTTGTTTAAAGTGTTTTAAAAGAGATTTGAAATGTATATAAGTGATTTAAAGGATTATTTGATATGATAAAGCAAGTGGTACTTTTATGGAAAGGAGTTTGTTTATAATATTTTGTTTATTACAAATAGTATACGGGATTATAAGGTCTTATACTTGACATTAAACTTCGAGGAAGGTAAAATTCAACCTATCCCAAAAGATAATAAATTTGTCGAGTCAAGGTTTGAGAGGTAATACTATCCCTACTTGAACGGCTTCACTATTAACCAAAAGATAGCTAAAATTTGAAATCAAAGGTTGATGTTAAGTATATGAAGTATTATCTCCGTATATTAATCCGGTAACTTATAGAAATTAAATAGTCTTATATTTGGCACTAAAAGCCGATGAATAGATTGATCCTTTATTTGTGAGATCTAGAATTAGAGTGTTTTAACTAAGGCATGGCTTGGAGTGGTTATTGCCCTGAATTACCTGGCTTCATTTCTGGGCGAGGGATAGAGTAAGTCGAAATATCAGAAACGTGACAAGAATAGGAGATTTGATTTCTATAAATGGTCTTTATAATTTATGATGGTATGGAAAGTGTTGTTTTCATACTTAATACCAAATTTTGAAGTAGGGAAACTCATCTCTATCTATAAGAATTCAAGATTGTACGTCGAGGCAAAGATAGTATGCTAACTTATCCAACTACATTGTTAACCGAGGGATAGTAAAAGTTTGAAATTGGAAAGTGGTGGTAGGTATATTTGGTCTAATTTCCATATGATCCATTTAGTTACACCAAAATTGTTTTGGGTTTATTGTTATCATATTTTTAAATGGCATTTGTTTTAACCCAAATTAAGTATGTATTTGGAAATGAAATCTTTCTTATGATTTTGTGAATATACTTATACCGTTAAGATAAATATATGATTACGCTTTCAAAGTATTGAAATGTATGGTGATTTGTGAATATACTTATACCATTGAGATAATTATATGAATACATTTTCAAGGATTGAAAAAGTAGAAATGCTTATGCATATCCTTTTTAAATGTATTTTAATATCAGTATTTACAAAGTGGTTTTAATTAATGAAAGGATTAATTAAAGAGGCTTAGCGGTTGCTTATGTGCTTAATCATGCTTGGTTTCACATGAAGTTAAATCTCTAGTTGGATTGTATGCTTATTTGATAGTTAAATAACCGACTATCAAATCTTGCCAGTTTTGAACTATCGACTGTTGGTTCTAAGAGACCAGGATCAAATAAGCATGAGTTATCCGAAAACCACTTCGAACTGGTATAAGCGTTCGAATTGGGGACATCTTCAAGATAATGGAATTGAAGATAGAGTTCATTGAAGTGTAAGGGCTACTTACTACTAATCCCGAGGGTGATCCAAAAAGGATGTAGTTGAAGTAGTGCCTTCGGTTTGTTCATATCCTAAACAACTTTTATGGATGAATGATGGCATTGCGTTGTTGCTTGGAGGGTAGCATTCGCATTCCAAGTGGGATTTGCTAAAAAGGTAGAACGTAGCCTTAAGCCTCACACCCGGTAATGAGTAAAACAGGGGATATGCTTTAGGGCTGTATGGTTTGGTACCATTAGCGTATGCTCATCACTTGTATTTAGATTGATATTTTCAAATTATGTATGCGGTGGTCATGGAAACAACTTGTTAGGGACAACCGAGGTGATGACATATTTGATACTATCCTAGAAGGGGTAGGTCGTTCTTGATTTGCAAGGGATCCATTTAAAGCCCTCGATACATTTTTCTAGAGGTGCATTGTGACAGGCAGTACCCCAGTATCCTTGTCATTGATGGAATCCATTTTCCAATATGTGCCTTATGGTGTAACGACCCACTATTTTGGACCATTCAAATCGACAATAAATCCACACATGTCGGACTTGAATAATTCAAAACAATAGATTGTAAATATAAATTTGGCAAAACTAAGAATATACAGTAAATAAATAATCATAGATTATTAACACAGAGTATATAATAATGCAGTGGAAGCAAAAAATAGTGGTTCATGAAGCTACTATGTATATATACATCAAAGTTAACAAGATACAACGGAAGTAACAAGATACAACAGAAGTCTCAATATGATAATCAAACATAAATCAGAATACAACACTGAAATCAACTGCATAGCTAAAAGCGAAATAGATAGCTGGATCTCCAAGAAAGCTCCAACTCCAAAGGTGAGTCTCGAATGCTGTATCACTCAGTCTAACCCGAGTGTAAAGCAAAATACAAAACACTCGAGTCAGGACATACATACTTACACAATGTAAATCAACTCAAGTGAACTGTAATATAAAAGTACAAGTAACTTAAAGGATGCTTGGGACCGCCCATCCTCTAAGGATCCGTTAAACTATTTACTATGTAGTAATATTCGCTATTATAATAATGTCTAATAGTAAAATAAACTTACTTTAAAATAGCGTTAAGGAGTGACCCAATATTCCCCTTAACACATAATAGTCCCAGTAGTCTATCCAGTATCAGCGTACCCCCAGATCGGGAGCTACCCTACATACTCCATAGGCTACATCACAAAACCAAAATCGTAGTAAAGCTCGATATGGTAGGTGACACGACACAACGAGGAAATGCCAGGGTAGATATACCAATTACGCACACGGGCTGGTGGAAACGCATAGCAGCCACTACCGCCCACCTCGGAACACACTCCCAAATCAATAATCGAAGGGTGGCCACCAAATCAATCATAAAATAATAGAATGGTATCGAAGAAATGTGTCCGATCAGAGGTGCTACCTCATTGGCCCGAGATCGCTCCTGTTTTAGCCACCTTATGCCAACTCACGGGAGTCGGGTCCACGTATATACCTCAATAGGATCGTCGCCACCATCTTACTTTATTCTAGAATCTCCACCGCGTACACGGTTGTTAAAGTGGTTTTCAGTATCGACAAAGAGTATGCCCATATCCGATCCCGGTCTCTTTAACAACCAATCGTTATTATAACCCATGGATATTTATTTCAAAATGATTTATACCTCAAAACAAAATATCATATCCATTTCAAAACTAGTTTATACTTCAAAACCAAAATATCATATTCAAAACTAGTTTATACTTCAAAACCAAAATTTAATTTGAACAAACCCAAATTTCCAATCACTGAATATTTCTTTCAATTGATTTAAACTTGAAATATTCCTTTTTAAATCATCTTAAACCAAAACCACTTTATAAAGCCATATTCTTAAACCTTAAATTGCAAATCAATATATTCAAAACAATTCTAAATTAAATATTATTTCAAATAAATTCATTTCCAAAATCATAGTACTTTCAAAGTTATAACACCTTTGCAACCAAACACATTGAAACCATTTCAATTTTAAGATGTTATCATTTGGAAATCATAATATTTAGAAAAATCATACCACCCTTGAAAATAATATTCATTACCAAAGTTATAGCATTATTAAGTTCATTCGTTCAATTATACCAATTTCGAAAACATTGTATTAACTTATAAATTTCAAAAATGGTTTATATTTCACCTCAAAACATATTCATTTAAACCATTTTATTTCATTGTCAAAATCTTCCAAAATATATTCATTTCCAAAGTTCATTGAAATTTCAGCCACAACAGCGCTTATAAAGTGTTACGGTAAATATATTAACATTTCAAAAACATTGTCAAATTCAAAACAGTAGCACCTATAAAGTGCTACAGTAATTATTAGTATTTCAAAACAGTTTAGTTTCAGAAACAGCAGCACCTATAAACTGCTGTAGTAAGTATTTTAGTATTTCAAAAACCTAGTTTAATTTCAGAAACAGCAGCACTTATAAAGTGCTGTAGTATTATAGTTATTTCAGAACATAGTTAAATTTCAGAAACAGCAGCACTTTGGAAATGCTGCCAATACAATTCCAGATTTATTATAACATTTCAGAAACACTAAAACTTCAATTTTAGCCATTTTTAACTTATAAAACATATCTCACATTTCAGAAATATTCATTTGGATATCATTTAACTTATGATTTAATAAAATAAATTTTTTATAAATAAGTATCCAATTTAAACCATAATTCATTTATTAAGTCAAAATACACTATTTTACTTAACCTTTATTTTTAACCACTAACCTAACACTTTATTTTAAAATACCCATTTCATAAATAAAACTAAATTTCTATTTATTTACTTAATTTAGAATTTCCATTTGAAAAACCAAATTTCCAATTATCAAGTTAGGTCATAATTAAAGTTACATTTTTCCATTTAAAAATCATAACTATTTATTTTACAAAACATAACATTTCACAAAAGAATATTTTATCATAGTTAATATAACAATCATTTTTTTCATTTAGATCTTTTCACTTAGACATCAATTAACAATGATTTTCTAATTAAATAAATTTTATTACAAAATGTCCAATTAAAATTATATTCCATTTTATCAGTTCAAAATACATTATTTATTACACAAAACATGTCTATTTCATAAAGTAAAATTCATAACAATTAATAGGTTAGATTTAAAACTTCCATATTAAGTCAAATTCAATTATTAAGTTATTTATCATCAATAAAGATCTTTAAATAGCAACTTAAACCAATTATTGATATATAAAGATTCCAACTTATAGAAAACCAATATAACTTTATAATTTAAATCAAACCACTTATTGACTTATAAAAATTTCGTATATTTAAAATCATTGAATCAAATTTTTAAGTAAAATTTTCATATATCTTAAAACTTAAAAATACTTAAAAAAATTTAGAAAATATTATTAAATATATAACCATGGGTCTGTATAATATTTTCTAACCTAGGTCAAGTGATACGGATATGTATCATTTCAATCCGTAATTTAAAAAGAAAAATCCGGGTTCTATCATTTCAAACCCGAAATCCCAAGTCAAATAAAATACAGTAAAAATCACTTGAGCCTAACATCTCAGCTCATAATGATTTTTCCTTATTCTAATGTCCGTTCGGGTATGTATCATTTCAACTCATAGTGATAGGGAACTTGTAGTGTGAGAATCAGTACATAAATGAACAGTAGAACATATAATCATATCAAATGATGTAACAAAAATATAAATAGCATTTAACATCATATAATCATATCATAGGCATATATGAACATATTAGCATAACATATAAATTTTCTACAATTCACATGCCATTGTTTCAAAATTATAAAAGTATGTATGTTGAGAGTGATAAACACACCTTTTTAAAGCTGAAGATCAAATTCAAACACAAAGAACAAAATTCCAAAAAGCACGACAAGCACGATTCAAATTTGAGTGATGGAGAGTCAAGATCCACATCTTATAAACAACACAAATATACAAACATAAGAATGATTCAATCCCAAAGAATATAGATTAAAACAATTGAAAGATAAGAAATAAAATGACCTAGCTTTGCTTAAACCAACTTGTGGGCTTGGCCACATTACACTTTGGCTCAACCATGGTCTTTTGGTGCTCGGCCATGATGGGGTTCAAGGCATAAAGGGCTCGGCTAAGGTCATGCAAGGCACGGCTAAGGCTTGGGAATTGAAGAGGTGGAGGTTACAAGTTGTGGGAAGGCAAAAAGGCAAGCTCTTGATTGAATTTGGGTTCAGCCTTGGCTTCAAAGGGCTCGACCATGGTGTGGTATGATAAGGATGAGGTCGGCTAGATGCTTGATGTGGTGGAGGCCAAGCTAGCATGGAAGAAAAATAAAGAAAAGGGATAAAATAAAATAGAAAAAGGAGAAGAGGAAGCTATGGATCTTGCATAATTTTTTTTGGAAATAGAATGAGAAAGTGGAGATGAGAATGAGATGTTTTGTATGTGATTTGTGAAGTGGAAGGCGGCTATGGTAAGAAATAAAGAGGCTAGGCAATTAAAGGCAAGAGTTTGAATGGTTTGGAAAATAAAAAGGCAATAAATAACTTGATGTATTTAATTCTTTTTATTTTTTAAGAAATGAGAAATGTTTGCACGTGAATAATGAAGGTTTCTCATGGCTAGAAGGAAATAAAAAGAAACGGCTAAGGAGGAGTAAATGCTAGGAAACGGAAAAGGCAAGAATTAAGGAGAAAGAAACTTACATATATTTTATTCTTAAATGCAAATGAAAATGAGAGATGGGAAATAAATTTTTTTTTGCGTGAATTATGAAGTGGAGTGGATGGGAAGAAAAGTTTTGAATGGCTAAGAGAAGAGTGAATGCTAGGAAAATAATAAAGAGGCTAGGTAAATAAAAAGGCAAGAATTTAAACAATGTAACGTGTGTCCCCTTGATTTTCTCCAACCATTTATAAAAAGATATATACAAATAAATTCCAATAAATACAATAAAATTCTTGACAAATAAATAGAGAAATAAACAAAGAGATGGATATAGGAAAAATATAGGAATATATATATATAAAATAAAATACGGAACTTTATTGCGTGTAAAACGCTATAATTTATCCAAATCTAAAAGTATAAATTGTAATTTCACGAAACGAAAAGCAGAACGAATATCAGAATTATATTCTGCTTCAAAGAAAAAGATTTGAAATTAAAAATTCAAATTTAAAGTTTTCAAATGAAAGTCAAAGTTTGACCAAAGTTGACTAAAATATTAAATTTCCAGAAAATGTTTATTTTATTATATTTGGAAAATAAATTACAAACAAATTCCAAACTTTCTTTGGAAAATTCTAAAATTCACTTTTAAATGATTAAAAAATCAAAGTTTTCAAATAAAATTTTATTAAAAATATTTACAAAATTATGGGTTGTTACACTCTTCCCCACTCAAAACTTTTCGTCCCGAAAAGGAACGTGGCACGAAAAACAGGGAAAACAAGATAGAATGAGATAGGATTAAGATGAGATGGAAAGAAAATTGAAATTACACCTGATAACTATTGTTATACGTGACTTCAACAAGATAGAGATGATCTTCCCAAGATCTCCAAAAATTAAAACACAAGCACAAAGAAGATCCTCTAGAATATGATTCACCTTTTCCATTTGATCGTCGGTCTGTGTATGGTAAGCAGTGCTCAGATTCAAATGAGTACCCAAAGATTCTTGAAAAGTTTCAAACAGTCTGGCATAAGCAATTAACCTTCTCAATCTTGTAACAAGATAGGGAGAAATAAGGACAACTGAAAAGATAGAGTTATGGAATGAGATCACAAAGGAAGATGAGAAGAAAGACTTACATTGATCACAGCGATCATAGCTGGATCAAATGGAAATTCCATTACCAGAAACAGTATGCCCGAGAAATTGGACTACATCCTTCCAGAAATGGCATTTCGAAAATTCAGCCCTCAACTGATGATTCCTAAGAGTCTCCAGAACAGATTTCGAATGTGACTCATGTTCTTTCCTTGACTTGGAGAAGACAAGGATATCATCAACAAAGACTAAAATAAACTTGATAAGCACAACATGGAAACACAATTCATCAATCAACAAAGGAAGCAGGGGCTCTAGTCAAACAAAAAGGCATAACTAACCATTCATAGAAAAAACCATTCTTAGTACGGAAAGTAGTCTCGGGAATACTTTCCTTAGCAACACTGAGCTGGTGAAAATCAGTGGCAAGATCAAGCTGAGAGAAAACAATAGCTCTAGGGGCTGACCAATTCGAAATTCGATTTCCCACTTAGAAGGTAGGAGAATGGAAACAACCAGAAAGAAAATAGATTGGAAAACAGAATAAGATAATAAATTTAAAACCATGAAAATTTCAACTTACATTAATAATTAATTTCATCCATTTGATTTCACTTAAGTTAAATAAATCTTAACTATTTTTAATCTCATTATCTCATCATACAATTATCTTAAATTAACAATTTTCCAAAGTCATGAATTTAAAAATCATTTATTATACTCATAATTTATTCAATAAATTTTAATTCTTCTTTATTCCAAAAATTATTATTAAATTTATTTCACTTAATATATCTAATCATATTATTAAGTTTATTTACACTTTTTATAACTGCTCCAATTTCTTTATAAATTCCTTTAACACCATTTTATATTGTAATTATTCAATTAACCTTTTATTCTATTTACCTCCATTAATCTTTTATAACTAAAATTTAAGTGTATAACATTTATTATAACCACTCAAATTTTATTTATAAAATCCTTCTATATTGTATTTTATCCAATTACATATTCAACTTCTTATTCATTTAGGTAAGTTATATTGGAATGCAATAAAATATCATACAAATAAAATTTTCTAATTCAATTATTTCAGCTTAAATATTTATTCAAAATTTTGGCTTCATTTTATAATTGAAATCATCCTTTAAGATAAAATTTAAGAATTTAATTTTTCGGTTAACTTTAAACTATTCTAGAGATAGATAAACATATATACAATATATATATCAAATCAAATTTTAAACCATATATCAATATATATATTATAAATCAAGTCAATTTTTGGAAATTCAAATCAATTTAATTTTTCAAAGCAAAACTATAGCAAAGCTACAATATGGTCTCTTCACTTCGAAACTCGAAAATGAATGTCGATTTTGCTGCAGTCATCACCGAAATTATTTTCCAGCGACAAAGAGAAGAGCACTGATTTAAAACTTTAAAATTCTTTAGAAACAATTTCTATTCGAAAATATTTCAAATAATATATATTTTAAAACTTTGAAACCAAAGTTCGAAATCATCAGAAATTAATTTCTCGAATTTTTTATTTAGATTCATTTAAATTTCCTAATTAATTTATAACCATATTTTATAGTTCAATTATTTATATATGAAACAAAAGCCAATGATTACAAGCTATATATAAAATCAAATATTATTTCCTAACATACAATTCAATTAACTATAAAATTTCAAAATTTTTACATATATAAAATATAATTATACAAAATTTATCTCATTTACCAAGTTTGAAAACAATATGGTGTCAGTTTGCTCTGTTCAATTGTTTTGGAGATCCTATCGATAGCGTTGATTAGACGAATCGATCGAAAACCCAAATCAACATCAACAACTCAAACAACACAATATATATTAAAACATTTAAATATTAGGTTACAAAAATACACTTCAAGAATGATTTGAAGATAAGTTGGAAACAAAAGACAAGATGATAAAATAACAGAATAAGGGAATGAATAAGCTTATATAAATCACTGGCAACCTTAACAGGGTCGACCATGACTTCAAGAATAAGACCGATGTAGGGTTCTGGGGCAAACCTACATCCGATCTCAAGAGATAGAATTCAGGATCACAAGAGGTAGATAGCATTGTAAACCGAGGATGTAGAAATCTTCGGTAAATTAATGCTCCTTATAAAGGAGTTTCACCCCCTTACAATCATTCGAAGATTGGCGAGACTGCCTATTCATTATAAAGATCATTCGAAGTGGAGTTATGGGATACTCCAGAATCAAAAGAAGACAAATAGGGAGAGACAAGAATGGATTTTGGAACCGCAAGGAACGTTCCAAAAATTCAAAAGAAATCGAATCAAAACGAAGAGATTTAAGCTCGAATGAAAGTGATTCTGTAAATAAATTTACCATATATGCAAAGTTTTGCCTAGGGCTAAAGCTCTGATACCAAATGTAATGACTCACTATTTTGGACCATTCAAATCGACAATAAATCCACACATGTCGGACTTGAATAATTCAAAATAATAGATTGTAAATATAAATTTGGCAAAACTCAGAATATACAGTAAATAAATAATCATAGATTACTGACACAGAGTATATAATAATGCAGCGGAAGCAAGAAATAGTAGTTCATGAAGCTACTATGTGTATATACATTAGAGTTAACAAGATACAACGGAAGTAACGAGATACAACAGAAGTCTCAATATGATAATCAAACATAAATCAGAATACAACACTGGAATCAACTGGATAACTGAAAGTGAAATAGATAGCTGGATCTCCAAGAAAACTCCAAATCCAAAGGTGAGTCTCGAATGCTGTATCACTCAGTCTGACCCGAGCGTAAAGAAAAACACAAAACACTCGAGTCAGGACATACATACTTACATAATGTAAATCAACTCAAGTGAACTGTAATATACAAGTACAAGTAACTTAAAGGATGCTTGGGACCGCCCATCCTCTAAGGATCCGTTAAACTATTTACTACGTAGTAATATTCGCTATTATAATAATGTCTAATAGTAAAATAAACTTACTTTAAAATAGTGTTAAGGAGTGACCTAATATCCCCCTTAACGCATAATAATCCCAGTAGTCTATCTAGTATCAGCGTACCCCTAGATCGGGAGCTACCCTAAATACTCCACAGGCTACGGCACAAAACCAAACTCGTAGTAAAGCTCGATATTGTAGGTGACACGGCACAACGAAGCAATGCCAGGGTAGATATACCAATTACAAACAAGGGCTGGTGGAAACGCATAGCAGCCACTACCTCCCACCTCGGAACACACTCCCAAATCAAAAATCGAAGGGTGGCCACTAAATCAATCACAAAATAATAGAATGGTATCGAAGAAATGTGTCCGATCAGAGGTGCTACCTCATTGGCTTGAGATCGCTCCTATTTTAGACACCTTATGCCAACTCAAGGGAGTCGGGTCCACGTATATACCTCAATAGGATCGTCGCCACCATCCTACTTCATTCTAGAATCTCCACCTCATACACGGTTGTCAAAGTGGTTTTCGGTATCGACAGAGAGTATGCCCATATCTGATCCCAGTCTCTTTAACAACCAATCGTTATTATAACCCATGGATATTTATTTCAAAATAATTTATACCTCAAAACAAAATATCATATCCATTTCAAAACTAGTTTATACTTCAAAACCAAAATATCATATTCAAAACTAGTTTATACTTCAAAACCAAAATATCATTTGAAAAAACCCAAATTTCCGATCACTGAATATTTCTTTCAATTGATTTAAACTTGAAATATTCCTTTTTAAATCATCTTAAACCAAAACCACTTTATAAAGCCATATTCCTAAATCTTAAATTGCAAATCAATATATTCAAAACAATTCTAAATTAAATATTATTTCAAATAAATTCATTTCCAAAATCATAGTACTTTCAAAGTTATAACACCTTTGCAACCAAACACTTTGAAACAATTGGGTATTTAGTTTTAAAGTTTCCTTAAAGAAAATGGATAAAAAATAAACATATAAAAGATTTAGTCAGATAGTTGTATATACTCTCAGGATGTAGTAGGGTATTATACAAGTTTAAAACTTAAGTTATGTTTTTGTGAAATGTTTTCACAAATGATTTTTAGGAAGTAAAAAGAGAGTAGTATAATTAACAAATCATCCTAAGAGGGATAAAACGTAAGTTGGTCTTGGATCATTTTATTCGCATGACTATTCTTGATCCACAGTTCGGGCACATGATTTCTAGGTTTTACACTAGCCCGAACAAGGCATTTTCACTTGATTCTTGAATACGAGTACTCGAGATGGATTCTTGGGATGATGTAAGTGTTTTCTATCATAGTTTAGAACTATGTAAGGAAAAAAAGTATCTTATCAAGGAACCGGATCATGATTCTATGATAGAGAAGTTATGTGATCTATACTTGTTTGGTTAAGAGATTTATGTATCCGAACAAGTGATCAGGTCAGATATCATGTTCAGGTGGTTCATGCACATCGTATTGGCTTAAGTAAGAACGTTAAGTATTATTATAGTTTGTTTCTTGGTTTTTAGTTTGTGATGAAATTTCGGGGTTGGAATTCTTTTGAGAGGAAAGGATGTAATGACATAGAATTTTATTACTTTGATGTGTTAATATTTAATTAATTTTAGATATTCAATTAATGGTTTTTAATAATCAAATAACCCTCTTTAAATTAATAAGTAATAATGGTAAACTCATTTTGGAAGTTTGTTTACAAAAATATATAGTTTAATGAAAAATTGAAAATGTGACCGAAATTCATTTTTCGGATTTTTGACTTTTTATCGAGTGGAAATTGTCACAACTTTGTTGCACACTTTTGCATGCATATACATACATTCAGCAACAAATATATAAAATCACCTCTCTTTCTTAAACAAATTAAGTAACAAACCATGATTTAATTAAGGAAACACATGGCCTTAATTTAAGGAGCAAAGTGTGGCATGTTTTAAGGGATAAAGTACTAAGGAAGTACTAAGGTATGGTAGCACGGAGCCAAGGATGATTTAAGGTGGCTAAGGCATGATGGAAAAGTGTACTATGGTTGAATTTTGTAAGGGTAAAGGAGGAGTAATTAAGTAATTTGGTGAAGGGGTAAGTGAAGTCTTTTGCCTCATTTTTAAGGTCTATATAAGTGGGGGTTTGGTTCTTATTTCTACCTTTGTTCATTTCATGAGCTATTAGCTCACTTTCCATCTCTTTATCATCACTGATATTCCTAAATCAAAAAAACTCAAAATCTTCTTCAATCACCTCCATACTCATATATAGTTCTTATAACATCATTACAACATACATTCGAAGCATGAAGAAATGGAGCACAACACCCCAAATACCCCCATGGTAGTGGGCTTTTTGGCCCATTCTTGGGTTGGACTTGAGCAAATTAAGTAGGGAGCCTTGGAATTGAGAACCAAAAGAAGAGGAAGGCTTGGATGTAAAGAAGAAGGGGTGATGGTAGGAGGTTTGGTAGTAGCAAGGAGTCGTGACCTTTTTCTAGAGCTTGGTCGAATATAAATGTGAGATATCTTACTTTGAAATAGTTATAAAAATTGTGTAATAATTATTGTGCGTATTATTGTGCATATGTCTGTGTGTGACTTGCTTATGTTGTGTTTGGAAATTTATTCACGCTTGGAAGTGGTTGATATACATAACCATTTTTGTAGGAGGCAAAAGCAAGGAAATAGAAGTCGAAGTATTTCGTCGTGAATAGGTCGCTATGGAAACACTTCGAAAGATTTGATTTTTGTGGAGTGATCCACTGGGATTCCTCACAACCGTAAATGTATATTCCATTTATATGTTTATGTGAAATGCTTGTATGCCGAAGCTTAGTGGCGCGGCCATATTGCTTGTAATCTTTGCTATGACTTGAAAGTTGACTTCTTGTTGATGAAGAAGTAATTCGCACTTAATGATGTGCTCGAGTAATTGTTAAGCCTCTTTCCATTATTTAAAAGTTATAACTTATGGATATTTTAAAGTAAATATTTTTATACTTATAGTAGTATAAAGTATAGAAAGAATGGAATTTAAAAGCTATTTGATTTACAAAATAAGCTTTAAAAAGTTACGGTCCATATAGCGATAGTCGTTATGGATGCACTTTGAAAATCTATGATTTTATTTAAGTATCAAAGGTTTTCAACTTTAGATATTTTGTAAAAAAATTCAAATGTGTTTTATAAAAGTTGTATAAGTATTTAAAAAGGAGTTTGAAGTTTTAAAAATATATTTTAAGAATTTATTTTAGTTATTTAAATAAGAGGTTTATATTTTATAAAGGAAAAATCATATATTTTCAATTCAAAGTTGGGTTTTATATAATGAACCTCCAGTAATGTTTTTATATAAGAGTTTTGAATTATAATTTAAGTATACTACTAATGAAGTTTTGGAAAGTAGAGTGTTTAAAAATGATTTGAGATTTAAAGGATTTAATTTTAGATATTTAAACAAGTGGTTCATATAAAGGAAATCCCTTTATTTTTCAAAGTCGTATTCTTTTTAAAAGGTGATGGTTTGAAGTTATGATTTGAATGGAAGTTTAAACTTTGTTTAAAGTGTTTTAAAAGGGATTTGAAATGTATATAAGTGATTTAAAGGATTATTTGATATAATAAAGCAAGTGGTACTTTTATGGAAAGGAGTTTGTTTATAATATTTTGTTTATTACAAATAGTATACGGGATTATAAGGTCTTATACTTGACATTAAACTTCGAGGAAGGTAAAATTCAACCTATCCCAGAAGATAATAAAGTTGTCGAGTCAAGGTTTGAGAGGTAATACTATCCCAACTTGAACGGCTTCATTGTTAACCAAAAGATAGCTAAAATTTGAAATCAAAGGTTGATGTTAAGTATATGAAGTATTATCTCTGTATATGAATCCGGTTACTTATAGAAATTAAATAGTCTTATATTTGGCACTAAAAGCCGATGAATAGATTGATCCTTTATTTGTGAGATCTAGAATCAGAGTGTTTTAAATAAGGCATGGCTAGGAGTGGTTATTACCCTGAATTACCTGGCTTCATTTCTGGGCGAGGGATAGAGTAAGTCGAAATATCAGAAACGTGACAAGAATAGGAGATTTGATTTCTATAAATGGTCTTTATAATTTATGATGTTATGGAAAGTGTTCTTTTCATACTTAATACCAAATTTTGAATTATGGAAACTCATCTCTATCTATAAGAATTCAAGATTGTACGTTGAGGCAAAGATAGTATGCTAACTTATCCAACTACATTGTTAACCGAGGGATAGTAAAAGTTTAAAATTGGAAAGTGGTGGTAGGTATATTTGGTCTAATTTCCATATGATCCATTTAATTACACCAAAATTGTTTTGGGTTTATTGTTATCATATTTTTAAATGACATTTGTTTTAACCCAAATTAAGTATGTATTTGGAAATGAAATCTTTCTTAATATTTTGTGAATATACTTATACCGTTAAGATAAATATATGATTATGCTTTCAAAGTATTGAAATGTATGGTGATTTGTGAATATACTTATACCATTGAGATAATTATATGAATACATTTTCAAGGATTGAAAAAGTAGAAATGCTTATAAATATCCTTTTTAAAGGTATTTTAATATCAGTATTTACAAAGTGGTTTTAATTAATGAAAGGATTAATTAAAGAGGCTTAGCGGTTGCTTATGTGCTTAATCATGCTTGGTTTTCACAATAGGTTAAATCTCTGGTTGGATTGTATGCTTATTTGATAGTTAAATAACCGACTATCAAATCTTGCCAGTTTTGAACTATCGACTATTGGTTCTAAGAGACCAGGATCAAATAAGCATGAGTTATCTGAAAACCACTTCGAACTGGTATAAGCGTTCGAATTGGGGACATCTTCAAGGTAATGGAATTGAAGATAGAGTTAATTGAAGTGTAAGGGCTACTTGCTACTAATCCTGAGGGTGATCCAAAAATGATGTAGTAGAAGTAGTGCCTTCGGTTTGTTCACATCCTAAACAACTTATATGGATGAATGCTGGTATTGCATTGTTGCTTGGAGGGTAGCGTTCGCATTCCAAGTGGGATTTGCTAAAAATCTAGAACGTAGCCTTAAGCCTCACACTCAGTAATGAATAAAACGGGGGATATGATTTAGGGCTGTGTGGTTTGGTACCATTAGGGTATGCTCATCACTTGTATTTAGATTGATATTTTCAAATTATATATGCGGTGGTCATGGAAACAACTTGTTTGGGACAACCGGGGTGATGACATATTCGAAACTATCGTAGAAGGGGTAGGTCGTTCTTGATTCGTAGGGGTCCATTTAAAGCCCTCGATACATTTTTCTAGAGGTGCACTATGATAGGCAGTACCCAAGTATCCTTGTCATTGATGGAATCCATTTTCCAATACGTACCTTATGGTGTAACGACGCACTATTTTGGACCATTCAAATCGACAGTAAATCCACACATGTCGGACTTGAATAATTCAAAACAATAGATTGTAAATATAAATTTGGCAAAACTCAGAATATACAGTAAATAAATAATCATATATTACCGACACAGAGTATATAATAATGCAGCGGAAGCAAGAAATAGTAGTTCATGAAGCTACTATGTATATATACATTAGAGTTAACAAGATACAACGGAAGTAACGAGATACAACAGAAGTCTCAATATGATAATCAAACATAAATCAGAATACAACACTGGAATCAACTGGATAACTGAAAGTGAAATAGATAGCTGGATCTCCAAGAAAACTCCAAATCCAAAGGTGAGTCTCGAATGCTGTATCACTCAGTCTGACCCGAGCGTAAAGAAAAACACAAAACACTCGAGTCAGGACATACATACTTACATAATGTAAATCAACTCAAGTGAACTGTAATATACAAGTACAAGTAACTTAAAGGATGCTTGGGACCGCCCATCCTCTAAGGATCCGTTAAACTATTTACTACGTAGTAATATTCGCTATTATAATAATGTCTAATAGTAAAATAAACTTACTTTAAAATAGCGTTAAGGAGTGACCTAATATCCCCCTTAACGCATAATAATCCCAGTAGTCTATCCAGTATCAGCGTACCCCCAGATCGGGAGCAACCCTAAATACTCCACATGCTACGGCACAAAACCAAACTCGTAGTAAAGCTCGATATGGTAGGTGACACGGCACAACGAAGCAATCCCAGGGTAGATATACCAATTACAAACAAGGGCTGGTGGAAACCCATAGCAACCACTACCTCCCACCTCGGAACACACTCCCAAATCAAAAATCGAAGGGTGGCCACTAAATCAATCACAAAATAATAGAATGGTATCGAAGAAATGTGTCCGATCAGAGGTGCTACCTCATTGGCCCGATATCGCTCCTGTTTTAGCCACCTTATGCCAACTCACGGGAGTTGGGTCCACGTATATACCTCAATATGATCGACGCCACCATCCTACTTCATTTTGGAATCTCCACGGCGTAAACGGTTGTTAAAGTGGTTTTCGGTATCGATAGAGAGTATGCCCATATCCGATCCCGGTCTCTTTAACAACCAATCGTTATTATAACCCATGGATATTTATTTCAAAATAATTTATACCTCAAAACAAAATATCAAATCCATTTCAAAACTAGTTTATACTTCAAAACCAAAATATCATATTCAAAACTAGTTTATACTTCAAAACCAAAATATCATTTGAACAAACCCAAATTTCCAATCACTGAATATTTCTTTCAATTGATTTAAACTTGAAATATTCCTTTTTAAATCATCTTAAACCAAAACACTTTATAAATCCATATTCTTAAATCTTAAATTGCAAATCAATATATTCAAAACAATTCTAAATTAAATATTATTTCAAATAAATTCATTTCCAAAATCATAGTACTTTCAAAGTTATAACACCATTGCAACCAAACATTTTGAAACCAAAACACTTTGAAACCATATCAATTTTAAGATGTTATCATTTGGAAATCATAATATTTAGAAAAATCATACCACCCTTAAAAATAATATTCATTACCAAAGTTATAGCATTATTAAGTTCATTCATTCAATTATACCAATTACGAAAACATTCTATTAACTTATAAATTTCAAAACTGGTTTATATTTCACCTCAAAACATATTCATTTAAACCATTTAATTTCAATGTCAAAATCTTCCAAAATATATTCATTTCCAAAGTTCATTGAAATTTCAGCCACAACAACACTTATAAAGTGTTACGGTAAATATATTAACATTTCAAAAACATTGTCAAATTCAAAACAGCAGCACCTATAAAGTGCTACAGTAGGTATTAGTATTTCAAAACAGTTTCGTTTCAAAAACAGCAGCACTTATAAACTGCTGTAGTAAGTATTTTAGTATTTAAAAAACCTAGTTTAATTTCAGAAATAGCAGCACTTATAAAGTGCTGTAGTATTATAGTTATTTCAGAACATAATTAAATTTCAGAAACAGCAGCACTTTGAAAATGTTGCCAATACAATTCCAGATTTATTATAACATTTCAAAAACACTAAAACTTCAATTTTAGCCATTTTTAACTTATAAAACATATCTCACATTTCAGAAATATTCATTTGGATATCATTTAACTTATGATTTAATAAAATAATTTTTTTTAAATAAATTTCCAATTTAAACCATAAGTCATTTATTAAGTCAAAATACATTATTTTACTTAACCTTTAATTTTAACCACTAACCTAACACCTTATTTTAAGGGACAGTTTGGCATAGGTCCCTAATAAGTTTCAAAATACACAAAAAGCCCAGTAAATAAAAGTTTGTAAATTAGGTCCCTAGAATTAAGTTACCGAATAATGGCATACACTTATGCAATTATTCAGTGAATAATTGCAGACATTTATGCAATTATATCAAAAAATTGCAGACATTTCCACAATTATTCACTGAAAAATTGTGGGAATTTCCGCAATTTTTTGAAAAAATTGCGGAAAATTCCGCAACTACTCAACAAAAAATTGCGGAAATTTCCGCAATTTTTTCAAAAATTTGCGAAAAATTCCTCAATTATTCACCAAAAAAATTGCGAAAATTTCCGCAATTATTCATCGAAAAAATTGCATAAGTTTATGCAACTTTTGGATATAATTGCATAAATGTTTGCAATTATTCAGTGAATAATTGCATAACTGTATGCAATTACTTACTGACTTAATTCTAGGGACCTAATTTACATACCCTTTTTTACTAGGGTTTTTGTGTATTTTAAAACTTATTAGGGACCTGAGCCTAATATTCACTTATTTTAAATACCCATTTCATAAATAAAACTAAATTCTATTTATTTACTTAACTTAAAATTTCCATTTGAAAAACCAAATTTCCAATTATCAAGTTAGGTCATAATTAAAGTTATATTTTTCCATTTAAAAATCATAACTATTTATTTTACAAAACATAACATTTCACAAAAGAATATTTTATCATAGTTAATATAACAATCATTTTTTTCCTTTAGATCTATTCATTTAGACATCAATTAACTATGATTTTCTAGTTAAATAAACTTTATTACAAAATGCCCAATTAAAACTGTATTCCATTTTATCAGTTCAAAATACATTATTTATTACACAAAACATGTCTGTTTCATAAAGTAAAATTCATAACAATTACTAGGTTAGATTTAAAACTTCCATATTAAGTCAAATTCAATTATTAAGTTATTTTTCATCAATAAAGATCTTTAAATAGAAATTTAAAACCAATTATTGATATATAAAGATTCCAACTTATAGAAAACAAATATAACTTTATAATTTAAATCAAACCACTTATTGACTTATAAAAATTCCATATATTTAAAATCATTGAATCAAATTTTTAAGTAAAATTTTCATATATCTTAAAACTTAAAAATACTTAAAAAAATTCAAACAATATTATTAAATATATAACCATGGGTCTGTATAATATTTTCTAACCTAGGTCAAGTGATACAGATATGTATCATTTCAATCCGTAATTTAAAAAGAAAAATCCGCGTTCTATCATTTCAAACCCGCAATCCTAAGTCAAATAAAATACAATAAAAATCACTCGAGCCTATCATTTTAGCTCATAATGATTTTTCCTCATTCTAATGTCCGTTCGGGCATGTATCATTTCAACCCATAGTGATAGGGAACTTGCAGTGTGAGAATAAGTAAATAAATGAACAGTAGAACATATAATCATATCAGATGATGTAACAAATATATAAACAACATTTAACATCATATAATCATATCATAGGCATATATGAACATATTAACATAACATATAAATTTTCTACAATTCACATGCCATTGTTTCACAATTATAAAAGTACGTATGTCGAGAGTGATAAACTCACCTTTTTAAAGCTAAAGATCAAATTCAAACACAAAGAACAAAATTCTGAAAAGCATGAAAAAGCACGAAAAGCACGATTCAAACTTGAGTGATGGAGGGTCAAGATCCACATCTTATAAACAACACAAATATACAAACATAAGAATGATTCAATCCCAAAGAATGTAGATTAAAATAATGGAAAGATAAGAAATAAAATGACCGAGCTTTGCTTAAACCAACATGTAGGTTCGGCCACATCACACTTTGGCTCAACCACGGTCTTCTGGTGCTCGGCCATGATGGGGTTCAAGGCATAAAGGGCTCGGCTAAGGTCATGCAAGGCACGGCTAAGGCTTGGGAATTGAAGAGGTGGAGGTTACAAGTTGTGGGAAGGCAAAAAGGCAAGCTCTTGATTGAATTTGGGTTCAGCCTTGGCTTCAAAGGGCTCGACCATGGTGTGGTATGATAAGGATGAGGTCGGCTAGATGCTTGATGTGGTGGAGGCGGAGCTAGCATGGAAGAAAAATAAAGAAAAGGGATAAAAGAAAATAGAAAAAGGAGAAGAGGAAGCTATGGATCTTGCATAATTTTTTCTGGAAATAGAATGAGAAAGTGTAGATGAGAATGAGATGTTTTGTATGTGATTTGTGAAGTGGAAGGCGGCTATGGTAAGAAATAAAGAGGCTAGGCAATTAAAGTCAAGAGTTTGAATGGTTTGGAAAATAAAAAGGCAACAAATAACTTGTTGTATTTAATTCTTTTTATTTGTTAGGAAATGAGAAATGTTTGAATGTGAATAATGAAGGTTTCTCACGACTAGAAGGAAATAAAAAGAAACGGCTAAGGAGGAGTAAATGCTAGGAAACAGAAAAAGCAAGAATTAAGGAGAAAGAAACTTACATATATTTTATTCTTAAATGCAAATGAAAATGAGAGATGGGAAATAAATTTTTTTATGCGTGAATTATGAAGTGGAGTGGATGGCAAGAGAAGTTTTGAATGGCTAAGAGAAGAGTGAATGCTAGGAAAATAATAAAGAGGCTAGGTAAATAAAAAGGCAAGAATTTAAACAATGTCACGTGTGTCCCCTTGATTTTCTCCAGCCATTTATAAAAAGATATAAACAAATAAATTCCAATAAATACAATAAAAGTCCAAACAAATAAATAGAGAAATAAACAAAGAGATGGATATAGGAAAAATATAGGAATATATATAATAAAATATAGAACTTTATTGCGTGTAAAACGCTGTAATTTATCCCAATCTAAAAGTATAAATCGGAATTTCACGAAACGAAAAGCAGAACGAATATCAGAATTATATTCTGCTTTAAAGAAAAGATTTGAAATTAAAAATTCAAATTTAAAGTTTTCAAATGAAAGCCAAAGTTTGACCAAGTTGACCAAAATATTATATTTCCAGAAAATGTTTATTTTATTATATTTGGAAAATAAATCCAAACAAATTCCAAACTTACTTTGGAAAATTCTAAAATTCACTTTTAAATGATTTAAAAATCAAAGTTTTCAAATAAAATTTTATTAAAAATACTTACAAAATTATGGGTTGTTCCATATGGACTTAGTTGTAAATATGCTGTTGAATGTAATTAATGTAACCATTTCGGCTATGTTAAATATTTATATTAAATCTTAGACATTATTAAAATATCACTGGAATTTCTAATAAAATGGTTTAGTTATTGTAAGGTAAAACCCTTCCGTGTTTATGTGCAGTGTGGTCTTATGAGATACCATTATTTTCAGAAGGTGTATAACATTAAAAATCCATTTGATTTGAGTCTCTCGCTGGTTTACCAGACTAATCCGGGTGTTCTTTCCTTATAATACTCGAGTCAGACCTGAGTATATTTCCAGATTTAACTAGGATGCTTTGGAACTTCAGGAGATGAGCTGTATGCCTCTAAGACTTATTCACGTATTTTATTTTCTGCTACATTTCTTATTTTGCATTTATCAGCATTTGTGAGGACATGCTATTATAACTGTCCAAACTGATGATTGGTTAGTTTAATGTGATTGTTGTACATATATTAAAGTTTTCTTTTGTAAAGATCATTTGGATATATATTACTCGTCACATTATGAAGTTTTGTTCTGTCTTTTCTTTTCTTTTACCCCAAATCTTTCTAGCACTAGGATGCTCGGCATATGAATACCGTGGATGTATTAGTGTCGACTTTTAAGGTTGAAAAGGCGAGTCGTTACACCTACACTCAGTATTCTCATCAAAGCAGATTAGCTCACCTAAATTACTAGCTAACTAGTCAAGACCTTTAAGAGACTGAAGTGAGGAGGGAACCCATGTAAACTTTTCCAAAACTGGGATAGACATTACTTGATTCTGAGCACCGTCAACTGTAGGACTCCAGTGGATGATCATGAGACTTTACCATCTAATATACAAGGATTCGCTTTAAATACCATTTGACATTTCTCTCCATCTCTAAAATCAATAAATACATATCCTCATAAATTCTCACTTTCAAGGAGCCTTTCAGCTTCCAATGAATTGAATGGTGTCTTTTAACAATAGATTATGAAAATCCATCATCCAAAAAGAATCCAACAAGTGCATTTTTCCAAGATTCCTTACCTGCATCAACAACTTCTTTTGTGGGGATAAGAATTTCATCAACATTATTAGAGATTCTAAAACATTTAGAGATATACATGCTTGCAACGTTTTGGCTTGGTAGTAAAGAGGGAGGCCTATTTGGGCTAATAGATTTAAGGAGAATCTATAGGAACATTCATTTCTTTATCGGCCCGAGATAATTCAGCATCGTTGTTCAGAGGAGAAACATCTCCAGATAATGACACAATTTTAGAAGGATTGGATGAGGTAACATCACATGGAAAAAATTTAGAACTATACTACCTTGAACATTTATAAGCCGATTAGAAGCTTCTGCTAGAGGAGGTAGACAGTCGAGAAGGTGTTGAGGAAGAGTAATATATAGTTGTGTGGAGATGCTAAAGGAGTAATCAGGTTAGATAAGGTAGCTTTTCGCTTGCTAGTGGACTTATTAAAGGGAGGAAAATAGGCATCGGAGAGCAAAGGCAGTTTGAAGTGGCAAACAGATCTAGCGGTCGGGGGGTTGGAGCAACTCATAAGCTCATCGATGATGAGGTTTTGATTTGAAGAAACAAATCCCTTTTTCACTGTAGCACACTATAAGGAAGTAGGGAGAAGCGAAGGATGATAACCTAGTGGGAGTTAACTGATTAAGAGAAAATGGACGAATACTCGAGAGGAAGGGAAGGAAAGTAGGTGATAGTGGCCTTAGCCCAGTAATTTTTTATTTTAATCCTCTTTAATTTGTAATTAACCCTATATCAAGCATAGACCATCTTATAACAGTATAAATGCATTATATAGTAGAGTAATCGTGATTCACTCACCAACTATCGATCAAAGCCTCAAAATGAAGAAAATAAAAGACTGTTTCCGCTGTCCTATCATTTATCACCTAAAAACCTCCATAATTTTCCTTGAAGCTTATGTAGATCCATAGTACTCCTCGTGCCCTTAATTTTGGTAAACATTTTGTATACTTTTGTTAAGTATACCGAAAGGTATTTATTTTTGAAGCTGGTGGGTTGTTTTAAATTATTGAGAAGGAATGTGAAGAAGAAGCATGTTTTATGAAATGAATGTATGAGCTTCTTATTTAAATGGTTGAGGGAAATGTGAAACAACATATTTAATTCAAATTCAAATTTAGATATTTGAACCAAGAGTCCACTATTCCATTTAAACACCAAACCTGTTTTCCCCATATCTCCTCCATATGATCTCTGATTCGAACAAGTTTATAGTCGAAATCAATCAAAAGGATGCGCTCTATGCAATGGCGCAACTCTCATCATCAAATTACAATGTTTATAAAATGACCATTTTTACCTTTATCGTTTAATTCAATTAAAATATCACTTTTATTAATTAAAAAATTATTATTAAATTTATGGGGTATTACAGAACATTTAAGGAATAATTATCTAAATATTAATTCATTACTTATGGTCACAAACACATTGTAACTATAATTTATAAAATACTTCTCCTTAGGATTTTCTACTTACATATGTTTAATGTATTAATTTTATTATTTACATCTTTATATAAAAAATATAAAAGAAAAATAAAAACAAAAGCATACTTCATTTCGAACAAGATTATGTACGGAGTTAAGTTACATAACTATTTACATATTTCAACACTAGGGAACACCCTTAGCTCTACAAATATTATCATAACAAATATCCATAATATTGCCATTACTAGTAAAAAAATATACGTTTCTCCATCAGAGGGCGATATAGATTATTCCACTAATAAAGTTTTGTATAAAATAACAATTATATAAAACAAAATCATGTCCACTACCAAATTTCACATGGTAATCTCCTACTACAATAGCAACTGCAGTAGCTCAATTCACAACTTGAAATACCATGATCCCTCTTGCTATAGGACACCTGCTTCTAAGTCCTTGTAATGAATTACAGATATGAGTTCCAGATCCAGTACCCAAATTCCAACTTAAGCACTTGTAGATAAAATATTTTCTATAGGGAAAATAGCTTTAAAAGCATAATCAAATTCGTTCTCCTTGAGCAAAAGTCATATTCATGAAGATGCATCTTTGACCACGAGTACCACACTCGGTCGTGAACGTACTCTCGGGCATCTTTAACATATTAAGGGGATCCATGACAGTACACTTGAACAAATTCTTATTGAAATTCCATATGAACGGATCAAGTTAAGGAGTCAGCAATCATAGAATTAAGTCGCTATGTAACTTAATGTTAAGAGTTTTTCCCAACTCGACCAATCTCTCTATGTACTTGATCATACTGAGTGCATAATCTTAGATGAGGGTTCATTCGCTATTCTTCATGTTAAACTATTTCTATGAGATCTCGTACTTTGCAGTACGAGACTATTCACCATACAATTTTTTTAGGTGTTGAAATATGGGTCGAAGATCCATATTCTCATGTTATCATTGTAGGTCGATGCTCATTGTCTATAGTACATAGCAATGTGCAAGTTCATAGTCTATCGACCATGACTCACATGATGCTATTTGCTTGGGCAAGGCATTTTTATAAAGTTTAGCTTTAAGCTCATTAGCGATCACATTCTATAGCTTTTCATTGGTTAGTGCTACTTTTACATTCCTTAACCATTCTTCATAGTTTACACCGGTTTAATGTGTTTTTCTTCAGAAATAGCTTTATTATTGCCATTTAATCTACAAAATTAATTAAAGTAAATTACATAACATTAAATATATTCTTATACTTATTAGATTGGTTTATTATACTTATCTAATAAGGTTCCTATTGAATTTTGAATCTATTAAAACCTAAAAGAAATACTGGAATTTCATAAATTTCTTCAATGGGTGTTAGGACCTATTTGTTATGTTACTACAACCTCGAGGGTGCTCAACAAATATTAGTCCCCATAAACGGTAAGTAACACTTTACTAATTATATCTCATACATAATTCTTAACCATATATTCATTTTTCTCTTAATCGTTATTATGGCCTTGAGGGTACTCAACAAATCATGCAGTGCATTAACTACTCAATATCCTTCATTTCACGATAGCCGAAGGGTAATTTTGTAACCTATGAGGGTGCTCAAAAAATTATAGAATATTCCTACCAATCCAGTGATAATATATAAAATTCAATATTTTATATCTCGAGGATGCTCAACAACCATAAGTATGTATTTTACTCTATTTTTGATGATAGAGAGTGTCTTTATTTTGAAATCATAATTTGAAATAATATTGGTTGAGTATTATCGACATTTTTTTAGAAAACTAGTACTTTAATTACAATAATGAGAGGAATACATTGTTTAGTAGATACCTAAACAAGTGAACAAAACAATTAATACAACAAAATAAGACAATTTTTACTTATAAGTGTATCCACCGTATTCAACCATTGCTTACTAAAACAAAGTAATAAAAAAACCTAATTGTTAGTCCATAGGATAGTGGTTTTGATGACAACAACTATATAAGTGTTATAAAATATATATGTGCAGGAAATCTATATGCAGGTATCAACAAAAGAAGACTGTACAGTAAAGAAAACAAAATTGATGAAGACAAGGATCAAGAGTTCAAGATTGAAGACTCATGAGATTCAAGATATTCAAGAGTTCAAGACAAATAATATAGTTAGGTTAGATATTTGTTAAAACTCCTTGAAAGCACTATCATTCTTTTTTATCCAATTTACTCGTGGAATGGAATCCACTTCGTTCTTGTTAAAGGGATGGAACCCTAGTGAGATGGAACTCACGAAATATCTAGTGGAACGGATAGTAGCCCTATTTTGTTATCCACTAATTTTGATTCAAAATGATTTTCAAAATTATCTCTTGTTTTATAAAATGATTTTCAAATATTCCTTTTCAAAAGAAAAACCTTCGTTCACATTTCCAAAAATGTTTTAGCCTCAAAATCATATTTATCATTTTGTTATATTTTGATTTCAAAATTGTCCTTGATATTTTAGCCTCAAAATCTATTTTAATATTATATTTACTTTAGTTTATTTACTTTGATTTTAAATATATTTTAGTATATATACATATATACATTCATAAGTATTTCTACTTCTAAATACCTTTTACAAATACATAGAGTCCATTTGAATAAAGTTGCATATGTTTTAAATCATCATTTTCAAAGTAAAGCAAATCATCACTTTTTACTAGACCATGTCGACATCCTCTTTACTTGTCATGTCGACATACTTCCCGTTACAGCAAAGGTTGTTTTCAAAAGAAGTGTCTATTCGCTTAAACCTCTTCGAATGGACACATCCATTCGTTCTCTATAAATAGAGACTGTTATGGACGTTTTCCAGTAACTACTTTCTTCATTTTCTCTCCTCTTTACTCTCTTGTCTTATTTTCTAATCATCCTATCCATATTCTGCCGAAATCTTAAGTGAATCAAACCAGAATATCTCTAGTTTGATTCTCTGCCACTCTCTTCAAAGAATCTCAGTGCTTATCAGAGTTATAGATACATTTGTACTCAAAGAAACTTGTGTAGGGTTATAAAGGTGTGATCGTGTCCTTGGAAATCGATCGGGTGAACTTGTGTCCTGTGAATCAAGTGGTTCTACCCAGAGACCTGAGAATCTGGAGGGTGTACCTCGTTGCCTTGGAATTGAGGGATTGTAATCTAGATTATTATTGAATAGAAAGCCGTACAAGTTGTGCGGGACTGGATGTAGGGTAACACCGAACCAGTATAAAATTCCTGGTGTGTTCTTTCCTTTACTTGCTTTTTATTTATATTTGCATTTGTTTGTGATTCTGTGATTTGATCTGTGATTGTGTATTTGCATTAAGTTAGTTAAATCAATTTAAATCAAAGAAGTTTTAAAGAAATTCTTAAAACACTATTCACCCCCCCTCTAGTGTTAAATAGCCTTAAGATCATCTTCCGCGTCCCTTTCATTTGGTATCAGAGCAAGGTTTTCAAAAGTTTCATAATCTGAATTTTGAAAATTTTTAAAATGGCAATTTTTTTTAAAATTTTTTTTATTAACACTGTTTTCATATGAATATGTCACAGAATCATCATGATATTGTTGTTTAAAATTATATTTAGTTATTTTGAAAAGTCACTTGATTCTTTAAATAGTTATCTTGTTTTGCAGGAGAAGAGTTATGTACAAATGGATATATAATGGAAATTGACAATGAATTGGGTACCAGATCAATTCAAAACTTTGGGTTCTTATCTACAACTTGATTTGATACTATACTTCTCTCCATATGATTTGCAATGTCGCTGGTTTCGTGTGAATCCGTCAAGAAATGACCAAGTTATGGTTAAATGAAGTTTTGGTGAACAAAGAGAAAAAGAAGGCAAAACTGTCAAAGGTATTCTTCAAAATGCATTCAGAGATTTGAGTATTTTGTTCCCACTCCATTTCAGATTGTAGTTCTTGTTCTCGCGGTCGTTTTGATGGGTGGATCATCAAATTCCGATCAAAATTGAGTGAGATATGACAGTTTGAAGTTGGCTATCCAAAATTGAAAAACTGTGTACGGGATCTTCTACATTTCTTCTACTGCTCGGCCTGTTGCATCACAATACCATCCAAATTCGACACCAAACTATTACTAGATCGTAGCCCTTGCCTTCCTCTTCGACTTGCCGCTGGTTTCATCCAATTCCGTTAAGAAACGAAGGAGATATGCCTTCTAGAAGTTTGATAGTATATAGAAAAACGGGAAGAAGATGAAGAGGAGGAATTTTTATGAAAAGTGGTGACCGTTGGGCTTATTTATAGTGGTTGAAGTATCCATTCATTCAAAATTCGAATTCAAAGTTTTGGCGCCAAGTTGGTCAATCTACTAAATCATCCGTATCTTTCTCATATGGTCTTCAAATTCAGCAAATGAATATACTACGCTGATCAGAAAAACGAGCCCGTCGCAATAGAACAAATTTCGTCATCAAATTCGGAAAGATATAAATGTGTGGATCACGACAATGGAGGAACGACAAAGTTAGAAAGATGGAATGCAAAAATTGGTACGCTTTACTATTATTTCATCTTTATTGTTGCATTTAGGAATATATATATCTATGCATTTAGTTAGGTATAGAAATTTATCACTTTTATAAGTTTTGATATTTTGGTCCATATATTGACACACCATAGTATAAATATCAATATACAAGTCTAATGTTTTAAAAGTCTTTTAAAATGTGTTTTCTTTCTAATAAAATCTTACAACTAATTTATTACAACTATATTAAGAAAGTAAGCATACCTTCATTCGTAGTTTTAACTTATCTAATGTTGTTTTTATTTCTCGTACTATATTTCTTTTAAGATACTAATTCTATATTTTTAAGAAACTAGTAAAAGGAATTTAGATTGTTAGAATAAGGCTTTACTTATAGATTTCTTCAATTAATAAGATTGCATCACATCACATGATACTTATCATATAAGTAGATAGTGACATACATTTTAATAAAAGCATTTTTTTCATGTATAATGCCAAGTATCTTTACACATGTATTCTCATTATTATTATTTTTTTTGTACTTTAATTATATTAACTACTATAAAAATTGGGCCAAAAATCACCATTTTTGCCCAGAACTTTAGATAGCATTTCTGAAATGTTGTCTTTGCTTTTGTTACACTGCAAATACGTTTTTATAGCATTTCTGTGCTTTGAAACACTGTAGTATTTCTGAAACTTTTCACAGCATTTGGTAAATACCGCAGTTTCTGTTTTATAATGCTTTGTATATATATTTTAATGCAAAAACTTTTTATAGCATTCTGTAAATGCTGTCTCTTCTACTTAAAACTTTAAATTATAAAATAACGATATTTAAACTAAGTATTTTTCTCTATTCTTTTTAGAAATTATTTTCTAACTTATATTAGAATATTTAAAATTAATGTTTAGATATTCTTTAGTAATTAATTAAAATTTAAATGAAAGAGGCCTTAATATAACACATGTTTATTTTAGTTTTTTTAATCTTTGTTATTTTTAATATTTCATTATGATACTTTAAAAAAAATGTTTAAACATGTTTCTAAATATTTTAGTCAATAGAACTTTAATATAAAGGTTTTAATTAGTAAGTTAAGAACATGGAAGTTTGGATTATAGTAATTAAAATAATTATAATTAAATAAGTAGGCTATTAATCTTTATAAAAACCATATTTGATCATACATAGTATAAGTCCTTATTCCTTAGCATTTAATTTTGATATTAAGTTTGGTTACTACCTTTCACGATTATGTTATAGTTTTAATACCATTTATTACCTTTAAACTATTGTCTTTACAACTATTTCAGTCACATTCATTAGTTTCCTTAACTTAGGTTTAGTAATTGGTGTGTTTTACCTTTGTTTGGTTGAAGTGTTTTATAATAAATAGGTTGATATATGTATACATACATAGACATACACACACACACACACACACATATATATATATATATGCTTGTCAATTAGATATTACTTATCACTCATGTTTATCTTATAATCTGAATGTCACTTACCGTAGTATATATATCATCATATCATTTTGCATATTATTATTATTTTTTCTTCATTATCATTTTGTTTCATATTACATATCATTATGCATCCTATTTCATATCACATTTCATTGCATATTACATCATAAATTACAATGCATGAAATATCATAATCATTTGCATCACAAGTTACACTTCATTCTGCATATCATCTCATGCTACATTGCATATGACATACATTTCTACTGCATTACAAACTACATGTTGCATACATGTATACATAACGAGTGTATTTTATTTAGGAGGAGTTTGTAGTATTGTCTTATAATATAGGATTATTAGTTTTTGATGTTTTGATTGACTTAATTGACTTGATTGACTTGTTGGACTTGATTGACTTGTTTGACTTGTTTGACTTGATTGATTTGTTTGACTTGTCTGACATGATTGGTTTTGATGAGTGTGTTGAAATATACTTAATAAATAATTTATGTTCTTATATTTGATCTCTAACTATTATAAGCATTATCATAGATTCTTAGTTAGGATAGATAGTAATTTAGGATTAAGTTCTAGTTTTTAGAGTTAAGTGTTGATTATTTATGATAACACTATCATTATTATCACATGTTATATAGTATTAGTTTTAGGGGGAGTTCTTAGTTTTAGGGGGAGTTATATAGAATTATATAGTATTATAATTATGGAGTTAGTGTCATTTTTTTGTTGATGACAAAGGGGGAGAAGTATAAAATAGGTTAGTTAGGCATAGATTAAGGGGGAGTTATTAGATTTAGGGGGAGTTATAAGGAGAATATAAATATTTTATAAACAAAGGTTGTCATCATCAAAAAGGGGGAGAATGTTAGTCCATAGGATAGTGGTTTTGATGACAACAACTATAGAAGTGTTATAAAATATATATGTGCAGGAAATCTATATGCAGGTATCAACAAAAGAAGACTGTACAGTAAAGAAAACAAAATTGATGAAGACAAGGATCAAGAGTTCAAGATTGAAGACTCATGAGATTCAAGATATTCAAGAGTTCAAGACAAATAATATAGTTAGGTTAGATATTTGTTAAAACTCCTTGAAAGCACTATCATTCTTTTTTATCCAATTTACTCGTGGAATGGAATCCACTTCGTTCTTGTTAAAGGGATGGAACCCTAGTGAGATGGAACTCACGAAATATCTAGTGGAACGGATAGTAGCCCTATTTTGTTATCCACTAATTTTGATTCAAAATGATTTTCAAAATTATCTCTTGTTTTATAAAATGATTTTCAAATATTCCTTTTCAAAAGAAAAACCTTCGTTCACATTTCCAAAAATGTTTTAGCCTCAAAATCATATTTATCATTTTGTTATATTTTGATTTCAAAATTGTCCTTGATATTTTAGCCTCAAAATCTATTTTAATATTATATTTACTTTAGTTTATTTACTTTGATTTTAAATATATTTTAGTATATATACATATATACATTCATAAGTATTTCTACTTCTAAATACCTTTTACAAATACATAGAGTCCATTTGAATAAAGTTGCATATGTTTTAAATCATCATTTTCAAAGTAAAGCAAATCATCACTTTTTACTAGACCATGTCGACATCCTCTTTACTTGTCATGTCGACATACTTCCCGTTACAGCAAAGGTTGTTTTCAAAAGAAGTGTCTATTCGCTTAAACCTCTTCGAATGGACACATCCATTCGTTCTCTATAAATAGAGACTGTTATGGACGTTTTCCAGTAACTACTTTCTTCATTTTCTCTCCTCTTTACTCTCTTATCTTATTTTCTAATCATCCTATCCATATTCTGCCGAAATCTTAAGTGAATCAAACCAGAATATCTCTAGTTTGATTCTCTGCCACTCTCTTCAAAGAATCTCAGTGCTTATCAGAGTTATAGATACATTTGTACTCAAAGAAACTTGTGTAGGGTTATAAAGGTGTGATCGTGTCCTTGGAAATCGATCGGGTGAACTTGTGTCCTGTGAATCAAGTGGTTCTACCCAGAGACCTGAGAATCTGGAGGGTGTACCTCGTTGCCTTGGAATCGAGGGATTGTAATCTAGATTATTATTGAATAGAAAGCCGTACAAGTTGTGCGGGACTGGATGTAGGGTAACACCGAACCAGTATAAAATTCCTGGTGTGTTCTTTCCTTTACTTGCTTTTTATTTATATTTGCATTTGTTTGTGATTCTGTGATTTGATCTGTGATTGTGTATTTGCATTAAGTTAGTTAAATCAATTTAAATCAAAGAAGTTTTAAAGAAATTCTTAAAACACTATTCACCCCCCCTCTAGTGTTAAATAGCCTTAAGATCATCTTCCGCGTCCCTTTCACTAATAGACATAATTATCTTCTCCATTTTATTTTCCCAACACACCTCCAAACGCTATAAGGCTTAAAATACTACATAATAATAATGAGGCTTCAAATAATATAACACACTTTTATCATCAACAGTTTCCTTTATAGTGAGACAAAGTCCCATGGTGGCTTACAGAAAAAATTGTGAAGAGAACAACTTTGAATGTAACGACCCGGAATTTCCAACACTTTGTCTTCGAATATTGAAATGTTTTGAAATATAATTAAGTGTTATAAATATGATTTTATAGCCTTGTTAAACCACATTTAATTAATAAATAATGATGAGAAACTTGTTTTTGAAATTTGTTTACAAAAATATATTCTTCGAAGAAAAATCGATAATGTGATCGAAAATCGGTCTATCGATAAACAGCTTTTCGATCGATATAAGTTGTTCGAACTCTTATGCACTTGAATAATGATAAAATGAACACATTAGCAACTAATTACCACAACACACCTCTTCATAAATCTTGGAAGGTTCTAGAAGCTTCCTTTAGATAAGAGATATTATCATAGTAAGGGTATAATGATAATTAGCATAAATGAAAAGTGACTTAAATGAGAAGCGATGGAAAGTAAGGCTTCCATGGCATGATTGGGGGAGGGAGGGTAGGTGAATGCAAGCTTAAATAGAACCATTTCATCTATAAAAGGATGGGCACATCCTTAGGAATAAATCACAAAATGACAAATGAAAACCAAGCTTCTTTAATGGCTTCTTCATCTTCTTCCTCTCTTATGTTCTAAATGAAATAATTGCACATCAACTCCAAATAACTAGAAACTTTACCACAAGCCTTAGTAAAATATCAGAACACCTTCCACCATACCAAAACTTGAAGAAGTGAAGCCATGCCCTCCCCTCATCCAATGGTCATAAGCAATAAAGGGGAAATGGAGGCAAATGAGCAAGTGCAAGGCAAAAAGGTAGAGAAAGGAGGTGGTTGCCAGGATGGGTTTGGCATCAGTTCTTGGATCTTGGTTGTTTGTGTGGATATAGGTGAGTTAACACCTCACTTTTAATGGAAAATATAACATATATATGTTGTGTTTGATTGTGTTTATGTTGTTTGACTTGTTGTTAGTTTATGTTAAAACAAATGTTTCAATTCTTACTTTAAAAGTAAATGACATATGCGATCCATGTATATGGACTTGAATGGACTTATATGACATGTGACTAGACCTTGGAACAAAGCATATAATTTGTAGTTGAACATAGGTTTGAAGATGACTTGGATTTAGAAATGCATTTATAGCGATAGTCGCTATAGAAGCAGTTCAGAATTGCCTTGTTTTCGGTGATTGCTATGGAACTTTGTAGAGAGATCTTTAGGGGTTTTTTGTCATATTTATAATGTTTGTTGTTATTAAAAGCTTGAATAGTAAAAATTTAAGTAACATCTCGAAAAGTGGCAAAACATCACTAGTGTAAAATTGCCACATTTAGACTTGTTTTTTTGACTTAAAAGTTTTGAAAAGATATTTGGTTTAAGTATTTTCTTTCATTCTTTTTACAAGTGTTTACTAACTATTTTTAGAGCATATTAAAAGTAGTTTGAGACCTTTATGAATTTTTAAGAATTAGTTGTGGATTTTTTAAGGAACGATATTTTGGTAAAATATATGGAGAACATGTCGTTTTCAAGTTTTTAAGGATTTTATAAACTTGTAATTTTCAATAATATTTTTAGCAAATGTTTTAAAACCTATTATAAGTATTTTCAAGTATTTTAAAAGTATAAAAAAGGTTTAGAAAGGGGTTAGAATTGCTAAATGGCCAAATGGTTGATTGTTTAGTTACTTGTTTGTTTGAAAAGTAATTAACTATGCTTAACACTAAAAGCAAATGAAGTAAGGCTTATCTATTTATCAGAGTTAAGACTGAAGTCGAGTAGGGATGGAGCAATAGAGCTCTAGCCTACCGGGCTTCCCTCTTGATCGAGGAATAGTAAGTTGGAAAATGTCGAAAACGTGTTAACTGTGTTCATTTCTTATTGTTTATGGAAATCATTTATATTATACTTAACACTAAAAGCCAACAAGGTAGACTTATCCATTTGTGAGATTTAGTAATGAAGTGTCAAGGCAAAGCTTTGATGCAACCAGTTCTCTAACTTACCTGGATTCAATCTTGAATGAGGAATGGTTAAGTTGGAATGTCAGAAACGAGTTAAGCGTACAAATCATGATTTCAGTAAGCAATCATCTTTAAAACTTAATAGTTAACTAGTCAAATACTGAGCTTGTCCAAATATAAGCCTAGATCTCTAAAACAAATGTTTTCAAAGTTAGAAATAGGTATTGGAATGGTTTTGGGTTTGTTGTGACAATGTGTTAATAGCATTCATCTTTAACCCTTTTTAATTGTACTTTTGAATGTAAATAGATCTTTAAAAGAACGTTTTAAAGATAAGCATAAGCAAAATAGTTCTAGGTTGTAGTGGTAATGTTTTAAATAACATTAGTCTTGGACCTATTGAATGGATTTGCGAAAGTACTTAGATTCTTAAATGGATATTTTGAAGGAATTATAAGTATTGAATCTTTTGGAGAAGACAGAAAATTAGAAGTTTATTATATAAAGAAGTTTACTAATAAAGGAGTTTTTAATTAGTAAAAGGATTAATTATGTAGAAGGGATTGACCAAACTTTGTGTGGCTTGATTGTGCTTTACATGACCTGATATTGTTTTGTATGTTCATTTGTTTATGGAAAGTGTACTAGAATTGGTTTCAACTTAGAAACATCTATCTGGTACCAGATAGTCGATCAGTCGCCTATCGAAATTTTCGAATATAATTTTGGGAATATGTAGAAGAAAAAAGGGAATTATATGGTTCATCTATCTTCGGTGGTGCTACACTATACGTATAAACTCTTGTGTTCTTCTAGGATAAAAGATAAGGAAATTCGTTCGCTTAAACTGTTAGAAGGCGATCTCCGTTGTAACACCCCAGATTTTTGGTAACATTATTTAGGATATTTAATTATCTAAACTAAATAAAAAATGTGTTGATTAAGGGATTGAGATTTGATTTTAATTAAGGGTAGCCATGTCATTTAACAATGAATTAAAAGAAGAGTTTAAATTGAAATAGAGCAAGGGTAAAATAGGAAAGAGGCCATTCTTATACCCTAAACCCTTAGGTCGTGTATCCATACACGTTCATTTTTCATTTGAAAATTTTTATAACTTAAGGGGCGGGCCACCATTAATTAGGAAGAGAGGAAGAAAAGCTAGGAAGAAGCTAATTCAAATCAAATCTATTCACATCTCAATCTCTTTAATCTCTAAAGCTAAGGTGAATAATGTTTACATCTCATTTTTTATTGTATTTTCGGTTTTTAGATGAATGCCGAATATTTTGCATTGATTTGCCATAATTTTGAATGATGGAATGGTTATATATACATGTTGATGATTTATGTATGTTCATTTTGAATCTATGGTATGTTTTAAGGTGAAAACCCTATAAAATGACATCCAAATGCCATGAGAATTTTGATAAAGATCATAAATAATATTTTAGAGATGGGTTTCAATTTTTGGAATTTTCTGAAATTATGTGGAATTTATATGAATTTTTTAGTAAAGAAAATGTTAATTTGGGTTAATAATTGGTTAAATAATAAAAGATTTGGGTCTGAAATTTTTATATGTTGGAAAACATATTAAAAGAGATTTTCTGGAATATTTGTAGATTTTTCCTAAGTGTTTTAATGGTTATATAAAATTATTTAAGGTATGGGACATAAATGTTTTATATAATTTAAAGAGGAGAAGGAGCTTTTTGTAAAATAACTTAAATTATTAAATCTGGAAAGGGAAGCACTTCTGACAAATTGCAGTACTTTTTATTGATAAAGAAAGATGTAACCAATCACAATTAGACACATAAGGCAGGCTAGGTGGAAAGAACTATTTGCTACATGTTTTTCACTGTTTCAACACCGTCGGCACCAGGTTCCGCCTCCTCATCTTCGCTTCCGACATAGTCGAAACCAATGCACATGGTATCAGTTTACAGGTACGTAGTGAATTGGATGTAGGCGAAAGGTAAGGAGTCAAAACTAGGGGTTCCAAAGGGGTTGAGGCAGTCCTTTGTTTTTAAAATTTAAAATGCGCATGCTTTCTTTCAACTAAAATGGCTTTCGACTTAGTTTTCTTTCGACTAGGTCAAATGGTTTTAAAAGAAATGGTTTTGATTGGGTTGCGCTTTTGCTTTAAATGATTGCTTTCGACTGGCCTTTAGCTGTCGCTTCCCATCTTTCGACCCAGATGGTTTCGAAAGGATTATTTTGTTTTCTAAAAATCTGGCTACCTCTCCAATGCTTTCGAAGGGATGGTTTTAACACCATCACTTCATTACTTAGGAAATGGTTTTGAAGTAGATGCTTTCGACTTAAATATTTTAAGACCCTTTTTATATGATTGAAGTAAAACCCAAATTTGTTTCGAAAGAGATAGTTTTAAATGGTTTCGAAATAAATGCTTTCGACTTTAATGGGTTTCTGATCCTTTTGCTCAACTTGAAGGCAGAATCCAAATGGTTTCGACCGAGACGTTTTTCAAAGGTTTCAAAAGGGTAAATTTTGAATGGTTTCGAAAGGCTTCCATAATTTTTAAATTGAATCCAAAGTGCTTTCGAAAGGATTGAGTTTTGACTGTTTCGAAAGGTTTTAATGAATGGTTTCGAAAAGGGTGGTACCCCAGGGTTTCGAAAGGGTTGAAAGGAGGTTTTTTCCTATGTTTTCGAAAAGCAATATTTTAAAGGTTTTAAAGGAGGATGTCTAATGTTTTGAAGCTTTCGGTGAAAAGAAAGGAAAGGTTTTTCCAATGTTTTCGAAAGGCTTTAATGGTTTCAAAAGGGTCTTTCAATGGCTTCGAAGGGGTTACCTTCAATGGTTTCGAAAAGGTTGTTTAACAGTTTTAAATAAAGGTTTCGAATGTATAATGTAACCTAAGTATTTTCAAGTTAAAAAGGATTTTAACTTGTTTTGGAAGGATAGCTAATCCTCATTAAATCTCATCAACATTATTTTGAGTAAAGTATGTATTTATCATGGCAAAATAACTTAGAGTAAAGCTAAGAAAATATTTTTCTTGTATAAGTATGATTTAAAAGGTTAAATCATTTTGGAAAGGTTTTCAAGGAAAAAGATATAGGGTAGTTAACCCTAAGAAAATAATTCGGACAGTTAGTCCATTTTGATTCGGACAATTAGTCCAGTTTGCGGGCAGTCAGCCAAGTTTATGGACAGATAGTCCATTTGTAGCATAACGGACCTTGTTATTATGTTGTGGACAGATAGTCTACTAATTACCCATTTTTGGACAGATAGTCCATTTATTAGCATAAAAGATATTGCTATTTGATAGAATTTGTAACGACCCACATTTTGACCATTCAAGTCAACAAAACATACACACATGCCGACTCAACCAATCCAAAATACAGATAGTTATTGGGGTTAAATAAGAAAAGAAAAGAAAGAAAAGAAACAAACTCAGAATCTTGCAGCGGAAGGAACAAGATATAATAATAAAATAACAGTTCATGAAGTTGTTAAATAAATAAATTTGATTATTATTATACATCATAAATCAGAGGTACATACATATCAGAGATAATACGAAAATGTAGCGGAAAAATAATACAGTAGTAGAATACAAATGATGTAATACCAAACTCCGTCTTCGTCCTCCAGAATAGATCTTCAACCTTATCTGAAATGCTCAGGCTGACCCGAGCGTAATGAAAAGACAAAACACTCGAGTCAGGACTAAAATATCTCATGTAAGTTAAATCAAATAAATAAATATGAGTGTGACGGCGTCAGAGATGTTTACGAGATTTAGACACCTCCTATCCAGTGTTTAACGTGCGTGCATTAACTTAAGAGATGTTCGGGATTTCCATCTCGTAAGGATCCGTTAAACTATCTACTATATAATAGAATACGCTATATGCAATAATGTCTATCATAAAGTAAAATATCATTCCTAGCGTTAAGCCATGGCCCATTCCACCCTTAACACAGTTTATAAATGTCATAATCTATACAGCACCGTAAGCCCCACCGTAAACTAGTGGTTATCACAGGGTACCCCATAGGTATAGCACAAATCAAAATCGTAGTGGTCGCGAATAGGATAATCAGTATGACAAGGTACATGAGGCGATACCAACTAGGATACTAGTAGTTGCGTCATCTGGACTAATGTTGGGCATAGCAGCTACTACCCCAACACCGCGAAACAACACTCCCATAATCGAGGGGTGCACCCAAATCGAATCACAAAAGTAATAGATATGGTAACGAAGATGTGTGTCCGCTAGAGGTGGCGAACCTCAATGGTCCGGCAGGGCTCCTGTTTTAGTCATATCAAGGGTCATCCAAAATCGTTCTCTTTCTTCAATCAACGCGTTCACCAAAACCATCCACTTCGTTCTGGATCAACACTCCGCGTATATTAGTTATTAAAGTGGTTTTCAGTATCGACAAAGAGTATGTCCATATCTGATCCCAGTCTCTTTAATAACTACGTATTATTACATCGATGGTCATTTAATATTTAAAGTTCAAACAAAATCAAATCAAAAGTCAACTTCAAATTTACTTTCAATTTTGATTATCTCACAATTCAATTCGTTTCAATAGTTAAATCATATTTCCAAATAAATTTAGGTCAACATTTATTTAGCAAATCAATTCAAGTATTCAATTTCATTTTAATAAGATTCCAATTTCACTTATTAAATTTATTTCATATTCAATGGATTTAATTTGATTCTTAATTTAATTCAAAATCATTTAAACAAAATTCGATTCATTCACATTTATGTTTACATTCATTACTTCATTAAATATCATTATAAATTCAGTTAAATCAATTTCATTAACTAAATCCCCTTTTAAATCAAAATAGTTTTAGTTAACCCGTTTACAAAATCAAATTCAATTTCTATTAAAGAATCTTATTTCACTTTATTTAGTTCATTGATTAATTATCACAATTTTATTTTTCTCAACAAGTTTCAAAACAATTTAACTTCGTAACCAAGTTACAAAATCATAATTAAACT
Source organism: Allium fistulosum (assembly GCA_030737815.1). Lineage (NCBI taxonomy): Eukaryota > Viridiplantae > Streptophyta > Magnoliopsida > Asparagales > Amaryllidaceae > Allium > Allium fistulosum. Next base: position 927,322,897 of record CM060906.1, read on the forward strand.
AATTCACTCATTTTAAAATCATTTTATATTTAAATTAACACTTAATCAAATTCGCAAACTTTACTTAGTTTAAATTCCACTTATGTCAAATTCCATTTAATCTTAAATTAAATTTCATTATCTAGTCTCAAATCCGTTTAATCAAAACCAAGTCTATAGATCTTAAATTTTTACGTAACTTTAAATTTTACTTAATCCAATTCCATATAAACTCAAATCAATTCATTTATTTATTCTATTACAATTCAAATAAATTTATTAGTTTATTAAAATCAAATCCATTAATTTATTTCATTTAAACTCGAGTAAAATCATTTATAAGTTCCAAATTAAATCCATTAAGGTTGTTAATTAATTTCGAAACAACTTGTTGACCAATCGGGTTTCTTATTTTAATTGTCTATCCTAGGCCAGGTTGTTTAATTGGGTATTTATCATTTCAACCCGATCCCATTTAATTAAATATAAATATAAAATAAAATAAACACTATGGGAACTTGCAGTATTAGGACAACATAAAATAAACACAACATTCAAATATCAATAGTTAAACATCCATCACATCATCATCTAATCAGACAATAGATAACATAATTTAATTGATTATCAATAACGGTTATTAACTGGCAATTTATAAGTTCATGCGAATTAAATGATGATTAAATGAAATAAGGTCTTACTTAACTGAAATAATAATTCAAACATTTCAAACATCAATCAATAAACATCAATAGACTATTTATTATCATTAACAGATATAAACTTGCAAATTGGAATTTAATATTAAATCGAATGGATATTAACTGCAATGAATGTCATATTTAATTGGAATAACAATTTTAACGTACCAAACATCAACCATCAAACAAACATCATAATTCATCATTCAATCAACAGGTCATAACAAATAACTGGTTATCATAGACGGGTATTTAACTAACAATTAAATTTCAACATTAATTTAAATAACAATTTAATCCAATTTGATTAAATTTCAACTAAACATCAATTTTAAACTACTACTAACTAGCAACCAGAAATATTCATATTAACGAATGAATTCAAATTAACTAACATAACATATTTAGTCAAGCCTGAGCGTATAAACACTCAACTTTGATTTATCAACGATTTAAAATCCAAATAAAGGCCCAAATTTGAACAGTCTCAGAATGCAGCCAAACTAGCTCCATGTTGTCCGAAATTTAGATATGAACGCAATAGAGAAAACAGCGCGTCGATCCGAGCTCGTATGCAAAAGATATGCTAATTAGAAGTTATACGATATATATTGTTATGAAATAATTAAATAATAAAAAATAAAAAAATACGTTACTTTCTTCTTCCCAATTCCAGATCGTAGCCGAACCCACCCTTATCCTCTCAACCTCCACACGCACACAATGATCAGCCACCAGAGATTGATCAGCGACCACCACTATGTGCGCCACCTTGAGAGCCACCTACGCGCCAAGTTTCATCGCGTCATTCGCCGCCGTTTGCACGCAATCCAAGAAAATACGTGCATCCTTCAATCTCAGATCTCGGAAAATCTGTGATGTATTAGCAACAATCAACCATATGGATTCGAAGAGCTCGTCGAGATCTACACTTTTGCTTTTGGAATTTTTCGATTTCGTTGAACGGATTGAGAGATATTAAGGAAAGAAGATCGACAATTTCTGGCCATGGAATAAGTGGCGGCCAAGGTTTGAAATTAGGGTTTCTGAAATAAAATAATAATAAAACTGTCTCGGTTTGCGTGCGTATTTATATAGGTAGGTCCAAAATCGTCCGAACTCCAATCGAGACGTGCCGCCAGGGGTTTATAAGGTTTTACCCTTATTCTGAACGCAATGGAACTAGTCCCAATGCCTAATTCAATTGTATGTGGAAGATAGCTTTTGAAGTCGATTATTTTAATTAAATTCGAAATTAAATTTATACGTGTTTCAAGCTCGCACAGCCAAACGACAAGTCCGATTGCTACGAAAATTGAAATCCTACAATAATTCACTATTACGGATCCGATGAAACTAGTTTCGTCGAAATCCGAAACAGTTTTCAAAATTTCAAGTTTTGACAAGTTAATTAAAATATTAAATATTCAATTTTTATATATCCCCTTTTAATTCAATATTAAAAGTTCATAACTTTATTCTAATCCAAATAAAATTTAGACTAACTTAGTAAATCAATTTCCTATATATTAAACCCTATATTCAAATAAATTTACAACTTCAATTATTTAACAAAAATATATTAAACTTCCAATTTACTCAATTTCTATTTTTAATTAAATTCAACTTATTAGTTTTATCCAAATAAAATGAATTCAAATAACCTCATAACTCAACCAAAACCCTATGAATACAATTAACATCAAATTTACGTTTCACTATGCTAATAGCCTATAGTTGTCATCTTAACTCAAATTAATTGAATATTTAATTCACTAAATTAAAATCAACTATTTCCAAATTTAATTTCAATTGGAGTAAATAAGATAATAAATAAATAATTGTTATTCATTAATATTTTACATTTATTAACTTTTGTTTACAACCAAAATCTTAAATTACTTGCCACAACAGATTGCACATTCCAAATAAAACCAATTTCATTTACAGCAGATACTTCCAACATTAATTCCAATATTTTTTTTATTCCTTATTTCCAATTATAACCAAATTAACTTCATATTTATTCAATTTATTAACGTTACAATAATATAGTGGTTACCAACATTCAAACCATATTATTAAGTCATACTCAAACAATTCCCATTTGTCAATAATAAATTTTGATTTCCACTATATTAAATTCGAAAATCTTATCAAAATTTATCATATGGTATATTTAATATACGGGTCGTTACATTCTCCCCCACTCAAAACTTTTCGTCCGCAAAAAGGCGTACTAAGGGATTTATCATATGGTATATTTAATAATATAACTTCTACTCAACTTAGAAACATTAACTTATACCAATAGTTTAATATATTACTATGGATTATTCCAATTCCAACCAAAATTTTCTAAGTCCTAAATTCACGGAAAATTTTGACAGAGTTTCCTTTGCGCGGCTAGGTCCGTCACAATACATATATAATCACAATATACATCTCGTCTCAATGATGAGGCATCCCAAACCATGGGAAAACAATATATAATACCAAAATACGATATATAATTCGATATACGTACTTTTTTTTAGCATTTATTAGCCATTTAACTTACATTTTGCATTAAGCGCAGAAGCGAGCTCCACAAGCGAAGCGCAACCCTTTATCACCTACTAAAATACTCAACAAACAATGATAACCAAGCATATAAGGTAGATTGATATACTTAGCATATACAACATTTATATAACATATTTTAATTTCAAAACTAATATTCTAAATTCAGGACAGCGAACAAATCCAAGTTTTTAGTCCCCTAAACGATGAAATTTTGTAAGGGATCTAAATAAAAGTTGCTGCATTTATTACAGGCTTTCCGAAATGTCCAAAATCATTGAATTCAGACCATCGTTCAAAAGTTACGGCCGTTTTACTAAAATGATACGCTTCAGCCCCGGGCAAGTAGCGCAGGCCTGAAATGTAATTTCAGATTTTCGACCTCCTAAATGATAGAAATAGGAAAGACTTATAAACAAAAGTTGGAGCTTAGGCTTTAAGCTTTCCAGAAAGTGCAAGATCGTCAAAATCAGATACACTAGTAAAAAGTTATGGCGAGAATACTAAGGTACTTCAGATTTCTACTTCGCACAGGCTAGCGACTAATATTGGTGTTGTAAGCCTAGTGGATGAAGGTATTTATCAAAACATTCTAAACAAAAGATGTAGCACAATTTCTAGGCTTTTCGTAAAGTCTAAGATCATCGAATTCCGTTCAACCATTTAAAAGTTATGGCTATTTTCATTTCAGCTCTCTTTGAGTATTTCAAAATTTCTATTAAATTGCTAATATTCATTTCATTAACGTTTGATTTATTCAAATTGAGTACATTGATATTCAATTGGATAGTTTCCCATAATTCACATGATTTTCTTTAAATTCAATTGGTTTACATTAAACTCTTCTATGTTCATTTGATTAATAATATATTCATTAATCTCTACATGCATTTTCATTCAATTCAATTGCACATAATTTGTAACACCTATTTACATCTAATTGATTCATTTTCAATTCATATTGAATTTATTTACTTTTCCAAACATTCCATAAACCAACAATAACGACAATAACAACTGATGCAGCGCAATTTACCAACTCAATGGGTTTGAGTCGTTCAAGGGCCTTAGGTCGCTCACGACCTAGTGAAGGTCGCTCACGAGTTAACAAATTAAACCTTAAGTCACTCCAGCGACCTAGTGAGTTGACAAGCGACCTAGTGAAAGGTACCCTAGGTCGCCAACGACCTAAGGAGCTCGTTCCATATGTCGCCAACAAGTTATGTTTGATTTCAGATAGCGCCAGCAGGTTAAGCCATTCACCAGCGAGCTATGACCTAGTTAGGTCGCGGAGACGAGTTACGACCTATGTTAGGTCGCGGAGAAGAGTTACGACCTATGTTAGGTCGTGGAGAAGTGATACGACCTATGTTAGGTCGCGGAAGTGGGTTACGACCTATGTTAGGTCGTTGATGTGTATGCTGCAAGATCACTGAAGCCATCTGAAGTTAGGTCGCTCGACCATATGTCGCTCAAGTTTAGGTCGCATGAAGCTTATATCGCATGGCGCCTGGATTTCTTAAGTCGCTGAGTCATTAGGTCGTGTGTGTTGTACTCTTAGGTCATGTATTTGTAACTCGTGTATGTTGTGTTGTAAATATTAAGTCGTATGTCGTTTATGTGTATTTGTTAGGTCGCTTACCTGTTAGGTCGCGTGCCTTTGTGTTGAGTCGCTGTATTTTAGGTCGCATTTTGTTAGGTCGTTCCCGACCTATGTGTTGTCAAGTGTTGAGTCGTGTGAGTTGTAAGCCTATAAATAGGCGGGTTGTGTCATTTGTAAGAGTAAGTTGATTTTGAATAAAACCTTTATTTGAGAGCTTTCTGCCTCTTCTTAAATTGGTAGATGAGTGTAATCTCCTATCTCCACCTTCGGCATTCGAGAGCGCTCGAATCAACGATTGTTGAAGCCGATTCATGGAATCTAGTGCGCTAGATCAACGTTCGAAGAATCGTAGATCTTCCTTCACGGCATCGTGCGCGATCAACGTGACGGAGATAGCTAGAATCCGGTATCATTGAGATCAACGGATTTGGGCGTTTGGTATTTTCAATCCACCGATTGCTACTTTTACCGTTTCATACATTTCAGTTATCCACTGCTGCATCATTTGGTATCAGAGCTAGACCTAGCTAATCATAGCTAAGTCGAGCCTTGGAGCCAATTGTTATTGAAGTGTTTGAGCCGTGCATAGTTTGTTCATTTCTAAATCAAGGCCGAGAGTTATGAAGTTCGACAATGCCGCCGAGAAGAGCTAATCACCATCAGAATGTTGAAGCGTTGTATAGAAGGGAAGAAGCCGAGCAAATGGAACAATGTATCAATGAAAAGTTTGATGAAGGCATTGGGAAGTTAGAGAAACTGATGAATGATATGAATCAAGGACAAAGGAGAAGGTCGCCAATCTCGAACCATGGAGGAAACAGAGTTTCACCATCGGTCACGGAAGCGAGGAGGGTGTCGCCGCAATCTTATCGAGAAAGAAGAGAATCTTCAGTTTCATTGAGAAGAAAACATCATGAGTATAGAGATGAAGAGAGAAGAACTCCATGTGAGTTTGAACATGAACCATACCATGATGATGAAAGACAAAGTCGAAGAGATATGCGTGATCATAGAGATGCGGGTGGTTGAGATCGTTATCGAAGTACATCTGTTTTTGATGAAGATGGTGGTAGATGTAGTATTCATTCTCGAGATCGAGACCAAGTACGGAATGCATATCAGGATGTTGAAGATGATTGTCGATGGGAATCGGGGATGAAAACTGAAATTCTAGAATTCAAGGGTGGAATGGTAGCGGAAGAATTTTTGGATTGGTTGTCTAATGTGGAAGAAATTTTTGACTTTAAGGAGGTTCCTGAGCATCGAAGAGTTAAGTTGGTTGCTACACGTTTGAAAGGGAGAGCTATGGCGTGGTGGCAGCAAACTAAACTTACAAGGGAAAGGATGGGAAAGTCAAAGATTGAATCATGGGAGAAGATGAAGAAATTGATGAAAGCTACTTTCTTACCTTACAATTATCAATCTCTTATGTATCAACGTTTACAGAACTTGAGACAGGGAACAAAGTCAGTTAATGATTATGCTGATGAGTTCTATCAACTTATTGCCAGGAATGATATCATGGAGACAGAGGAGCAGTTGACAGCTAGATTTGTTGGAGGGTTGAGAATGCAGATTCAAGATATGGTGAATATGTTTGATCCCAGATCTGTTGCTGAAGCACATCAAAAAGCTCTAGCTTGGGAGAAGCAAGAAAGGAGAGGTGGTGGTGCGTTTACAAATTCCAACAATCCAATGAAAGGGGTTAGTAGCAATGCGAATGTTTCAAAGGATGTTGCAAAACCAGTTGTTAATGAAGTTGCTAAGACCAGGATCAATAGTGGTATCAAATGTTTCAATTGTCAGGAGATTGGTCACAAAAGCAATGAATGTCCAAAGCCAAAGAAGCGATTGATGTTTGCTGAGGCAGAGGATGAGGATGCGGAAGCTGAATGTTCTAATTCACTACATGACGAGGAGGAAGAAAATGTGTCGGGAGATGAAGGGTATTCATTGATGATGAAGAGGTCGTGTTTGACACCAAAGCAAGAGGATGATTCAAGTTGGTTGAGGAGTAACATCTTTCAATCAACATGCACTATCCTAGGAAGGGTTTGCAAGTTTGTCATCGATGCAGGAAGCTGTGATAACATCATTTCTACCGAGGCTGTGAAGAAGTTAGCATTAAAGGCTGAGAAACATCCGAAACCTTACAAGTCAGCTTGGTTGAGGAAAGGTGGGGAGGTGAAGGTTGGACGAAGAGCTTGTGTTAATTTTTCAATTGGGAAGAAATACAAGGATGAAATTTGGTGTGATGTTGTGGATATGGATGTATGCCATCTGTTGTTGGGGAGACCATGGCAGTATGATAGAGCGGTGCAACATGATGGTCGTACTAACAGTTATAGTTTCATGTTTGAAGGTACTAAAATCACTTTAATTCCTAAGAAACGACAACACGAAGAAAGCAAGTTGGAGGAGATTGAAGAACTTAAAACTTTGCTATCTTTGAAGGAGTTTGTTAAGGAAGTCGAAGAGGAGCCTGAAGTATTTTTATTGATTGGACGTGAGAGTAATGAAGTGGTTGAAATTCCTGAAGAAGTAAAACCAGTGCTGGAAGAATTTGACGATGTATTTCCTGAGGAGCTACCAATGGAGTTACCACCGTTGAGAGACATTCAACATCAAATTGATCTTGTTCCAGGAGCTATATTACCTCATAGACCACATTACAGAATGAGTCCAAAGGAACATGAGGAGTTGAGAAGGCAAGTGGAAGAGTTGCTTGAACAGGGGCGTGTACAGGAAAGTTTAAGTCCTTGTGCGGTGCCAGCTCTGTTAGTGTCGAAGAAGGATGGAACGTGGAGGATGTGTACGGATAGCAGGGCACTCAATAAAATAACTGTCAGATACATATTTCCGATGCCGAGGCTTGATGATTTGTTAGATCAGTTGAGGGGGGCTGCTATCTTTTCGAAGATCGATTTGAAGAGTGGTTATCATCAAATTCGAACTAGACCAGGGGACGAATGGAAGACGACATTCAAGACGAGAGAAGGATTATATGAATGGCTGGTTATGCCGTTTGGTCTTTCGAATACACCTAGTACATTTATGCGGGTGATGAATAAGATCTTTAGACCTTTTATCGGGAAATTCGTGGTGGTGTATTTTGATGATATACTGATATATAGTAGAAGCACAGAAGAACACTTGCAACATCTGAGAGAAGTGTTGATGATACTGCGACAGGAACAATTTTATGCTGCAACGAAGAAATGCGTGTTCATGACGCATAGTGTTTTATTTTTGGGATATGTTATTTCATAAGGAGGTATACAGGTGGATCAGAATAAAGTTGAAGCAATCCGAAATTGGCCACAACCCAGGACGATAACAGAAGTTAGAAGTTTTCATGGTTTAGCATCATTCTACCGAAGGTTTATTCCACACTTCAGTAGCGTGATGGCACCAGTTACTGATTGTATGAAGGGGAAGTAGTTTTCATGGTCAGAGGAAGCAGGATTTGCTTTTGAGAGAATCAAGGGATTATTGACGATAGCACCAATTCTAGTATTACCAGATTTTCAGTTGTTGCTTGAATTACATACTGATGCATCTAAAGTTGGGATTGGAGGGGTGTTGAGTCAGAAAGGACGTCCTATTGCATATTTCAGTGAGAAGCTATCAGGAGCAAAGATGAGATATAATACTTATGATGTGGAATTCTATGCTATTGTTCAAGCTATAAAACATTGGAGACACTATTTGTTCCATAAAGAATTTGTTCTATATACTGATCATGAAGCACTGAAACATTTGCAGGGACAGGACAAAATTGCAGCCAGACATGCTTCGTGGATTGCATACTTGCAACAGTTTACATTTGTGGTGAAGCATAAGTGGGGAATTACGAATAGAGTGGCAGATGCACTGAGTCGAAGGAATCATTTGTTGACTACAATGAAAGTTGAGGTGACAGGGTTTGATGTATTGCCAGAATTATTTGTTGATGATCCTTACTTTGCGAAGTTTGTAGATGAAGTCAAGGAGGGAAAGACGGATGAGTTTGTATTGGTGGATGGTTTTCTTTTTAAAGGGAATCGATTGTGTATACTAGAGTGCAGCTTATGAATGAAGATTGTGAAGGAGTTGCATGAGGAAGGTCATGTGAGTAGAGATCGTACTTTGCAGTTGATTTCTGAATCATATTTTTGGCCGACAATAAGAAAAGAAGTTGAGAGATTTGTGGAGAGATGTCATATTTGTCAAGTTTCCAAAGGGACAGCTACAAATGCAGGATTGTATATGCCATTACCTGTGCCTACTCGACCATGGGTTGATATCAGCATGTATTTTGTTTTGGGGTTACCAAGAACTCAGCGAGGAAATGATTCCATATATGTGGTGGTAGATAGATTTTCCAAAATGGCACATTTCATAGCTTGTAAAAAGACAGCTGATGCCGTCCGTGTTGCTCAATTGTTCTTTAAAGAGGTGTATCGATTGCATAGGCTACCTGAATCTATTGTTTCTGATTGGGATACTAGATTTCTAAGCCATTTTTGGTTAAGTTTGTGGAAGATGGTTGGAACGAAGCTGAATTTTAGTAGCGCCTATCATCCGCAAACCGATGGGCAAACAGAAGTGGTAAATAGATCATTGGGAAATTTGTTGAGATGTCTTGTGAAAGATAATTTGAAGAGCTGGGATATGAAATTATGTCAGGCAGAGTTTGCACATAATCATGCTGTTAACCGTAGTACGGGTTTCAGTCCGTTTCAAGTTGTATACTCAGCAAGTCCGAAGGGTCCATTGGATCTGACGACAGTGCCATATCAGAAGGGAGTTGTTAAGCGTGCTTGTGATTTTGTGACTGAGTTGCAGGAGTGCCACAGAACTGTTTATGAACGATTGCTTGCATCAAATGAGAAGTATAAACAACTAGCAGATAAAAAGCGAAGGAGTGTGAATTTCAGAGAAGGTGACTTGGTTTATGCCGTGTTGACAAAAGATTGTTTTCCTGTTGGAACTTACAACAAGTTGAAAGCTCGAAAAATTGGTCCAGTGGAAATATTGAAGAAGTTTAATGAGAATGCGTATCAGTTGAGATTGCCGGATAATGTTCATACTTTTGATGTTTTCAATGTCAAATACTTGATTCTGTATCATGGGGATGAGCTTGTTGTGACAGAGGAAGGTGCAAATTCGAGGTCGAATTCTTGTCAACCGGGGGAGGATGATGCAGCGCAATTTACCAACTCAATGGATTTGAGTCGTTCAAGGGCCTTAGGTCGCTCACGACCTAGTGAAGATCGCTCACGAGTTAACAAATTAAACCTTAAGTCACTCTAGCGACCTAGTGAGTTGACAAGCGACCTAGTGAAAGGTACCCTAGGTCGCCAACGACCTAAGGAGCTCGTTCCATATGTCGCCAACAAGTTATGTTTGATTTCAGATAGCGCCAGCGGGTTAAGCCATTCACCAGCGAGCTACGACCTAGTTAGGTCGCGGAGACGAGTTACGACCTATGTTAGGTCGCGGAGAAGAGTTACGACCTATGTTAGGTCGCGGAGAAGTGATACGACCTATGTTAGGTCGCGGAAGCAGGTTACGACCTATGTTAGGTCGTTGATGTGTATGCTGCAAGATCACTGAAGCCATCAGAAGTTAGGTCGCTCGACCATATGTCGCTCAAGTTTAGGTCGCATGAAGCTTATATCGCACGGAGCCTGGATTTCTTAAGTCGTTGAGTCATTAGGTCGTGTGTGTTGTACTCTTAGGTCGTGTATTTGTAACTCGTGTATGTTGTGCTGTAAATATTAAGTCGTATGTCGTTTATGTGTATTTGTTAGGTCGCTTACCTGTTAGGTCGCGTGCCTTTGTGTTGAGTCGCTGTATTTTAGGTCGCATTTTGTTAGGTCGTTCCCGACCTATGTGTTGTCAAGTGTTGAGTCGTGTGAGTTGTAAGCCTATAAATAAGCGGGTTGTGTCATTTGTAAGAGTAAGTTGATTTTGAATAAAAACTTTGTTTGAGAGCTTTGTGCCTCGTCTTAAATTGGTAGTTGAGTGTAATCTCCTATCTCCACCTTCGGCATTCGAGTGCGCTCGAATCAACGATTGTTGAAGCCGATTCACGGAATCTAGTGCGCTAGATCAACGTTCGAATAATCGTAGATCTTCCTTCACGGCATCGTGCGCGATCAACGTGACGAAGATAGCTAGAATCCGGTATCATTGAGATCAACGGATTTGGGTGTTTGGTATTTTCAATCCACCGATTGCTACTTTCACCGTTTCATACATTTCAGTTATCCGCTGCTGCATCAACAACCAAGAATTCAAAATTTTATTTAATTTGGTAAAATGTACATATCTCATTTGTACACACTATCAATATTGATCACTTGCTTAAATACTCAGTTCATTTCTATACTAGTATTATTGACCCAACTATTCTAGAGCGAACTTTGATTCAGATTCTTAATTAGAAATTTTCATTTTCCATGCATAGTTATAACTATGATAGAAAACTACAAAATCTCATTAACAATCCGTTTCAACTGTTCGCCGTCGATTAATCGAGTGAAGAATACTTATACAGATCGATATAAATCATTTCAAACTATGTACTTAAATCTAAATCAACACTGTTAGGTGAATAAATGATTTATGCACATAAATTTTAATCTCATTTGTTTTAATTCGTTTTTATTTACACAAATATTTCATTCTAACTTATATTCATTTGTTCACATTCTAACTTACACAAAATTCCCTTATTTATTTAATTAACAAAAGTGTTCTAAAATTTTCATCCTATCTCATTTGATTCATTTTATTAATTTATTCATTCAACAAAATGTTGTTCGTTCATTTCATTAACTTCCATAAGTTATATAAATCTAATAATCCATTTGCTAGTTTATTCTATTGGTCCAATATATTCACTTAACTTATTGGAATTCAATTTCATAACATAACATAACTATATATCATTTATTTTCAGAGTTTAAGTTTTATTCATATTTGCAAACCACTAATTAAATTCATATTTCATTTTTCATACCTATACTTGTATATTATCCAATCACTTATTCATGTATACATTTTGAACTTTTTAAATATTTTGGTAAGTTATATATATATGCTATTGAATCAAATTGAACACTAATCAAGTTTACAGTTTCTAGTTTATTTCAAATTTATACTCCTTAATTCTAAGGGTTTCCTACTTCAATCTATTTTTACTTAACACTTAGGTTCATCCCTTATTTTTCAATTCAGAAGTTCCTTAATGATTCAAGTATTTGTTTATTTCAATAGTTTAAAGTCATTAAATATTAAAGAACTTAAGAATTTCAACTCCGATTTCATTTCAAATCAAGTTTGAAATAATATATACTTATATTAATATATATCAAGTCATACTATAGAGAATACAAAATAAAATTCAATTTTAATCAAAACAGGGTTTAGAAAAAAGCTATTAAGTGATCTCCCCCACTTGGACTCTCGAAAATAAACGTCGATGATGCGTGCACTCATCACCAAAATCATTCTCTAGTGTCAAGAGGGGAGTATAACACTTACTTCATTTGAAAATCCTTTTGAAAACAATTTCTAATCGAATATACTATCATATAATACTTATATTATACATTTCAAATTTTTGTTAATAAATTTTCAAAACATCGGAATTTAAATTCTCCATCTTAATTTAAATTCATTTTTATTTTATTTTATTTACCATTTATATTCATTGTCAATCATATTTACAAGTTTCATTTCTTAAAATCATCCAATAGTCAATAGTTAGAAATATTGACTAATCAACAATAACCGATGATAATCTAATATTATCATCTCCTAACAACCAATACAATCAAAATTTATAAATTTTCAAGATAATTATTTTATATATAAAATATAATCCAAAACAATATTATGCCAATCTGTCCTATTCGAGTATTTAGAAATTCCTATCGATGCCTTGGAGTCCCAAGTACCAACCAGAATTCATAAATACTCAACGGAACAAACTAACACAATATAAAATCATTTTTATATCAAAATTACAAATATGCTCTCTCATATACACTCAAACTCATTCATAAGGTTTAACACTATTTCAATGAGTTATTCCCCACTAGAGCCAAGGTAATCTAAACCAAAGCTCTGATACCAACTGTAACGACCCACATTTTGACCGTTCAAGTCGACAAAACATACACACATGCCGACTCAACCAATCCAAAATATAGATAGTTATTGGGTTAAATAAGAAAAGAAAAGAAAGAACAGAAACAAACTCAGAATCTCGCAGCGGAAGGAACAAGATATAATAATAAAAAAACAGTTCATGAAGCTGTTAAATAAATAAATTTGATTATTATTATACATCATAAATCAGAGTTACATACATATCAGAGATAATACAACAATGCAGCGGAAAAATAATACAGTAGTAGAATACAAATGATGTAATACCAAACTCCGTCTTCATCCTCTAGAATAGATCTTCAACCTTATCTGAAATGCTCAAGCTGACCCGAGCGTAATGAAAAGACAAAACACTCGAGTCAGGACTAAAATATCTCATGTAAGTTAAATCGAATAAATAAATATGAGTGTGACGGCGTCAGAGATGTTTACGGGTTTTAGACACCTCCTATCCAGTGTTTAACGTGCGTGCATTAACTTAAGAGATGTTCGGTATTTCCATCTCCTAAGGATCCGTTAAATTATCTACTATATAATAGAATACGCTATATACAATAATGTCTATCATAAAGTAAAATATCATTCCTAGCGTTAAGCCATGGCCCATTCCACCCTTAACACAGTTTATAAATGTCATAGTCTATACAGCATCGTAAGCCCCACCGTAAACTAGTGGTTATCAGAGGGTACCCCATAGGTATAACACAAATCAAAATCGTAGTGGTCGCGAATAGGATAATCAGTATGACAAGGTACATGAGGCGATACCAACTAGGATACTAGTAGTTGCGTCATGCGGACTGATGTTGGGCATAGCAGCTACTACCCCAACACCGCGAAACAACACTCCCATAATCGAGGGGTGCTGTAACGACCCGAAATTTTCGAAGCCGAAAATTCCAGATAGTTATGAAAAAGAAGAAAGAGGTAGAAGAAGAAGAACAGAAACATCAGCATCTCACATTCGCAGCGGATAAAATATAATAATAAATAAATACAGTTTACAAGAATACTATATCTGTCGATTACATTTTTATACATCAGAGTTTTACATATACTCAGTCACTGAATATATACAGTAATCATGTCTCAATAATACAATAATATACTACAGCAGAAATACTCTGCACGTACTTGCCATCTACTCGTCTCCTGAGCTCCAGAACGTCCTTACCTGAAAATCTGTAATACTCGGTCTGACCCGAGCATTACACCAAAGTAACACCCGGGTCAGGCTGGAAACCAGCGTGAGTAAACCCAACTAACATGGAGTACCAAACATACAACTTATATAAACCCGGGCAACTTATATTAATTTAACAAATTCATAATTTGCTATGGACAACACTTATTTCACACGTCAATTTCTAAGTACCAAACTTAGATAAAATAATCCAATTTACCTAAATCATTTCATTCCAGCCTATTGATTTCACAAATCAATTTATTAAAAATTCGAAGTGGTTTCGGGTATTTCCCAACACCCGACCCCGGTCTCTTCGAGTCTCATGTCATAAATAATCCAAGTTACCCAATTGAAACACACAACATTTCATATCAGAGATATCCATCCATTCAAAGCATCCAATACATTTAATCATCCATAAGCAAAGCTTAATCTCATACAAATCAATTCAATTTCTTCTAATTGAAATTTCAACCCTCAATACTTAGATTCCTTCATTTGACATTGATTAATTCCAAATCAATTAATCCATCAACCATTTCCTATCCATTCATCTTAATTAATCACCCCGGATTAATTATCTCTCAATTCCATTCAAATAATTATCTTTAATTAATTCCACGCTATTAATTATTCTTAACCCAAATCAATAAGAAATCTTAATTACCTCATAAATCAATTTAAACTATCATCCATTACATTAATTCTTGATTTCTTATATTAATTAATTTTTCCATGAGTCACTTATTATTAACTAATTAATCAATCGTTACTTACATCATTAATTATATAAATTAAGGATTTCCAATTTTTCTCCAAACTTTAATTACATTAATTAATAACACAGTATTAATCATTCCAATTAATCCCAATCTGTAATTAACTAACTCTGGATTTACTTCATTAAATAAATCAATTGCTCCTTAATTAACCATCTTAAGTAATCTCTTGATTAATCTCACAAAGTGATTATATTTTATTAATTACATTAAGTAGTTATTTAGCACACCATCAAATGGTTATTCTGAGTTACTTATACTTATTTAATTACTTACAACTTAATTCATTATTTATTCATACCTTCAATTACTGAATTAAATACCCCAAATCATTAATTAATTGAATTAATTAATTTTCCATTTTAATTACCCTACTAGATTTAATGTATCACAAATCATTAAGCCTTTAGTAACTTTTTAAAACGGGAAACATTTCCTTATTTATGTTTTAAGTTTTAACAACTTAAAATTCCAAATACTTCGAGTTAAGCAACAATCAACTCGAAAACCATCCAAAAACCAAAGTCACCAGATCATCAATTCACAATGCATACCAAATCAGTTTAATCATTCAACCAAATATTTAAATTCAACCATTTAAATTTAAATAGAAATCCAACAGAGTGAGATTTACTCACCTTTGATTTTGGGTTTGCAATCCCTTCCATCACGATTAGTTTCTCCACAATTAGACCTTGTAAAGGCATTAGATGATTTTATTACTATTTTAATAGGTCGAGCAATCAATTAATTATTTAATTTAATCCAAACCAAAAATTTCAATTTAAATTTATTTTTCTTTTTGATAAAATATTTTTTTGTCAACTAAATAGCTAAATAAGCTTGTTAAATAACTCAGTAACCCTTCATACTATTTTTAAAACACCTGGTCAGTTAAAAGATGGGAATTTGTATTTTTATTTTCCTTTGAAATTATTTTATTTCAGTAAATAGCAAAATAAAATCCTACCCTACTGTAATTGTTTTCTAATATATAAATATGTATATTAAAGCTAAAATAAGTTATAATAAAACAAATATACCTTATTGCTTAATTCAAAACCCAAGATGCCCAAATCCTGGCAGCAGCTCCTTCCCTCGATTTCTGCACAGCAAATCAAGGCCTCGTCGTAGCCTACGCACATCGCGAGTCAACTTCCTGTCGATCGAACGCGAACTCGAACAACATCCCTCCCCCTCACCGCAACCTGCTGCTCACCCATCACGACCTAAAGACACGCGACACCACCATCCAAAACTTCGCACGAGCTTCGAGAACGTCAGGGCTCGAGCCTCGATTCGATCACGAAACCCCAAAGGAAAACTCGATTCTCCACCCCATGAATACGTCGCGGCCTCACACGAGTTCGAGCTTGCATCCGCTCTTCGATTTGGTTAGAGGATTAGGAAAGGATAATCGATGCTGAACGTCTTCGCGATCTGAACGATGGAGAGGAAATTCGATTTTGTGGACATTAAATTGAGGATGGAAGAGAAATTAATTGACGAGAAGACTTCAGTCATTATATTTCCTTCGATTGAGAAATCGAAATGAAAGGCTCGGTCCTTACATTGAAAGCCACTGTATTAATTTTTTGAACGAAAAAGCTTTTGTTCTTTTGAATGAGGTTGATTTCGATACAAGGACTTGAGGGAGACGAAGATGTATATAACTTCGGAATGGCTTCTTGCGTACGCTGGTTTACTTATAAAAATATCTCTGACTAATGTACTTCAAATATTATTATATTATAAATTTTATAAGTCGTCAAATTATTTTTAACAGGCTCAAAACTTCATATTCAACATTTTACCCAATTTCAAATTATATATCTCCATAATTTAATTATCAAGTAATTATTAATATTCGGAATTCAAATTTTAAAATTAACTTTTAAATACTTAAAACCAATTTATTATTCCAATTTAAATTGTTAGAAATTCTGGGTCGTCACATTCCTCCCCCCTTAAAAGAATTTCGTCCCCGAAATTACTAGTCAGGAAGAATAGACCAATACTCGTTTACCTTTCCCCCAAAACCAACAGTTCAACATCTTACCAACTATCCTTTAAAAAAAACCCCTTATCATTCTTGTTAACTTCCAAAACTCTCCCACAGTTCCCAAACAATACCCTTTTCTCAATCATTCAAATTTAAATTTAAATCAAATTTTGAATTATCAAATTTTCTCAAAAATTTTCTAACTCTCTAAATTTTCGAAAAATTTTGCCAGCGTCTCCTTTGCGCGGCTAGCTCGGTACTACTACAAAAGGCCTCTACAGGCTCCCAAATTCTCAAAAAGAAACAAAAGCCAAGTGGCTATATCAAAAACCCAATCCAATTTCATACAGGTATTTAAATACATACCTTTTTGTCGGGCAATTCAAATTTATCCCTTGGAATCAAATCCAATTTCCTTTTCTCTTTTATACCTGCATATCTTATTTAGCAACAATCTCCAATCATAACCTTTTAAATCATTTTATCTTTCTTATACAGGTTTTCATATTTACTTCTATTCAATTTATTTCTAATTTTGAATATTAATTTATCTTTCGTTTATAACTGGTTCGTAGCATTATTTAAATTTGTTTCATTTACTAATTTACTTCAATTCCCAATTTGAAATCGTTCTGTCATTAACAAAAAATTTCAAAAATTTTCTAACTCCAAAATTTACGGAAAATTTTGGCAGAGTCTCCTCTGTACGGAGGGACTTCTGCGATATCACAGGATGCACAAATATATATATACATCGGCCTCAGGCCGGAAATCACAATATATATCAATATATGCAGTTCATATCTCCTATTTTGAATTCTTTTGCGTAGGCGTATCTTTATTTAGCATTTTTAAAGAAAGCAGCTTATTTATTTTAGTATTTATTGCATCCAAATCCAGCCAAACGGCCTTCAGGTACCTGTACCATCTCAATTTACAAATGTAAGTACTATATATAGGAAGTTCATAACATTTCCCTTATTTTCAATAGCTAAACACATGTATTTTATAAGCAACAAGCATCAACGCTTTTCATAAATGATCTATATGACATTAAAGCCCATTCAATTTCTTTCAACCAATTTTATATGCCATTTCATCCCAGTTCAATGGTTTATCACTCTAGTGCTTACATTCAATTTATTTTTAAGCAAAACAACTCATAATCATATCAATTGGTTCCAAATCAATTATATTCGCATCCACTAATTTATAGAATTTAATTAAATCTCATTTACGTCAAACGACAATCATTTCTACGCAATTCGATGATATCCATGTGAATAAACAATTACTTAAAGTTTTATAACCAATTCAAATTGATTCCGACTCAATTTTATTTTATTCCATTCCATTTTAATTTATTCACAACCATTTTATTTAGCTCACTACATTCCATTCTTGAATACTACTAGTCATTCCCAAATTAATTCAATCCAAGCTTTTATTTAATGGCTTTTACCCTTATTCGAAGCCAAGCTACCATAAATTATAAACTTAAGTTAATTTACTTTAATTTATTCCAACATCAAACTTAAGTTTACTTCTATTTGATTCTCATTTAATCAAATCCCATTAAATTTAATTAGCCCATCCACTTAAATTTTGTTTTAATTCACTTCTCAATTCATTCGCGAATTCATTTTATTTATACAAAGCCATTCTCAATTTATTTCTATTTATTTCTATTTATTTCTATTTATTTGGCTTTGTTTGAAATTCAAACCATTTATATTATAATTTATTATCAAATCTAAGTCGAATTTTATTTACCATTCGAAGTTATTTTCAAACTCCATTATTAACTCAACATACTCTTCCCATTGATTATTTAGTTAATTAGCTTACTTCCAATTTTCATTACAAAGGAAATTACTTCATTAAATTTCCCGGAGTTCAAATTTGTTTTTATAATTCAAATTTGAAGTTTCTTTCATTTCCCAAAAATCCAACACTTTTATTTTAAAATTTAGAAATGCTTTTGAATTCAAATAATATTATTAAAATAGCTTTTTATAAAAAAAATACTTTTTATAACTCGATGTCTCAACCAGTCCATCCTTGTTCTCACAGAAATTCAGTCATACGTTGATCAGGCGTAGGACTGAAAATCTATAAGTACTTAGCAGACTCATTTTCGACATCTAGTGAAAATACTTTGAAAGTAATTTTACTTGAAAATATCGAAAATAGTTTTTGAAAACAGTTTACTGAAAATATCTTTGGTGAGAATGCTCTGGAAATCATCACACCCATCTATGGGCACAGTTACATCCAGGGTTACGTTGCCGTCGCAGCAAAAGTCCATGTAACTGATTACACCATAGAACCCACGACAGATCGCAGTTACATCCAGGGTTACGTTGTCGTCGCAGCAAAAGTCCATGTAACTGCAGGCTCTCAGCGGCCTCACGATTACGCTGTCGAAATGAAACTTCTCCACTCCTACATAGGTCGCAGTCTACCGATGTAAAATCAAACATAGACTGTTGGCTCTCAGCGGCACACACGACTTTCGCTATGTTACCATAGTGTCACGGTCTACCGATATAAAATCAAACGCAGACTGTTGGCTCTCAGCGGCACACACGACTTTCGCTATGGTACACTACTCATAATCCTCAGGAACTAGTTTTGTCCGGACTCCTCACAGGATCAACTTTAGAACCTCCCCCTTAGAGGCTCAAGGCAGTACCACCCAATGGCACTCCTGAGAAGCTCATTTCAAGGGAGCGCCTTTTTCCCCAGAGCCAATCTCAAAACACTTTATACTATACACATATGGTATTTTCAAATCATACACCTAGTATGAATTTCACATAGGTACCTTTACACAAAATCGATTCCCAAAATCGATAATTCACAAATCAGGCTTTTCCAAATTCCAATATTGATTTTACCCAAAAATCAAAAGCCTTTCAAATTCACAGGTTCCCAAAACCTTTTCCAAAATTCTCATAAGATCCTTTATATATATATATACAGATATATATAATTTTTAAAACTTTGGATCATTTTCAAGCTTGTATAAAACTCCTTTTATACTTCAAACACTTTCAAAAATCCTTTTCTATTTACATTCACTTGAATTTCCATTCACATACTCACAATTGCTTTAATTTCATGGGATTATCACTTCAATCCTTATCTCAATTGAGTATTTAACCAATAACAGTTTGAACTCCGACCGGTTTATATTTAGAAAATAGCTTGAAATTTTCAAAACAGATAAGTAGTTGAAAATAATTATTAGTTTGTAAAATAGCCATAAAATAGTTAACTAGTTGCAAAATAATTAGAAAATAGTTAAATAGTTATAGAAATTTTAGATAATTGCAAAATAGTCGTAAAATAGTAATTAATTTATAAACCAGTTGAAAAATAGTAATTAGTTTAGAAACAGTTGGAAAATGGTTAAATAGCTCCAAAAATAATTGTAAAACAAGTATAAAATAATTTGTCTTAAGGAAGGAAGGTTGTATATATTTAATAGCTTGGAAAAATGAATTTATATTAAACAATTTATACTGAAGATAGTCCAGAGTCAAAACTGTCCACTTTCCCATCAATTCCATTTAAATTTCCACTTCCATTTAAATTGACCCAATTCCAATTTAAATACTCCAATTTCCATTGGACTTGATTCATTCCCAATTCAACTTTAATTAATTCTCAAATTTCTTTCAAATTTCAAATCAAATTCCATTTGATTTTTACTTACTCGACTTTATTTATAACTTCAATTTTACAACTTCTATTTATAACCAATTTCATTCACATTTTACTTTTAACTCGGAATTATACATTTTAATTAGCCAATATATTTTTATTATTCCATAAACAATTTAATCAAGATTCCAGAGTTTAAACAAATTTCCAAAATTTCAGTATCACCTTAAAATTCAACTATATCCAAAATTCTTTGGAAAATTCAATTATCTCTTTGAATTTCAAAACCAAACCCAGTTCACAAGCAATTCCAATTTAAATCAATTTGTTAGCAATTTCTCTTCTAGAAACTCGAAAATGAACATCGACGATGCTGCAGTCATCACTGACGTTATTTTCCAGTGACCAAAAGAGTTCAATGCTTTTATCTCACTAAAAGCATTTCCAAATATTTTTAATTTCAAATCTTCCGGATTGCAAATTCAACACAAAAATATTTTTGAAATAATACTATTATTTCTCCAAAACCTTTGGAAACCACTTTCAAATCCAAGGAATTTTAAATTTTCCCAAAAATCTTCAAATCCCCAATCCATCCAATTCATATTTAAACATTACTCCGGAATTTTCATCTTACTTTATTTTCAAATATTCTTTAGAATTCTATTTCAAATTATAATCCCATTTATTTCAATTTATAAATTACATTTACTATCTATATTTCAAATTCCAATCAATTTGGACTGATACCACCCACTTCAGTTCCAATCACTTCAATTTAATCCAATTCAAATTGTCCATTTGAATTTTTAAACTTATCCATCTTCAATCACAAATCCAATTAATTCCAACCGGATTCAATTTAAATGAATTCAATTCCAACTTCAAATTTTAACCATCTCGAATTATATAAATTCGAGTTAAATTCTCAAAGATTGGTTTAACTTTTTAAACCAAATTAACCTTGTTCATTCAAAGTTTTTAAACAATTTAATTTTTTGAGTTCTAATTCTAGAATTCCAATTTAATCAATTTAAATCTTAATTTGGTTGTATTTTCTGTTACCACTTAATTTAATTTCAATTTCAATTTTTAAATTAGGTTATATTTTATATTACTTCTTAATTTAATTTCAATTTAACAACCAATCACCTAAATATTTATTAGAAGGAAATATTGCTTTATATATCAAATTATATTTTTATATAAAATCATTTTAAAATCTTTATATAAGAAAATAACAAGTACGCGCTCATATATATATATATATACACACTCATTCTAGAGTACTTCGGACTCTATTCATGAGTAATCCCCACCAGAGCCAAGGTTCTCGCTTAACCTTTCAGCTCTGATACCAAATGTAACGACCCGAAATTTTCGAAGCCGAAAATTCCAGATAGTTATGAAAAAGAAGAAAGAGGTAGAAGAAGAAGAACAGAAACATCAGCATCTCACATTCGCAGCGGATAAAATATAATAATAAATAAATACAGTTTACAAGAATACTATATCTGTCGATTACATTTTTATACATCAGAGTTTTACATATACTCAGTCACTGAATATATACAGTAATCATGTCTCAATAATACAATAATATACTGCAGCAGAAATACTCTGCACGTACTTGCCATCTACTCGTCTCCTGAGCTCCAGAACGTCCTTACCTGAAAATCTGTAATACTTGGTCTGACCCGAGCATTACACCAAAGTAACACCCGGGTCAGGCTGGAAACCAGCGTGAGTAAACCCAACTAACATGGAGTACCAAACATACAACTTATATAAACCCGGGCAACTTATATTAATTTAACAAATTCATAATTTGCTATGGACAACACTTATTTCACACGTCAATTTCTAAGTACCAAACTTAGATAAAATAATCCAATTTACCTAAATCATTTCATTCCAGCCTATTGATTTCACAAATCAATTTATTAAAAATTCGAAGTGGTTTCGGGTATTTCCCAACACCCGACCCCGGTTGTAACAACCCGCATGTCTATCGATTTTATATTTAAATATTTTATCGTTAGTCGGATGTTAGTCCGAAAAGCTACTTTTTGCATACGGTCAAATTAGGACTCGAGACCACCCCCATTGAGTTCAAAATGACGTTTGCGATCTTTTTGAGTGTAAACTTCGATATGTTTGGAGATAGTGAAATTTTCGTCACTTTTCCCACTTGTGACTTTGGTTGGGACTGCACCTTCTTAACTCAGCCCAACTCCCTCTTCTCTTCATCACTTCATCAAATACTTCAAGCTTATTCAAAAATGGTGGAGGGAAAGAGAAATTAAAATTCCAAGCTCGAGATCTTTAGTGAATTCAGCATCAAACTCCGACTTCAAGGTGAAGAACATAGATTCAAGCTAGGGGTTGATTCTTGCTTTGTTCTTAAGCTCTCCAACATCAATTTCGTGGAAAAGGTGAGATTTTTAATCTCACATCTCGCCTATAACTGTCATTGGGTTGTTGGAAATGACTTCCTACCACTTTAGCATTAATGTTTGCAACTGGTTTGGATTGAATTGGTGAGAAACTCAAGTTTCAGTGCTGTTTGCAAAATTCTGGCCCTAGGTCGTTCTGCCCTCCTTAGGTCGTCCAGGCTACTAGCTCGCGTGTTGAAAAGTCTTCACTTTCTTAGGTCGTTCGCGAGTTAGGACTTAGGTCGCTTGCGTGCTTAGGTCGTTCTGGCTTAGGTCGCAGGGAAATAAGTCGTAGGTCGAAACAGCTTTAAGTCTTAGGTCGTTGCCGACCTAAAATTCCAAGGCAAACCACTAAGTCGCTCGAATTTTGTTAAGTCTTAGGTCGTTGCCGACCTAAAATCCCTAGGAAAAACGTTAGGTCGTTGCCGACCTATAATCTCCAGGCAAAGTGTTAGGTCGTTGCCGACCTATAATCCCCCCAGGCAAACTTTAGGTCGCTCGCACTGGCTTATCTCGTAGGTCGTCCCCGACCTAAGCTTCTTTTCTATAAGTCGTTCGCGAGTCAAATGTTAGGTCGTCTCCGACCTAACGCCCTCGTCACCTTAGGTCGTAGTTCGTAAGTCGCTCGACCCTGCTAAGTCTTTAAGTCGCTCGAGTTAGGTCGGCCAGTATATCTCGTAGGTCGTCTCCGACTTATCCTCCAGTTAAGTCGTTCGACCCTCTAGGTCGTTCGAGTTAGGTCGTTGGACCATTTACCTTAGGTCGCTTGACCTTAAGTCGTAGGTCGTCTCCGACCTATGCCCCACTAAGTCGCATCCCACTTAGGTCGCAGGACTTTGTTAAGTCGTAGGTCGTCTCCGACCTTGTCCTTAGCCTTGTTAGTTCGCGTGAACTCTTAGGTCGTATGACCTACTTTTCCTTAGGTCGCTGGACCAGCTTGCCTTCGCTAAGTCCTTACCTAAAAATCTGTAATACTCGGTCTGACCCGAGCATTACACCAAAGTAACACCCGGGTCAGGCTGGAAACCAGCGTGAGTAAACCCAACTAACATGGAGTACCAAACATACAACTTATATAAACCCGGGCAACTTATATTAATTTAACAAATTCATAATTTGCTATGGACAACACTTATTTCACACGTCAATTTCTAAGTACCAAACTTAGATAAAATAATCCAATTTACCTAAATCATTTCATTCCAGCCTATTGATTTCACAAATCAATTTATTAAAAATTCGAAGTGGTTTCGGGTATTTCCCAACACCCGACCCCGGTCTCTTCGAGTCTCATGTCATAAATAATCCAAGTTACCCAATTGAAACACACAACATTTCATATCAGAGATATCCATCCATTCAAAGCATCCAATACATTTAATCATCCATAAGCAAAGCTTAATCTCATACAAATCAATTCAATTTCTTCTAATTGAAATTTCAACCCTCAATACTTAGATTCCTTCATTTGACATTGATTAATTCCAAATCAATTAATCCATCAACCATTTCCTATCCATTCATCTTAATTAATCACCCCGGATTAATTATCTCTCAATTCCATTCAAATAATTATCTTTAATTAATTCCACGCTATTAATTATTCTTAACCCAAATCAATAAGAAATCTTAATTACCTCATAAATCAATTTAAACTATCATCCATTACATTAATTCTTGATTTCTTATATTAATTAATTTTTCCATGAGTCACTTATTATTGACTAATTAATCAATCGTTGCTTACATCATTAATTATATAAATTAAGGATTTCCAATTTTTCTCCAAACTTTAATTACATTAATTAATAACACAGTATTAATCATTCCAATTAATCCCAATCTGTAATTAACTAACTCTGGATTTACTTCATTAAATAAATCAATTGCTCCTTAATTAACCATCTTAAGTAATCTCTTGATTAATCTCACAAAGTGATTATATTTTATTAATTACATTAAGTAGTTATTTAGCACACCATCAAATGGTTATTCTGAGTTACTTATACTTATTTAATTACTTACAACTTAATTCATTATTTATTCATACCTTCAATTACTGAATTAAATACCCCAAATCATTAATTAATTGAATTAATTAATTTTCCATTTTAATTACCCTACTAGATTTAATGTATCACAAATCATTAAGCCTTTAGTAACTTTTTAAAACGGGAAACATTTCCTTATTTATGTTTTAAGTTTTAACAACTTAAAATTCCAAATACTTCGAGTTAAGCAACAATCAACTCGAAAACCATCCAAAAACCAAAGTCACCAGATCATCAATTCACAATGCATACCAAATCAGTTTAATCATTCAACCAAATATTTAAATTCAACCATTTAAATTTAAATAGAAATCCAACAGAGTGAGATTTACTCACCTTTGATTTTGGGTTTGCAATCCCTTCCATCACGATTAGTTTCTCCACAATTAGACCTTGTAAAGGCATTAGATGATTTTATTCCTATTTTAATAGGTCGAACAATCAATTAATTATTTAATTTAATCCAAACCAAAAATTTCAATTTAAATTTATTTTTATTTTTGATAAAATATTTTTTTGTCAACTAAATAGCTAAATAAGCTTGTTAAATAACTCAGTAACCCTTCATACTATTTTTAAAACACCTGGTCAGTTAAAAGATGGGAATTTGTATTTTTATTTTCCTTTGAAATTATTTTATTTCAGTAAATAGCAAAATAAAATCCTACCCTACTGTAATTGTTTTCTAATATATAAATATGTATATTAAAGCTAAAATAAGTTATAATAAAACAAATATACCTTATTGCTTAATTCAAAACCCAAGATGCCCAAATCCTGGCAGCAGCTCCTTCCCTCGATTTCCGCACAGCAAATCAAGGCCTCGTCGTAGCCTACACACATCGCGAGTCAACTTCCTGTCGATCGAACGCGAACTCGAACAACATCCCTCCCCCCACCGCAACCTGCTGCTCACCCATCACGACCCAAAGACACGCGACACCACCATCCAAAACTTCGCACGAGCTTCGAGAACGTCAGGGCTCGAGCCTCGATTCGATCACGAAACCCCAAAGGAAAACTCGATTCTCCACCCCATGAATACGTCGCGGCCTCACACGAGCTCGAGCTTGCATCCGCTCTTCGATTTGGTTAGAGGATTAGGAAAGGATAATCGATGCTGAACGTCTTCGCGATCTGAACGATGGAGAGGAAATTCGATTTTGTGGACATTAAATTGAGGATGGAAGAGAAATTAATTGACGAGAAGACTTCAGTCATTATATTTCCTTCGATTGAGAAATCGAAATGAAAGGCTCGGTCCTTACATTGAAAGCCACTGTATTAATTTTTTGAATGAAAAAGCTTTTGTTCTTTTGAACGAGGTTGATTTCGATACAAGGACTTGAGGGAGACGAAGATGTATATAACTTCGGAATGGCTTCTTGCGTACGCTGGTTTACTTATAAAAATATCTCTGACTAATGTACTTCAAATATTATTATATTATAAATTTTATAAGTCGTCAAATTATTTTTAACAGGCTCAAAACTTCATATTCAACATTTTACCCAATTTCAAATTATATATCTCCATAATTTAATTATCAAGTAATTATTAATATTCGGAATTCAAATTTTAAAATTAACTTTTAAATACTTAAAACCAATTTATTATTCCAATTTAAATTGTTAGATATTCTGGGTCGTCACAGGTGCACCCAAATCGAATCACAAAAGTAATAGATATGGTAACGAAGAAGTGTGTCCACTAGAGGTGGCGAACCTCAATGGTCCGGCAGGGCTCCTGTTTTAGTCATATCAAGGGTCATCCAAAATCGTTCTCTTTCTTCAATCAACGCGTTCACCAAAACTATCCACTTCGTTCTGGATCAACACTCCGCGTATATTAGTTATTAAAGTGGTTTTTGGTATCGACAAATAGTATGTCCATATCCGATCCCGGTCTCTTTAATAACTACGTATTATTACACCGATGGTCATTTAATATTTAAAGTTCAAACCAAATCAAATCAAAAGTCAACTTCAAATTTACTTTCAATTTTGATTATCTTACAATTCAATTCGTTTCAATAGTTAAATCATATTTCCAAATAAATTTAGTTCAACATTTATTTAGCAAATCAATTCAAGTATTCAATTTCAGTTTAATAAGATTCCAATTTCACTTATTAAATTTATTTCATATTCAATGGATTTAATTTGATTCTTAATTTAATTCAAAATCATTTAAACAAAATTCGATTCATTCACATTTATGTTTACATTCATTACTTCATTAAATATCATTATAAATTCGGTTAAATCAATTTCATTAACTAAATCCCCTTTAAATCAAAATAGTTTTAGTTAACCCGTTTACAAAATCAAATTCAATTTCTATTAAAGAATCTTATTTCACTTTATTTAGTTCATTGATTAATTATCACAATTTTATTTTTCTCAACAAGTTTCAAAACAATTTAACTTCGTAACCAAGTTACAAAATCATAATTAAACTAATTCACTCAATTTAAAATCATTTTATATTTAAATTAACACTTAATCAAATTCACAAACTTTGCTTGGTTAAAATTCCACTTATGTCAAATTCCATTTAATCTTAAATTAAATTTCATTATCAAGTCTCAAATCCGTTTAATCAAAACCAAGTCTATAGATCTTAAATTTTTACTTAACTTTAAATTTTACTTAATCCAATTCAATATAAACTCAAATCAATTCATTTATTTATTCTATTACAATTCAAATAAATTTATTAGTTTATTCAAATCAAATCCATTAATTTATTTCATTTAAACTCGAGTAAAATCATTTATAAGTTCCAAGTTAAATCCATTAAGGTTGTTAATTAATTTCGAAACAATTTGTTGACCAATCGGGTTTCTTATTTTAATTGTCTATCCTAGGCCAGGTTGTTTAATTGGGTATTTATCATTTCAACCCGATCCCATTTAATTAAATATAAATATAAAATAAAATAAACACTATGGGAACTTGCAGTATTAGGACAACATAAAATAAACACAACATTCAAATATCCAAATATCAATAGTTAAACATCCATCACATCATCATCCAATCAGACAATAGATAACATAATTTAATTGATTATCAATAACGGTTATTAACTGGCAGTTTATAACTTCATGCTAATTAAATGACAATTAAATGAAATAAGGTCATACTTAACTGAAATAATAATTCAAACATTTCAAACATCAATCAATAAACATCAATAGACTATTTATTATCATTAACAGGTATAAACTTGCAAATTGGAATTTAATATTAAATCGAATGGATATTAACTTCAATGAATGTCATATTTAATTGGAATAACAATTTTAACGTACCAAACATCAACCATCAAACAAACATCATAATTCATCATTCAATTAACAGGTCATAACAAATAACTAGTTATCATAGATGGGTATTTAACTAACAATTAAATTTCAACATTAATTTAAATAACAATTTAATCCAATTCGATTAAATTTCAACTAAACATCAATTTTAAACTACTAACTAGCAACCAGAAACATTCATATTAACTAATGAATTCAAATTAACTAACATAACATATTTAGTCAAGCATGAGCGTATAAACACTCACCTTTGATTTATCGACGATTTAAAATCCAAATAAAGGCCCAAATTTGAATAGTCTCGGAATGCAGCCAAACTAGCTCCTTATTGTCCGAAATTTTGATACGAACGCAACGGAGAAAACCGCGTCTCGATCCGAGCTCGTATGCAAAAGATATGCTAATTAGAAGTTATACGATATATATTGTTGTGAAATAATTAAATAAAAAAAATTATGTTACTTTCTTCTTCCCAATTCCAGATCGTAGCCGAACCCACCCTTATCCTTTCAACCTCCACACGCATGCAAAGATCAGCCACCAGAGATTGATCAACGACCACCACTATGTGCGCCACCTTGAGAGCCACCTACGTGCCAAGTTTCATCGCGTCATTCGCCGCCGTTTGCACGCAATCCAAGAAAATACGTGAATCCTTCAATCCTAGATCTCGAAAAATCTGTGATGTATTAGCAGCAATCAACCATATGGATTCGAAGAGCTCGTCGAGATCTACACTTTTTCTTCTGGAATTTTTCTATTTCGTTGAACGGATTGAGAGATATTAAGGAAAGAAGATTGGCAATTTCTGGCCATGGAATAGGTGGCGGCCATGGTTTGAAATTAGGGTTTTTGAAATAAAATAATAATAAAACTGTCTCGGTTTGCGTGCGTATTTATATAGGTAGGTCCAAAATCGTCCGAACTCCAATCGAGACGTGCCGCCAGGCGTTTATAAAGTTTTACCCATATTCCGAACGCAATGGAACTAGTCCCAAGGCCTAATTCAATCGTATGTGGAAGATAGCTTTTGAAGTCGATTATTTTAATTAAATTCGAAATTAAATTTCTACGCGTTTCAAGCTCGCACGGCCAAACGACAAGTCCGATTGCTACGAAAATTGAAATCCTACAATAATTCACTATTACGGATCCGATGAAACTAGTTTCGTCAAAATCCGAAACAGTTTGCAAAATTTCAATTTTGACAAGTTAATTAAAATATTAAATATTCAATTTTTATATATCCCCTTTTAATTCAATATTAAAAGTTCATAACTTTATTCTAATCCAAATAAAATTTAGACTAACTTAGTAAATCAATTTCCTATATATTAAACCCTATATTCAAATAAATTTACAACTTCAATTATTTAACAAAAATATATTAAACTTCCAATTTACTCAATTTCTATTTTTAATTAAATTCAACTTATTAGTTTTATCCAAATAAAATGAATTCAAATAACCTCATAACTCAACCAAAACCCTATGAATACAATTAACATCAAATTTATATTTCACTATGCTAATAGCCTATAGTTATCATCTTAACTCAAATTAATTGAATATTTAATTCACTAAATTAAAATCAACTATTTCCAAATTTAATTTCAATTGGATTAAATAAGATAATAAATAAATAATTGTTATTCATTAATATTTCACATTTATTAACTTTTGTTTACAACCAAAATCTTAAATTACTTGCCACAACAGATTGCACATTCCAAATAAAACCAATTTCATTTACAACAAATACTTCCAACATTAATTCCAATATTTTTTTTATTCCTTATTTCCAATTATAACCAAATTAACTTCATATTTATTCAATTTATTAACGTTACAATAATATGGTTACCAATATTCAAACCATATTATTAAGTCATACTCAAACAATTCCCATTTGTCAATCATAAATTTTGATTTCCACTATATTAAATTCAAAAATCTTATCAAATTTTATTATTTAAGTTATCGAAAATTACGGGTCGTTACAGAATTAGTTTGATTAACCTGTTTGGTTGCTGGAAAGGATTTGCAAAATATATGTTTTAAAGAGGATATTAGTAATGGGAAACCCATTCCGCTAAGCGGCATGGTCTCACTTAATATCAATAAACCGAGATGTAACCGAATTATTCACACCATGTTTTATGTCTGACTCAATGTTATTGTTTTTCCTTAAACTCTCGAGTACTCAAAATTGATTTGAGTAGGTTGAGGGTTAGGGTTTTTAGGTTTTAGTCTTTTGGCGAATAAAGCTTCCGGAGATGATCTGGTGGCTAGCAGATGGCTAATTTGGAATTGCAGATTGTTTTTTATTTCCGTTGTGTATTAAGTTTGATATGACCATATTACTTTGATCAACCAAGGAGGCAACATCATATGTCGCTTTTGGCATACTTTTGTAACGAGTATAATTAATCTTTACCTGGGAAACAATATGGGATTATGTAACTTGGATATGAATTTGTTTTGAAATGTAATCAGCAAATTTTTTTTTTGGAAATCTGTGATTTTGTTCATATTCAAGTGCTTCTGATATTATGGATACCATTATCATTGCCGTATTTCGTCACTAGAAGTTAATACTATGGATGACCGTAGTATTTGTAGCGTTGAGCTTTTGGCCTCCAAATATGGGATATTACATCCGCTCTTATGTATTATCTATTTATTATCGAAAGAACTGGAGTTTAGTATACCAAAAATTCATTAATTGGTTTTGGGGCATCCAGTAAGTGGGAAGAGTGTACTTATATGAGATAACTTGAACTACTTTAAAACCATATAAAGATCTATATTCTAGAAGTGGTTGTGAAGTGGAATGTTATAAAGTTAAACTGTCTATCCTAAGGTTAAGTCCAAGGGAAAAGTCAATGTTAACATTTCAAACGATGTTATCCTATGAGACTGTCTATGTTGAGGAGTATTCTTAGAGAGCGGACAGTGTTAGCATTTTTCAGAAGACCCATTCGGTGAATCTACATGGAGGTTCGAGATCCGTTCGAGATGGTCGAATCCATGTAATGATTTGTGATTGGTTCGTGATGATGGAATCCAATTGGGGATTTATGTGTTGTTCAAGTAATTAAGACTCGTGTGAATGATGCCGAATGTGACGACCCGACTTTCCACTCCCGGAAAATCGCATCGACAATAAGAAAGAAAGTGGTGAGAAGTAGAAAAGAAAAGAAGAGAAAGAAAACAAACACAAATACTCACAGCGGAAACGGAATAAAATATAATATATCACATAACTATTACATAGTATCATATACATCATCTATCAGAGTTACACAGATTACACATCATATACTAGACAGTTATAAACATCTGTCTAGTTATTACATCTCAATACAAAACAAAGATCTAAACAAGATCAACACAGTGGAAACTACTATCTATATCTACAACGCTGAAGCCTCCTGCTCCATTGCTCCTCCAGATTACTCGTCAAAGCTAAACCTGAATCCCTTGGCTACTCGTAAAAATTTGAGTACCCAAGAGTTTATAAAACAGAAATAAACAACTTGGGTCAGACATGGGTCTGGTGTGAGTAACAGGTTAAACTTGTTTAACTTCAAAACCTTTTGAAAGAAAAGGTATCACGTAAGACTTCCCACAAATAAACATGGGTAAGTTTTTACCTTACGCTAACCAAAACATTTGATAGGAAATTCGATTGTATTATAATAGGGTCTAGGGTTTTCAAGTAAAATACAGAAATAGCTGAAATGCTTACATCTCACATTCCAACATAGTTGGGCACAACTAATACGTACGGCACTTATTGGAGTTTGGATTCCATACAATGGCAGGGCTACCGGGGTACCGCCCGTCACAGTACGTGGCCTAGATCACCGTACCGAGGATCACTCCCAATCCCCTGCAACACAAGGCCGGAACATCCCTTACTGGATAATTCCCGCACAAGATACCTCACGGTTGGGATCAGCAACCGCACCACTAAGTCGAAAATAGAAAGGGACATCTAGACAGAGGTAACCTTGTCCTACTTGGGTGCTACCCACTAACCTTGCTGCACCTCCCCTGTTTTAGCCATTCCCGGTTTGTGAGGCTTGAGGTCACGATTACCTTTAAAAAGAACACATCACTTAGAATGCTCATCGTCCACCTGACGATGTTCTGAAAGCATTCAGTCCATATAAGTTCGTTCCGGGTTCGAACGAAACCGAAGGCATTATCTCGTTACACTCGTTTTGGAATCACCCTCAGAGTTAACGACAATAACCCTTGCACTCTGAATCTTCATCTTCACTTGATTCACGACCTATCGTTAATTTGGATCGATGTGGTATTCGGGTCTCCAGACCTGGAAATCCGGTATACGGAAACCCGATCCCGGTCTCATCGAAATCCAAAGACGTATCTTTTAAGGCCAAGTTGTTTTAAAGGTTAAAACAATTCAATTCATTATCTTTATACACAAAGAAAGATAATTCCCAACAGATAATCAACATTATCAGATAATCCATACAATTCAACTAACATCCATATCATACAGCATATATCTCATCAGAGATATCAATCAATGCCAAGTATTCAATACTAACACCCATTCATAAGTAATGATTTATATCATCTCTAATTAATTTAAAGTGAATTAAATTAATTACTTTATTTTATAAATCCTTCTTACTTAACCATTAATTAATTACAATTAATTAATAAATTATCCTCTAATAATTCATTTTAATTAATCATCTTTGATTAATTATCTTTTAATTACATCCAAGTAATTTATCTTTAATTAATTACTCAAATTAATTATTCTTAACCACTTATAGTAATTAACCTTTAATTACATCATTAATTAATTTACTAAAATTAATTAACTTAATCAACTATAATTAATTACATTAATCCTTAATTAATTACATTGATTAATTACTTCATTAATTAATTATTACTTAATTAACCAATCTTAATTACATCATTAATTATATTAATTAATGATCCTTAATTACAACTTAATTATTAATTACTTAATTAAATTAATTACATTAAGTAATTAACCTTTAATTAAACAACATTTATTAATCACCCTTGATTAATCGTCAATCAGTAATTAACTACCCTTAATTACTTTCATTAACTAAATTAATTACTCCTTAATTAATTTCTTAATTAATCTCTTGATTAATTATTCAAAGTAATTAACTCAAATTACTTCTATTAATAACATCATTTATTCAACTAATTACTTCCAGTAATTATTTTATTATTTACTTCCCTAAATAATCTTACTTTAATAATTACATTAAGTAATTATTATCAAATCATTTCTTGATTATTCTAAATTAATTAAACTTAATTAATTAACTTAAATAAATCAAATCAACTTCAATTAATTACAATAAGTAATTAATTCTTAATTACTTCCATTAAGTAATTCATTTAAACAATTTCATAAATGATTATTCTTAATTAATTAAACTAATTAATTATCAAAATTAATCCTATTAATTAATTATTTAATAATCCATAGTTAATGACTTCATTAACAATTATTTAATTACTTTCCTTAAGTAATTAACTTATATTAATTATTATTAATTCTAAATTAATAAATCTTAATAACCAATTAATCAATCTCTAATTATTTAATTAATTAAGTGTTAACCATAACTTAATTAATATTTAATTACTTATTAATTAATTCCTAACCATTAATTAATACTCTAATTTATAATCCCTAACTACAAATTAATCATCCCTAATTAATTAATCTTAATCATAAATAAATTAGTTTAAACCTTTAATTACCTATTTAATTAATCCAAATGATTAATTAATCAAATTAAATTAATTATCTATTAAATCTCCTAATAAATTAAATAAACACAAGTCTTTAATTATTTTAAGATAAACTTTATTCTTATTGATAAACAAGTTATCATTTACCATTCATATTTGAAACATCCATTTCAAATCTACTTTTAAATTTCATTTTAAATTCTGTATTTAAAATGAATACCAATTTATTTTTAACTAAGTTTTTAAAACCAAATTAAAAACTTTTACTTATTAAAATTCTTATCTCTTATAAAAGAAATTTAAGAAGAGTTTAAACCAATTTCCTTTTTAATTTCAAACAATCAAGTGTAAAACCTGTCAACACTAAAACTCTCGAACCCGGCCTATTTGCTTCGAGTCCCCACCCTAATTTCCCCGAGTCTCCCTCGCAAAAACACTCAAAAGTCTTGAGTCCTTCCTGCCACTTGAGTCCAACCTTCCAGCTCCAACAACTTCGAGTCGCACATCAAAATTCCCGAGACTCCCACGAACAAACCCGAGAAAACTTGCATTCGTCTTCTCCAGTGAAACAGACTTCACCCAGATACAATCTTCGATCTCGTGCACGTGCACGGTCACCTACGGCAACTCCAGTCATCGCCGACATCTTCCATCAGTCCACGTTCATCCACATACTAGAAAACGATCATCCTATCTTTGATTCATACTCGAATTCAAATTCGAGCATTCATCCCACCTGGAACAAGAAACTATCACCACTGACCAAACCTGGCAACATCGCTCGTTCGCCAACCTCCGATCATCTGACATCTAGCAACTCCGGCCATACTTTCATCCACGACCAAACTTCCATCTGCCAAATCCTCGTTCAACTCGATCGACCACAGATCCCATTTCGACCATCTTCCCCTAACCCAGTAAAACTAGGTTTAAAAATTTCAAACCTAAATCATATCTTCCTTACTGCCTTAATTTAATTCCTAATAATTTTCCTTATATCCATGATCATTCCACTACCATTACTAAAGATTTCGAACTTCCAATTTCACTGAGATGATCAAAATTACCAGAATTTCATCTCTAACATAACCCAGAACTGCTCTTATTAAACTAGACTAAAAACTATGATATTCATGCTAAAAATCATATTATCATCTATGTTTTCAATTTATACATTTGAATTTATAAATTACAGAGTTCAAATTTTCACTTTATAAAACATGTCTCTGTTGTTTTAGATTACAGGGGCAACCAGGTATGAATTTTGACTTAACTAGGCTTTTTAAACCTTAGTATATGATAATTAAACAATACTTACTTATAAGTTAAATCCTAATAAAAACTAAATCAAGTAGAAAGAGATTTAAAGGAGAATTCTGGAGTCTGGCAATAAACAGATCAGAGAACAATATCATACATGCACACTTATATACATTCATGTATATACAAAATCATCAACAAACATTCACATCCAAACAATATTTATCACCGGGTTAAACATGCATCATGATTTCCTAATTTAATTTAAGTAAAAATGTTACTCACCAGATTTATATAAACAGAGGCAAATTATCTTTGAAATAGCTTGTGAAACTGTTTTGCTTAAGACTGGAAAATGATTTGATCTTTTAAAACTTGAAACTGAAATGCTTTAAATCTCCAGAAGCTTTGCATGCTACTGAAGCTTGATTACAGACAGTCTTGAAGAATAACTGCAGGCTTCCAGAGATGAAAAATGCAGGCAGTTCTCTGAGTTGATTCCAGATTTAAAATGAATGCAAGCAGTTTTTGATTTCAGATCTGTAACTTGGTTACAGATCTTATGTTTTGAGGAAGATTGTTTACAGACTTTGATTTTGTTTGAGGAAGAATTACTGATTTAGATTAGAGGAAAAGTTGAGAAGGGTTTGAGAATTATTGATTTCTAATCTGATTTGTATAAAGTCTGATCTGAAGATATATTGATTTCAGATTTTAGTTTTTAGAGAAAGATTATTGATTTCTCTTGGCTTTTGAAAAAATGAGAAGATTAGAAAGAATGGGAAATGAAGAAATGCAATGTTAATATACATGTATATTTTTGATTTTATAAAATAAAAGAAAATGAAAATAAATAAGGACACTTGTCCTATACATTTGTTTATTTAATTACACATGTTATAATGAAGCTTTAGATAATGACACTTGTCATTTAAGTAATTACTCATATTTCTATTTATTTTAAAAGTAAATGAAAAGCCCTTTTCTTATTTATTTAAACACTTATCTATATGTATATCTTTTTAAAGAGAAACAAAAGCTAATTATATTTATAAATAAAAGTTTATACAAATATTATAAAATCCAAAATAATTTAAATATATATATTCTTTTGAATTTCAAACTTTTAAATTCAAGTTTAAATAAAATTAAATCCTAAGATTCAATTTAAAAGTCAAGTTATATATATTTACATACACTATTTATTCAATTTAAAAATAACAATTCCTTTTAGCATTAAAATTCATACATATTAAAAATAATACATTATACTTATTATTTGAAAATAACATATTTTATAATTTAAACAAGAGATTATATTATCAAGAAATATTTAAAAAGAAATAAAACAAACCATTTTTGTAAATCTTATTTATTTAAACTTAAGTTAAAAATATCTTAAACCAATTAAAATATTTACCTGAAGTATTTTAAAACTATAAAATTACTTATTTAAATATCTTTGAAAAGTCCAGATTAAATTAAATCTAAATTTCCAATTTACCAAAGCTTCTATTTACAATATATACAAATAAATATGTATATATTCAAATAGAAAATATCTTATTAACTTTTTAAAAGATAAAACCATCCATTAATACTAATTTAATCAGATTATTAAATTAAATTCAAATTTTATTATCAAAGATCATCAATATCAATTTAATTATTTAACAGATTATTAAATTGATATTGTTAAAATTTCCGGGATATTACATTCCTTCCCCCTTAAAATAATTTCGTCCCCGAAATTTAAACAAAGGTAATTTAATAATCTTATTAAAGATTTTAAATTTAAAACACAAGCATATACTATCATCCATATGCTAACAACCATAGCAACCAAATCATCCAATCAAAAAAAAATTTAATTATCTAGACTAAATTCTAGATAAAATACCTCAAGTTTCCCCAAGTATATATATATACCAGAATACTCGCTCTACAAACAATCTAAACTATTAAGCTATAGATCTCCTACACATCTAGATCTACAGAACTAAACAGAATATCAGACTACAGAGGAGTCTGACTCAACTACCAAACTTCCCAAAACTGCAGATTCTAAAACCAGAGATAGATCAAATACGTATTCCCTTAGAGATACGTAAAACTCAATGAATTCCAGTCATCCAAATTGACAATTCAACCAAGTAGACCAATTACTTATCCAAATCAGAACACAGACGAGATCCAAACATAACTCTACTTCACAATATCAGTAGATTCCAAACTTACTTCTCCCATCCAGAGATACACTCCAAACTGCTTTCGCTGCTCAACTCTGATCTGAGGTAGAACACAAGCACAGACTGGACAACTCATTCCAGAAATAAGGTTCACTGATCCATAAAGAAAACTCAGATACTTCAGCAAAACTTGAGCTGCTTCACCAACTCCATCTCTAGGAAAACATCCTTCCACTAGACTGAACCACCGGTATCACTCCTGGAATCCAGTCGATAAGAAAACTCAACCTTCAGATGCGGTCAACTCCTGACTTCTCTGAAGACATCCAGAAAAATTCTGACAACCCAAGAGAACACTCAGACAATCGCAAGTCACTTTTGCGATCAACCCAGCCTAATTCCAAAGAAAACTGTTCCTCTTTTAAAAATTAAAAAATCAGAACAGCTCAACTTAACTATCCAATCCATCTAAGAAATGGATCCACTCTGCTGCTTCTGAACTTCACTTCCAGAAAAACTGCTCATCCAGAAAACTTCCTGCCATCACAGAATACTCCGAGATGCACTGCTGACACTGATGCCAAGGACTTCCTATTCCAAAGATCTTCGAGAAACTCGAACTCCAAACCAAACAGAAACACCATGCTGAACTCAGCCACAACACCGAAACAGACACACTCTCTTAATCTTGTTCCAAAGAAAACATCTTCAGGAACATCCATCGTCACTGTATCTCATCATACAGCTACTATTACCTGAGGTATCAAGATACCATCACTCACTTCTGCCTCATCGACAGATCCAACTCTACTCATCCACACTTCAAAGATAAACTCCGAACCATTACAGTTTCCTTCGGAGATCGATGAAATCCTTCACCACAGCAAAGCTTACTCGAGACGGTATTGGGTCTACAGTCTCGACAGATACACTTCCAACCTCAACATTCAGACTCCAACCATTGGTAGTCGTGTTACACACACCACTACCCTATCTACCTTTATATCCTATATTGGAAAACCTGTATGGGTAACCCAACAAATAGGTAGAATATATATATATATATATAGTTATATAAAAATTACAAATACGCTCTCTCACGATAGACACCACTCTAGAGCTTAGGTATTCGCTCAACCTAAAGCTCTGATACCACGTGTGACGACCCGACTTTCCACTCCCGGAAAATCGCATCGACAGTAAGAAAGAAAGTGGTGAGAAGTAGAAAAGAAAAGAAGAGAAAGAAAACAAACACAAATACTCACAGCGGAAACGGAATAAAATATAATATATCACATAACTATTACATAGTATCATATACATCATCTATCAGAGTTACACAGATTACACATCATATACTAGACAGTTATAAACATCTGTCTAGTTATTACATCTCAATACAAAACAAAGATCTAAACAAGATCAACACAGCGGAAACTACTATCTATATCTACAACGCTGAAGCCTCCTGCTCCATTGCTCCTCCAGATTACTCGTCAAAGCTAAACCTGAATCCCTTGGCTACTCGTAAAAATTTGAGTACCCAAGAGTTTATAAAACAGAAATAAACAACTTGGGTCAGACATGGGTCTGGTGTGAGTAACAGGTTAAACTTGTTTAACTTCAAAACCTTTTGAAAGAAAAGGTATCACGTAAGACTTCCCACAAATAAACATGGGTAAGTTTTTACCTTACGCTAACCAAAACATTTGATAGGAAATTCGATTGTATTATAATAGGGTCTAGGGTTTTCAAGTAAAATACAGAAATAGCTGAAATGCTTACATCTCACATTCCAACATAGTTGGGCACGACTAATACGTACGGCACTTATTGGAGTTTGGATTCCATACAATGGCAGGGCTACCGGGGTACCGCCCGTCACAGTACGTGGCCTAGATCACCGTACCGAGGATCACTCCCAATCCCCTGCAACACAAGGCCGGAACATCCCTTACTGGATAATTCCCGCACAAGATACCTCACGGTTGGGATCAGCAACCGCACCACTAAGTCGAAAATAGAAAGGGACATCTAGACAGAGGTAACCTTGTCCTACTTGGGTGCTACCCACTAACCTTGCTGCACCTCCCCTGTTTTAGCCATTCCCGGTTTGTGAGGCTTGAGGTCACGATTACCTTTAAAAAGAACACATCACTTAGAATGCTCATCGTCCACCTGACGATGTTCTGAAAGCATTCAGTCCATATAAGTTCGTTCCGGGTTCGAACGAAACCGAAGGCATTATCTCGTTACACTCGTTTTGGAATCACCCTCAGAGTTAACGACAATAACCCTTGCACTCTGAATCTTCATCTTCACTTGATTCACGACCTATCGTTAATTTGGATCGATGTGGTATTCGGGTCTCCAGACCTGGAAATCCGGTATACGGAAACCCGATCCCGGTCTCATCGAAATCCAAAGACGTATCTTTTAAGGCCAAGTTGTTTTAAAGATTAAAACAATTCAATTCATTATCTTTATACACAAAGAAAGATAATTCCCAACAGATAATCAACATTATCAGATAATCCATACAATTCAACTAACATCCATATCATACAGCATATATCTCATCAGAGATATCAATCAATGCCAAGTATTCAATACTAACACCCATTCATAAGTAATGATTTATATCATCTCTAATTAATTTAAAGTGAATTAAATTAATTACTTTATTTTATAAATCCTTCTTACTTAACCATTAATTAATTACAATTAATTAATAAATTATCCTCTAATAATTCATTTTAATTAATCATCTTTGATTAATTATCTTTTAATTACATCCAAGTAATTTATCTTTAATTAATTACTCAAATTAATTATTCTTAACCACTTATAGTAATTAACCTTTAATTACATCATTAATTAATTTACTAAAATTAATTAACTTAATCAACTATAATTAATTACATTAATCCTTAATTAATTACATTGATTAATTACTTCATTAATTAATTATTACTTAATTAACCAATCTTAATTACATCATTAATTATATTAATTAATGATCCTTAATTACAACTTAATTATTAATTACTTAATTAAATTAATTACATTAAGTAATTAACCTTTAATTAAACAACATTTATTAATCACCCTTGATTAATCTTCAATCAGTAATTAACTACCCTTAATTACTTTCATTAACTAAATTAATTACTCCTTAATTAATTTCTTAATTAATCTCTTGATTAATTATTCAAAGTAATTAACTCAAATTACTTCTATTAATAACATCATTTATTCAACTAATTACTTCCAGTAATTATTTTATTATTTACTTCCCTAAATAATCTTACTTTAATAATTACATTAAGTAATTATTATCAAATCATTTCTTGATTATTCTAAATTAATTAAACTTAATTAATTAACTTAAATAAATCAAATCAACTTCAATTAATTACAATAAGTAATTAATTCTTAATTGCTTCCATTAAGTAATTCATTTAAACAATTTCATAAATGATTATTCTTAATTAATTAAACTAATTAATTATCAAAATTAATCCTATTAATTAATTATTTAATAATCCATAGTTAATGACTTCATTAA
Source organism: Allium fistulosum (assembly GCA_030737815.1). Taxonomy (NCBI): domain Eukaryota; kingdom Viridiplantae; phylum Streptophyta; class Magnoliopsida; order Asparagales; family Amaryllidaceae; genus Allium; species Allium fistulosum. Next base: position 927,364,162 of record CM060906.1, read on the forward strand.
CAATTATTTAATTACTTTCCTTAAGTAATTAACTTATATTAATTATTATTAATTCTAAATTAATAAATCTTAATAACCAATTAATCAATCTCTAATTATTTAATTAATTAAGTGTTAACCATAACTTAATTAATATTTAATTACTTATTAATTAATTCCTAACCATTAATTAATACTCTAATTTATAATCCCTAACTACAAATTAATCATCCCTAATTAATTAATCTTAATCATAAATAAATTAGTTTAAACCTTTAATTACCTATTTAATTAATCCAAATGATTAATTAATCAAATTAAATTAATTATCTATTAAATCTCCTAATAAATTAAATAAACACAAGTCTTTAATTATTTTAAGATAAACTTTATTCTTATTGATAAACAAGTTATCATTTACCATTCATATTTGAAACATCCATTTCAAATCTACTTTTAAATTTCATTTTAAATTCTGTATTTAAAATGAATACCAATTTATTTTTAACTAAGTTTTTAAAACCAAATTAAAAACTTTTACTTATTAAAATTCTTATCTCTTATAAAAGAAATTTAAGAAGAGTTTAAACCAATTTCCTTTTTAATTTCAAACAATCAAGTGTAAAACCTATCAACACTAAAACTCTCGAACCCAGCCTATTTGCTTCGAGTCCCCACCCTAATTTCCCCGAGTCTCCCTCGCAAAAACACTCAAAAGTCTCGAGTCCTTCCTGCCACTTGAGTCCAACCTTCCAGCTCCAACAACTTCGAGTCGCACATCAAAATTCCCGAGACTCCCACGAACAAACCCAAGAAAACTTGCATTCGTCTTCTCCAGTGAAACAGACTTCACCCAGATACAATCTTCGATCTCGTGCACGTGCACGGTCACCTACGGCAACTCCGGTCATCGCCGACATCTTCCATCAGTCCACGTTCATCCACATACTAGAAAACGATCATCCTATCTTCGATTCATACTCGAATTCAAATTCGAGCATTCATCCCACCTGGAACAAGAAACCATCACCACTGACCAAACCTGGCAACATCGCTCGTTCGCCAACCTCCGATCATCTGACATCTAGCAACTCCGGCCATACTTTCATCCACGACCAAACTTCCATCTGCCAAATCCTCGTTCAACTCGATCGACCACAGATCCCATTTCGATCATCTTCCCCTAACCCAGTAAAACTAGGTTTAAAAATTTCAAACCTAAATCATATCTTCCTTACTGCCTTAATTTAATTCCTAATAATTTTCTGTCACATACCGAAATTTTCGACTTTCGAAAATTCAACATCGATACTCCCTTTATCGACTGCCGAGAAATCGAGTGCCGGAAACTCCAATAGTGAGGGTTTTAGAAAAAGAAAAAGTAGAAGAAGAAGAAAAAGGAGAAGTAGAAGAAAGAAGAACAACAGAACAGCAACAGAAAACAATATCAGAATCTTACACATCGCAGCGGAACAATATATAATAGATAACACTAGTCTTTTAAAACAAAGAGCTATAACAGTTTATACATACATCAATCAGAGTCATATACAACAATGGACAGTTATATAACTTGTCCTCATACAGAATACACAGCGGAATAAATAATATTAGATACAAATACTACGTCTCGTCCTCCAGCTTATCTCCAAAGCTCCAGAATATCCAGAATATCCTAATAATCTAACTCTAGACTGCCCGTGTGGAAATTGGTGGGCACCCAGAGTTTAGAAGGGAAACAATAAACTCCGAGTCAGTCATGGTGACTGGTGTGAGATCGTAAAACAGTTATTCTTCACAAAGAAAATAAAACAAATTCGCAATGCTTTTGGAAAATGAAACTACCATAAGACCTCCCACCACACACACAATGCAAACGCAGAATTGGAGGAGATTTCTTCTTATGATAGTCAAAGATGCTTACTACGCAAAAATCAAATTCTTTTTGATATTATTATTAGTGCATAGTGTAGAAAACATTTCGAAAGTAAAATATTAATCTTAGCCAACATACGACCAGTATCGTATGCCTACTATAGCTACCATCTAAACAGTGGTGACCACCGTACGTAAATGGCAGGTTCTACAACTAATACCGTACAAAGTTTGTATTGGAGTTTGGATTTCCAACAAATGGTCAGGCTAAGGAACTTCCTATCCACGATGGGTACGTCCCTGGAATAGACGACCCGAGAACCTAACCGGATCTCTGCCAACACAAGGCCGGGTTACCTCTGCAAAAATAGGTAACTACTGACACGCGTATGCCATCCCCCGATCGTAACCGATCTTCCCGAGGATCCCCGATTTCCAACAAACCACATAGATAATAATGCAGCAACCACATAGGTTAAGTATCTGGGCTCCATACCATGATACCACCTCTATCCAGAAGGAATGACATACACTAAGGGGCGCTACTCCCTAGAACCTTGCCGCATCCTTCCTGTTTCGACCATTTCCGGGGTATGAGGCTCGACGAAGTCTCGTCCACAAAGCTACGCTTTCTCAAAAAGCCCTGCTTCGGGTCAAACAAAATGATCAACCTATGATCACAAAGATATAAGATCAAACAAATGATCATATCACAAATGATCAAACACTGATCATTTCACAGCAACACTCAGTATGCCACGTTACCAAATTGGGATATATCGCTGATAAATTTCAACTACATAACCTCTGAGCTCGTACGTCTCAGAGAAGGGTGTTAAGCTAAGAGAATAAATTCTCCGCCACCAACAGAAATGTATTTGAAAGAAATCAGCTTTATATCTCAAATTGTAATGTCAGACACACAATCCATACAAGTCTGTTCCGGGATCGAACAGAACCGAAGGCACTTCTCACGAAGCCCTTGCACATCCGGATAAATTTCTAATCACGTCCGGACTTCCCATCACTAAGGGTGATAAAACCTCTAAATCGGAGATCAGCCGATGTAGAGTAACTCGACGGTAATCCTTCCGTTTTCAAAAATATCCGGTCTTCAACACCGGTCTTCGAATGCAATTCATAACGACGTATCACATATTCGGAATGGGTTATACGACCCCATGGTCCTTTCCCGGCTAACCCGAATAGTGAGCGATTATTCAAAAATAAGTGTGGCATTCAAATTCATCCAATTCACAACAAATACCATTCAGGGTAATTATTGATAGTCGGTTATGCTTTTAGTTTAGTTTAGTTATAAAACTAACTAATGTGTTGCCTTCGCATTTTATATTTATGCTTCAATGTATTGCTTCATTATATCTAACCTGAAGTGACCATGCATTGTTATATCTAAAAGGAAAATTTTTCAAAAGAGGCTGGTTTTTCAAACTATTGGTGTAAATAGGCTAGTTTGAAAACTATTTGCAAGTTTAGGCTAGTTTTGGCCAGCTCAGCGATGAACTAGCCATTATTTTTTAAAAATAATACAGGGCGCATCTATGAAATGCGCCACTTATAAATTACACTAGCGCATCTGCCAAATGCGCCAGTGTAATTCTAAAGTCCAAACCTACATAGCAAGCATCCTTCACCAAACAATCCAAATCCAAATGCACAAAATCCAAATCCAAATCCACAATCTTAAATAATAGCAAACATTTACCCACATAAAAGCCGACAAATAAAACTACCATTAAACAATATCAACCATAACATTGTTAGAATTCGATTACATTCGCATTAAAGTAGAAGTTCTAGTTCGATTACAAAAGAAAACTAATATTAAACTAAAAATAGTAATATTCATAGTTGAGTTAGATCGTCTTGAGTAGGCGGTGGTTGAGAAGATCCAACGGCTTGCAATAAGTGCGTACCATGCCTTCTTTAAGTTCTTCGCTCTCTAGTCCGCATAGCTTGTTCGGAAGGGCTTGGGCATGCTAATCAATTTCTAAAAAGGAGTGTGTCAATATGTTTCTTAAAATCAAGGCACCGTGGTTGGACTTCTCGTTCGGGTACCCTAGCATGTCTGATATCGTCCAACCCTCTTCCTACCGTCTCTAGTACAACGACCTACAAGTTGTGATTATTTATTCAAAATTAGAAACATAATTCAAGTGAACGAATAATTCAAGCCAATGAACTAAAAATATCATGATAATATGAAGATTTACCACATCTCGCTCAAGCAGCGCACGAGCAGTGTATGCTCGTTCGTGAAAAGTCCGATCTAAATAATGAATCTTCGAGTAATCGACCAATACCAAGTCATGTATCTCGATATAGGAGTGGTAGGAAACTGTTGGTGTACGATACGGTTATGTGTATCATTCCACTGAATGATAGCAAACTCCAAATTTGGCTTTGGTTCGCATGGATCAGGTATGTGTTGATGAAAACCAAACTGTCACATCACTCGATCAGGATTATACATCTCTACATCTTGCATGCATATGATAGGTGTCTTTCAAAGCCAACTATGCATCCCACTTAGAAATATCTGTGGAAGATCGACTAGCACATCCTGTGTGTATGCATTCCATATAACGGCTTCATCTGTTAACATGTCGAGCTGGTCGCAATAGTAAGTGTCCACCTGCTTTGGAGACTCAACCCAACTCCTTAAACCAAACCACCTATATAAATAGTTATATAATTAAAGAATTAGGTTTTTATTAGTACAAAAATATACACATGTAAATGTAGTTGGAAATTAACCACCTTGCACTATAAGGCAATGTCATGTCGATCTGTATGGATGAAGACACATTTGGACGACCAATGGGAAGTTGTGTCCATGACCAAAGCTGTAAAATCAATCAAAAATTTGAATACACTAGAATTAAATATTAAATATGAGTGTATAACAAATATAGCTATTCATATTATACCTGTAAAAGCGAGAGACAACCAGCTATGGATTTGGATTTCATGAGTGCAACATTTGTTAACTCATTATATATTGTTGCCAATATAGCACTACCCCAAGAATATCATGCACACTCATCCAAATTTCACAAAAACAATAACCAAAAAAGGTTTAGTCGTCCTTTAGAATGATCGGGAAATAGACGACAAGATAATAAATGTAGAATAACAGCTCTTGCATGATATTCAATTTCTACATTTGAAGCATCCGTTGATGGCTCATCTGCAAACATATCGCGAAGCCATGTCAACTTACCTATTGCACCTCTTATCTCACTTCGAGGTGGAACCACACCTAAACACTCTTGAAAAATATCTTCATAATTACTTAGCTGTCTAATAGTAACAAGATTCCCTTCTACTGAAACACCTAGAAGACAACTAACATCTATAGTGTGATGGTAATTTCACCAGTAGGAAAATGGAAAGTTAAAGTCTCGGGTCTCCATTTATCTACCAATGAAGTAACTAGCGCATGATCTATTTTGAAAAAGCCCAATCTAGATATTTCCCTGAATCCAGCTCTTTGTAAAGCAAGTTGAACTCTTGGAGTATTAGACTTGATGAATTTTAATTTGCTTGAATGATCATGACACTCAAGTGGCTCATCACTCTACACATTCAAAAACAAACAAAAGGAAAAAAAGTTGAATTAGTAACCATATAAAAATAGTTTATTGTAAGCAAAGGTGTTTTAAAAAAATACCGTCATCAAGTTCCTATTATTGCTTCGATGCTCACTTTGAAGATACAAAACACTTGAATTCATGGGACTGGGTTCCAACTCTATAAGGAAAAAATGTTCAAGTAACCATTTGAACAATATTTCAATTCAAATTCATCATGCTTGAACAATATTTGAACAATATTTGTAGCAATTCAATATTTTAATATCATGCAATTTAATTTGTAACAAAATATTGTAGCAATCCAATTCAATTCAATTCAATTCAATGCAAGCCAATATTTGAACAATTTTGAGACTTGAACAATATTTCCAATCCAACTCTATATACAAACTTAATTCCAATATTTGAACAAAATATTTGTAACAAATGATTATACTTCTAATTTGAACAAAATACTTGTAACAAATTCCAATATTTGAACAAACAAAATTCCAATATACAAACTAAATTCCAATGAATATTATACCTCTAATTTGAGAAGATGATGATGATGATCTTTCCATTTTCTAGCAGATTTGTTGAAGAAATAATTGAAAATGATGTTGTGGTTGTGAATTTACAAATTTTGGGGTTTTAGGGATTTTGAGTGAAAGTGTGAAATAGAATAAAGTGAGGAAGAAAAGGCTGCTGGTTATGGATATATACAGCATGGGGCACACTTACGAAATGTGCCTTCACAAATATACAAAGGCGCACCTGCCAAATGCGCCCTCTCAATTCTTCCACCAAACAGAGACTTGTTGTTACCCGGTTGTGTGGCCCGGTTATGAGAGGCTCGACATGTAAGTGTCGTTCGGTCTAGATACATCGTTCGGCATCAATATGTGGTTCGGCCAAGGAAGGATGGTGGGTGTCGCCCGACTGAAGGAAAGGCGTTGTTAGGAACTCTGTGAGCATCGATCAGCGATCTTCATTCGACTAATACCGCTCGGCAAGGATCGTTCGGCAAGCATCACTTGGCTCCCTTCGTTCGCCACAACATCGCTCGGCAGCCTTCGTTCGAATAGTGTCACTCGGCAATGATCTTTCGGCAAGCATCATCCGACTCCCTTCGTTCGGCACAGCATCGCTCGACATCCTTCATTCGAATAGTGTCGCTCAACAAGGATCGTTCGGCAAGCATCGCTTGGCTCCCTTCGTTCGGCACAGCCTCACTCGGCAGCCTTCGTTCAAATAGTGTCGCTCGGAAACCACCAACCGGCACGAGCGTTCGGTATAGATGCTTCAAAGCAAGGTGAGGGATTTGACTTATTCATGAAGGAAAACATCCAAGTGAGGGGTTTAGCATTTTTTTTTCCAAGTTCCACCACGAGTTACTCTGAGTCTTTTGAGGGCATACTTCGAGTCATGTAATAGTCGACCACCGACCAGACATGATGGGTCGGCATTTCTCGATCGGCATTTGTCGTTCGACATGCCTGGTTTGGTGCGCAGAAGTCAGTTACTATGGGACGAACTACCTTGTTCTTGGGCCCGCGGAGGAAGTCCAGCCTATCCTCGTCTATAAATAGAGGGACATGAGTGCAGTGAAGGGGGACCTTTTTTGGAGAACTCCGGGGAGACTTTGCCATTTCGAAGACTCATCTATTTTCGATCCAAACTTGTAATCAAGTCGTTAGTTCATGAATTGTATCTGTATTCAATAATTGGAAGAAGCAATAAAGATTAAACTCAAAGTGGACTTAGGCAGTTACGCCGAACCACTATAATTCTGGTGTTCTTGTTTTTGTAGTTAATTTTGCATACATTCCTCTATTTTAATTTTCTATCTTCATTAATCTCTCTACACAAATCCTTTCTTGGGTGTTAGTGCCAATTTTGGTGCTAACACCTGCTGCTACTACTTGCTACTACTTGAGACAATTCAAGATACACAAAATACAATATAATTCAAGATATATTGGCCAAAACAATGCAAAATACTAAACATTTAGTAGAAAAACATCCAAATGAAATATCATTATCCTCTTCTTCCACCAAAGATGCTTCATTATTTTAATTTTCTTTCTCATGATCAATTTCAAACTCTAGAGCTTCATTATTAACTTCAATATTATCCATGACATATCATCATCCATTGAAGCAACTTGCATGCTATCTATATGTGGTAAACTACGACCTCCATCATCATTGTTTAAAGGGATATCAACCTCTCTAGCATTTCAAGGTACGGAGTGTAAAAATTGATCATTTGCCGGTCTAGAGCTTGAACCACCCGGATGCACCATAAAACTGTGAAAAAAAGAGTATGAGATAAAAACACTATAAATTTCAACTACTCAAATGCAAATACTTTAACAAATTACTTACTTCGTATTCACACAAGTAGGAAATAATTGACTTGGATTGCTCTGATAAGGATAACTCTGAATAGTACCAAGAATTTGCGTAGAATGTTGGTTCATATTAGTAGCAATTGCCTCTTCAAATTGTCTCAGCTCTTCTTTTATTACAACTAATTCAATCACTTTTATATTAACGGAAAAAATAGCATCGACGTCTTCATCATCATTTACGTCGATAGCAGAAGATCCAGAATCCGTTACCCACTTGCTTACTAGTTTTACCTCATACTTTTGTGAATCAATTTTTGTAACCATATGCACCGTTTCTTTTAGTTCATGATAGGAGCAATATTTTTTAACCTTTGAACCCTTTTGTTTACCACCGACATACATCGGTGTATTATTTTCTTTCATAGTCAATTTTCCATCAAAGTAGCAAATAATTGGGATGAAATCTGACATCTAAAAAGGAAAACATAATTAATTTTAGAACAATCAATTGCTAAACAAATACTAATGATGTAATAAAGCATATAAATGAGAGACTAGATTTCTGAAAAGTAGAATATGAAAATACCTAAAAACCGAGCTAGGGTTTGAGCTTAAACTAGATTTATACCTTCAAATTGATGTCAAATAGTTGATAGAAGTAATTCGACTAGTAATCCTTGTATACTTTGAGATTTTGAGAAGATTTTGATGAATTTTGAGGTGAATGAAAGAATGCTAGAAAAATGGGTTATCTAGTTCGAATCTGTTTTGAGACAAATGACTGCTGCTTGCAATCTATTTTCTAAACTAGCATAAACTTGCAAATAGTTTTCAAACTAGCCTATTTATGCCAATAGTTTGAAAAACCAGCCTCTTTTGAAAAAAATTCCTATCTAAAAGGCTTTTTTTATTCTGTGTCCCTTTCTAGAACGAGGTTAATAAGAATTGGGGAGTACTAGTAGTGTGATTCAATAACATAGCAATCACTTGATGAAATTTGTTCATTAATTCAAAGTTGCCAAAACTCTATCAATTTTACTATGCAAGATAAAATCAGTACCTCACTTTAGGAAAAATAATTACCGGTAGTGTAGATTTCTCTTTGGCCAAACGTTTAATATAGGCTTGAAACTTTTAATTAGCACTTAATTGATATGTTGTAGAGATTCTATCGGAATTATAAAGTGTTCAACTAAAATCACCACTAATTATCCAAGGCAGTCTATTGTTTTTAGTTTCTTCTTTAAAATAGGTCTACAATTATTCCCTTTCATTATCATAATGTTTCGCATAAGCAACTATCATTATAAGTTTCAGCTCCCCTTAATTTTCAATGAGACATGTATTATGTTGATCTGATTTTGATATAGCATGATTCAATCATACATTTTTATCCACAATAACGGGATGAAAGGGAGTGCAGATTAAGGATCTTAAGGCTAATTTAACACTAGAGGGGGGGTGAATAGTGTTTAATGAATTCTAAGACTTATATGGACTAAATTAAAATTATGACACAAACAAATGCAGAACTTAATCATAGAACAATCACAGAATCAAACACAGATGCAGAAACTAAATAAAAATCAATAAAAGGAAAGAACACACCGGATTTTATACTGGTTCGGAGTTACCCTACATCCAGTCCTGTACCAAGGCAGAACACCTCATACAGATTTTTATTATACCAAAGTCGAGATTACAATCCTCAGTTTCTAAAGGCTCTGAGGTACCCTCTTATCTCACGAGTTCGGGGAAAACTCTCTTGATTTACAGGCCATAAGATTACCGAATTGATTTCCAGGCACAACCACACCTTATAGTGAGACTCATTAAACTTTTGATTACAAATTGATCCTATAACTCTGAATAGCACTTTGATCTTCGAGAGAGGGTAGAGAACCAAACAAGAATGAGAATCTAATTTGATTCACTTGAGAATTCGGCAGAATTTCGGCATGAACTTAAAAATATGAATATTTTAGAATATGGATTTATGGAGAAGAAGGTGTGAAGAAAATAAGAGAATAGTTAGTTAAAAAATTCGTTTGTGAAGGCTATTTATAGACCAGTAACAGTCATAACCATTCGTGAAGAGATTTAAATGAATAGACACTTTATTTGAAAATTGAAACTTTTGAACTTTAAAGGCCACCATGTCGACATGGGTTATCCCATAATGTTGACATCCCTAAGTTAAAAATAATGTAAAATTTGTTTGAAAATGGTATTGAACGGAAAACAAGATGAAATTATTCTGGAGTAAAATAAACTAATTTTCCTATGTTTTAAAATAAAGAAGAGTAGAAAAATATATTTTTAGAATGTATATACAAATTTGGTTTTAAATCTCAAGTATATATATATATATTATAAAAGAATATTTAAAAATCAGAAGATAGTTTTAAAAACAAACGAAGTTTAAAACAAGAGTTTATTTAAAAACAAAGACAAAGAATATTTTAAGGCTAAAACATTTTGAAAAGCAGTTTTGAAAATCATTTTGAAAAACCATTTTGAAGTAGTTTTGCAAGCTTCTTCCTGCAGAATATCTCATCACATCAGGACTTGCGAACTTGTACAAAACCAAGATGTTCGTGGGTTTGTAAGCCACTTGTCGTAGGTTTGTAAGCTACTTGTCATGGGTTTGTAAGCCACTAAGAAGATAGAAATGGGTTCCATCCCAAATGAAATATGGAATGAATATTTCCATGCTATTATGAAGTTTTAACAATAAACTAGACACATATCTTGAAATCTTGATCTTGATACTCATGAGTCTTCAAACTTGATTTCTTCATCCTTGATCTTTATATTGTACAGTCTTCAATAATTAGTACATGCCTTATATATATCCTGCATAATAACATTCATATATATCTAGACAATAGTGTTAGTATATAAGTTATAATAAAATAAGTTACAAAGGTTGTTGTCATCAAAACTACTACCTCCAGTTCCTAACACGGGATTCTACCTTTACTATCATTGTAACGACCCAGAATTTTGAACAAATTAAATTGAAAATATTTAATTTATTTTTAATATTTGAACGATGATTTAATTTGAATTCCCGATATAACTTTGAAATTTGCGATTAAACTTTAAAATTTAATCGATTGAATGCTGAATAAAAATTTGAATCTTCAATTTGAAGTTGAAGAAAAATATTTCGAAAGCTTTTAAAATTCATATTGATAATACTGAAAATAACGGAAGCTTCAGAATTTAATTTCGGACTGTTTTGTTCAGTTTTGAAATTTATCGTTCGAACCGATATTTAAAAATAGCCGTCCGAGGCACAGTCTCGGAATTCGACGAAACCAGTTCCATTGGGTCCGGAATATTGTATTATTGTCGGATTTCCAATTTCGTATTTTTTGGAGTTAATCTGTGAGCACATGACGTGTAAACGCATCGAAATTTATTCGAATTCGAATTTAAATTTAAAATTTAAATTTGTCACTCATCACCACGTTTTCATCCCGTAAAGCACGCCCCAGTGTCTACGCCGAGAATCACGAGAATAAACGTGTGAACCATCCTCTTCCATTTTTAAATTCCCCCTTCCTTTCAAAGCATGGCCGCCCACTTCTTTTCGTTTAAAATCAAACTCCCCTGATAAAGAAAATGGAAGAGTGAAGTCCTCTCCAGTTTCGACTTTTCTCAACGCAAATAATCAAATAAATCGATCCCGTTCGTTCAAAAAAATAAAATCATGGCGAACGAAAGGATAATCGCGATGACAAACTCGCGGAGGGCATGTCAGGGTTGAGGCGATTGGGCCGTCGCGATCGAGTTTTTGGGGGATTCCAGCTAGCGCTCGCGTGCGCTGCGAAGGGGAGGTTGCGATCATTTGTAGGCGCGGCGCTCGCGTGGCTTTGGGTTGTGGGGGCGATCTCGAACATCGCGAGATGGCGGCGGAGGCGATGTCGCGCGATTATCGATGAAGCAGCGGTGGCCTAGGGCTGGGGCTTTGGGGATTATCGACTTCGATTTGGGGCGGATTTTGGCGATGGTTTGAGCTCGAGTTCGAGCATGGCTGGGGACATTCGCGACTACGGCAGCGATGCGATGACGAGGGAGTGGCCAATATGGGGTTTCGCGTGGTTCTCGATAGTTTTAGGGATGCTCGTGATTTCGAGCGACCGATTGATGGATGGGTTCGGCGATTACTGTGGGGTCGACCATTCGTGTGGCGACGAATGCGAGCAGGTGGGCGCGACACTGGCATTTCACTGCAGCAACTTCGGTGAGGGGTCGCGAGTCTATAGCGTGAGGTATCTTTCTCTTATTTTTTTATACAGTAAGAAAAATAAGAACACCTCTGTTTTAATTTAAATTTATATATGGGGAAAAAAAATACAGTAAGGTAATTTAATTTTAGACATCTTAGTTTAAGGTGTATGGATTTAAAACTTTTAATTTAATGTGAGATCATTTTTTTTATCTATCAGATATACTATTGGCTCATCTAGATTTAAAATCGAGTATGATATGTCTATGTCAAACAGAGAAAATTTTATAAGAGTTTGAAATTATTAAAGTTGTTATAAAAGAGAAATAGAAAATCTTTCGTTAGGATTTTAGAGTAAATTTTAGTTTAACAAATTTTATTTAAAGAAAATTGATTTAAAGATATTAATTTGAAGAAAAATTGTTAGTTAATGAAATGGTCTAATAATTTGTTAACTAAATCTGTTTAAAATGGGAAAATATTTGTTCGTCTGTTCAAATATTAATGAATTCGTATAATTATTTATATAAGGTTTACAATCAAGAAATCGAGTCAAGATGGAAATTGGATGGCAAAATAAAAGCAAAGGTGAGATTTTTCTCACTCAAAAATGAAAGTGAAATTTTCAGTTATTTATTGATTGATTTGATTGCTATTGGATGTGATATTAGATATGATAGGATATATCTATATATATATAGCAATATATACATATTGGCATATGTATATATTGGTTTGATGATTTCCCGCCTCGTATAGCGGATGAGACCCTATTGCGCCGTTAGTAAGCGGATTTTTATAAAAACCCATATACCGCGATATTCCACCTCGAAGTGGAATGGTATTGTGCTAACGTCTTTGGATGCAGGGAAACAGGTTGGAGGGATCCAACTGGATTCCTCAACTGTATTTATTTATTTACAGATGTTGATATATATTCTGTCATCATATGATGATATATGATGTTTGATGTTGTGATGGACTAATTGATGCGTTGCATCATCGGATTCAGTTTTGAAGTTTAAAAATAACATCTTTTACTTTAAAAGGGTTTTTAAAGTGATTTGTTTGAATAGACGTTTTATTTAATTTGTGAGTTGATTTATTTTCAAATAAATAAACGCCTAAAAATTTATAATTATAAAATGTGAAGATATGAAATTTTATAATTATAAAATGTGAAGATATGAAATTTATAGATTGATAAATTATGAAGTTATAAAATGTGAATGAAATTGTGGAATAAAAGATTTATAAGAAAATCTACTTATAAATTTGATTTTTTGCCCTTAGATGGAATATAAATAGAACTTGCTGATAAAATGATTTTTGAAGCTGAAATTGTTATAAAGCGTAAAAGAAATTTATAAAAAAAAAATTGTTTTATAAATCTAAAATCACTCAATTTTGATAAATGAATTATGGAATGTTATCTAAGAGAGTTTATAAAGCAAGTTGTTATAAGAGAGAAATAGAATTTATAAACATTTTTTTTATAAATTCGAAATCAATTGAAATTGATAAATTAAATATAGAAGATTATTTAAAGAAGATATATTCGCGTTTTTGGATAGCGAATTTTTATTTGAAATAAATGTGTAGTAAAGTTTGAAATTTGGTTAAGTGAAGTATATTCACGATTTTGGACAGTGAATATATTTTTGAAGTAGAATGGATATGGTTTTGGGAAAGCGATATTATAAAAATGAAGTAACTGTTTTAAAAGATGTTTTAAAACGTGTTAAGTATCGAATACATAGATTTCAACATTTATTGTTGAAATAGACGTTTTCGAGAAAAATAAGGAAATGGTAGACTATAACACTGTTGTTATAGTAAATGATTTCCGAAAGGAAATATTTTTTATGTAGTATTGGGATTTATATATCTATTTTAATTTCGAATCCCTATACTAGTGATTTTGAGTCGTCGTGACGATGTTTTACGCAACATTCGTTTTGACTCAAATAGATGTTAACATTTATGATTTCCTTAAAGAATGAATATATACTTAATATTGATTTAAGTATATCGAATATTTTCCAAGTGTTGGAAATAAATGATTTGTGAAATACTTATTTTTAAATAAGTATGGAAATGCTTTCCAATATGAAATGAACTGTTTTGAGATTTTATCTTCAAAGATAAAATAAGATGTGGAAATTGATTTGAAATTGTTTTCAAATGGTTAAGTGTGGAAATTTTATATCTAGTAAAGATATTTTGGAAGATTAAATAATTTGGAAAATTATTTGGAATCTGATGATGTTGCGCGTCTTTATTGATAGTTAAATAACCGACTATCAATAATTACCTTGAATGGTATTTGTTGTGAATTGGATGAATTTGAATGCCACACTTATTTTTAAATAAGCGCTCACTATTCGGGTTAGCCGGGAAAGGACCATGGGGTCGTATAACCCACTCCGAATATGTGATACGTCGTTATGAAGTGCATTTGAAGACCGGTGTTGAAGACCGGATATTTTTGAAAACGGAAGGATTACCGTCGAGTTACTCTACATCGGCTGATCTCCGGTTTAGAGGTTTTATCACCCTTAGTGACGGGAAGTCCGGACGTGATTAGAAAATTATCCGGAAATGCAAGGGCTTCGTGAGAAGTGCCTTCGGTTCTGTTCGATCCCGGAACAGACTTGTATGGATTGTGTGTCTGACGTTACAATTTGAGATATAAAGCTGATTTCTTTCAAATACATTTCTGTTGGTGGCGGAGAATTTATTCTCTTAGCTTAACACCCTTCTCTGAGACGTACGAGCTCAAAGGTTATGTAGTTGAAATTTATCAGCGATATATCCCAATTTGGTAACGTGGCATACTGAGTGTTGCTGTGAAATGATCAGTGTTTGATCATTTGCGATATGATCATTTGTTTGATCTTATATCTTTGTGATCATAGGTTGATCATTTTGTTTGACCCGAAGCAGGGCTTTGTAGAAAGCGTAGCTTTGTGGACGAGACTTCGACGAGCCTCACACCCCGGAAATGGTCGAAACAGGAAGGATGCGGCAAGGTTCTAGGGAGTAGCGCCCCTTAGTGTATGTCATTCCTTCTGGATAAAGGTGGTATCATGGTATGGAGCCCAGATACTTAACCTCTGTGGTTGCTGCAAATTTATTACTTTGTGGTTGTTGCGAATCGGGGATCCTCGGGAAGATCGGTGACGATCGGGGGATGGCATACGCGTGTCAGTAGTTACCTATTTTTGCAGAGGTAACCCGGCCTTGTGTTGGCAGAGATCCGGTTAGGTTCTCGGGTCGTCTATTCCAGGGACGTACCCATCGTGGATAGGAAGTTCCTTAGCCTGACCATTTGTTGGAAATCCAAAGAAACAATACGAGCCTTTACGATTTCAATTGTATAACCTGTCTCCTCAGGAGGCAGCTATAGCAGGCATAATATAATGGTACCTATGCTGGCTAAGATTTATATTATACTTTCGAAATGTTTTCCACTATGCACTAATAATAATATCCAAAGGAATTTGATTTTTGCGTAGTAAGCATCTTTGACTATCATAAGAAGAAATCTCCTCCAAGTCTGCGTTTGCATTGTGTGTGTGGCGGGAGGTCTTATGGTAGTTTCATTTTCCAAAAGCATTGCGAATTGACTTTAAAATGCTCTGCTATTTATTTTAAAGAATAACTGTTTTACGATCTCACACCAGTCACCATGACTGACTCGGAGTTTATTGTTCCCTTCTAAACTCTGGGTGCCCACAAATTTTCCACACGGGCAGCCTAGAGTTATGTTATCAGGATAGTCTGGATATTCTGGAGCTTTGGAGATAAGATGGATGGCGAGACGTAGTATTTGTATCTGATAGTATTTATCCCACTGTGTATCCTGTATGAGGACAAGTTATATAACTGTCCATTGTTGTATATTGACTATGATTGATGTATGTATAAACTGATATAGTTCTTTGTTTTAAAAGACTATTGATTATCTATTATATGTTATTCCGCTGCGATGTGTAAGATTCTGATATTGTTTTCTGTGCTCTTGTTCTCTGTTGTTTCTTCTTTCTCTTTTCTTCTTTTCTTCTTCTTCTACCTATTTCTTCTTTCTAAAACCCTCACTATTGGAGTTTCCGGCACTCGATTTCTCGGCAGTCGATAAAGTGAGTATCGATGTCGAATTTTCGAAAGTCGAAAATTTCGGTATGTGACAATCATTATCATCGTTATGTGTATATGCCAATTCATGAAAAATAAACTAACCCAGAGAGTGCATGTTATGATATGAAAGTTTATGCTAAGCTAAACTAGTGGAACTAATACTATAATTAATAAAGTATTGTTTAATGTCTAATTTTCTTATGAGAGAGTTTTCTCCTCGCACATTCCATACTAAAAGAGACATAATTAATCTTCTAATCCACTTCTAACAGTAGAGCTACTTGGAGTAGTAGAGTTAACCTTGCTTCTCTTTGGTCTTTTTGATTTGGACTTGAGTTGGGGTGCATATTTTCCCGTATGGGGTTACCAACAACATCAGTAAACTAGTTGCCTTGATTCAAATATTGCTTCATCGCTTCTTATTTTCCTTTTAACCATTGTTTATCTAAAAATTTGGTTTCTTGATTATTTTTGTCTTCACATTCCTCATGTTTGTTTACTTTATTACTTGTGTCTTTTTTTGGTGACTGAATTACTGGCTCTTGTATTGCATCGTGGAGTGAAGCATGGTTTGTGGATGGAGTCTCCATGCACATTGAGTGTCTTTGAATATTAGTATCAGTTACAAAACTAGAGAAGGGATCATCTAAACTCTGCATCTGTACATTTAGGCATTTAGGGAGAGGGTTTTAATCTTTCATTATTTCTAAGTTTGCTTGATTATTATGTTGTATTAAACCTGATGGATTTGGACATTTGAATTATATTATTATATTCTTTCATATCATCAAATTCTTTTTCGTTCTATATGCATCCAGAAATATTTTTAGTGTTACCTGTAGTTTCTTGTGATTTTTTTTGAGAAAACCATTTTCCTTCTTTGTCGATCTCTATATTTCCAAATTTACTATAGTTATTTGTATTCTACTTTAGGAACCATATTTTCTCAAAGAAACAAAAAAAATTTGAGCAACCAAATCTTTTACAATTTCGACATATATTTAGTTTTCACTCATATTTTACACTTTGAACATATACTTTACCATTTTCTTCAATAATGCCTACTTCATTTGGAAAGGTGAAATCACTACCAATTTAAATAATAACACATGCAAATGAAAACCTAACCAAACCTTGAGTGAAATAATCCATTCTAATAAGTTTTCTAAGTACAAAATTAATTCTACTTATTCCTTTCTTTGATCACAAATATAGTTTTTAAATGGATAATGACCCAAACCAAAATAGTTTATAAGAATTCTTTTAAGTTAAGCTGTAGGGTTTTTCTCTTCAACATAACTAGTCTCCCATCGTAAAAGTAAGGTCCCCTTCAAGGACTTGATCAAGCTCTAGCTTATTATCATATTTAATCACAAAGAAACCATTCTCTTTTGAGTATATTTGAAATTCACCTTCTGGCTTCCATACTCTCTCAATGTATGCCTTAATCTATAAATAGTATGGCCTTGAACTACCACATAAATAACTATTGAGTTTGCTCATTACTTCTTTGCCGAATTAATTGCGAATCAATCTTTAATTGCTGAGTCAATCATTTTTGAACGTCGTTTGGCTTAAAATCGATAGGTTGATAGATTTATAGAGGAGAAGGTACTAGGAACTAATCTTGCATGATTATGTCCTTCCAATTGCAAAATGAAAGTCGAAAACCTTATGGTGGTTGCATCTTTGTTTTGGACGCATGGTAGATATAAAGCATTATTAGAAAAGCCATCATTGATTGTTCGTGAATTTTGAATTTGAGATGACATGGAATCAGTTTGATGAGTTTTATCATTTTTGCTACATAACGCACATATTGTGAGCTTTGATCTGACTGTAGTTGATCGACCAGATTCTGCAAATTAAGGAAAATTTGGTTGGGAGAATAAATCAGAGGAGATGGAGATGAATTTTCTTTCATGTCAAATGAATAGTCTCATTTGAAATCTCTATTTATATTATAAATGTTAAGAACTAGTATTATCAACATTATAAATGAGATAGGTATAATCTCTTGACATCACATGTCTCGACATCCAATGTATACTCCCTTACATCTATATGAGTTTTAATTAATTTAGACCTCCTTTTTCTTTATACATTATATATATATTATAATATTTATAATTCATTAACATAATATGTAGTTCTTTATTAATTAAACTTTTTAATGAATTAAAATATAACATTTATATTTATAAATTTTTTAAAACAATTCTAAAATTTCAATAGCTCTTTATAAAAAATTTAATTATTTTTTAAAATGAAAAAAGCAAGTTTAATTTATAATATTTGGCTTATTTGAATCAACCTAAGGCATAAAACGCTGTTGAGCCTTCCACTATGGCATACCCTTGGAATGGATCGCTTCGACCAGCCAGGTAAATGCCAGAGACAGGAGGTTTTCCATTCGTAAGAATGTTTCATAATTAGAGTAGCTTTCTTATTAAACACCTTTTCCTTGGACACATATCCAATTGGATATTCCAAGCGTCTGCCTTACATGCTGGTTAACTATTCATGTGAACACAATGTCGGCTCTGATGCCATTGTTGGTTTAGGTGCATTGGCAGCTACATAAAAGGGGGATTTTCAAAAAAATCCTTTTATTAATTTGCACTCGATCTTATTTTTTGTTTACATGAATAACTTGTTTAAACTAATTCGTGTTTCAATATGCCAAATCTCTACCTAAATAACACCGGAACAAGAACTCATCTATTTCATTGCAATTATGGACTATGAGAGAGTTTCCTTAATGCACAAGTATTGTATGATTGGAAACCACAAATTTATGCATATTGCAAAAAAATGTCATGATTCGATCAAATGTGAGAAGCCATATACTTGGAGCAAGTAGTTAATGGAAATAAAGCTTGGCATGCAAATAATTATGTAGGCGTTGACCATAGGAAAATAATAGCAACCAAAGAAGCAACCGGATCAAAAAATTCTAATGCCATAAAATAGGGCCGAATCAAATATGGATGAAGAAAAACGCCACTATCATTGCCCAATCTTTATACTTGAAGTTTCCAATCATAAGCAATTGAATAATGACAACATACATGATGAGATAATCAATACAACAATCAAGGTCTCAAGTAATAATGAGGAATCTTCTCCTTCAGCCACGCGTCTAGTAAAGTTAAATGCATATGTCGAATTCCCAACGTGCCATAATCTAGAAATCGAGCAAGTCTCCCCCGCGTTAATCACTGAAGCCTCATAGAATCTTAATGTCTCCTCAACTCCTACCCACCCCACTCATCCTTTGAAGCCCCGTCCAATCAAACAACTTCACCTCATGAAATACTATCCAACCCCTCACCATGCAACCTATCAAATGAAATCACCATCTCACCCCTCTACAAAGTAGAAATCCATTTAAAATCTTATCTCATATTGTTGACGAGGTAATTATTTTATCGACAACTAATTTATCAAATGCAGCAATGCCTTCTTCAAAGCAATCAAGTAATGGTAACGAACAACCTTCTGAAGCACTTTGCAACCAAACAAACTTTCAAAACCCTTATGATCATCCTAAGCCACGTAAAACATCACGACCTATGTGCATGAAACTCATGCACACGCTTTAGCTTCAAGTGCAAACCTCCAAAGCATAACCCCTGTCCATGAAATCGAACCTCTTGCTTAATTACCGAAAACAACTCCTATTGCAATATCTCACTCACCATGCATAAAAATTCTCATCAACGGGCTAATGCAAGATAAACAATAACTAAAACACCAAATAGTCCCACCGTATTTGAAAAAAGATCCACTCCTCAAGCCCACCATCCAATCAAACCTCTAAAAGAATTACAACCACACCATTCTCATCCTCACATTAACCAGATCTCTCAAGCACCCAAACACTTCTTCATAAAAACAACCATGAGATCCAAGAATACCAATCAATACCACTTCAAACAATTTAAGCAACCAAAACTTTAAATGAAACCATAACCTCATCTCCTCACATTAACTTAGCCCCAAGTACATCTTAAAATTCATCCTCCTAACCTTACTCATGGTAACCACTTCCCTCCGCCAACAAGCTAAGCCTTTAAATAGGAAAAGGAAAAGTAAGAATTTTTTTTGTAGGACTCCATTGTCAAATAACGATCTCAACTGTAGCATAGAGCATAACCAATATCAAACAACACCTATTTCTGATATGATGAATGAAAGCCTCTCCCCACCATCGTCAAGATACATAAGAAGCCAACCGGCCCCACTTTTGGCATCCCACGGTATTTAACGATGAACAAAATTTCATACCGGAACATCAGACGGGTTCATCTACCAAGCAACTTGAGCTTAAGAAACTCATAAAAGACATTCAAACATGTGTCTTTTGCATTGCTAAAACTAAGTTAATCATAAACTAACCCTGCATGCTGCCAAGTACATAGCACCAACATGGTTGCTTGATCACAATCTTGATCAAGCATTATATAGAAGGCTTCTTTCTAACGAATCTCACTTCATTTTCTCTAATCAAAGCTTCTTCTAACCAATTCTAACACTTCTATGCCTACCATTCCCCTACCAACACAAACTTTCAACTAACATGTATGTATGCACAGAACCATCCAGAAACAAGACTCTTTCCTAAACCACCTCACTATAGTAAAAAAAACTCTGAAACATAGATAATCACTGGAGACTTCAATTGTATGCATTTTTCTAGCCAATAACTAGGTGGTAAGTCACTCAGCCTTATAGATATTGCTCCCCTCATCCAATCCCTCATAGAAATTAAATTGAATCCCATTCAAACCTCAGGACCCCTATATGCATGGAATAACAAAAGTAGGTTAGGCGCAAAAAACTTACGCAAGCCAAACCACTCCTTTTCAAATCTTCAAGCAATAACCCGCTGGCTAGGCCTCTACTACATATCATCCTCCTTCCCTTAATCTCAAATCAGAACACTCTTCGACTCGCACGGAGGATGAAGTAATCTACGAGAATCCTTCTTTTTATTTTTTTAACTATTGGCTAAAGCTCAAGGACTTAACTTAATTTGGATATAGGTATGGAGCATAATATATCAAGGAAATTCTATCAACTATATTCAATACAAACCGAAGCAATTTCAAACAAAATTCAAGCAATGGTCAGTTGAAATTATGGCAGTGGCTCAAAACTTTCTTCCAATATCATAGTTCAACTTGTATAAGCGCAACAGAATCTCAACAGTAGTAATCCCCTTAATACTATCCTATTTAAGCTTGCATATGAAATTTGTTTTAAACTTTGGTACGTAGTATAATTAGAAGCTGAAATGGCAAAGCAAAAATTAATGCTAAGGTATGAGAAGGAGGCTGAAAGATAGACAAAGCATTACCACTGCTCACTCAATATTAAGTTATCAAGGGACATAATACATAACATTGAGGACAAGGAAGGCATCGTTCATACACCATTGATACCATAAATAATGCTTTTATTGACAAACTTCTCTCCACAACTCATAATCCTAATACACACTTTCCTGACCTTAAACCATTATATGAAACAAACCTTCTGTAATACGGCAAAATTTTAGATAAGGCTTAAATAATAATAATAATAAATAAATTTGAAAATGAATTGGAGGATATTTTGGTAAGTGTTTATGCCAAAAGTGGTCACAAACCCCAGAAGTAATGAAAGCACCAGTGTTTACACACAGATCCACAATATCCAAAAACAGATCTCAGATCCAGATAAAGTAGAGAATAAAAATGAAGAAATAGCAAAATTAAAATGTAAGAAAGCAAGAAAGAACACAAGATTTATAGTGGTTCGGCTATCTCCAGCCTACGTCCACTTTGATTCAATCCTTTTATTCCTTTTGTATTGAGATTAAAATTACAAGCCTTTGAACATCAACCAACAAAATAGCAAAGCTTCGGCATAAAGAGCAGAAGAAGATCCTCTTTTAGTTGCCATAGGACCGCTATTTATAGGGGCAGATCCAAAAATATCCGCCTCAAAACCTGGAATATCTTTTCTCTTGCGCAGGTGGGCCCGCCAGATCGATCCAGAGTGATTTTTGGATCGACCCAAGTACAATTTGTATCGATCCAAAAATGGTCCAAACAAGCCAAGGTCGATCGTGTACGTCCCCAAGTGAACAAGAAAGCTCCTGTGAAAATTTCATAGCATTTGAACTTGTAGAATGAGAGTTATGATCTATCCAAATTTGCATTTGCGAGTAGGCTGGAACCTTTGTATCATCGACCAGTGCATATCCATCGCCTTTGCCTCCATTATTTCGTATCCATTCCTCTATTCGTATCGATCCCTGAATGCTTGCCTTTCATATCCATCACATGTGCCTTTGTTCGTATCCATCAACTTGGCTCCATCGATTCGTATTGATCAATGATCCACTGTAACGACCTGGATTTTTCGATATTTAACTTGCAATATTTAAATGATTTTAAATATTGGATTTGGAATTTATAATTTAGTTAGAAATATTTAAAAAAATGAAATTTTCAAACGATTTCATAAATTTTGGAAATCGTCGATTTAATCGATGCGTTAAAATAGCGATCGGGGGCACAGTCTCGGAATTCGACGAAACCCGTTATGTTAGATCCGTAATAGTGTATTATTATCGTATTTCAAATTTCATAGTGTTTGGATTTACCATGTGGTCGTACGATTTGAAAACGCATGGAAATAATTTAATCGAATTTAATTTAAATAGTCGATTTAAAAAGCTATCTTCCGCATACGATCGAATTAGGCTACGGAACTTGTTCCATTGGGTTTGGAATAGCGGTATAACATTATAAACGCCAGGCGGCACATGTGACGCCCCACCTCTATGGTCACGCTAGCCAAGAATGCTACTAGGTAATTGTAACGACTCGACTTTTCGACGCTCAAAAATCGACATTAATACGTCCACTGTATCAACTGCCGAGCAATCGAATGCCGGAAAACCGAATTGTTATGGATAAAAAGAAGAGGTAGAAGAAAACAGAAGGAAAAGAAAGAAGAAACAACAGAAATAGAAACAATATCAGAATCTCACATATCGTAGCGGAACAACATATAATAGATAAATGAATAATCTTTAAAACAAAGAACTATATCATTTTATACATTACATCATCATCAGAGTTTACAGCAACAATATACAACACAACTGGACAGTTATATAAACTTGTACTCATACAGAATACACAGTGGAATAATAATATCGTATACAAGTGATACGTCTCGCCATCCAGCTCGCCACTGAGCTCCACAGCATCTCCTGAATCCAGAATGACCTGATAACCTGACTGTAGACTGCCCGTGTGGAAATTGGTGGGCACCCAGAGTTTAGGAAGGAAACAATAAACTCCAGGTCAGTCATGGTGACTGGTGTGAGAACTAAAACTGTAGCGATCACGGATTTTTCGCGCTCGAAAATCGACATCCATACTTTACATCGTACTCGAATGCCGTAGATTCGACCGTTCAAATCCGAGTCGCCGGAGCTTATAACAACATTAAGTAAACAACACATCGGAATAAAAAGAATAATACATTGATATACAATATCTGATACAACAGAGTGATACAATGAATATCAATATACATCAGAGATATGATACAACAAATAGCAGCGGAAAAGAAAATGATAACATCAGCAGCGGATAATCTCCATCTTCAAAGCGCCAATCCAAAAATAGCTTGAACTCTCAATAACGATGCACAAAGATAAGCAAGTGCAGTCCATATCCAAAGACTGAACTAGCTCCAGAAAATCTACTAATCCTGACTATCTGAAAAACCAAACTCTAGACTGCTCGTGTAGAAAAATTTTGAGCACCCAGAGTTTAGGAAAGAAACAATAAACTCCGGATCAGTCATGGGACTG
Organism: Allium fistulosum; assembly: GCA_030737815.1. Classification (NCBI taxonomy): domain Eukaryota; kingdom Viridiplantae; phylum Streptophyta; class Magnoliopsida; order Asparagales; family Amaryllidaceae; genus Allium; species Allium fistulosum. The sequence continues at coordinate 927,388,225 of CM060906.1, forward strand.
GTGTGAGCAACAAAAACAGTTTATCTTTAAAAACAAATAGCAGAGAATTTTAAAGTCAATTCGCAATGCTTTTAGAAAATGAAACTACCATAAGACCTCCCGCCACACACACAATGCAAACGCAGAATTGGAGGAGATTTCTTCTTATGATAGTCAAAGATGTTTACTACGCGAAATCAAATCATTTTTGATATTATTATTAGTGCATAGTGTAGAAAACATTTCGAAAGTAGAATATAAATCTTAGCCAGCATAGGTACCATTATATTATGCCTACTATAGCTACCATATTAGATGGTAGGTTCTACAACTAATACCGTACAAAGTTCATATTGGAAGATGGATTTCCAACAAATGGTCAGGCTAAGGAACTTCCTATGCCACGAAGGAACGCCTCTGGAATGACGTCCCGAGAACCTAACCGGATCTCTGCCAACACAAGGCCGGGTTACCTCTGCAAAAATAGGTAACTACTGACACGCATATGCCATCCCCCGATCGTAACCGATCTTCCCGAGGATCCTCGATTTCCAACAACCACATAATAAGCAGTATCAACATAGGTTAAGTATCTGGGCTCCATACCATGATACCACCTCTATCCAGAAGGAATGACATACACTAAGGGGCGCTACTCCCTAGAACCTTGCCGCATCCTTCCTGTTTTGACCATTTCCGGGGTGTGAGGCTACACGAAGTCTCGTCCACAAAGCTACGCTTTGTCACAAAGCCATGCTTCGGGTCAAACAAATGATCAAAGTAATGATCACAAAGATAAATGATCAAACAAATGATCATATCACAAATGATCAAACAATGATCATTTCACAGCAACACTCAGCATGTCACATTACCAAATTGGGAATATATCGCTGATAAATTTCAACTACATAACCTATGAGCTCGTACGTCTCAGAGAAGGGTGTTAAGCTAAGAGAATAAATTCTCCGCCACCAAACAAAAATGTATTTGAAAGAAATCGGCTTTATATCTCAAAGTGTAATGTCAGACATGTAACCATACAAGTCTGTTCCGGGTTCGAACAGAACCGAAGGCACTTCTTACGAAGCCCTTGCAATTCCGGGTATTCATAATCTCGATCGGATTTCCCATCACTTAGGGGATCTCTATATCAGGAGCGACCTAGTGCAGAGACAATCGATAGGTTATCCTAACGTTCTCGCAAATACTCGGTCTTCAACACCGGTCTTCAAATGCTATCCATATACGACGTATCACTTATTCGGAATGGGTTATGCGACACAAAGGTCCTCTCCCGACTGAACCGAATAGTGATCGTAATATTCAAAAACAAATGGATATTGGGATTTCAGTTAAGTCACCACTTAAACCCAAACTTTCTTTTCAAATGGTTTAACAAATTACCATTTTAATCTTTTTAAACAAAAAGATTCAATTCACAAAGTTCACTTAATTTCACAAAGATTCATTCACAGATTTTCCAAATCGATTTCCATTTCAATTTAATTAATTCGTTAAATCTTTAAATCAAGGATTTAACTAATAGCTTTCAAAACAATTTCATTTCGAATGGGTTAAACAAAACATCATTTTAAATCTGTTAAAAATAAACAGATTTAATTCATAGCTTTCAAAAAGAATTCATTCATAACTTGGAAAATCCATTTTTCAATTCAATCTTGAAATTCCTTTACCTAAATTAGAATTTCATTTCTTATTTGAAAGCTTTTATTCCTTTGAAAACAACCAGTTTCATTTCAGAAAATCTGATTCATTTATACGAGTTAAGGTTCTTGGGTTAAATCCAAATTCTCAAAATTATGCTTTTAAATGGTTTAGATTCATACAACACATTTATATCATCTTTAATCCCTAGTTTCAAATCATAGGATTCAATTTCAAACTTGAATTCAAATTTAAATCAAATTATTTAAATTTTCAAAACTCGATTAAGTTATTCAAAATAACTTTTATCTTTGAAATTCCATTTCAAAAACTTTTCATTTTAAACCCAAATTTCCAATTTCAAAATCATATTGAAAATTAAAATTTCCATTTTAAAAACATCAAATTAAAATTATCTACGACTTAACCGATTTCCACGTGAAATCCATATTTGTGTGTGTAACAGTCTGGTCTAGGGGTTTAACACAATAGTGCAACATCATACAATCATCACAGATCAGAATACAGAAATATAGTTGATAAGCGGTATTAACTATCACGCTTATCGTTCATTCACAGATTACAGATATATATACAGATAAGTAAACTACATATCACAACATAAATCAGGATGTATCACAAAGCATCATATATCAGGGATATCAAACAATTCACATTCAATAGAATCCCAACATTCATAGGTAAGATCAGTTAATACCTGATTATAATTAATTTATACCAGATTAATTACTTATGAATAAACTACAAATCTTGGTTAATTATTCATTAATTAATTATAAAACATTTTAATTAATTAACCTTTAATCATTTATTAATTAACCTTTAATTATTAATTAATTATCCTTTAATCAATAAATTAATTAACCTTTAATTTTAATTAATTCTTTGATTAATTATTCTTAATTAATTACAGTAATTAATTAATTAATCCTTAATTAATCTCTTTAGATTTATCATTTCTTATTCATAAATTAATTAATAAAACCAAGTTATTAATCAATAAAACTCAATTACAAACTAAGTACTTCTTAATTACAAATTAATCAACCTTTAAATTTCTTAGTTAATAAATTTCCAATTCATTAATCTCTAATTATTAGTTAATCAATCGTAATCATTAGTTAATTAAATTAATTAATTATTCTTAATTAATCTCTTTAATCAATCCTTTATCCTTAATTAATTAAATTTATTAATTATACTTAATATTTTCTTAATTAACTTAATTAATCTCAATCATTAAACCTTAATTATCCTTAAGATAAGACATTGTCTTATACTGATCTAATTATCATTATAAATTAAAATTGATTACCCATTAATACTCGTTAATTTATCCAAACATTTATTAACCATCCTAATTAACTTAATAATTTATGGATTACAAATCAAATTCTAATCTTAACTTAAGTTTATATTTAAACTTCTGTTTTTAAAACTTGTTTAAGTTAACTTCCATTTATTTCCAAACTAAAATACATACTAAGTTTTACAGTATATTAAAATTTAATGAAAAATTGTTTTCTTAATGTTACCTCTAAAATGCAATACCGCTGGTTGGAAACAAACCCGAGTACTACCCCTAAAACCCGAGGAAAGCACGATAATTTCTCGAGTTTTCCCCAGCGTTCTCCTGTGTATAAATAACATCTGGAAACCCATTCTTGCACACAATAAAACTCGAAGCCAACGCTTAATCTACTCGAGCACGACACGAGAGGAACTCGAACCACTTCAAGTCAACGTCTTCATCTCCAAACCCAGAAAGCTCAGATGCACACTTTAGCCGCCGTGCACGTGCACCATAGTTCGCCGTTGCTCTGGCCACTCCTGTCAATGTCGACAAGTCTTCCATGACCTACCCCATCACCTCGATCACCCAGCACCCATCGTTTCATCCCAAATCGAAATCGAGCTATCAGACTCGAACTAGAAACCAACTTCATCAATGAAATCGCCTCGCGCCACTGATCCCCACCACCGGAACTCACGCGCACTGAACCAAAGCTTCGATACTCACTCACGATCCTCCTCCCGTTGGTCCGATCCCCTGAATCACGTTGACCACCACGAACCACCTCCATATACCTCATCGACAAAACTGGGTTGTTAAACCCTAAAATTTCTTCGTCCGGCCATCATAGCATTCGAGAATTTTAGTGACCATTTTTCTGGTGATCACTAAACCTCCGACCACCTTCAGCTTTGGCCTCGACGAACACCTCGTCGTGAATTGTCGGAAATTGACCAAATTAGCAACTCATATCAATTGACCAATTCTCACAACCCATACTCTTAAAAATCTAAATTTTCTGACCAAAAATCATCACTTACCAATTCAAAACAGCTTATCTAATCAAAACTCAAAAATAAATCATTTGATTTTCTGACAAATATTGTTCATCACTGTGATATTTAAATTTCAAAATAGTTTCTAAATATTCCTTCTTGGAACCATTTTTAAAATTCAAATTGTAACATTATAAACAACTTTCATTCAGACATTATAATCAAATTTTTGTTATACGAAGAGATACGAAATTTTTCTCAAATTTTGAAGTTCTGTTACTTAACAGAACCATATATATTGTTTCCTGGAGATTTGACCAGGCAACTAGCGCTCGGCATCTCTGACTGTCCGGCATCCAGCAGTGTTCGGCGACACACTTGGCATCTCAGACTGTCCGGCATCCAGCAGTGTTCGGCGATGCACTTGGCATCTAGGAGTATTCGGCGAAGTACACAGCATCCATAGTGTCCGGCATCCAGCAGTGTTCGGCGAAGTACACAGCATCCATAGTGTCCGGCATCCAGCAATGTTCGGCGTCAACTTGCACTCGGCGACAACCAATGCTCAGCGCTAGCGTTCGGCATCATTAGAACTCGGTGATAGGAGAACTCGGCATCAAGAGCGCTCGGCATTCCAAGGTACTCGGCATAGTACTCGGCAACAGGAGTACTCGGCATCCCATGGTGTTCGGCGTAGTACTCGGCAACAGGATTACTCGGCATCCCATGGTACTCGGCATCAACCAACGCTCGGCGTCAAGACTGCTCGGCATACGAGAGTGCTCGGCATCAAGACTACTCGATAGTGTCTGGAATACTCGGCAACAGGAGTACTCGGCATCCCAAGGTACTCAGCATAGTACTCGGCAACAGGAGTACTCGGCATCCCATGGTGTTCGGCGTAGTACTCGACATCCGGAAGACATTCAGTATGCACAACTACTCAAGATACCGGTATCGTTCGGCCTGCATACACCTTTCATTTAAGAGCTTGAGATGGAGGCACGTTCGGCCTCAACAGACAACCATCCTACACTTCCCACGACACCAACACACCGTTCGGCATGGAAAGAATGGTTCGGCGTAGCGGCGTTCGGCGAACCTTGCTCGGCGTACAGCGACCACTATACTCGGGCTGGAGTGTTCGGCCATCAGCCCACTTGGGAAGTCCAGCCCATCTTTGTCTATAAATAGAGGGGCAGGGTCACAATGGAAAGGATCCTTTTTTGGAGAGAGAATACGGGGAGACTCTGCCATTTTCAAGACTCATCTTCTCTACTTAAACAACTTCATTCAAGCATTTGATTCACGAATTGTATTTGTAATCAACTATAAAGAAGATCAATAAAGTTTAACCTCAAAGTGGACGTAGGCAATTACGCTGAACCACTATAAATTTGGTGTTCTTACTTTCTGCATTTAAATTAGCATTGTCTTCTCTGTTTAATTTACTTTCATCACTTATATCTCTACACAATCTTTCTGAACGAGGTTAGTGACCAATTTTGGTGCTAACACTTTGGTGCTTTCACTGAGAATTGAATTCTCAGACCTCAAGGATCTGCTTTGAAGCTACTGGATTGAACAAATCCCCCAAAGAAGATCCGACTCACTGATAGGACATCCGTTGATTCTACTCAGAGTTCATACCAATAACTCTACAATGGCAAGACCACGTACCAGGTCAGCTTCTCACAATGCGGATGCCCACGAGACTGCTAGCGTGGAACAAGCAGGGCCTAGCAATCAACCAGCAATTCCAAATACAGGAGTTGCCACTCAGGACCAAACTCCAGTTGTCACCAGAATAGAGTTCAACGACTTGATGAGAGAGCTCAGGGAAAGTAGGAGACAACTAGGAGAGCAGATGCAAGCCAATGCCAACCTGATGGCACAACTTACTCAACAGCAGCAACAGAATGCTGTGGGCAATCCCGCTGCTTACTCCTCATCTAACAGCTCTACTTCCTCTGATGAACCTCCTAGGCGCAGACACCGTAAGACTGATGCTGCGCGAGCAGATGCTGCTGTTCGAACAGCTGGAGACCGCGACCAAGCAAGAGCTGGAAGCTTCAGGACCGGGATACAGATGGAAGATAGAGGACCAGATCATCAAAATGCTAACGATGTCGAACCTCAAGATGCACGATTGGCAGATCGCCAAGAGAGGAGGCATCAGCATGGACAGGCGCGTAGAACAGACTCCAACCTTCCGCCTTCCATACAGACACCCAATATGACAGCCATGATCAGGCAACTGATGAAAGAGAATCAGGGCTTATCAAATGATGACTGGGGAGTGTCAAGAAGTCATACTCCGTTCACGGATGTTGTGTTGCAAGCGGCGTACCCCAGGAAGTTTAGTATGCCTACTATTCCTGCATATGAAGGAAAGACTGACCCTAGACAACATGTCATGAGGTACGAATGGATGATGGATTCAGCCAGAGCGAATGATGCCACCAAGTGTAGGTGCTTTCCGATTACTCTATCTGGGATCGCTACTATGTGGTTCACCCGACTTCCTCCGCGATCCGTATCAAATTTCGAGGAGTTGGCAAAGAAGTTTATTGAGCAGTTCAGGATACACACTACGCGCCCAAAGGACGTGATGTCTCTGTCAAGTGTAATCCAAAATCCTGGGGAATCGTTGAAGGAATATTTGCAAAGATTCCACGTGGCAGCAACTGAAGTTAGTAATCCCAATGACCATGCAATTTTGATGGCTGTAATGAGAGGTGTGGATCCAGACTCTGAGTTTGGAGACTAGCTGGCAGGAAAACCTCCAGCTACGCTAGAGCGTTTCTACTCTAAGGCACAATAGTTCATAAGAAGAGAGGAAGCTAGGTGGGTACGACAAGATAAGGCGCCAGGGCCTGTCCAAGAGTCAATAAAGAGCAACATCGCTGTGAAGCAATCGGGAGACAACTCGGGAAAGGTCCAAGTCAACGTCCAGAACAAACCTGGGCAACCCAAGGAGTCCGGAGGAAGGAGTCAAGGGAAAAGAAAAGAAGCAGGAAAGTGGAAGTCGAGAATTCCAAGGTATAGCGAGTACACTCCGCTAAACGCCCCACTTGAAAACATTTACCTATCCACCTGCAATACTTTTCAGTACAGAAAACCACGTCCAAAAGAATCAACTGAAGAACAGAAGCGGACCGGGAAATATTGTCGCTTCCATGAGACTTTTGGACACAATACGGAAGAATGTAGACACTTGCACGACGCTATCGAGAAGTTGATCAGGCAGAAGAAATTGCAAGAATTTGTGAAGGATCCACAAGAAGGGGGACAGGGAACGTCCAACCCAGGTCGTGCACCAGCTCCACGTCATCCCGAGGAGCCTGCCCGGACCGTTGGTAGACTGGTCATAAATACAATTATCGGCGGGCCTCACCCCGCGGATAAGAATTGGCAGGAGATGGAGCGATATGCAAGTTCCTTGAAGCATGTAGATTTTGAGTGTTGTTCGAACATGGAGGACGGAGCCCCTGCTAAGCAGCAGCGCGTAATGACAGACGATATTGTGTTCAGAAGCAGAGACGCTGATCAGGTAGAGGCTCCGACCATCGACCCCATGGTCATATCTGCAACGATCGGACCAGCATACGTAAAAAGAATTCTGATTGATTGTGGAAGTTCAGTCAACATCATCTTCAAGAAGGCCTACGATCAAATGAAGCTAGAAACAAAAGACTTGAAACCATCCAAAGCTCGTATCCACGGCTTTAATGGCGCTGCAACTGATGCAGTGGGATATGTCGAGTTACCAGTTGAACTGGGACAAGGCGAGCGTCGGAGAGTGCGAATTCTACCCTTTGTAGTTTTGGATGTGGACTCTCCGTATAACGTTTTCTTGGGCCGGCCGGCCCTGGCGGAGTTTAGGGCAGCGTTAGCCCCGTGGTGTTTAACTTTGAAGTTCCCGACTGACAAAGGAGTAGGCATTGTTCATGGCGACCAAGCAGCTGGTCGTTCCTGTTATGTGGCCGAGCTCCGAGAGGCCCACCGGAGGGAGAAAGGAAAGGTTGCGGACAATCCCGTCCGCACCCTCAATGCGGATAATTGACAAGTAGTGCCCGAGCCCTGGCTCGGGCATAGTTCTCGGATCTACGGAGATATAGATCCGAGAGACGACGATGAGAAACCCAGGGAAGAGAAGGCGGCACCGGCTGAATTATCAATTGACATTTCAGTTAGCCGTGACGACCCTTCGCGAATACTGAAGATCGGATCACAGCTAGGCCCCGCAATGACTGAAGACCTTAGCAACTTCCTCCGGGCAAACCTTGATGTTTTCGCCTGGACGCATTCTGATATGTGTGGGATTTCTCCCGCCATCACGAGTCATATGTTGAACATAGACCCGAAATACGTCCCAGTCAAGCAAAAAAGGAGAGGAATGGATCCGGAGAGATCCGCCGCTCTTGGAGAGGAGGTGGACAAACTCAAAGCAAATGGGTTCGTCCGCGACGCCCTCTACCCGGAATGGGTCTCCAACCCCGTGCTAGTAAAGAAGGCGAATGGGAAATGGAGGACTTGCGTAGATTATTCCGACTTGAACAAAGCATGCCCTAAGGACAGTTTCCCGTTGCCTAGGATCGATCAGTTGGTCGATTCCACCGCAGGACACGAGTTACTGTCATTCATGGATGCGTACTCAGGATACAACCAAATCCCAATGCATATTCCGGACCAAGAACACACCAGCTTCGTTACAAATGTCGGGCTATATTGCTATGTAGTGATGCCCTTTGGATTGAAGAATGCTGGAGCAACTTACCAACGTCTGGTGAATCGAATGTTCAAGGACCAGCTGGGTAAAACCATGGAAGTCTATGTGGATGACATGCTCGTGAAGTCACGACGGTCAAACGACCACATTCAAGACTTGGCTGAAATGTTCGGCATACTCAGGTTTTATGGCATGAAGATCAACCCGTTGAAGTGTTCTTTCGGCGTTGCATCAGGGAAGTTTTTGGGATTCATCGTCAACGCTAGGGGAATCGAAGCCAACCCAGAAAAGATCCAAGCTATTCGAGATGTACAGGCGCCCAGGACTATAAAGCAGGTACAGAGCTTGAACGGAAAAGTAGCTGCGCTGAGTCGATTTATATCCAAGGCAACTGACAAGTGCATCCCGTTCTTTGACATAATAAAGAAAGGAAAGAGAAATTTTGAATGGACGTCTAGCTGTGAGGAAGCATTCCGGAATCTGGTGAGGCATCTGGAGAGCCCACCAATGCTATCAAAACCAGTTGACCATGAGATGTTGTACGTATACTTGGCTGTATCCCCACATGCGATAAGTGCGGCTTTGGTACGAGAGGAGGATCGAGTCCAAAAGCCGGTGTATTATGTTAGCAAACGTTCAACAGGGGCCGAGAGGAATTACCCTAAAATAGAGAAATTGGCTTATTGCTTGGTGATTGCATCACGAAAGCTTCGCCCGTACTTTCAAGCACATTCAATCGGTGTTTATTCCGATTAACACCTGAGGCAGGTACTCCAACGACCGGAAACTTCTGGAAGATTGCTAAGATGGAACATCGAGTTGAGCTAATTCGATATCGCGTACTTACCACGGAGAGCCATCCGAGGGCAAGCATTAGCAGACTTCATCGCTGAGTTTACCATACCCATCAAATCGGACGATCACGACATCATTCCCCCCGTTCGATGGAAATTATACACTGACGGTGCATCAAACGACCGTTGCTCCGGCGCGGGTGTAGTTCTTGTAACTCCGGAAAACCGATCGATCTGTTATGCCCTGAAGCTCGATTTCCCGGCTACAAATAACGAAGCTGAATATGAAGCACTGATCGCTGGCTTGAAGCTCATCAGGGAACTCGGGATCGAATCAGTCGAAATCTTTTGTGACTCGTAGTTGGTGGTTTACCAAGTACGGGGAGACTACCAAGCAAAGGGACGAAAGCTTGCTCCGTACCTCATTCAGGTCCAAGAACTACTATCAAATCTTGAGCGTTATGACATCTCACGTATCCCGCGCGAACAGAACAAAGAAGCCGACTTATTGGCTAAGTTCGCGAGTACCGACGATGCACAACAAATGGGATTGTATCCCGTCGAAGTCTTGCATGCCCCGAGCATAGACGAAATGAAAGTCGATCGCGTGTTGGGAACAGAAATCGAGAAGGAATCGTGGATAACCCCATTCAAACTGTACCTGACGACCGGGGCTTTACCAGGAAAAAGAAGCGAAAGACGGCAGGTCCTTCGAAAGGCCGCGCGATACATAATGCAGGATGGATCAATGTATCGAAAAGGATTCTCAGTCCCGTTATTACGATGCATCGCTCATGATGAAACAAAGCGAGTCTTGAGAGAGGTTCGCGAAGGGGAATACGGCGACCATACTGGGGGGCAAACGCTAGCAAAGAAGATCCTCCGCTATGGATATTACTGGCCCACCGTAAACCGGGATGCCGCGGACTACGCAAGAAAATGCGACAAGTGCCAAAGATATGCGAAAATCCCGAGGGCTCCATCAACGGAACTCACACAAATGATCAGTCCCTGGCCATTTGCGATCTGGGGAATCGACATAATCGGCTCTTTGCCTCTATCCAAAGGTGGTGCGAAATACGCAATAGTTGCAGTCGACTATTTCACGAAATGGGCTGAGGCAGAACCTTTGGCCACTATCACCTCTAAGAAGGTCATTAACTTCGTTGTACGAAACATAGTATGCCGCTTTGGCCTTCCACGCACCATCATTACAGACAACAGAACGCAATTCGAAAGTAGAGAGTTCAAAGAGTTCTGTTTAAAGTACGGCATCGAGAAAAAGTTCGCCGTTGCACACCCAAAAGCTAACGGACAAGTCGAGGCCGTTAACAAAATAATCAAGTCCATACTGAAGAAGCGTCTGGAGAAGGTTGGAGGCAAGTGGGTAGATGAACTCCGGACATCATTATGGGCATATAGAACTACCCACAAGTCCGCGACCGGCCACACTCCGTTCGCCTTGGCATACGGCTCTGAAGCCGTTATACCCGTGGAACTTGAAGTTCCATCGCATCGAGTGACATACTATGATCCCAAGACGAACCAAAACCTCTTGCTGGAATCACTGGACTGCATCGACGAAAAGCGTGAAGAAGCTGAATTAAGGGCGGCGGCGCACAGACATCGAGTCAAGCGTTACTACGACGGCAGAGTCCGCCCAAGAATCTTTGATGTGGGTGATCTCATTCTGAAATGAGTCTTCCCGGTACCATCACGCATGAATCCCAGCTGGGAAGGTCCATACGCCATTGAACGGAAGCTTGGAGAAGGAACATTCAAGCTAGCGACCGTTGATGGCGCGACACTCCCCCGAGCATGGAACAGTGAACATTTGCGGCACTATTACATTTAGCATGTTTTCCTTTCTTGTTGTAGGCACTGTTGTTTCCTGCATGTTTCCGTTCAATAATGACTTAGTTTCCTTTTAAAGTTGTAATCAAGCAATTTAGTTGATTTTCATTAATAAAGGCTTAAAGCCATATTTTCTATGAAGTTTCTATATCTCTTAATTGGATGATAAATTACATTATCCTGCATGACATACAGACTCGTACGAACGATTCCAAATCTCCGAATCCCCAGAGCGCGGATCGGAGTACTCTAAGTCCCCAGAGCGCGGACTAGAGTATAAACGATTCCAAATCTCCGAATCCCCAGAGCGCGGATCGGAGTACTCTAAGTCCCCAGAGCGCGGACTAGAGTATAAACGATTCCAAATCTTCGAATCCCCAGAGCGCGGATCGGAGTACTCTAAGTCCCCAGAGCGCGGACTAGAGTATAAACGATTCCAAATCTCCGAATCCCCAGAGCGCGGATCGGAGTACTCTAAGTCCCCAGAGCGCGGACTAGAGTATAAACGATTCCAAATCTCCGAATCCCCAGAGCGCGGATCGGAGTACTCTAAGTACCCAGAGTGCGGAGCGGAGTACTCTAAGTCCCCACAGCGCGGACTAGAGTATAAACGATTCCAAATCTCCAAATCCCCAGAGTGCGGAGCGGAGTACTCTAAGTCCCCAGAGCGCGGACTAGAGTATAAACGATTCCAAATCTCCGAATCCCCAGAGCGCGGATCGAAGTACTCTAAGTCCCCAGAGCGCGGACTAGAGTATAAACGATTCTGAATCTCCGAATCCCCAGAGTGCGGAGAGGAGTACTCTAAGTCCCCAGAGAGCGGACTAGAGTATAAACGAATACAAATCCCTGAATCCCCATAGTGCAGAGCGAAGTACTCTAAGTCCCCAGAGAGCGGACTAGAGTATAAACGAATACGAATCTCCAAATCCCCAAAGCACGGATCGGAGTACTCCAAGCCCCCGGAGCGCGGACTAGAGCATAAACAGTCTCAAGTCTCCAAGTCCCCGGAGCACAGTGTCAGCAAATTAGATAAAGACAAGAGAATCATTCAAACAAAAAGAAACTAACTTTTATTCGATAAGTCCAAAATGGGAATACATGATCACTCCTACAAAATTCAGACCTCTATATACAAACTGCAAGCTGTGGAAGATAAAAGCAATTACAAGACTTAAGCAAAAAACTCGTTGAACGAGTGTATCAATTATTTCTTCGACTTCTTCTTTTTGTCTTCCTTCGTTGTTTCCGACGACTCCTCTCCCTCACGCTTTTTCTTGGACTTTTTGCTTGCTAGAGAAACGGAGTCGGGAGTAGGAGACGGAACATCTAGTGGTTTGGACCTGCCCGGGAGAATGATTTTCAAAGGTCTGTTCCGCGGGTCAGTGAGTTCCAGTATTTCAGACTCAACTTTGACTTTAACTTTTCTCTTCTCCTCGTCGGCAAGACGATCCTTCATGCTCATCTCTGAAGTATGCTCAGAGGCGCCAGTGATTTCAATTTCATCGCTTCCTTCGGCAGGAGACGAAGTATCAAGTTTGTCATCATCTAGCGCCCCGATCACTTGAGCGTCTGGACCGGGAGTTACTCCTGCGTGAGCAACGTCGCTTGTTTTCTCTGCTTCCTCCTTGGCGTCATCGCTCCTCGGAGTTGGCTCGGCGTCAGAGCAACCTACACGAAAACATAAGGAATGAGCATTAGAACGAGTAGCCACTGTTGAAAAATGACGGGATCTCTTCAATTTCTAGAGAAAGAAGAATTTCCTACCAGGGTCCGGTTGGCTATCGGTGGCACGAGGGGTTTCACCCTCCAGGATAGGTGACAACACATGAACACCAAGCCCGGGATCTTCGGGATCATAACTAGCATGCTACTCGAATGGATCAAGTGTTGGCCGACCGGCCGATTGAGCAGCGTAAGGAGCGGCAATGTGAGGAGTAGTAGCATCGGCCCCAGACGGGCCAGCTTCGTCATTCTTCTCTTTCGGAGGGGAAGGGCCTTTGCCATAAAGTGCCAATGCTGCGGATAAGTCCGATCGCTCATTCCCCCTTAGGAACTCCTTCACCAAGACATCCTCATCGACCTCGTTGGAGCCCGACTCGACCTTCCTGATCCTTATCAGAGTTTCCCATGCCTCAGCCAGGGATTCGAGGTAGCCGTCACCCAGAAATGTTAAGTCGCGGTGCATAAGGACGCGGGCTCCATACTCAGCGATCAACGGGTCAAACATACTTTTGACCTCTTCCCTGCCGGCTTCTGCGGCCGCCTCGAGGTGAGAATCAAGCTCTTCCACAGCCATTCTTTTGCCCTCTTCACGGGCCTTGTCCTTCATTTTCTCGACCCCGGCGAGTTCGTCATCGAGCTTTGTCTTCAGGAGTCGGGTAGCAACAATCTCATCGCAGTATCGCTGCGATTCTTCTTGAGCGGCTACTTTGTCTTCCTTCTCCTTGGAAAGTAATTCCTTCAGCTCCTTGACTTGAGTAGCAAGTGCGTCCCTTTCCTTTTGGACAGAGTCTTTTTCTAGGGCGAGGGCACCGCTGCGCTGGACTGCTTCGTCAAGCTCTTTTTTGTGAGCCGCCTCTAAACGAGTAACTGCCTCGGCAGTATTTTTTGCGCTTTGTTCAGCGGCTTCTAGCTTTGACTTATACGAAGCGAGCTCTTCGTGTTGGAGTTTGATGATTTTCTTGTCGCTGTCAGCCTCCAGATTCAGACGGTCAATTTCGTGTTGACGCTCAACAGATACTTCCGAAACCTTCTCCACCAAGTGCACAAACGCGTCATGTTGAACATAGACGTCGTTATTGCAGGCAATGGCACTCTGCTTCACATGCCCGGGAATATGATGAATGGCCGGGAGGAACTTCAGACCATCGAAGCAAATTTTTGGAAACTTGGCCTTAAGAACGACCATCTTTTCTACAACAGTTGGGTCCACCGCAGGAGTAGGAGGAGGAGGCTTTGAGAATTCCGTTCTTTTATGTTGTTCTCGAACTTGCCTCGTACTTGATGAACTAGAGTGTTGTTCTCGAGCAGCATCAGACTGATAACCCTTCTGCGAAGACTTCTCTTTATCCGGCTCAGTTGGAGGGCAAAGATCGCGGGACTGGGAAGATTGAGAATGTGCTTTCTTGCGGTGAGACGACTCGCGAGGACGATTGTCCCTATCTTCATAATCACCCCAGTCCCTGCGTCTGCCTGAACCAGAATCCTGTCCAGAGTGATGGAATATAGAATACCCCTGAAGGCGATCAAGTCCGTGAGAGCGGCCCATATCACCTGCAAAGAATGGAGATAACAACGAGTTAAGGAGAATTCACAAGCTAAAAAGACTTGAAGTATATTATGGAATACGCATGTGCGTGTGTGTCCTAGTGTTCCCCCCGACGGACCCGTTCGTTTATCTTTGCTAATCGGAGTGTTGTCTCCTTGAGCCGGGAGTTGAACTCCTACATTGCCTCTAGCGGGTGAAGAGAATTTGAGAGCTTCAGGATCATCGAACCCGTAATTAAGTAAATCATCGGGGATGGACAGGTTGGACAGGCCCCTCAAAGAACTTTCCAGGTGCTGCGAAGAAGCCTCTTTCTCAGGAGGGATAGGCGTAACTTCTGAGGTGCCACCAACTTTCTCCTTTTGAACCGTATATTTCAACTTCTTCTTTCCCTTCGAAGGGGAGGATGATGTCTCAATATCCTGAACTTCGATTGCCGGATTCCAAGCGGGACCCACGTTCTCGCCCTGAGTTTCAGGGGCATCATCCTCTTTGCGCTCGCCTTCTTCGTGCGTATCGGGAGCGCGACGCGACAACGATCCGGCAAGTTTTTTCCCTTTACCAGACGGAGGTTTGGGAATGGTAACACCTTCTGGAAGGCTGATCCGACGACCAGGGGCTAGCAAGCCAAACCCCGACAGCGATTCATTTGAAATGATAGTCTGGATGTCTCAATCCTCAGCAGGAAGAGCTCTAATGGCTTCAACAGCCTCAGAATATCGTCGGCCTTCCGGACGCGGGTTGATACCTGAAAAGATGAAATGAAGAGTTAGGAAAAGCATGACTCCGATTAAATACGAATAGTGATTCAGCAGAGAGACTTACTGCCTTCAACCCATCTCCTAGCAAAACCAGAAGGGCAGCGCACATAGAACCATTCCTGTTTGTACAGGGCGAATTTGCTACATGCCCCTGTCAAGATCTGGGATTTGTGGTATGGCTCGAGGAACATAAAGGAAGGACTATCTTTCCGTCTCTTGAACATATAAATGTATCTGATATCACCGGGGGTTGGAGATCTGGAGAAGACGGCCATGAAAAGTAAGTAAGTCCCGTATAGGAATGCATGGCCGTTCGGGTGCAGCTGCGACGGAGCCATGTCTATGTACTGCAGAACATCCCGGAGAAATAAATTGAACGGAGGCACGCTGCCCATCCAACACATGAACTTGTTGCAGGTAGTGTACCCGACTGGGGGCAGATGAGGACGATCGTGTCTCGAAGGAACTAACACGTCGGCAAAAGGAATCCCATGAATGGAGCATATCCGTCGCAGAGCAGCTTCGTTGATCTTCGAGGCTTGAGAATCGATCGGGTTGTCTAGTAAGATGGTTGCCTCCAGAGCATCAGGCGCCAAGTTATGAGCAGGAAAAGTCGATGGGTTAGAAGTATCAGCAGCTCCTTGCCTTGATGACGGCCCAGGCCTGTCGGATACAGTGGCGGAGCTAGATTTTCTCGACATCCCAAATAAATAACGAACCTGGCTAAGTGCTTGAGAAAACTATACTTAAAAAACGTTGAACGTTAGAATTAGCAACACGATTTTTCCCCCCCATGTGGTGTGTGAACTAGTGCAAGCAATTGTGTACAGGCAATAAGAATCTAAAGGTTTTAAAGATATAATAATTAGCTTCGAATCATCGCCTTCGAAGACCGTCATCGCTGACCATCTCAAAAAGCTCGCCTTGAGGTGATTACAGTTCCAGATTTAGAAAACATGTAATTTATGAAGTATCCGGCTTAAGTCTAATTTGACATTTATATCGTTCGGCATTTAAATGTCGTTCGACAGTTGCATTGTTCGTCCTGAGAAGAGTTCGACATTGAAAATGTTCGGCATGTCAATTGTATTGTTCGGCTAAAGTCAATGTTCGGCATGTCAATTGTATTGTTCGGCTAAAGTCAATGTTCGGCATGTCAATTGTATTGTTCGGCTAAAGTCAATGTTCGGCATGTCAATTGTATTGTTCGGCTAAAGTCAATGTTCGGCATGTCAATTGTTCGGCTTGGGTTATCGTTCGGCTAAGTTATTGTTCTACATTTTAGTAATTGTTCGGCATTGATGTCGTTCGGCATTCAAGATTGTTTGGCTTGGGTTATCGTTCGGCTAAGTTATTGTTCTACATTTTAGTAATTGTTCGGCATTGATGCCGTTCGGCATTCAAGATTGTTCGGCTTGGGTTATCGTTCGGCTAAGCTCGGCTAAAGTAGCGCTCCACCCTCGGTTTCAACTTCGCCCTACTCCTTCTCCATCTGCGCCGAACAACAGAGACAGATCGCCCGGCGAAGACTACGCCGTTCAACACCCCATCTTTCTTTTTATCGTTCGGCACGAAGGAGCTAGCCCCAACTAGACAACTCCAAATGTGTGAGCCGTTTCTGCTCGACACATATCATACGACCATAGAAATGTCCCATTTCCCATGAAAACAACCTAAGTCTTGTGTTGAAGTAATCTAATCACTGAAGGAATGATACCTAGTTCGAAAGTCGAAGTTGAGGAAGGATCAATTAGGTCTCAAATCTGGTAGGATAGCGAGAATTGCGAGTCCTTAAGGAAATGACAGAAAAGAAAGCGTAAAGGGAAAATGGTGGAACGGCGCCTGGTTATATAGAGGGAGGAAGAAGTCGAAAAGGCCATGACCGGTAGAACCGGTCAAGGTCATAGCGTTCGGCCTCGGCGCATCGTTCGGAAAGGAAGCACCGTTCGAACGCGAATGTCTCGTTCGGCATTTGGAACACGTCCGGCACACATCGGTCTCACAAAAGGGGCGTCTCCGTTCGAGGTTAGCCAAGGGTTTAAGACATGACGAAAGGGTTGCACGGTTCAAAGCGCATCACGTTCGGCCACGCGATACACTTTGGGGGGCAAGTGTTTGCTGGAGATTTGACCAGGCAACTAGCGCTCGGCATCTCAGACTGTCCGGCATCCAGCAGTGTTCGGCGACGCACTTGGCATCTAGGAGTATTCGGCGAAGTACACAGCATCCATAGTGTCCGGCATCCAGCAGTGTTCGGCGAAGTACACAGCATCCATAGTGTCCGACATCCAGCAATGTTCGGCGTCAACTGGCACTCGGCGACAACCAATGCTCAGCGCTAGCGTTTGGCATCATTAGAACTCGGTGATAGGAGAACTCGGCATCAAGAGCGCTCGGCATTCCAAGGTACTCGGCATAGTACTCGGCAACAGGAGTACTCGGCATCCCATGGTGTTCGGCGTAGTACTCGGCAACAGGAGTACTCGGCATCCCATGGTACTCGGCATCAACCAATGCTCGGCGTCAAGACTGCTCGGCATACGAGAGTGCTCGGCATCAAGACTACTCGGCATCATCTGGAATACTCGGCAACAGGAGTACTCGGCATCCCAAGGTACTCGACATAGTACTCGGCAACAGGAGTACTCGGCATCCCATGGTGTTCGGCGTAGTACTCGACATCCGAAAGACATTCAGTATGCACAACTACTCAAGATACCGGTATCGTTCGGCCTGCATACACCTTTCGTTCAAGAGCTTGAGATGGAGGCACGTTCGGCCTCAACAAACAACCATCCTACACTTCCCACGACACCAACACACCGTTCGGCATGGAAGGAATGGTTCGGCGTAGCGGCGTTCGGCGAACCTTGCTCGGCGTACAGCGACCACTATACTCGGGCTGGAGTGTTCGGCCATCAGCCCACTTGGGAAGTCCAGCCCATCTTTGTCTATAAATAGAGGGGCAGGGTCACAGTGGAAAGGATCCTTTTTTGGAGAGAGAATACGGGGAGACTCTGCCATTTTCAAGACTCATCTTCTCTACTTAAACAACTTCATTCAAGCATTTGATTCACGAATTGTATTTGTAATCAACTATAAAGAAGATCAATAAAGTTTAACCTCAAAGTGGACGTAGGCAATTACGCTGAACCACTATAAATTTGGTGTTCTTACTTTCTGCATTTAAATTAGCATTGTCTTCTCTGTTTAATTTACTTTCATCACTTATATCTCTACACAATCTTTCTGAATGAGGTTAGTGACCAATTTTGGTGCTAACATATATATACATCTATAGGCAAACACATCACTTTCAATATGTATATCTATACATACAGGCATTTATCTCAATAACAGCAAGCAATCACATCAAGACAATTCACAAATTCAAGTTTAAGTGGTTAGATTTGCTCACTTGGAAAGAAGAACAGGGTTTTATTTGTGTTGAAAACAGGCTTTGAAATTTTCCAGTTGAAAGCTGAAGACTTTTAAACTTTGCAAGGTAGGAAATCTAGTTTTTTTGAACTTGATAACTGAAGCTTCTTTGCTTCTTGATTCCCAGGCCTTGATTGCTTTGATATGTTAGTTTGAGATGTTTGTTTGACTGATATTTGTTTGATTTCAAGATGATATTGTTTTGGTTCTTCTCAGTTTTAAATGGTAAACGAAAACTGAAGTGGTATAGTTGATATAGGAGAAAGCAAGCTACAGGTTATCTTGTAATTTGTACAAGGTGATGTTTGTTTAAAAATACTAGGCATGGTATAAAATATCTTGTACAGGGTGTATATTTGTAAAATTAGACATGGCTGAAGTATTTTTAGAGGTATGGCTGAAGTGATCTTGTACATGATGAAGAGTAATGGCATTTAATGCCTTGATACTTTGTTCCCATTTTTGTTTACAGCAAACCACTTTTGTATTCCCTTTTGTTTTCTTCTTTTGCACTTGAATATAGAGTTTTGTTTGTTTTATATTATACTTCATTTTCAAGCTACTCTTCAAATTTGCTTGTACTTTGCTGTTTGATATATATGCTCATGTATTTACTTTGTACATAGATGTTCATTCGTATGTAGATATAATCTTTTCTTTGTTTACTTATATATGTATCTATATTCATTGTTTGTTTGTTTTTTTATCACTTTGTATTTTAGCTCAATTACTTATTTAATACTTATTGTTTTTATATTAAATTTATAAATTCAAATTATTATTAACCATTTATTGTAATTTTTATTACTATCATTTATTATCAAACCATTTATTTACAATTTTAAATCCAAATTAATATATATACTTATATATAGAATTTCAAATTTACTCATATATCATATATACATATATATTCACATATATGCAATATTTATAATATTTTTAAATTAAAAGGATTTATACAGAATATATTTGATCCGGGGAAACTCGCTCTCAATTTATCAATTAAATTTACAAATTTTTATCCAAAAATTTATTTAATTATCAATTTAATTAAAAATTTCAATAAATTATTAATTTAAGTTAAATTAAAATCCGAGGTCGTTACAAACTTCCCTCCTTAAAAGAATTTCGTCCTCAAAATTCACAGGCACGAAAACAACAGAGATAGACAGATTCGATCTTCTATAATTCCACAAACTACGATATGAATTCCAAACTCAAGTCGGAATATCTCAGAATATATACCAATTTGACCCTCTTCAGACTTCGATATACAAAGAAATTACGATAAAATTTCAAATTTGGTTTTAAACGATATCGTTTTAATTGATTCAATTCAATTTAACCTTCATATTCTATTAATCAATTCAATTCAAATTTAAAATTTCCAATTTCAAATTCATTAAGGTTTAAATTAAAAAGCTGATAAGAAACCGATGAAGATACTAAGTAAGGATTTTCTACAACGATTCGTAGAGCCACCATCACACCGAAACTTCTTCTGAAGCTGTCACGAAGCAATTAAAAGAATTTGAAAAGACGAATCAAAGAAGATTGATCAGAAAGTTGTTTCCACTGTTGCAGGGTATTGACCATTTATAGTCGAATTCCCTTGTCCCCTATCTCGTCTTCTTCTTGCACTCATACTCACTATCAGTGGATAGTAAGAGAATTTATTGAGACGTTTAAACGGATATCTTAGAGATATACTCATTCTAGAGTTTACTTCACTCTATCTCTAATGAGCTACTTAAAGTGTAATACTCCTGAGCTAAAGTTCAACCTTAGCTCTGATACCAAATGTAACGATCATGGATTTTTCGCGCTCGAAAATCGACATCCATACTTTACATCGTACTCGAATGCCGTAGATTCGACCGTTCAAATCCGAGTCACCGGAGCTTATAACAACATTAAGTAAACAACACAGCGGAATAAAAAGAATAATACATTGATATACAATATCTGATACAACAGAGTGATACAATGAATATCAATATACATCAGAGATATGATACAACAAATAGCAGCGGAAAAGAAAATGATAACATCAGCAGCGGATAATCTCCATCTTCAAAGCGCCAATCCAAAAATAGCTTGAACTCTCAATAACGATGCACAAAGATAAGCAAGTGCAGTCCATATCCAAAGACTGAACTAGCGCCAGAAATTCTACTAATCCTGACTATATGAAAAACCAAACTCTAGACTGCTCGTGTAGAAAAATTTTGAGCACCCAGAGTTTAGGAAAGAAACAATAAACTCCGGATCAGTCATGGGACTGGTGTGAGCAACAAAAACAGTTTATCTTTAAAAACAAATAACAGAGAATTTTAAAGTCAATTCGCAATGCTTTTAGAAAATGAAACTACCATAAGACCTCCCGCCACACACACAATGCAAACGCAGAATTGGAGGAGATTTCTTCTTATGATAGTCAAAGATGTTTACTACACGAAATCAAATCATTTTTGATATTATTATTAGTGCATAGTGTAGAAAACATTTCGAAAGTAGAATATAAATCTTAGCCAGCAAAGGTACCATTATATTATGCCTACTATAGCTACCATATTAGATGGCAGGTTCTACAACTAATACCGTACAAAGTTCGAATTGGAAGATGGATTTCCAACAAATGGTCAGGCTAAGGAACTTCCTATGCCATGAAGGAACGCCTCTGGAATGACGTCCCGAGAACCTAATCGAATCTCTTCCAACAAAAGGCCGGGTTACCTCTGCAAAAATAGGTAACTACTGACACGCATATGCCATCCCCCGATCGTAACTGATCTTCCCGAGGATCCTCGATTTCCAACAACCACATAATAAGCAGTATCAACATAGGTTAAGTATCTAGGCTCCATACCATGATACCACCTCTATCCAGAAGGAATGACATACACTAAGGGGCGCTACTCCCTAGAACCTTGCCGCATCCTTCCTGTTTTGACCATTTCCGGGGTGTGAGGCTCGACGAAGTCTCGTCCACAAAGCTACGCTTTGTCACAAAGCCATGCTTCGGGTCAAACAAATGATCAAAGTAATGATCACAAAGATAAATGATCAAACAAATGATCATATCACAAATGATCAAACAATGATCATTTCACAGCAACACTCAGCATGTCACATTACCAAATTGGGAATATATCGCTGATAAATTTCAACTACATAACCTCTGAGCTCGTACGTCTCAGAGAAGGGTGTTAAGCTAAGAGAATAAATTCTCCGCCACCAAACAGAAATGTATTTGAAAGAAATCGGCTTTATATCTCAAAGTGTAATGTCAGACATGTAACCATACAAGTCTGTTCCGGGTTCGAACAGAACCAAAGGCACTTCTTACGAAGCCCTTGCAATTCCGGGTATTCATAATCTCGATCGGATTTCCCATCACTTAGGGGATCTCTATACCAGGAGCGACCTAGTGCAGAGACAATCGATAGGTTATCCTATCGTTCTTGCAAATACTCGGTCTTCAACACCGGTCTTCAAATGCTATCCATATACGACGTATCACTTATTCGGAATGGGTTATGCGACACAAAGGTCCTCTCCCGGCTGAACCGAATAGTGATCGTAATATTAAAAAACAAATGGATATTGGGATTTCAGTTAAGTCACCACTTAAACCCAAACTTTCTTTTCAAATGGTTTAACAAATTACCATTTTAATCTTTTTAAACAAAAAGATTCAATTCACAAAGTTCACTTAATTTCACAAAGATTCATTCACAGATTTTCCAAATCGATTTCCATTTCAATTTAATTAATTCGTTAAATCTTTAAATCAAGGATTTAACTAATAGCTTTCAAAACAATTTCATTTCGAATGGGTTAAACAAAACATCATTTTAAATTTGTTAAAAATAAACAGATTTAATTCATAGCTTTCAAAAAGAATTCATTCATAACTTGGAAAATCCATTTTTCAATTCAATCTTGAAATTCCTTTACCTAAATTAGAATTTCATTTCTTATCTGAAAGCTTTTATTCCTTTGAAAACAACCAGTTTCATTTCAGAAAATCTGATTCATTTATACGAGTTAAGGTTCTTGGGTTAAATCCAAATTCTCAAAATTATGCTTTTAAATGGTTTAGATGCATACAACACATTTATATCATCTTTAATCCCTAGTTTCAAATCATAGGATTCAATTTCAAACTTGAATTCAAATTTAAATCAAATTATTTAAATTTTCAAAACTCGATTAAGTTATTCAAAATAACTTTTATCTTTGAAATTCCATTTCAAAAACTTTTCATTTTAAACCCAAATTTCCAATTTCAAAATCATATTGAAAATTAAAATTTCCATTTTAAAAACATCAAATTAAAATTATCTGCGACTTAACCGATTTCCACGTGAAATCCATATTTGTGTGTGTAACAGTGTGGTCTAGGGGTTTAACACAATAGTACAACATCATACAATCATCACAGATCAGAATACAGAAATATAGTTGATAAGCGGTATTAACTATCACGCTTATCGTTCATTCACAGATTACAGATATATATCATAGATAAGTAAACTACAGATCACAACATAAATCAGGATGTATCACAAAGCATCATATATTAGGGATATCAAACAATTCACATTCAATAGAATCCCAACATTCATAGGTAAGATCAGTTAATACCTGATTATAATTAATTTATACCAGATTAATTACTTATGAATAAACTACAAATCTTGGTTAATTATTCATTAATTAATTATAAACCATTTTAATTAATTAACCTTTAACCATTTATTAATTAACCTTTAAATATTAATTAATTATCCTTTAATCAATAAATTAATTAACCTTTAATTTTAATTAATTCTTTGATTAATTATTCTTAAGTAATTACAGTAATTAATTAATTAATCCTTAATTAATCTCTTTAGATTTATCATTTCTTATTCATAAATTAATTAATAAAACCAAGTTATTAATCAATAAAACTCAATTACAAACTAAGTACTTCTTAATTACAAATTAATCAACCTTTATATTTCTTAATTAATAAATTTCCAATTCATTAATCTCTAATTATTAGTTAATCAATCGTAATCATTAGTTAATTAAATTAATTAACTATTCTTAATTAATCTCTTTAATTAATCCTTTATCCTTAATTAATTAAATTTATTAATTATACTTAATATTTTCTTAATTAACTTAATTAATCTTAATCATTAAACCTTAATTATCCTTAAGATAAGACATTGTCTTATAATGATCTAATTATCATTATAAATTAAAATTGATTACCCATTAATACTCGTTAATTTATCCAAACATTTTAACCATTCTAATTAACTTAATAATTTATGGATTACAAATCAAATTCTAATCTTAACTTAAGTTTATATTTAAACTTCTGTTTTTAAAACTTGTTTAAGTTAACTTCCATTTATTTCCAAACTGAAATACATACTAAGTTTTACAGTATATTAAAATTTAATGAAAAATTGTTTTCTTAACGTTACCTCTAAAATGCAATACTGCTGGTTGGAAACAAACCCGAGTACTACCCCTAAAACCCGAGGAAAGCACGATAATTTCTCGAGTTTTCCCCAGCGTTCTCCCGCGTATAAATAACATCTGGAAACCCATTCTTGCACACAATAAAACTCGAAGCCAACGCTTAATCTACTCGAGCACGACACGAGAGGTACTCGAACCACTTCAAGTCAACGTCTTCATCTCCAAACCCAGAAAGCTCAGATGCACACTTTAGCCGCCGTGCACGTGCACCATAGTTCGTCGTTGCTCTGGCCACTCCTGTCAATGTCGACAAGTCATTCATGACCTACCCCATCACCTCGATCACCCAGCACCCATCGTTTCATCCCAAATCGAAATCGAGCTATCAGACTTGAATTAGAAACC
This sequence comes from Allium fistulosum, assembly GCA_030737815.1. Classification (NCBI taxonomy): domain Eukaryota; kingdom Viridiplantae; phylum Streptophyta; class Magnoliopsida; order Asparagales; family Amaryllidaceae; genus Allium; species Allium fistulosum. The sequence continues at coordinate 927,412,921 of CM060906.1, forward strand.
AACTTCATCAATGAAATCGCCTCGCGCCACTGATCCCCACCACCGGAACTCACGCGCACTTGACCAAAGCTTCGATACTCACTCACGATCCTCCTCCCCTTGGTCCGATCCCCTGAATCACGTTGACCACCACGAACCACCTCCATATACCTCATCGACAAAACTGGGTTGTTAAACCCTAAAATTTCTTCGTCCGGCCATCATAGCATTCGAGAATTTTAGTGACCATTTTTCTGGTGATCACTAAACCTCCGACCACCTTCAACTTTGGCCTCGACGAACACCTCGTCGTGAATTGCCGGAAATTGACCAAATTAGCAACTCATATCAATTGACCAATTCTCACAACCCATAATCTTAAAAATCTAAATTTTTTGACCAAAAATCATCACTTACCAATTCAAAACAGCTTATCTAATCAAAACTCAAAAATAAATCATTTGATTTTCTGACAAATATTGTTCATCACTGTGATATTTATATTTCAAAATATTTTCTAAATATTCCTTCTTGGAACCATTTTTAAAATTCAAATTGTAACATTATAAACAACTTTCATTCAGACATTATAATCAAATTTTTGTTATACGAAGAGATACAAAAATTTTCTCGAATTTTGAAGTTCTGTTACTTAACAGAACCATATATATATACATCTATAGGCAAACACATCACTTTCAATATGTATATCTATACATACAGGCATTTATCTTAATAACAGCAAGCAATCACATCAAGACAATTCACAAATTCAAGTTTAAGTGGTTAGATTTGCTCACTTGGAAAGAAGAACAGGGTTTTATTTGTGTTGAAAACAGGCTTTGAAATTTTCCAGTTGAAAGCTGAAGACTTTTAAACTTTACAAGGTAGGAAATCTAGTTTTTTTGAACTTGATAACTGAAGCTTCTTTGCTTCTTGATTCCCAGGCCTTGATTGCTTTGATATTTTAGTTTGAGATGATTGTTTGACTGATATTTGTTTGATTTCTAGATGATATTGTTTTGGTTCTTCTCAGTTTTAAATGGTAAACGAAAACTGAAGTGGTATAGTTGATATAGGAGAAAGCAAGCTACAGGCTATCTTGTAATTTGTACAAGGTGATGTTTGTTAAAAAATACTAGGCATGGTATAAAATATCTTGTATAGGGTGTATATTTGTAAAATTAGACATGGCTGCAGTATTTTTAGAGGTATGGATGAAGTGATCTTGTACATGATGAAGAGTAATAGCATGTAATGCCTTGATACTTTGTTCCCATTTTTGTTTACAGCAAACCACTTTTGTATTCCCTTTTGTTTTCTTCTTTTGCACTTGAATATAAAGTTTTGTTTGTTTTATATTGTACTTCATTTGTAAGCTACTCTTCAAATTTGCTTGTACTTTGCTGTTTGATATATATGCTCATGTATTTACTTTGTACATAGATGTTCATTCGTATGTAGATATAATCTTTTCTTTGTTTACTTATGTATCTATATTCATTGTTTGTTTGTTTTTTTATCACTTTGTATTTTAGCTCAATTACTTATTTAATACTTATTGTTTTTATATTAAATTTATAAATTCAAATTATTATTAACCATTTATTGTAATTTTTATTACTATCATTTATTATCAAACCATTTATTTACAATTTTAAATCCAAATTAATATATATATACTTATATATAGAATTTCAAATTTACTCATATATCATATATACATATATATTCACATATATGCAATATTTATAATATTTTTAAATTAAAAGGATTTATACAGAATATATTTGATCCGGGGAAACTCGCTCTCAATTTATCAATTAAATTTACAAATTTTTATCCAAAAATTTATTTAATTATCAATTTAATTCAAAAATTCAATAAATTATTAATTTAAGTTAAATTAAAATCCGGGGTCGTTACAAAAACAGTTTATCTTCACAAAGAAAACAAAATAATTTCGCAATGCTTTTGGAAAATGAAACTACCATAAGACCTCCCGCCACACACACAATGCAAACGCAGAATTGGAGGAGATTTCTTCTTATGGTAGTCAAAAATGCTTACTACGCAAAATCATTCGATATTATTATCATTAGTGCATAGTGTCGAAAACCATTTCGAAAATATAATATTAATCTTAGCCAGCATACAACCATTATTGTATGCCTACTATAGCTACTACGTTCAGTAGCAGGTTTCCGCTACATTCCATAGTAGGTAATACAACTAAAAACCGTATAGGGTTCGTATTGTTTCTTGGGATTTCCAACAAATGGTCAGGCTAAGGAACTTCCTTACACCGAAATAGAAACGCCTCTGGAAACCGGATATCTGCAAACACAAGGCCGACGCTACCTCCTGTTGTACAGCTGTAACTAGGTAGCTAACACACGAGCTATGTCATCCCCCGGTCATCACCGACCTTTATTCGAGGATCCTCAACCACAAAGAAACAACCACAAAGTATAATAAATTTGCAGCATCAACATAGGTAAAATATCTGGGCTCCATACCATGATATCACCTTTTATCCAAAAGGAAATGACATACCCTAGGGGCGCTACCCCTAAAAACCTTTGTCGCAACATTCCTGTTTCGACCATTACCGGGTTGTGAGGCTCGACGAAGTCTCGTCCACAAAACTATGCTTTTTCACAAAGCCACGCTTTTTCACAAAGCCACGCTTTTTCACAAAGCAACGCTTTGATCAACAAATGATCAACAGCACTTCGTGTGCCACATTACCAAATTGAGAATGTATCAGTAGTAACCATCAACTACATAACCTCTGAGCTCGTACGTCTCAGAGAAGGGTGTTAAGCTAAGACAATAAATTCTCCGCCACCAACAGAAATGTATTTGATAGAAACCAGCTTTACATCTCAATGTGTAACGTTAGACACACATCCATACAATTTCGTTTCGGGATCGAGCGGAACCGAAGGCACTTCCAAAGAAGCCCTTGCAATCCGGATATTCACTAATCACGTCCGGACTTCCCATCACAAAAGAGTGATATAAATCTCTATACCGGAGCAACTCGGTGTAGAGACATTCGACAGGTTGTCCTTTCATTTTCGAAAATATCCGGTCTTCACCACCGGTCTTCAATACGATCCATATCGTCGTATCACTAATTCGGAATGGGTTATACGACACAAAGGTCTTTTCCCAGCTAACCCGAATAGTGAGCGTTTGTTTAAAAAAAACAAATCAAGTGCCATTTCAAAAGCAAATATTGATAGTCGATTATTTAACTATCAACAACATTCACAACAATCAACCAATTTAAATAATTTTTCCCAAATTATTAAATTTTAAATCTCTTTGCAAGATACGGTTTACACTTCAACCATTTGAAAACAATTTCAAATCACATTCATTTAAACCAATTATATAAATCCTTGTCGATTTATTTCAAATTTACATTCCAAATTTGTAAATTTATTTCCACGCTTTAAAAATAAATCAGTGTTTATTTTTAAAACAAATTTCCACTTTCCTTTACAAATTCCATTGTGAAATTAAATTTCCAAATATCCATTTTAACTCCAAATCAACTTTCAAATTGATTTCCAAGTTTGTTTCAAAACCCAAATTGATTTTCCAAACATTTATTTCAAACACCGAATCAATTACAAATTGATTTCAAAATTTACTTCACACCAAATCCATTACAAATTGATTTCAAAAATTCATTTTAACACAAATCAATTTGCTCATTCAATCATCAAATAAATTTTCATATCGATTTCCCAAAGACTTATTTTCATATACCGAATCAATTATAAATTGATTTCTAGAAATTAATCACCTTTTAACATAAATTCATTTATCTCTTCCAAACCATTTAAAATTCCATTTTAAATAAATTTTCCAACTTTCGAATAATACTATTCAAAATCCATTTATAAAAATCCTTTACCATATTTTAGAAATAATTCGATAAGATTTCGAAAATCAACATTATACTTTAAAATCCTTTCTTTTAAATTCACCCATTTCTCTCAAAAGAATTTACTTAAAATTTCCAATTTTAATTTTTTTTAAATCCAATTTATTCATTTCTGGTATCCAACGATACCAAAAATATATTCGGCTAAATTATAGCCTTCAACGAATTCAATCACATATATAATCATTCACAGATTATAAATAAATAATCACACGGTGATTATAAATAAATCAACACACAACATTGAAATAAATTCAAATGTTTGAGGAATCTAGTTGGATCCCTCCAACCTGTTTTCCCTACATCCACAGATGTTAGCACAATACCAATTCCACTTCACGGTGGAATTATCGTGGTATATGGGATTTATAAAATACTATCCGCTATTATGCGGCGCAATAGGGTCTCATCCGCTATACAATGCGGGAAATCAACAACTCCAATATATACATATTCCAATATATATATTGCTATATACATATATAATACCAATTCCACTTCACAGTAGAATTATCGCGGTATATGTTTTTAATAAATAACCTCCGCTTAATATACGACGTATAGGGTCTATTTAACACAATAGATAACAATTTATCATCCAATCATCACAATCAACACTATCAACAATTTTAAATCTAACAATTTTAAATTTAAATCGAAACACAATATTCGATTGAGTGAGAATTTCTCACCTTGCTTTTAATAACGGTTGCAGCGTTTTACTTCGGATAAAATTAAATGCGCGTTTAATTTTACTCAAAATTTTCACTAAATCCAATTGACTCCAAACCAGCACCATTGCGAAGAGCTCGTTGAGACGATCCCAACGCAACTCGTTTCATAATTTTTCGACCTCGTATCAAAAAGATATACATTTTCAAAGTTTGTACGATCTTAAATATAATTAATTTCAATTTACATTTATAATTTCCAAACCCTTAATCATCTGGACCGTGCATTTTGAAACTTCAGATCCAGGCCGTTTGCTTTCATCTTCCCCCTTCCAGTAAAACACGTTCGAATGCACGCAAGAAGATAACCCATGCCGCCTTCTCCTCGTGAATTATCGCGACCACTACGCGACGTTTGAAGACGATCAACTAGCGCCAAATGATAGCCCACGCTCCCCCTCACCAACGCCCAGAACAACGTTCAACTCGGCCTCCCCCATTCCCCTCGAAACGCGTGCGAACTGCATGTGAATGCACCCCTATCTCTCCTTCCTCGTTGCGACGTACACGATCGTAACCGTATTGATTTCGAGATCTCGTGAAGCTCTTCCATTTTGCTTTAGAAAGTTTTCAGTAATATCGAATGGATTGGAAGAAATTAGTAGAGAAAGATTGATGTTTTATCAGCCATTAACAATGTAAACGGCGGCTGGAACAAACCCTAATTCTGTTTTGCAATTGAACAAAATCGAGGGCTTTTATAGAAAACTACCAAACACTGTTCATCCGGAAAATTTTTGAACTCGAAATCGAACGTGCCGACTGGCATTTCTAAGGTTTACCCTGCATTCCGAACACAATGGAACATGTTTCAGAAGCTAATTCGATCGTATGTGAGAGTTACGGAAATAAACGATCAAATTAAAATCAAATCGATTAAAACCGATTTCGATGCGTTTGGGTTTGCCCCGGACAAATTGTACATCCGATTGACACGAAATTTGAAATATTACAATAATATCAAATTACGGATCCGATGAAACTGGTTTCGTCAAAATCCGAGACTGTTTGAAAAATGACTATTTTCACTAGTCAATTAAATATTAAAATTATCAATTTTCACAAATCAACTTTTAATTTGATTTTAAAAGTTCTATGACATCATTATAACTCCAATATGATTTATTATAACTTTATAAATCATTCTTATACACATTCAATCCGGATTTCAATTATTTCTGGAATTTCAAATATTAAATTAATAATTTAATCGCCCAATTAAATCACTATATCGAAATTAAATTAATTCGACTTCCAAATCTTACTTATTAATATTTAAAATTAATTAAATATACGAATTTCAAATGACGGAAATTCTGGGTCGTTACAAACTTCCCCCCTTAAAAGAATTTCGTTCTCGAAATTACAGAGTAAGAAAAAATGCCCCAAATTCATTAACTTTTCAAAAATCCACTTGGTGAAAATTTAATATTCACCTTTTCCCAAAACCTTTTAACTTCAACCAGAACAATGGTTTCCATTTTCTAGTTCAATTCCTACCCTTAAATTACAATTTGGAAATCAACTTCCGTTAACAAAATTTTTTCAAAATTTTCAAAAAATTTCTAATGCCTTAAATTTTTGGAAAAATTCGCCAGCGTCTCCTTTGCACGGTTCGATCGTAGTAGGATCGAAATAGACATAAATATATATACATCGACCCATCCGATCAGAAAAGCAGAAAAATAGTTCATATTTCCTATTTTTATTGCGTAGGCGTACCTTTTTAGCATTTTTTTAGCAAAGCAGTTATTAATTTAGCATTTCACGCAACCAAAGCAACCGATCGGCAGCCACGACACCTGTACTTACTCAATTTAAATATGTAAGTAACATATATAGGAAGTTATTAACATTTTACTCTTTTAAACAACTACAACACTTGCATATCAAAAGAAATGCATACTAAACAAGTTTTATAAATACTTATAAAATTTCAACATCACTTGTAATTGTTTACAACCAATTCATATACAATGACATTCAATTATTCATCTTCAATTAGTTTACATTCACTAATTTAAATTCAAGTTGGTTCACTTCCAATTTAAATCAATTTCTATTTAAATTTACTTCACTTTCAATTTAAATTCAATTACCATAGCTTTCCATTTTTATCAATTCAACTTCATTAACACTTAATGAATTATAAACAATCAACCAACAATCATATAACATCCAATGTCATTCAATCACAACCAAATTTATTCAATTTACTTAACTTCAATTTGGTTCAACACTTTCAATTTCAATTGGTTTAATATTAAATTGGTTTCCATTCAATTCATTCAACTTCCAATTTACATTAGTTTTAAAAATTTAACACATATATCTATTTTTCCATATCAATTTATTCTCATTCGATTGATTAAAATTCAATTCATTTGTTAATTCAATTGCTAATTCATTTAACAAATAAAGTTGAATTTCATTTATATAACTCAAGTTCAAATCCATTTAATGACTTCATTTCATTAATTTACTTCGATATCAAAATCAACTTCATTCAACATTACCTAAGTTATATTCCAATTAAACATCATTAGTTTTAATCGTGACTTAAATTTCCACTTATAAATCCAATTCAGATTCCAATTCTAAAGTAAATTCTATTTAACTTTTACCAAAGTCAAATTCATATCACATTTTGCTTAACAAAATTGTTTAACCACTTTAATAATTAGTTTCACTTACCTTTACCCATTCTATAAGTTATACAACTTATATATTTAAATTTCTATATCATATTATAAGTATAAAACTCATTTCACTTATATTTATCAATTTAAATTTGGATTTTAATTTCAAATTTGTTTATCACAACAAAACTTCAATTTTCAATTTACTATGGTAGCAAATCCATCACACAGAAACTCGAAAATGATACTGATGATGCTGCAGTCATCACCCTTATTATTTCCCAGCAACAATAGTGAATTCAGTGCTTTAAATTCTTTCAAAATTTCTTTTTATTTATAAATCACATTTATAAATCCTTTTCTCATATAAATTCACTATTTTTCTTTTACTTATACAAGATTATTTCACAATTGCAAATCATATCAATTATAATTCTATACTCATATAATTCATTTACTTATATACTTCATCCTTTTGCAATTGTTGTTTTTTTATTTAGCTTATTCAAACAACTTTCATTAACTCATATATATTTTTACATTTTCAACAATCAAACAATCAATTATATACACTTCAATAATTCTGAAAAATTATTTCCTTTATATATAAAATATAACTGAGGTAAAATTATTTCATTTACCCAATTTAAAACGATACTATGTCGACTTGCCTCGTTCAATTGTTTAGAAACCCCTATCGATAATATGGCGTCCCACATACCGACCAGAATTCACAAATAGTTCAACGGATAAGCAAATACAATATAAAACAATTTCATATTCACTAACAAATACGCACTCGTATCTATTATTACACTCACACTCATTCTAGAGTACTACTGACTCTATCTCTAATGAGTAATTCCCAACAGAGCCAAGGTTATCGCTTAACCATATGCTCTGATACCAAATGTAACGACTCGACTTTTCGACGCTCGAAAATCGACATTAATATGTCCACTGTATCAACTGCCGAGCAATCGAATGCTGGAAAACCGAATTGTTATGGAGAAAAAGAAGAGGTAGAAGAAAACAGAAGGAAAAGAAAGAAGAAACAACATAAACAGAAACAATATCAGAATCTCACATATCGCAGCGGAACAACATATAATAGATAGATGAATAATCTTTAAAATAAAGAACTATATCATTTTATACATTACATCATCATCAGAGTTTATAGCAACAATATACAACACAACTGGACAGTTATATAAACTTGTCCTCATACAGAATACACATCGGAATAATAATATCATATACAAGTGATACGTCTCGCCATCCAGCTCGCCACTGAGCTCCACAGCATCTCCTGAATCCAGAATGACCTGATAACCTGACTCTAGACTGCTCGTGTGGAAATTGGTGGGCACCCAGAGTTTAGGAAGGAAACAATAAACTCCAGGTCAGTCATGGTGACTGATGTGAGAACTAAAACAGTTTATCTTCACAAAGAAAGCAAAACAATTTCGCAATGCTTTTGGAAAATGAAACTACCATAAGACCTCCCGCCACACACAAATGCAAACGCAGCATTGGAGGAGATTTCTTCTTATGGTAGTCAAAAATGCTTACTACGCAAAATCATTCGATATTATTATCATTAGTGCATAGTGTCGAAAACCATTTCGAAAATATAATATTAATCTTAGCCAGCATACAACCATTATTGTATGCCTACTATAGCTACTACGTTCAGTAGCAGGTTACCGCTACATTCCATAGCAGGTAATACAACTAAAAACCGTACAGGGTTCGTATTGTTTCTTTGGATTTCCAACAAATGGTCAGGCTAAGGAACTACCTTACACCGAAATAGAAACGCCTCTGGAAAGACGCCCCGGATCCTAACCGGATCTCTGCAAACACAAGGCCGACGCTACCTCACGCTGTATAGCTGTAACTAGGTAGCTAACACACGAGCTATGTCATCCCCCGGTCGTCACCGACCTTTATTCGAGGATCCTTAACCACAAAGTATAATAAATTTGCAGCATCAACATAGGTAAAATATCTGGGCTCCATACCATGATATCACCTTTTATCCAGAAGGAAATGACATACCCTAGGGGAGCTACCCCTAAAAACCTTTGTCGCAAAATTCCTGTTTCGACCATTACCGGGTTGTGAGGCTCGACGAAGTCTCGTCCACAAAACTACGCTTTTTCACAAAGCAACGCTTTTTCACAAAGCAACGCTTTGATCAACAAATGATCAACAACACTTCGTGTGCCACATTACCAAATTGGGAATGTATCACTAGTAACCATCAACTACATAACCTCTAAGCTCGTACGTCTAAGAGAAGGGTGTTAAGCTAAGAGAATAAATTCTCCGCCACCAATAGAAATGTATTTGATAGAAACCAACTTTACATCTCAAAGTGTAACGTTAGACACACATCCATACAAGTCTGTTTCGGGATCGAACGGAACCGAAGGCACTTCCAAAGAAGCCCTTGTAATTCGGATATTCACTAATCACGTCCGGACTTCTCATCACAAAAGAGTGATATAAATCTCTATACCGGAGCAACTCGGTGCAGAGACATTCGACAGGTTGTCCTTTCATTTTCGAAAATATCCGGTCTTCACCACCGGTCTTCAATACGATCCATATCATCGTATCACTAATTCGGAATGGGTTATATGACACAAAGGTCTTTTCCCGGCTAACCCGAATAGTGAGCGTTTGTTTAAAAAAAACAAATCAAGTGCCATTTCAAAAGCAAATATTGATCGTAGGTTATTTAACTATCAACAACATTCACAACAATCAACCAATTTAAATAATTTTTCCCAAATTATTAAATTTTAAATCTCTTCGCGAGATACGGTTTACACTTCAACCATTTGAAAACAATTTCAAATCACATTCATTTAAACCAATTATATAAATCCTTGTCGATTTATTTCAAATTTACATTCCAAATTTGTAAATTTATTTCCACACTTTAAAAATAAACCAGTGTTTATTTTTAAAACAAATTTCCCCTTTCCTTTACAAATTCCATTGTGAAATTGAATTTCCAAATATCCATTTTAACTCCAAATCAACTTTCAAATTGATTTCCAAGTTTGTTTCAAAACCCAAATTGATTTTCCAAACATTTATTTCAAACACCGAATCAATTTCAAATTGATTTCAAAATTTACTTCACACCAAATCCATTACAAATTGATTTCAAAAATTCATTTTAACACAAATCAATTTGCTCATTCAATCATCAAATAAATTTTCATATCGATTTCCCAAAGATTTATTTTCAAATACCGAATCAATTATAAATTGATTTCTAGAAATTAATCACCTTTTAACATAAATTCATTTATCTCTTCCAAACCATTTAAAATTCCATTTTAAATAAATTTTCTAACTTTCGAATAATACTATTCAAAATCCATTTACAAAAATCCTTTACCATATTTTAGAAATAATTCGATAAGATTTCGAAAATCAACTTTATACTTTAAAATCCTTTCTTTTAAATTCACCCAATTCTTTCAAAAGAATTTACTTTAAATTTCCAATTTTAATTTTTTTAAAATCCAATTTATTCATTTCTGGTATCCAACGATACCAAAAATATATTCGGCTAAATTATAGCCTTCAACGAATTCAATCACAGATATATTCATTCATAGATTATAAATAAATAATCACACGGCGATTATAAATAAATCAACACACAACATTGAAATAAATTCAAATGTTTGAGGAATCCAGTTGGATCCCTCCAACCTGTTTTCCCTGCATCCACAGATGTTAGCACGATACCAATTCCACTTTACGGTGGAATTATCGCGGTATATGGGATTTATAAAATACTATCCGCTATTATGCGGCGTAATAGGGTCTCATCCGTTATACAATGCGGGAAATCAACAACTCCAATATATACATATTCCAATATATATATATATATATATATATATATATATTGCTATATACATATATAATACCAATTCCACTTCACAGTAGAATTATCGCGGTATATGTTTTTAATAAATAACCTCCGCTTAATATACGGCGTATAGGGTCTATTTAACACAATAGATAACAATTTATCATCCAATCATCACAATCAACACTATCAACAATTTTAAATCTAACAATTTTAAATTTAAATCGAAACACAATATTCGATTGAGTGAGAAGTTCTCACCTTGCTTTTAATAACGGTTGCAGCGTTTTACTTCGGATAAAATTTAAACGCGCGTTTAATTTTACTCAAAATTTTCACTAACTCCAATTGACTCCAAACCAGCTCCATTGCGAAGAGCTCATCGAGACAATCCCAATGCAACTCGTTTCATAATTTTTCGACCTCGTATCAAAAAGATATACATTTTCAAAGTTTGTACGATCTTAAAATATAATTAATTTCAATTTACATTTATATTTTTCAAACCCTTAATCATCTGGACCGTGCATTTTGAAACTTCAGATCCAGGCCATTTGCCTTCATCTTCCCCCTTCCAGTAAAACACGTTCGAACGCACGCAAGAAGATAACCCATGCCACCTTCTCCTCTTGAATTATCGCGACCACTACGCGACGTTTGAAGACGATCAACTAGCGCCAAATAATAGCCCACGCTCCCCCTCACCAACGCCTAGAACAACATTCAACTCGGCCTCCCCCATTCCCCTCGAAACGCATGCGAACTGCTTGTGAACGCGCCCCTATCTCTCCTTCCTCGTTTTGACGTACACGATCGTAACCGTATGGATTTCGAGATCTCGTGAAGCTCTTCCATTTTTCTTTAGAAAGTTTTCAGTAATATCGAATGGATTGGAAGAAATTAGTGGAGAAAGATTGATGTTTTCTCAGCCATTAACAATGTAAACGGCGGCTGGAACAAACCCTAATTCTGTTTTGCAATTGAACAAAATCGAGGGCTTTATATAAAACTGCCAAACATTGTTCATCCGGAAAATTTTCGAACTCGAAATCGAACGTGCCGACTGGCATTTCTAAGGCTTATCCCGCATTCCGAACATAATGGAACTTGTTTCGGAAGCTAATTCGATCGTATGTGAGAGTTACGGAAATAAACGATCAAATTAAAATCAAATCGATTAAAACCGATTTCGATGCGTTTTGGCTTGCCCCGGACAAACCGTACATCCGATTGACACAAAATTTGAAATCTTACAATAATATCACATTACAGATCCGATGAAACTGGTTTCATCGAAATCCGAGACTGTTTGAAAAATGACTATTTTCACTAGTCAATTAAATATTAAAATAATCAATTTTCACAAATCAACTTTTAATTCGATTTTAAAAGTTCTATGACCTCATTTTAAATCCAATATGATTTAATATAACTTTATAAATCATTCTTATACACATTAAATCCGAATTTCAATTATTTCTGGAATTTCAAATATTAAATTAATAATTTAATCGCCCAATTAAATCACTATATTGAAATTAAATTAATTCAACTTCCAAATCTTACTTACTAATATTTAAAATTAATTAAATATATGAATTTCAAATGACGGAAATTCTGGGTCGTTACATCGTTACAGTAATGTCATCGACTAGCGCGAAGAATAAGGCTGTAGAGGAGCGACCATCTGTGTAATTGCTTTGTGCGAGTACCGATATGTCAGACAGTATAACTTACATTTCATTTCAAGAGGAAATACGACATATCAATACAAACTCAAAGCTACCACATAGTGGCTATGAGGCCTTCGGAAACAAATATAGAAATAAACATAACACAAATCAGTCACAGACATTCATATGACAAAGGCGGAATCAAATATGAACATATCACATAAAAGTGTACATCAAAGTAGTGGTCAATCTAGATCCACTACATCACAAAAGAATAGATACAAGTGCTAGACAAAAGAATAATCATACATCAAGGAGTCCCTATCTCTAATGTATAATAACAAAAACTACAAAACTGTGTAGTTAGACAAAAGTCAGAAGATGGTCCCAGATGAGGAGTCAAGCAGAAGCACCTGTAACATCTCGGTCTGACCCGAGTATTATTTAATAAGAAAATAATAAACCGGTCAGTCTAGCTATAAATATCACATATAGAATGAGATATGAGTAGAGATATAACAAAAAACGTATGATAACAATAATGTCAAACTGAGACAAATATACTTTAGTCAACAACAAAATTATACAATATCTCAAGAATCTCAAAGCACCAAAAAGAATGTCGTATTCTTTATTTCATTCACCAAACCCCAAATATTGACAAACATATCATTGCCAATCACAAAAAGAGGTGAAACACAAATTCTAGAAATCATCAACTAGAAATCCAGAAATCACAAAGAGGGGAGGCCTATCACAAACGGGAGTATGAAAACTCACCAACACGTGTATCACAAATGGAACGCTATTCCATGGTCGCTAACCATAAATTTTGAGCCGAAGCTCCACAAAGGGCCCGAAGACCACGGGTCGCTACCCCGCCAAATTTGAGCCGAAGCTCCACAAACGGGGTTTTTAGTCCCCACACAAACAAATAGACATCGCACATCGCTAGTCTAAATCACAAAATGATCATCATCGATCAATAAAAAGTGTGAATTACACTAAGCCAGCAAATATAAGAGTTTAGCTTCATGTCCCATAACCACTAGCTTAACTTAAATATTTACGAACGAATTGTAGATTTCCACTCGAAAATTGTCATAAGATTTTCAATCGAACAAGTCCAAAAATTAACCGACGAAGTAAACGCAAGCGTTTCATACCACTTGTTTTGCTAAGCCGTTTAATTAGATTTTCTCATACGAATGAGGTAAAGGTTTGTATATACTAATAGATTAGAAAACGGTTTTATAAACGAGCTTTGTATTAAAAATAGAGTTGAAATCATCTTTGTCAAAGAGTTTGAATATTTACTATTAGTATAGAAAACCTTTATATTTTAAAGTGACAAATCACATAAATGATTGTAGAAGCAATCAATCATCAAAAATTCACATACGAAGACGTGAATCAAATCCAAAGAAATCGATACCGAATCCATCAAAATGGATATCCTTAAAAATCCCGAAAAGGAAGTCATCAGAGTAGATAATAAATGATAACAACAAATCTGATAATCATGAATCGATAAAAATTGGAACCTCAAGCAAAAAGGCAAAATAGACTGAAACAAGCAGGTCAGTCGACTGAACCAGATGGTCAGTCGACTGACATAGGGATACGAATTTTGTATCCCCAGGGTCAGTCGACTGAACCAGATGGTCAGTTGACTGACACAGACCCAGGCAAATTCCTGGGTTCTGGTTCAGTCGACTGACCCACTGGTTCAGTCGACTGAACCTGCTTCTAAACATTTTTCATCTTCTGGTTCAGTCGACTGAACTCCTGGTTCAGTCGACTGAACCTGCTTCAGAAGCATAGTCAGCCTAGCCCCCTTGTGGGGAAAAATCAATTACACAGAACGGGAGCGAACGAGCGAGCAACATCGACTAGGGATTTACGCCAAGCAACAACCCAGCCTTGTATGGCCCTTCGAAACACCCCACTAACGTGTTCAAACATCAAAGATTGGATTTTTAAAGTTTTGAACTCGAAACACCAAAAATTGGAATATTCACCAATTCAATTCAAATCAAAAGCAAATGAACATAAATAAGTGTTAGGAATTCATACCTAACAACAACGATATCTATAGAAATAGATGTGAGTTCAAAAACTCACCTTTAAACCCAAAAACGATGAAGGAGAAGCTTGAAAGCAAAGGAAGATCAACTACTCTACCACTTCAACTATAGAAACTCCAATCTAAGTCTAGAAGCAATAATTTCCCAAATTAGATTATAGGAAATTTCTGAAATTGGAGAGAGATTGAGATGGAGAAGAAGAAGATGAAGCTTACCTTAGCTTCTCTTTGAATTTGGAGCAAGAATTTGTATTTGCAAAGTAAACTAGGGTTTTAAATTTTAATTTCCCATTCCTCACCCCATTTTTCTAAAGCTTGAGTGTTAGGAAATATTATGAAGGAGTGAAGAGGAGTGGAGTGGAGTTGGGTTGATATGTTGGGTTATTGGGTTGAAACTAAAACCCAGAAACCCTAAATGAAAACATCAAAATTTTACTCAACTCCAAACATATCGATGTTTATACTCAAAAAAGTTGTAAACACCATTTTGGACTCAATGGAGGTGGTTTCGAGTCCCAATTCGACTGTTTACAAAAAGTAGCTCTTCGGACTTTAATCCGATTAACGATTCTATATTTAAATAAAATATTTAAATATTCAATCGTAAAATATGCGGGTTGTTACGCACACCTCGATAGGAGATCTGAATTTTAAATTGTTAAAGACGAGATATTTTGGAATAAATTTATATTATAAATTTTAAAATCAACTCATACACGTCGTTTCTATCCTTTTCAGCTACAGTGTTCATTACGCTTCCCACTTCTTTGTTAATTCGCGTCTCCTTTCCCCTTTCATTTCTTTCAGTCGACATCTAGTTTAAAAAAAGGGAAATCGATTCAAATTGAATTCACTCAAATAAAAAAAGAAAAAAGAAAACAAGATCGAAATCTCGAATGAAAAAGAAAGAGGATTCTCAAATCAATCGCGATGGTGGAGATTAGTTGCTCGTGATTGAAGACAAGGGGAGAATCGCGATTAAATTTCTGGGTCGCGATGGGAATGGCGACGACGTGGGATCGGGTGACTCGAATAGAGTCTTGGCATGGCGGCTCGACTTGATGGTTGCGATGGTGGAAGTCGTCACGCGCGAGGCTAGTGGCCAGAGGGCTGGAGATGGATGGTGGTGGCTCTCGTGTAGCAAGGCGATGTGATGGTTGGTCGGAGGGCTCGCGTTCGACTTTGAGTACTTATAGATGGATGGAGGTTGCTCCTTCGAGTTTAATCGCGAGTTTGGTCAGCTGGGTGGATGGCGGTCGATCTGAAAGCTGCGACCGGGGCAGTGACATGGGTCTGTGCTCACGGCTAGGGAAGGAGGAGGCTGATCGTTTTCTAGGCGCCGCTGTATTTGTCGATCGTGGTTGAAGCTTTGTGGAGCAGGATTTGATTTAAGGTAATTTCGTTAGGTAATTACAATTAAGCTTTGTGCAAATAGCTGTTAAGGTATATATATATAGGTTAATTAAAATTAAATGTTAAATTAGCTTATTAAATTCAAATGTTTAAGATCGTATAACTTTTTGAATGCGAGGTCGAATTCAAGTGTGAATTATTGCATTTGATTCGTGCCGACGAAATAAAATTGGAACGGATTTGCAAATTTAAAATCAAGGTAAGAAATTCTCACTCATTTGGATTACCGAATTATTATTTTTAAATAGTTAAAATTAATTATTGGATGCTTTGTTGAATTTATAAATTATTATCAGTTTGGATGTTATATATATATAGTAGTATATATATTAGTAGTTGGATATATTTCCCCCCTATTCGAGCGGATGAGACCCTATGCGCCCCCGTATAATAGTAGATGACCCTATATACCGCGATATCCCCCTCAAAGTTGGATTGGTATTTAATGTTGTATTAACATCTGTTGATGCAGGAAAACAGGTTGGAGGGATCCAACTGGATTCCTCAAAAATGTTGATTTTAAATGTCATATATAATGATATATGACGTGTTAGAATAATCTGTTATAGATTATTGTTCTGATTGAAAAATTGGATGCTAAAGTAGCACTGGCCTGAATTTTGTTATTTTAAATACCATAATATTATTTTTGGAATTCGAAGGAATTTAATAGGAGATTTTGGATATAAAAATATTTATATCGAAGTTTGGATTATTTTAAAAGAAGATTTGGATAAAATGATAAATTGTTTTTTGGGTTGTACTTAACTATTCCGGAAAATATATTTTAAATAGAGATTTAAAAATAATTTATATGGAAGATTTTTTTAAACGATGGATTTTTAAATGATATTTTGGAAAATATGAAGAGGGGTTGGAATCGATATTAAAAATAGATTTGTGGAATAAATGAAATTTATTAAGAAATGGATTTATAAAATGGGATTTTATAAATGGAATTAGTTTTATAAACAAGTGGAAACTCAAAGGATTTATAAATTCATAACGATGTTTATAAATAAAGGTAAAACAATATTAGTTGATAAATTGGGAATATATCATAGGGTGAATTTATATCAGAATATGGAAATCAGTTTGAGGAAAAATAGTGGTTTCTATTTTTGAAATGTGAGAGACGTGTAGTGAATCAAAAGGGATTTATAAATTGAAATTGGACATTGGAATTTTAAAAATATATTTTATCGAGAAGTTAAACTGTTTCAAAAGAGAATTTTTATATATTCAAAATATGTAATTTAAAGCTGCTATAGTAATAAAATACTTTGAAAGTGGATTTTTCAAATATTTAATATTAATTGAAATAAATTTCTAATTTTTATAATAAGCTTCATAGAATCAACTTGTTATTTGAAAATGAAATAGGGAATGAAGTATCAGGGTTTATTTAAGTATTTAAATTTTAAAATAATTACTTAAACGTGTTTTTAAAAATAAATTATCATTCTTTAAAAATACTTATTATACATATATAGAGTTTTGAAAATGATTTGAATTTATTTATAAACTCTCTCGAGATGTGGAAACAAATATGATTTTTAGAAGTTGTAAATGGATAAACGAGATTATAAGTTAGTATAATCGACTTTGAAAATGTAAAGGAATTAATATAAATTCCAGAAATATTGGAGATAGGAGAAGAAAAAACTCCTAAGTATTGATATTAGAAATGATTTTGGAAAAAATGGATTATAATATTTTCCTAAGTGAGAAAATGACGGTTTTTGAAAATATTTAGAGACGAAGGATTTATATCAAGATATTTTCTAAGTTATGGATTATAAATCGAAGTTGGAAATACTTCACTAAGTGTTGAAGTGAGGTACGGGTGGAGATATCTTGTTATGGAAACAAGTATTCAGAATGTTTTCAAATATTGATAAATTTGAAAGAGATTTGAATATATATCTTTGTAAAGATATTTTGGAATGAATGTTTTAAAGAATTATAAACAATGGCCTAGTGATTGCTTATGGATGTTATTTGATAGTTAAATAACCGACTATCAATATTGGCTAATTTCGTTAATCGTTTCGAAGAGACCAGGAGCATATTTAATTATTGAAAACCACTTCGATCCTATTTGAGCGTTACGAATGGATATCGTGAAGATGGTGAAGACGGTGATTCGGTTTTGTTCAGACCTGGAATGGACTTGTATATTATCGTTGGAGGACAATGAGCATTCTAAGTGGAAATTCCTTAAAAAGGTAATCGTAGCCTCAAGCCACATCAACCGAAATGACTGAAAATCAGGGGAGATGCAGCAAGGCTAAGTGGGTCATACCCATTCAGGGTATGTTATCACCTTTCTAGATACCCTCGGATATATTATAAATTATGGATATGGTGGTGCATGGAAAAAGAGCTCTCGATAAGGGTGGGAACACTTGGAGTGATAACATGTTAAGTTCTATCTAGGTTAAGAATAGGGTCGGTCTTGTATTGTAAGGGATCCCGGCGAGGTCCTCGGTACATTTTTCTAGAAGTGTACAGTGATAGGTGGTACCCTAGTGCCTAGTCATTGTATGGGATCCATTCTCCAATAATCGTTGTACGGCTTTGATTGTGCCCAGCTATGCTGAAATGTGAGATGCAAGCATTTCAGCTATTTTCTATTTACTTTGTTTAGACACTATTATAATATCAGATCAATTTGATAAAAATTGTTTTGGTTATCGTAAGGTAAAAACCCGTCGTGTTTATGTGTGGCATGGTCTTACGAGATACCTTTGTTTTCAAAGGATTTTGATAAAAGTTAATAATTTAATTGAGTGTGTTTTATCACGCTGGTTTTCCAGACTGACTCGGATGTTATTTTATTATAATACTCGAGTCAGACCGAGTATTGCAGATTCAGGTTAGGATGCTATGGAGCTCAGGAGACGAGCTAGATAATGAAAACGTATTACACGTATTTGATTATATTCCGCTGTGTATTGTAGGTTGTATATTAAGCACTAGTAAGGACAAGTTATTATAACTGTTGAGTATTGAGTTGTTTGTTTTTTGTACTATGATGATGAAATGTATAAATAACAGTTATAGTTATTTTTGTATAAATACATGTTATTATCGATTATATATTGTTCAGCTACGATTGTGAGATTCTTTGTTGTTGTTTCTCTTTTCTTCTATCTCTTCCTTTTCTTTTCCCTAACTATCAAGTTTTCTGGCATTCGATTGCTCGACATGTAATACAATGGACGTATTAGTGTCGATTTTCGAAGGTCGAAAATCCCGTTTGTTACAACCGCTTCATGTCCATGCTTTATTCCTACTTTTGCATCGATCCCAAATGTCCTGTTGAAGTCATATGACTTCGTATCCATCGGTCGCTCCTCTGTTTATGTCTTTCATATCGATCCAATACCTGATCGATACGAAATGCTCTTCTAAACTCCTATGATCGCTACTTCATTCTTCGTATCGATCCCAGCCTTGATCGATACGAAGTGTGCTGCCATACCGATGCTGTGTCCAACCAAATCAATGCACATTGCATCGATATGAAAGCCATCGATCCCAAGACCGATCGATCCAAACTAACTACCACCATGATCGATACGAAGAGATCGATACACTGCTACTTCTTATCAATATTGATCCATCCATAACTCGATCACACGAACTCCGTTTGACCTGAAATTTGAAATGTAGCCCTTCCTAGCCTTGCTCATCATTCCTAATCGATCCCGTCTTGATTGGAGCTAGGTTAAATTTTGATGGTATCGATCATAGCCTTGTTTCCAATCGATCTCCAATCCTGATATCCATCCTTTCCAGGCAATTTGTTGATATCCCGGCCTTGACCAAAAGGCGGGGTAACAGTAAGTTTCCATTAGGAAGGCATAATGGTAATTTTACAGACAGTTGAATCAACTAATGGGAGTCTGACCATTGTGTAGCTTAAGTTTTTTTGAACAAAATGAAGTATTCATTTGTTTAAATCAGATGTCATATGAGTCAGATATTGGGGTTTTAATGAAGTAGGATGAAACTGTGTGCAGATAGTGGGCCAGACTAGGCCGAATCAGGACGGGCCCTATAATTCAAATTCAAATAAAGTAATGTTATCCGAGGTTTTAACCCAGCAGAATTCAAAAGAAGTCGAAACAACTTGATCAGTTAGAATAGCTCAAGAGCCAACCAAAAGGACTAGAAAAGCAAGCCAAGAGAAGTTAGAAAAGAAGAAAGCAGAAAATGCTAAGCACATGGATCGCCAACGATCCATAGCCTATGGATCGCTAGCGATCCATAGAAATTGCTCGTGAGCCCATTTATCTTCTTGCATCATGATCCAGTGTGTATTCTAGGAACAATGGCTAAGTTTGATCAGATTCTAAGCTAGTTGAATCAAGAGACAAGCATTCTTCTAGTCCAAATCAGCAGTCTAATGCAACCAATAAGCAAACCGTCTTCAAAACAAGGCAACATGCTACAAGACTACATGGACAACATCAACACGAGGCAACAAATGCTATCTAGAAGGCAAAGCCCAAAAATTATGTAACAACCCAAAATTTAACCCGTAATAATTAATTTGTTAATTAATTAAATAATTAAATAACTTTGTGAGATTATCATAATCATGCCACGGAAGTGGCACCATTATGTTCGAGGTAATTTTCTGGTCAATTTCCATATACAGAATGTCAGAATCCGAGTTAATTTGAGAAAAGAATGAAATAATCAAAGAAACAGAAAAAATATAGGCAGGTCGACCGGCCGGTCGACCTGGGCACCAAGGTGGTCGACGGCCCGGTCGACCCGCCTCTGCAATTTGTGAACGAACGAACGTTCGTTCGTTCGAACATTCCAGAGCCTCTAGTGACATGTTTTGCATCTTTTAAACGATCTGGTCCCTCCGTTTCTGCATCCGACGGCCCCTATTCAGCCTATGACGTGGTTGCATCCTATTCAATCTCCAAATCCCACGGTCCGAGATCCACTTCCATACCTATAAATAGACCCCTAGACCTAACACTTTTTCTCATTCTAGGTTTTCTCCAATTGGGTTCACCTTTCTAGGAAGGACCCTAAATAGAATAATTTTTCCAAAGGAGAAAATAGTTATAAATTAAATTATTTTACAACTCCAAGTGGATCCAAGAATACCAAAGGAAAAGCTTAGGACCGGAGGTGAGTGATTGTTATTATTTTAAGATTTCTTTTAGTAATTTAAAATAATAGGGTTTCTAATAGTTTTAGTTTTACTACAATTTTTGGAATAGCCTTTTCAGTGGTTTATTTATAGTTTTTAGAATTATTTTCAGTCTATTTCCTTTCAGTTATTCTTTTCCGTAATTTTGGTTTATTCTGTTAATTACAATTTAATACTGTTAAGCATAGCTTATTATTTATTTATAGTATTTAAGTTTATTTATTGTTATTTATTTCTTATTTACATCTTTTTTCAACGTTTTGGATTTTATGCAAGCGTCTATTCTCTTCATCCCCCTTTTCTTCGTGTATGGATTAGAATAAATTAAACATGAATATGGATTACATAATTAAGAATATTGAATGAAGAAAATAAGATGTAAATTACAAAGACTGAAATAAATAATGGAATTGGACTGTAGTAAATAATGGAGTTAGACTAAAATTACGCCTAATTATAATTAGAATTGGACTAATTAAAGATAATTGGCATAGTTATAACTTATTATAACTAAATAGAGTAAAAGACGAAAGAAGCTTATTTTCACACTTAGACCTTGGGTTAAGTAATAAGCATGATTATAACGTATGTTATAAGAAGAAAAAGAACAGAATAAGGCTTATTTTAAGACTTAGGAGAAATTAATAAGCACAGATAGTAGAGAAAAATGTAAAGACTTATTTAAATAATTTACCTAAGTTAATAAGCAAAGATGAAAGTAGGTCCAATACCAAATAGCATTCCCTATTAGACAAAACGATGAGCCTAGGGCATGCTTATGCTAAGAATGGTAGTAATTAGTCAAATAGAAGTCCAAATCACGGGGGATTTGGATAAGGGGCGCAACTAGATATTGTTTGGATAAAGGGCCAGTACCAATAGCATTTCCCCTATAGATTTTATGGACACTTGGTGATCTCATGTTAGGCTGAAGTGGGATGAGGGGTACGCTTATGCTGGATGTTTAGGTAATAAGAAGACCCAATAGGTGGAGCAAAAGGTAGCATGGGCATGGTAGCAGTTTTGTGTGCGACTTCCATTCATGTGCTCAGTAATAGCTATGAGTTCCAAGCGCTTAGTATGAGTGTCTTTTGTAGACATCATTGCCTTCTGTGCAGGGAGCAATATATGTCGTCCGGATCCACCGTAGTTGCTCTGTGCATCTTTCATAGATACCATTCGCTGCTGTGTAGGGAGTTATATAGCGGCTGGTCCGCAGTAAGGTCTATGGAGTAGCAGGCCGATCAAAAAGGGTAGAATTAGGGTCACATCCTAATTACAGGATTAGGAATTCAGGCTAATTAAAGCAGAAATCAAGGACAAGTGCAAGCAATCAAAGTTAACCTACCTTATAAATTAAGCAATATTTAATCGTATTTATTTTTAGTTTATCCCATTCCTATTTCCTTTATCCTTATTTATGCTAGAACTGTTGTAGAGTCTATTACTTTTATCTTGTTTAAAGACTCTAATAATTGCTATCATTTACTAGACTTTTAGTCTGACCAACTCCTCTATTTTCCCCTTCCCCCCATAGGCAATCAAGGGAGAAGTCAGTAGATTGCTGTTGCTTGGCGGATTCTTGGAGGAGTTCTCTACTATGTATTTCTTTTATTTCAACTTTAGTTCTTTTGTGTACTAGTTTATTATGAGGGATATTATGTACTCTGATTTTGAGACTATGAATATTTATTTCATAAGACATGATGGGTTTTGAGATATGGATGTTGTATTTGGTATTTGACTTATTTATGAAGTAATTATGAAGCTTTATTTTAATTAAGTTATGATTTTAGTTTCCGCTGTTTTTACCTATATTGTCTTGTGAATCTTAGTCTCTATTAGTTTCAGTTATACCTACAATGCACCATGCCTTTTAATGTGTCCTTTTGGGTATATTAAGGGGCATGTGGGTGTTTCACTTGGTATCAGAGCCTAAGGTTGCAGGATTTCAAAATTAAAAAAAAGTAAATTATTTTCTTTAAAGTAACTTGTTTTAAAGGTATTTTCAGAAAAAAACTTTTAGAAATGATTTTTAAGTATAAAAGAATTTTTATAAAAATCCCCTCATAAGTCCAATTCAATTTCTCTTTGACTCTCTCCTAAAATACCTTTTTCTTTTCGTAGAATGGCTGATGCCTCGAACCTTCCTGAGAGCATTCCAGTCCCAGCCTGGTTTCGTAGGTACTTACAAGCCACGACTCCATAGGTGCACGGGCTTGCGCCCAATCCTGCACTAACGGGTGAGAATCACATCAACCCACTTCCCGCCATCAATTTCTCTAAGCTTTGTAAAGATTTTACGAGTTTGGGCAGGAAGACTTTTTCTAGAAAGGAGACTTTTGTGGAGGTGAGAACATGGCTTAGGGACATAGAGAGGATTTTTTTTGTCTTTTGGGATTGGATGGTCAGTAGTGAGTTCAGCTAGCCGCTTGGCAGCTAAAGGAGGAGGCATCTTATTAGTGGGAGGTGATCAAGTTGGAGGGAAGGAATATTACTTAGGATTGATTCCGGGAGCGATTCGGTAGGAAGTTTCTATCTCAAGCAGAAGTGAGTGTTCAGATGGAGAGGTTTATCAATTTGAAGCAAGGGAGTTCGTCTATTAAGGAATACATCAATCAATTCAATGAGCTTTTGCGGTTTGGTATGGATTTTGTGAACACACATCATAAGAAAGCTATGAAGTTTACGAAGGGATTGAATCAACCACTTTAGGGATTATCGCTAACTCATGTACCGATGGGAACTACTTATGAGTCTTTGGTCGAGATGGCGCTTATGTCGAATATGGTCAAGGAGGGAGAGTCTAAAAAGGAGGTTAAGTCAGAAGGTCCAAAGAAGAAGTGGTGGGAAAAGAATAAGAAGAAGAAGAAAGGTGATGGTCCTTAGAAGCAGATTAAGAAAGGAATAAAGTGCCATGGTTGTGGGAAGGTTGGACATATGGCTAAGGATTGCTGGAAGAAGAAGATGAATGGTAAGTGCTATACTTGCTGGCAGCCCGGTCATATGAGTAGGAGTTGTCCCCAGGGAGCGAGTGCATCAACTGCGTAGATTCAGGCGTTAGACACAGCACCTTCCGGTAGCATTCTAGATAGAGGTAGGAAAGTCACAATTGAAGGTTTGATTTCTATATCTGATTTTCCCATTCAGACTTTATTTGATTCTGGAGCATCACACTCTTTTATCTCTAGCTCTCTAGTAGATTGTTTGCACTTGGACATATCATTAGTAGTAGACCCCATTATTGTTTCAAACTCCATAGGAGGATCAGCACACTTATCTATGGTTTGTAGAGGTTTGAAAATCTTTATCCTAGGCGTAGAGTTTGACTGCGACGCCCATGTTTTGGGATTCTCGGGGTATGGGATGACCTTAGGGATGGATTGGCTATCCACATACGGAGCTATCTTATATTGCGAGAGGAGAGTCGTTAGACTTGAGACTTGCAGTGGTAGGACTCTAAAGGTATCTTGCGACCTTCAAGGGTCAGTCATGTTGAGTTTTCTCTATTCCCTCGATTCATCTTCATCAGAGTTGCATTCGGTTCTTATCGTCAGAGATTTTGCAGACGTCTTTGAGGAGGTTAGAGGATTACCCCCAAAGGGAGAGATTAACTTCAAGATTTATTTGACCGAGAATGCCAAGCCAGTAGCGTTACCTGTGAGACACATGACACCTAGGGATAGGAAATAATTGAGCAAGCAGATTCATGAGCTTTTGGAGAAGGGATTCATAAGAAGGAGCATATCGGAGTGGGGAGCGCCAGTCGTCTTCGCCACTAAGGCGGATGGTTCTCTTTGACTTTGCGTGGACTACAGGAAATTAAATAAGCTCATCAAGGAGAACCGATATCCACTTCCTAGGATTGATGATCTTTTTGACCAGTTATTAGGTTCTTCAATTTTCTCTCAGCTTGATTTAGCCATGGAATTCCATCAGCTTAGAGTCGTTGATGACAGGATATATAAGACTGCCTTTAGCACACCGGACGGATTCTTCGAGTGGTTGGTTATGCCTTTTGGGATAACCAATGCCCCAGCCTATTTTGTCGATTTGATGAGCCGCATCTTTAGGGATGTCCTAAATAAGTTTGTGGTGGTATTCGTGGACGATATCTTGGTATTTTCCAAGAATATGGAGGAGCATGCTGTTCATTTGGAAGAAGTTCTTCGCATACTTCGTAGTCATCATTTGAGAGCTAAGTTTTCGTAGTATCATTTTTGAAGAGAGGAAGTTCGTTTCTTGGGACACGTATTCTTGAAGGAAGGTTTGGGTGTTGACCCCACCAAGGTTATAGCAGTGCGAGATTGGAAGGCCCCCAAGAACGTTACCGAGGTTAGGAGCTTCCTAGGATTGGCTGGCTACTATAGGAAGTTCATTAGAGACTTTGCCAAGATTTTGGCACCACTCACGCACCTTACTAAGAAGAATAAAGCTTTCATGTTGGACATGGATTGTGAGGATTCCTCCACGAAGCTTAAGAGAGCCCTTACTAGTGCACCAGTGTTAGTTTTACCCGATGGAGCTATTCCTTTCACTGTATACACTGATGCATGCGGAATAGGTCTAGGAACGGTGTTGATGCAAGAAGGGAGGGTAGTGTGCTATAGTAGTAGGCAGTTGAGAATGCATGAGAATAATTACCCTACCCACGATTTGGAGTTGGCTGCCATAGTTTTTGCACTCAAGTCTTGGAGGCACTATTTGCTTGGAGAGAGGTTTGAGCTTTCTACCGACCATAAGTCTTTGAAGTACCTATTCTCGTAGAAGGACTTGAACTTGAGGCAACAGAGGTGGATGGAGTTTGTAGCCTCGTATGATTTTGAGATAGCTTATACCCCTAGTAAGGGTGATGTGGTTACAGATGCATTGAGTAGAAAGAGAGCAACCCTTAGTCCTTTGTTCGTAGAGTGGAGGAACTTGGAGTTTATTTCTACCTTTGATTTTAAGCCCTCTACGGACATTACTCCCGGATTGTTAGCGATATTAGAGGTGAGGCCTACCCTTATGGATCAGATTGGCTCGAGGCAGCGGGAGGGTTCGGAGCTCATGGACATTATGGATAGGATTAGACAAGGAGAGGTCTTGAGACATCTCGAACGCTATTCCATTGATAACAGAGGGTGGCTTAGGAGAGATGGGAGGCTTTGTGTTCCACATGCCAATGACTTGGTGATAGCAGTTTTGGAGGAGACATACCATTCCCGTATGACTATTCATCCGGTTGGTGACAAAATGTATCGGGAAGATGTTCTATTGAGGTGGTATGAAGAAGAACATGGTGGAATTCGTACTTAAGTGTCTCATATGCCAAAGGGTAAAAGCAGAGCAGTAGAAGCTCATTAGATTACTTTAGCCTTAGATGTGCTAGAGTGGAAGTGGGACAGTATTTCTATGGATTTCATTGATGGTTTACCCTGTTCTAGGAAAGGGAACACTAGCATTTGGGTGATTATTGATAGATTGACCAAGAGTGCTCACTTTATCCCAGTTAAGAGTAAGCGTACAACTTCATATTTGGCAACCTTGTATATTCGAGAGATAGTCCGTCTACACGGAGTTCCTTATAGCGTTGTTAGTGATAGAGATCCCATTTTCACTAGTGACTTTTGGAGAAGCTTACAGGAGGCGCTATGGACGCAACTTAGGTTAGGTACGGCCTATTACCCCCAGACAGATGGCCAACAGAGAGGGTAAATAGGGTGCTTGAGGATTTGCTGCAGATGTGCATTTTGGACTTTGGAGGAACTTGGGAGGAGAAACTTTCGTTTGTTGAGTTTGCGTACAATAATAGTTACCAAACAAGTATAGGAATGGCACCATTTGAGGCTTTATATGGGAGGCCTCACAAGTCCCCATCATGTTGGGTAGAGTCTACGAAGAAGTTATTACTTGGACCTGATATGGTCAGGGAGACTTCTGAGAGGGTGGATTTGATTCGATGAAGGATGAAGACGGCTCAAGATAGACAAAACTCGTATGCGGATAAGTGGAGGAAAGACTTAGAGTTTGAGGTTGGAGACTTAGTTTTTCACGTATCCCAGCTTAAGAAGGTGATAAGATTCGGATCAAATGGAAAGTTAGCCCCTAGATTTGTTGGACCATTTCCTATCACAGAGAGAGTTGGGAAGATGTCTTACCGAGTAAGGCTACCTGATAGGCTCGCAGGAGTGCATGATTTTTTCCATGTTTCGCACTTGCGAAAGTGCTTACATGACTCGACGGAGGTAGTGGAGCCTAATCAGTTGGAGGAGGTATAGGTAGAAAGGGAAGCTTATGTTCGGCGTATCCCCATTAAGATTGATGGAAGAGACATCAAGCGACTAAGGAATAAGGAGGTTCCACTAGTGAAGGTGCAATGTGGAGATGATGTTGTAGATGCCACTTGGGAAGCAAAAGAGAAGATTCATACTTCCTATCCTCATCTTTTTAATGGTAAGTTTTATAATTCCTTTTTCCATCTTTAGATTTGAATAGGTTTTTTTCTTTATTATCCTTTGGGAGGGTAGAACTTAGGATTTAACCTATGGATGGTAGAATTTGATGTAAACATGTTAATAGAACATGTTATGAATGATGTATGCTAGTGGTTGCAAGTGTTTGCTAGTGGATGCTATGGACGCATATAGGTACACTAGGCACTATTATTCCTTAGGGATCGACCTAACTAGGACACTAGAGCATATGCATATGGATGTGTGCGCATTTTTATTTTATTTCCATGGTTGCTATAAATGGATGTTTATCACTTGATTGTTGCATTTTGATGATATTTGTAGCATGCATATAGAACTATCGGTTATCATTAAGAAATTTTTTCATTCATTTGGATACATGGCACAGACATGATTACATAAAAAGAGATCACTGAATCAGTGGACCGCCTAATCTTTTGCATTAGTTAGGAACATTTACACTACACTAATTGCATAAGTATCATAAATAACACTAGAAAAACTTAAGGACAATGGATGAATGGTTGATGATTGAGTAGTTGGTTGTAGAATTGGATGAAAACATTTAGTACATTCTTTTATCTATAGATATTTCGAGGATGAAATCCCTTAAGGAGGGGAGAATGTAACAACCCAAAATTTAACCTATAATAATTCATTTATTAATTAATTAAATAATAAAATAACTTTGTGAGATGATCAGAATCAAGCCACAGAAGTTGCACCATTATGTCCATGGTAATTTTCTGGTCAATTTCCATATATAGAACGTTAGAATCCGAGTTAATTTAAGCAAAGAACGAAATAATCAAAGAAACAAAAAAAAAATAAGCAGGTCGACCGACCGGTCGACCTGGTCACCAAGGTGGTCGACCGCCCGGTCGACCCGCCTCTGCATTTTATGAACGAACGAATGTTCATTCATTAGAACATTCCAAAGCCTCTAGTGATGTGTTTTGCATCGTTTAAACCAATCTAGTCCCTCCGTTTCTACATCCGATGGCCCCTATTCAGCCTATGACGTGGTTGCATCCTATTTAATCTCCAAATCCAATGGTCCGAGATCCACTTCCATACCTATAAATAGACCCTAGACCTAAGACATTTTCTCATTCTAGGTTTTCTCCAATTGGGTTCACCTTTCTAGGAAGGACCCTAAACGGAATAATTTTTCCAAAGGAGAAAATCGTTATAAATTAAATTATTTTACCACTCCAAGTGGATTGAGGAGACCAAAGGAAAAGCTTAGGACCAAAGGCGAGTGATTGTAATTGTGTTAAGATTTCTTTAAGTAATTTAAAATAATAGGGTTTCCAATAGTTGTAGTTTTACTACGATTTTTGGAATAGCCTTTTCAGTAGTTTATTTACAGTTTTTAGAATTATTTTCAGTCTATTTCCTTTCAGCTATTCTTTTGTAGTTTTGGTTTATTTCTGTTAATTATAATTTAATATTGTTAAGCATAGCTTCTTTTTTATTTACAGTTTATTTACAGTATTTAAGTTTATTTGCTGTTATTTATTTCTTATTTACATCTTTTTTTCAAAGTTTTGGATTTTATGCAAGCGTATATTCTCTTCATCCCCCTTTTCTTCGTGTATGGATTAGAATAAATTAAACGTGAATATGGATTACATAAGTAAGAATATTGAATGAAGAAAATAAGATGTAAATTATAAAGACTGTAATAAATAATGGAATTGGACTGTAATAAATAATGGAATTAGACTGAAATTACACCTAATTATAATTAGAATTGGACTAATTAAAGATAATTGGGATAGTTATAACTTAGAATTATAACTAAATAGAGTAAAAGATGAAAGAAGCTTATTTTCTCACTTAGACATTGGGTTAAGTAATAAGCATGATTATAACGTAGGTTATAATAAGAAAAAGAACAGAATAAGGCTTTTTTTAAGACTTAGGAGAAATTAATAAGCGCAAATAGTAGAGAAAAATGTAAAGACTTATTTAAATAATTTTCCTAAGTTAATAAGCAAAGATGAAAGTAGGACCTGTACTAAATAACATTCCCTATTAGACAAAACGGTGAGCCTACGACACGCTTATGCTAAGAATGGTAGTAATTGTTCAAATATAAGTCCAAATCATGAGGGATTTGGATAAGGGGTGCAACTAGATATTGTTTGGATGAAGGGCCAGTACCAATAGCATTTCCCATATATATTTTATGGACACACGGTGATCTCATGTTAGCCTGAAGTGGGATGAGGGGTATGTTTATGCTGGATGTTGAGGTAATAAGAAGACCCAATAGGTGGAGCAAAAGGTAGCATGGGCATGGTGGTAGTTACATGTGCGACTTCCATTCGGGTGCTCAGTAATAGATATGAGTTCTAAGTGCTTAGTATGAGTGTCTTTCGTAGACATCATTGCCTTCTATGTAGGGAGCTATATATGTCTTTCGGATCCACAGTATTTGCTCTGTGCATCTTTCGTAGATACCATTCGCTGCTGTGTAGGGAGTTATATAGCGGTTGATCCGCAGTAAGGTCTATGGAGTAGCAGGCCGATCAAAAATGGTGGAATTAGAGTCACATCCTAATTACAGGATTAAGAATTTAGCCTAATTAAAGCAGAAATCAAGGACAAGTGCAAGCAATCAAAGTTAACCTACCTTATCAATTAAGCAATATTTAATCGTATTTATTTTCAGTTTATCCCTTTCCTATTTTCTTTATTATCCTTATTTATGCAAGAACTGTTGTAGAGTCTATTACTTTTATCTTGCTTAAAGACTCTAGTAATTACTATCATTCACCAGACTTTTAGTCTGACCCACTCCTCTATTTTCCCCTCCCCCCATAGGCAATCAAGGGAGAAGTCAGTAGATTGTTGTTGCTTGGCGGATTCTTGGAGGGGTTCTCTACTATGTATTTCTTTTATCTCAGCTTTGGTTCCTTTTGTGTACTGGCTTATTATGAGGGATATTATGTACTCTGATTTTGAGACTATGAATTTTTATTTCATAAGACATGATGGGTTTTGAGATATGGATGTTTTATTTGGTATTTGACTTATTTATAAAGTAGTCGTGAAGCTTTTTTTTAATTAAGTTATTATTTTAGTTTCCGCCATTTTTACCTATTTTGTCTTGTGAATCCTAGTCTCTATTAGTTTCAGTTATACCTACAACGCACCACGCCTTTTAATGTGTCCTTTTGGGTATATTAAGGGGTATGGGATGTTTCAAATTGGCTAAGTATATGGATCGCTGGTGATCCATACATTTACATCAATTCGCTGCTACCCTTCTGGAACAAAGCAACGGAAATGTATGAAGACATTGGATTGCTTTGGAGCATAACCTATGGATCGCTAGCGACCCATCATTTTAGCTCGAATTGCGGTGAAATTTCCATTATTCCTTCCTATGATTATCTGCAAGCATTTGGCAAAAAGGCTTGGCCCAGTAGCTCTCCAATCCCTATAAATACTCTCCTACCTGCAACATATAGGGAATCCTTCGTACTGGTTGCCGAAACTCTGCAGTAAGCTTTCTTCACTCTTCTACTCCTTCACAACAGTCATCCAAGGAGTTTACTGTGATTCTCCAGTGGACTCCAACATTGGGGACTTAGTCTAATTAAGGATATTCAGCAACTTTGTAATCCAATTCAGGTTGTAACAACAATCAATCAATAATAAAAGCTATAAAGTGGATTTAGGCTTCACTAAAAGTCGAACCACTATAAAAATCTTCTTATCTTCTTTCTATTTTGGCTTTTCCTGTATCTATTCTCTATATTATTGCTCTTTAAGAACATGGCTAGTGCTTTCACGCTCAATCTAGGTTGTCGATCCATTTTTTGGGTTAACAAGTAACATTTTATATTTTTCCTCTAAATACCATTTTAAAAGTACATAACCCATTTTCATTTTCTTTCTTGTTTGTGAAAACTGAATCCTTCTTTTCCCTTTTATGTTCATCTCATCACAACTTTGTTCGTTCTTAACAAAATCCGATGAAAAAAGTGTGTTATGATCCCGATAGGATTCTCCAACTTCTGAAGTAATAATTAAATGCTATTACGGAGTTTGAGAACTCTGGAAATTCTAGATTATGGAGAAAAGTTGGGTATTTTGGCCGGAATCGGTGAGTGAATATTCTTTGATGATGTTATAATGCTTTGATATTGGTGTGGGATTATTTGGAGCTAGCCTAGGGTATAACTATAAAGTATGTTAGTCTAATGGATGAAGTCAAAAACTAAGAAATAAAAGGAATGTACTTTATTTTATGAAATCAATAGAAACCTAATTTGATATTAATTTTGAATAAAAAATCAATGGAATCTCAAATCGATATGTGTGTGCTAAGGACTTTAGAAACATAGATTAGTGTGTGTATATATAATTTTCAGAAATAAAGAAGAAAAAAATAAAAGAAATGAAATCTGGAACAAAAATATACAAAAATGAAAAGAAAACCCGTAACTAGGCTTCACCACGCTGCATCGGTGGTGCACAACGGTCCACTGGTAAACAATCCAGTTTGAGTATTTTGGGTACCTACTTGCCTAAATCGATGTGCGATGCTTTGAGCATTTACATGTCTCCCACAACTCTTTAGTCACTTCTTTAACTTCTATAGCTATTGTTTTGGATGTGAAGCTTGGTGATGATGATGAGATACAAGTGTAGTATAAGTAGCTTTGAGCGATGAATGAATGCCTAAACATTGTAGTGCATGCGATAGGTCTTTGGTTCATGGTATTGACGTGTGGTCTTCTATAGAGCAACGAGGTTGGTCCAGGAGTTTTTTGTGTACAAAAGTTGACCTATAATGCATATGTCGGGACCAGGCATGACTATATTTCATATTACTATCCTTTACCCCAAGTGGTGAGACTAATTAGTAGTTGTAGGCGTGTAATACCTTGCTGCAGGTGGCGAGACCAGATTACGTATTGGGGATCCTTTACCGTGGGTGTTTGGGACCATATCTTTTCTTAGATGGTATAACATTGTTTTGGACCAGATCTTTTCTTTTATCTAAAATGTTCAAGGTGATGAAGTCTGGAGATGGGGTGGATCGCGAGGCATGGACTTGTACATATTGTAAATATTGTATATAAATATGTGAATAATTTGCATATTAAAAACATGATGTGATAGTATGTGTTGATTTGATTTGATTTGGGTTGCATAAACTTATATTATCATATATGTAATCAAATATATTTGTGTGATATGATATTTTGTGAGATCGTTTGATGAAAGATTCTAAAAGTTATTAGTTAGTATAGTTTTTTTATTGTTTTATTCTCTCTCGGTATATCAATATATATTATATAACAGCTCACCGTTTTAGGACTTTGTTGTGTAGTTACATATTTGGAAAGGGCGAGTTGTTACATTTGGTATCAAAGCATAAGTTATAGGATTAGCGACGTATTAAGTGAGCGTACTTGTATATTTTAATATATAATATAATATATAAGGGTCGAATTGAATATATGCGAATATATCATACTATGTTCCAGCTTTTGGTTCTCTATTGAGGAGTTGCTAATGAATCTCATTTTTAGATAACTGAAGTATGAATATTTCTAAGGAAGCTGGAATAGAGGCTAACAATGGTGGATTTAATACTAAGGCAGGTGCGAGTACCCGAGTGGATGTCCTTGAGATTCCTAGTGTAAATATGCCCTTTGGGTTCCACTTGTATCTCAAAGCAACTGGCCAGACTAGTACCACTACTACCTCCACTGGATCAATTGCTAAGACTGAAACTGTGGTTGTTTTCCCACCACTGAATGTTGACTTATCAAAACTCTACAGAGGTTTTTCCAACTTAGGTGGAAAGCCATATATGGGGACAAAATCATATGCATCAACTAAGACACAGCTAACGAACTATGAGAAGATATTTGGCTTGTTGAGATTAAATAATGTGACTAAGAGGCAATTGGTGGTTTGGCACCTACAGGGAGAGGCAGCTAATTGGTGGGAGTTGTCATAGCAGAAACAATGGAGAATACCATTACTAGGTAGGTTTTAAAAGGAAGTTTGAGAAAAAATTCTTTTCTATGGCTAAGAGGGGATTGTTGTTACTGTTCAACTTAATATGTGAATCGATTTAATGAGCCGACGAAGTTCAGATTTGAGTTGATAAATACCCCGGAGAAGAAAGAAATGAAATTTGCCAAGGAATTGAATTCACCACAGAAGGAATTAGCCTTGAACCAGGTACCTTTTGGAGAGACTTTTGAGAGGTTAGTTGTGGTGGCTCTATAAAAACTATGAGTGGAGATTTGAACAAGGAGCAAGCGTCGGTTGGAGATCGGGACAAGCATAAGATTGAACGACCGTAAGGTGGGTAGAACATAAAGCAGGCCACTGTATGTAGGAGGTGTAATAACATAAGCCACATAGCTAAGAACTGTAGGGTGAATCTCTAAAATGGAATAAAATGTTATCAATGTAGTAAGATGGGGCACTTGGCAAAAGATTGTAGGTCGAGATAGTCAAGAAAACAAGGATGGCCAAGACAAAAGGGACAGTCAACGGGGGTTAAGTGCTATAATTGCTACCGGATGGGTCACTATAAGAGGGAATGCCCAACATTACAGAAGGAGGGTATGTTTAAAGCTTGTGCATTGAATGTTGTACCTACTGTCGACATTGCATCAATGACCTAAGAGAAGGGGAAGTCGGTTATGGAAGATGTGTTACTCCTATTTGATTTTCCTACCAAAGTTTTATTTGATATTGGTGCACCGCATTCATTTATAGCCAATGCAGTAATGGAAAGTTGAGGAATAACCCCTAACATTGTGCCTGAGATTGTTACTATGTCCGATCCTATTAGGGGATTGATGGATTTATTTACCATTTGTCATGATCTTAAGTTGGTCATAAACAGTGTTGAGTTAAGTTATAATGCATATGTGCGTAGATTTGGAGGATATGGATTAATCTTGGGAATGGATTGGATGGCTCGGTATGGAGTAGTTTTAGATTATGATAGGAGGATTGTTCATTTGGGTACTCAAGGGGAATGTGATTTGATAGTACTGCATAAGCCCGATGTTTCTATGATAAAGTCGTATTTGTATTCATTAGACCTATCACATGATGTGTTAGCATCTATTTTCATAGTCAAAGATTTCCCAGACGTATTCGTTGAGGTTTTCGAACTTCCACCCCATAGAGAAATTGAGTTTAAAATTGACCTTGAGAAGGATGTTGGGCCTGTACTGATGCCTTTTAGATATATGGATCTGAAGGAAAAGAGATAGTTGGTAAACATGTTTCAGAGTTGTTGTAGAAGGGTTTAGTAGGCAAAGTATTTTAGAGTGGGAAGCGCCTATAGTTTTTCCTATTAAAGTAGATGGTTCCCTACGGTTATGCGTCAATTATCGAGAATCGAATAAGTTAACAAAGAAAATGCATTATCAATTGCCTCGCATTAACGACCTCTTCCATCAGTTTATCAAGGGAAGGTTTTCTCAACGCTTGACCTTGCTATAGGATTTCATCAGTTGAGACTTGCCGAGGACAACATTCCGTAGATCGCTTTTCATACTCCGGTTGGATTATTCAAGTGGGTTGTGACGCCATTCGGGCTAACTAATGCCCTAGCTTATTTTGTTGATGTGATAAGTAGGGTCTTTAGAAAGCAGCTAAACAAATTTCTGGTTGTATTTGTTGATGATATCCTGGTTTTTTCTAGAGATGAGAAGAAGCACGAGTTTCACTTCAGGGAAGTACTTGACGTACTAACAAGAAATCAGCTAAGGGAAAAAATTTCGAGGAGCCATTTTTAGAGGAGTGAGGTCCGAATTTTAGGGCATGTTGTATCTGGTAATGGGTTGGCCGTAGACCCAGAAAAAGTAGCAGTTGTTCAAGATTGGAAGGTTCCAAAGAATGCTTTAGAAGTATGTAGTTTCTTAAGATTAGCTGTGTTCTATCAGAAGTTTATGAAGAACTTTGCAAGAATATCTGCACCACTGATGAAGCTAAAGAAAAAGAACCTAGTTTACGTTTAGAGTGCGGGGGTGAAGAGGCATTTGTCAAGTTAAAAGGAGATGCCGACGAGCGCACATGTTTTGGTTTTCCCTGATGGTACCAAACCATTTACGATGTACACTATTGCTTTCGTACTAGTCTTGGTGATATCTTGATGCATGAGGGTAAGGTGGTAGCATAT
Organism: Allium fistulosum; assembly: GCA_030737815.1. NCBI lineage: Eukaryota > Viridiplantae > Streptophyta > Magnoliopsida > Asparagales > Amaryllidaceae > Allium > Allium fistulosum. The sequence goes on from CM060906.1 coordinate 927,449,123, forward strand.
GCGAGTCGGCAATTGAAGACACGAGAAGAATTACCCTACACATGATTTAGAATTAGCTGCGATTGTATTTGCTTTGAAGTCATGAAGACGCTATTTACTGGGGGGGAAGATTGGAGCTACTATTGGACCACAAGCCATTGAAGTATTTCTTCTAGCAGAGGAACTTGAACGCAAGATAGCAGCTGTGGATGTAATTCTTGGCATCTTATGATTTTGGTATTGCTTATACCTTTGGAAAGGGTAATGTTGTGGCGAATGCACTGAGTAGGAAGCATGCAACATCGAGTGCTATGATGTTAGAGGTGAAGCAGTTGGAGTACGTTTATGGGTTCGATTTTTGACCACCAACAGATATTACACCTGGATTATTGGCAACCTCAAAAGTTAGACCTGCACGAGTGGATGAGATTGGTATGAATCAAAGAAAGGATACGGAGTTAGTTGAGATTATAGGTCGGTTGGATAAAGGCGAGAAATCGAGCTATTTGGAGCAATATACAAAGGATGGAAAAGGAAACGTGAGGCAGGATGAAATGTTGTGTGTGCCGAAGTTGAAAGAACTGATTGATGAGGTGTTTGAAGAGTATCATCATTCGAGGAAGACCGTTCATCCTGGTGATAATAAAATGAATATGGATATGAAGAGAGTTTATTACTGGCTAGGGATGAAGAAAAACGTGATAAGGTATGTGGTGAGGTGTCTCACTTGATAGAGGATTTAGGTGGAGTAGAGGAAACTATGTGGATTGTTGATGCCTTTAAAAGTTCCATGGTGGAAGCGGGAGAGCGTTTCAGTGGATTTTATAGACGGGTTGCCAAGAAGTAGAAGAAGCAATGAGATTTTTTGGGTATTGGTGGATCGATTGACAAAAAGCGCACATTTTATTCCCGTAAAGAACACGAGGGTGGCAACATCTTTCGCTACATTATATATTAAGGAAGTAGTGAGATTTCATGGCATATCGATGAATATTGTAAGTGATCGGGACCCACTCTTCACAAGTGAGTTCTAAAGGAGCCTATAGGATAGCTTGGGTATGAAGCGAAGTTTAAGCATGACATATTACCCGCAAACTGATGGACATATCGAAAGGGTGAATAGGAAACTTGAGGATTTGTTAAGGGCATGTATTCTGGATTTATAAGGTGCTCGAGAAGATCATATGCCATTAGTGGAATTCACATATAATAATAGTTATCAGGCTAGTATTGGATTGACACCATTTGAAGCATTGTATGGAAGGCCATGTAAGTCACCTTCATCTTGGTGGGAGTCGACAGATAGACCATAGATGATATGGGATACATCGAAGAAGGTAGAGTTGATAAGAAGAAGGATGAAGGTGGAATAGGATAGACAAAAATCATAAGCTGATAAAAGGCGAAGGAGTTGGAATTTAAAGTTGGTGATCTTGTGTGTATAAAGGTATCGCCTCTTATGCATGTGATGAGGTTTGGAAGCTCAGGAAAGTTAGCGCCGAGGTTTGTTGGACCGTTTAAAGTGATGGAATGCATTGGAGGATTGGCTTATAGGATGCAGCTACTGGAGAGAATGGATGGAGTTTATAATGCATTCCACGTATCACATTTGCAGAAATGTGTACATAACTCAACTAGCTACAGTGCTGGAGCTTAGTTAGCTAGAGAATGTGGAATTAGTAGCTAAAGTGAGTTGATTTAAAGGGCCTACATGAATAGTGAAGAATGTGATTTGAAGACCGAGGAACAAAGTAATCGAGTTGGGCAAGGTGCAATGGGGAAATGATCCGGCAGAGAGTACATGGGAGCTTGAGGACAAAATACTGGCTTCTCATCCCGAACACTTTATTGGTACGTTCTTTTGGTTTATGTGTGTTTGCGCCAAAATTGGTCACAAACACCCAATTGTTGATGAGAGCACCAGTTCACAATCACAGATTACAGATAACAAGTATGTAGAGAATTAAAAATGAAGAACACTCAGAAAATTAAAAGGAAAGGAGTAAAGAACATAGAGTTTATAGTGGTTCGGCAATCCGGCCTACATCCACTTTGAAGTTGATGATTTTATTGATGTTTGCTTGCTAACTACAACGAGTTACAACTGATTACAACAGCAAATTTCGAGTACAATGATGGTTCCTGCAGAGTCTGGATGTAGAAGAATCAAAAGTCCCCTTTTATGTAGACTTTGGGATGCTATTTATTGTCGTATGCTACAAATATCTCGCTCAGATCTCGGGAGACCTCTTCTGGCACGTGTATGGGCCCATGTGATCGATCCCATGCGATTTTGACTCAATCCATGATCGATACGAATGAATTTCGTATCGATCAAGATCTTGCCCGATCGAGCGAGATCGATCATGAACATTCTTTAGGTTGTACGCAAGCTTCTGTGAAAATTTGGTGGCATTTGGACATGTAGATTGTGAGATATAATGGATCCAAGTTGTAGTTTGTATGAAGGCTGAAGTGTTCGTATCCATCAATTCGTCTCCATCTCTCTGTATCTATCTGCTTCTTCGTGTCCATCCCATTCGCATCGATGACGTTGCTCAGAAACCCAGGGTAGATCCATTTTTGATGCCGAGTTGGCTGCTCCCTCATTCAAACACATTCCCATCGTATCGATCTGAGATGCTTATTTTGCATCGATGGTTCGACGCCCTCTTCGTATCCATCAATCAATCCCTCTTCGTATCGATACTCTGTATATGTCTTTCATATCCATCTAGTGCCGCAGCCTTCGTATCGATCCAGTACCACGTTCCTCGTATCGATCCCATGCTTCGATCGATACGAAATGCATCGATACGAAGAACGACCGATCCAAACTAAATGGCAAGCGCATGCTCTAGTCCTAATCCATATCCATCCTGATAACGATCCATATCCATGCAGATCGATACGAAAGTATCGAGTACACACCTGATTGATACAAAAGTATCGATTCGAAGTAAACAACCAAGCCCATATGGATCGATACGAACTATATCGATACGAATTGATTTCCCATGAATATTAATCCATCCATAACTCGAGCATGCGAACTCCGATTGACCTGAAATTTGAAACGTAGCGTCTTCTAGCCTTGTGCATCGTTCCCAATTGATTCTGTCTTGATTGGAGCTCGGTCAAATTTTGATGATATCGACCGTAGCCTTGTTTCCAAACCTAATATTCATCCTTTCCACCCAATTTGTTGATATCCGGGCTTTGACCAAAAGGCGGGATAACATTTTGCCCCCAAAGCATGCCTTGTGGTAAGAAGGCGTGTTTTAAAAAGCTCCAAATTCAACATCCAAAGTCCATATTCCCTTATAGCCATACCATCTGATTCATAATCCAACCTATTACCAAACCATCCTATCCAAGTGCCATAGCCATATCCAAGTTCGTGACTGTTCCGAGTCAATGTCTGATTCAAAGTCCAGTAACCAAATCCTTGACCTTTCCAGGCCAATATTCGAATCCGAGACCACTCCGGGTCCATGTCCAATCCCGGCCTCGACTCTCTGGTCAAGGGCTTAACCTATAATTATGTTTCTCCGGCCTTAACTCACCGATCGAGGACTTGATATTCTCCGGCCTCGACTCTCCGGTCGAGGACTTGATATTCTCAGGCCTCGACTCTCCGGTCGAGGACTTGATATTCTTCGGCCTCGACTCTTCGGTCGAGGACTTGATATTCTCCGGCCTCGACTCTCCGGTCGAGGACATGATATTCTCCGGCCTCGACTCTCCGGTCGAGGACTTGATATTCTTCGGCCTCGACTCTCCGGTCGTGGACTTGATATTCTCCGGCCTCGACTCTCCGGTCGAGGACTTGATATTCTCCGGCCTCGACTCTCTGGTCGAGGATTTGATATTCTTCGGCCTCGACTCTCCAGTTGAGGACTTGATATTCTCCGGCCTCGACTCTCCGGTTGAGGACTTGATATTCACCAGCCTCGGCCCTCCGACCAAGGACTTTTATATTCACCGTCCTCGGCTCTCGAGCAAAACGGTTTATCATCGTCTCAGAGCATGCCTAGGGACCGTCCTCGATCCCGTACATGTGTAAGTGATTTAGTCGCATTACTTCGAGTTCTATTACTTATTCCAAGCCATAAATCTATTTAGTTGATAATAAGTTGACGTTGCCTAGGTCCAGTTCCATCCTCGTTTGAGGTGGGCGGTGGTCGTTCTTGTTCCACTGCCATAGCTCGATTCCTTACATACTGCTGTAGATGACCATTCCTTACATGCTCCTCAACGATATCCCTCAAATGCCTGCAGTCGTTCGTGTTGTGCCCATCCAGCTCATGGAATAGGAAATGCCTTCCTGATGCCCGTTCGTAATCAGAAGGTTCCCTTCTTGTTGTCCTTTGATACTGGAGGCGCCCTCGAGTGTTCAAATAAATCCTTTCCATAGTATCAGTCAGATCCGTGTAAGAAGAAAACTTTGACTCCCTCCGTGGCCTTTTTGAAGTGCTACCGTTATCATTCATTTTCCTTTTGCCTTTGTCGTCTTTGTCTGGATTTTCTCTGGGTGGATCTCCATCCCTTACCGCATAAGCTTCAGCCTCTCTGCCTTCTCTCTCAGCTTGCGCATCTTCCTGCCTTAGAAATCTCTCTGCCTCATGATAGAACTCCCCAAGATCCCTCAATGGGTCCCGTTCCAATGATATCTTGAAATCTGAATTGTCTGCAATTCCTGAAACCGCTACCATCAAAACCATCGACGGATCAGGTCGATCCACCGAAGCCACTGCCGCATTGAATCTGGTCAAGAAATCTCTAAGTGATTCTCCTTTCCATGGTTTCATTGATGTTAAAGTCATCACGTTCTTGGGTCTGGCTATGTGGACCCGAAACTGTCTCATAAACTTTTCAATCAACTCCGTCCATGTGCCAATAGAGCCACTCTCCAGCTGTCTGAACCATAACGCCGCTATATCCATCAGATACAAAGGGAAGCATCATGCCATGACCTCCTCTGATGCTCCTAGTACCTCCATATGCCTCATGTACCTTGTCAAGTGACCAGCGGGATCTGTTCTCCCGTCATACATCTCCAGTGTTGGTAACTTGAATTCTGCTGGATTCCTACCTTGCCTGATCGTAGGAGCAAAGGGACTCCTATTCACATCTTCCAGATCTCTATTCACTAGTCCGCCTCTCATGGCTCGTCTGACCATCTCCGCCAATCTATCATTGTCGTCAAGCTGTAGCCCTTATCTGTTGCTTCCGACCTACCCCCCGAGTTCACGAGGGAATCCTGGAATTTGGTCTCCTGGACGGGCATCCATTCCTCTACCAAAGCCATGTTGAACAGCCTCACTGGTATCCTACCTGAGGTTGGATCAACGTCCTCCGGATGTGTGCCCTGAAGTTCTGGTGCTACTCCTGACGGTCTTGCTCCATTCTGAACTTTGGTTGTTCCGCGCTCCTGATCTCTATCTCCAGCGTCTCCTACAGCAGCGTTCCCTTGATTCTGCATTCTGGCTTGTCCAGCTTGTTGGAGTAGGTTCTGCATCATCTCCTCTTGTCTTTTCATCATTCCATCCTGCATAGCTTCCATCATCATCTCCATATCGTCCCGGGGTGATGAAGACTAAGGTAAGATTTGCTCCAGAAGAAGCCTCCTGGCTCCCTTCATGCTGACTCCTTCCAGCTCTTTGTCTTCTTGTTGATTGTCTTGCCATAGCTTTCCAGATCCAAGCCTTTAAGCTTTCAGATCCGAAGTACTGGTTGTAGAATTCATGAGCACTAGCATTCTCAGTGAAAGTGCAAAAATGTTTGCGCCAAAATTGGTCACATACACCCAATTGTTGATGAAAGCACCAGTTCACAATCACAGATTACAGATAACAAGTATGTAGAGAATTAAAAATGAAGAACAATCAGAAAGTTAAAAGGAAAGCGGTAAAGAACACATAGTTTATAGTGGTTCGGCAATCCGGCCTACATCCACTTTGAAGTTGATGATTTTATTTATGTTTGCTTGCTGACTACAACGAGTTACAACTGATTACAACAGAAAATTTCGAGTACAATGATGGTTCCTGCAGAGTCTGGATGTAGAAGAATCAAAAGTCCCCTTTTCTGTAGACTTTGGGATGCTATTTAAAGGTGTAGGCTGCAAATATCTCGCTCAGATCTCGGGGGACCTCTTCTGGCATGTGCACGGGCCCACGTGATCGATCCCATGCGATTTTGACTCGATCCGTGATCGATACGAATGAATTTCGTATCGATCAAGAACTTGCCCAATCGAGTCGAGATCGATCATGAACATTCTTTAGGTTGTACGCAAGCTCCTGTGAAAATTTGGTGGCATTTGGACTTGTAGATTGTGATATATGATCGATCCAAGTTGTAGTTTGTATGAAGGCTAAAGTGTTCGTATCCATCAATTCGTCTCCATCTCTCTGTATCTATCTGCTTCTTCGTGTCCATCCCATTCACATCGATGACGTGGCTCGAAAGCCCAAGGTAGATCCATTTTTGATGCCGAGTTGACTGCTCCCTCATTCAAACATATTCCCTTCATATCGATCTGAGATGCTTATTTCGCATCGATGGTTCGATGCCCTCTTCGTATCCATCAATCAATCCCTCTTCGTAACGATCCTCTATATATGTCCTTCATATCCATCTAGTGCAGCAGCCTTTGTATCGATCCAGTACCACGTTCCTCGTATCGATCCCATGCTTCGATCTATATGAAATGCATCGATATGAAGACCGATCGATCCAAACCAAATGCCAAGCGCACGCGCTAGTCCTAATCCGTATCCATCCTGATAACGATCCATATCCATGCAGATCGATACGAAAGTATCGAGTACACACCTGATCGATACGAAAGTATCGATTCGAAGTAAACAGCCAAGCCTATATGGATCGATACGAACTATATCGATACGAATTGATTTCCCATGAATATTAATCCATCCATAACTCGAGCATACGAACTCCGATTGACCTGAAATTTGAAACATAGCCTCTCCTAGCCTTGTGCATCATTCCCAATCGTTTCTGTCTCGATTGGAGCTCAGTCAAATTTTGATAATATCGATCGTAGCCTTATTTCCAAACCTGATATCCATCCTTTCCAACCAATTTGTTGATATCCGGGCTTTGACCAAAAGGCGGGATAACAATGTGATTTGCTATGAATTAGGTTTATGTTCTTTTGGTTGATGTGATTTGCTAGGAGTTAGGTTTTAGTTGCTTATATTGGATGTTAGGACTTGTGTGTGATGTTTATTGGATGCTATATTATACACTATCTCGTATGTCACTAAAGTTGCATTCATGTATAACTGCCAGTTTCTATACTAGGGTTGCTATGCAGACAATTCTACTATGCCATACTCTTGCATTCATATAATTTGCATTTATCGCAATTATTGCATTATGCTAGATTTTCATAATTTATCATGATCATGTTCATTATATGCCATGTTTGGAAAGCTAATTCTTTAACTATAACATATATATATATATGTATATATGTATGTATGTATATTTGTGTGCGTGTGTTTGGAATAACTATGAATATAGATGGTTGCTTTGTTTGAATGGTTCTGTACATGCACGAATTTAGTACGGGTGCGTATATTACATTTTTTGTTCCTTTGAAATTTCGGAGATGAAATTCTTATAAGGAAAGAGAATGTAATACCCTAAAATTTTAGATAAGGCTTAAATAATAATAATAAATTCTAATAAATAATTTGAAAATGAATTGAAGGGTATTTTGGTAAGTTTCCATGAGGAGGGAAAGATGGTAATTTTATAGATAGTTGAATTAGCTGACTTTGAGTCTCACCATTCTATAGCTCTCCTTTTTTTGATCGAAAGTATTTATTTGTTTAAATCAAAGGTTGTATATGCGAGTAGCGGGCCAGATTGGGCTCAATTGGGTTGAGTCCTATGATTCAAATTTAGATTAAGTAACATTTAGATTTTCCCTTCAAAGACCATTTTAAAAGTATGTAACCCATTTTAATTTTCTTTCCCGTTTATGAAAACTGAATCCTTCTTCTTCCTCCTCCATTTTGTGGAATATAATAGTTTATGACTTTTGTTTGATGTTAATAAATATGTGGATATTTTTAATGTGTTTGTTGTAGTACTATTATAATACTACAAAGATAAATAAGCAAATAAATATTTTATTTCAATAAAAATTTAATAGTATAATAATTACAACAAGAGATCCCACAATATTTTCGATACAATATTATATATATAATTTTATATTCTTTCATATACATCGGTTTATACTCTCTTAATACAATAATCACTCTATATGTTTTCTTCACTCGGTCAAATACACTTATGTATCCTCTTGCCCCAGCCTTTGTCTAGACGGAAATATGCTTTACTTGACAAATAACGAAGCACTTTGTAACAACCCTGAGATTGCAATTACCGAATAATAAATTAAAATTATGATTTTAAGTTGAAAAGGGAGTTAAACAAAATTTCTGGAATTTAAATTTGCAATTGGTTTACAAATTAAAGTATTTTGGGTTTAAAATGGGGAAATTAATAATTTTGGAATTTAATATTTAAAAGGGGAATTTTTAAATGTGATAATGGGTTTAATTGGCTAATGAGACAATTATATGGTTTTGATTAAAACTAGGTTGCCACTTAGGATTTGGTTCACATGATAATCTTAGAAATTAAACTAAGTCCTAATGGGTTTTAAAACCTCATAACATGACCCATTAGCCTACCCACTTCTATATAATATCTCAAATCCCTTCTATAAACCCTAACCCTCCTCTTCATAATTCCTAAACCTAGATCTAAACATAACTAATGGCCTCCCTTTGGTAGAAGACCCATCTCCTTCTCTACATATCTAAACTAGTTTGATCTTAATAAAAGGCAATGCAATCTCCCCTATTCTCTAATCCTACTTAATCCCTATTTACCTCTACAATCTTATGTAATCTTTGTATTGTTTTTTTTTTATTTTGGGTTCTTGAAGTCTCCTGATCTTTTGCTTGGGGTTGAGGATTTTGGGTTGCTTGATATTGTGCACACAAACCATTTGATCATTTGCTTCTTTGAGGTAATTACTATCTATTAGTGATTATTGCTAGTTAATTTTGGTGAAAATTTGATGCCAAAACTTGAAAAAAACACCCCTAAACCACCAAAAATCAACATTAATGCTGGCTGGAATGTTTCAGTCTGAAAATAGGCTGAAACAGTGATCTGGGTGCATCAGGGCAGGCCTGGGCTGCACCCAGGCTGCTGCACACCCCAACCCACCTGTGCTGGGGCAGAACCAGACCCCAGCCCAGGCGGGCTGGGGAGGAAACACACCCCAGCCCGCTTGGACTGGGGCTCCCCAGCCCAAGCGGGCTGGGGACCGAAACACACCCCAGCCCGCGTGGGCTGGGGCCTTCCCCAGCCCAGGCGGGCTGGGGACCCTAAGAACCCCAGCCCGCGTGGGCTGGGGCCTCCCCAGCCTAGGCGGGCTGGGGCCTGGAGAACCCCAGCCCAGGGCGGGCTGGGGACCCTAAGACCCCAGCCTGTGTGGGCTGGGGCCTTCCCCAACCCAGGCGGGCTGTGGACCCGATGGACCCCAGCCCGCGTGGGCTGGGGCTTCCCTAGCCCAGGCGCCTGGGCTGGGCTAAATAAAAAAAAAATCATGTTTCCAGGTTTTTTTACCTCCACTCCGCGATGCCGCCACGATCGCATCCGAAGTCGGAATTCGACGTTTTTGGTCTCGTTGGAAAGGTGGAGTTTCGAACTCCATCTCTGGAAAATTTGGGCAACATCGGAGTTCGTTTGGTACTTCGAATTTCGTGTCGAAGTTGAACTCTGGTCGCTGTTGGTAAACGGTATGAATCTTTTTCTGGTTCCAACTTTGAGATGTCGCTGCCACTTCTATATAATATCTCAAATCCCTTCTATAAACCCTGACCCTCCTCTTCATAATTCCTAAACCTAGATCTAAACATAACTAATGGCTTCCCTTTGGTAGAAGTCCCATCTCCTTCTCTACATATCTAAACTAGTTTGATCTTAATAAAAGGTAATGCAATCTCCCCTATTCTCTAATCTTTCTTAATCCCTATTTACCTCTACCATCCTGTGTAATCTTTGTATTGTTTTTTTTTTGGGTTCTTGAAGTCTCTTGATCTTTTGCTTGGGGTTGAGGATTTTGGCTTGCTTGAAATTGTGCACACAAACCATTTGATCATTTGCTTCTTTGAGGTAATTACTATATATTAGTGATTATTGCTAGTTAATTTTGGTGAAAATTTGATGCCAAAATTTGAAAAAAAACACCCCTAAACCACCAAAAATCAACATTAATGCAGGCTGGAATGTTTCAGCCTGAAAATAGGCTGAAACAGTGATCTAGGTGCACCAAGGCAGGCCTGGGCTGCACCTAGGCAGCTGCACACCCCAACCCACCTGGGCTGGTGCAGAACAAGACCCCAGCCCAGGCGGGCTGGGGAGGAAACACACCCCAGCCCGCTTGGGCTGGGGCTCTCCAGCCCAGGCGGGCTGGGGACCGAAACACACCCCAGCCCGCGTGGGCTGGAGCCTTCCACAGCCAAGGCGGGCTGGGGACCCGAAGACCCCAGCCCGCGTGGGTTGGGGACCCCAAGAACCCCAACCCACGTGGGCTGGGGCCTCCCCAGCCTAGGCGGGCTGGGGCTTGGAGAACCCCAACCCAGGGTGGGCTGGGGACCCTAAGACCCCAGCCCGCGTGGGCTGGGGCCTTTCCCAGCCCAAACGGGCTGTGGACCCGATGGACCCCAGCCCGCTTGGGCTGGGGCTTCCCCAGCCCAGGCGGGCTGGGGCCTGGATGGACCCCAGCCCAGGCAGGATGGGCTAAATAAAAAAAAATCCCGTTTCCATATTTTTTTTACCTCCACTTCGCGATGCCGCCACGATTGCATCCGAAGTCGGAATTTGACGTTTTTGGTCTCGTTGGAAAGGTGGAGTTTCGAACTCCATCTCTGGAAAATTTGGGCAACATCGGAGTTTGTTTGGTACTTCGAATTTCGTGTCGAAGTTGAACTCTGGTCGTTGTTGGTAAATAGTATGAATCTTTTTCTGGTTCCAACTTTGAGATGTCACTGCCACTTCGTCTCAACTCGGAATCCAGAAATTCTTTTTGCATATTAAAGTAGGGATGTTGGACTACACGCCTGCATATTTTTATGACATTTGGACACAGTTTGCTGGTCCAAATAAATTGCCGAACTTGGGTTCGCAGCTGTTTTTTGAATGTTTACAAACACTTGGAATATTTTTCAGTGATTTTCTGGTTTTATTGATTTCTTTGAGATTTGTCTCTAGATTTTGTACACAAGTTTTATGAATTATTTTCAAAAGATTTTTCACTCCTAAATGGCTTTCGAAATTATTATATAATATTATTTTTAATTATTAATTTAATTACTCCATAATAGGAGAGTTTTCAAAAGCCGTTTTAAAGTGATTTCAAAATCAATTATAAATCCGTTTCGCACCATTATTTTCTATAATAAAAACCTCACACTCACTTTTTAGCACGTCGAGCGAAGTGGAAAGGTGCTTAAACGGTTAGGAAATCTCCGGCCTATGGAACCGTGTGTATTTTCTTTCCGGTTAATCCCCGACCTATTCGATTGATCGTTTTGACCTTTGGGTCTAGTTTACTGATGATACGAGGTGAACTTTTTATTGTTTGGAGTGTGAGCTTGCTATTGGTTAGTAAACCGTTTAGTGCAAAGGTGTGGTATGGGACTCACTGTTAACACTTTACGGGTTCCTCTCCAAGAAGTTTGTGACACATTAGCCTCTGGGTGGCCAGTACTGGACATCTGGGTCACCACGCCTCTGGACAACCGTCTCTGGACACCTGCTCTATGGAGCAGTTTATTTTTTGGCATGCGCCTCTGGGCCTTTATCCTTCTGGGAAGGATCTCGCCGTCTCGCGCGTTCCGCATCAGTGCGAGTGATCGATCACAACTCTACAGTACTGGGCAACAACGACTCCGGTCGGTGCACGTGCAATACTAGTATTATTTGATGATTTTTATATCCATTCGAGTACCGCCATTCAGTGTTGGTTCTATGTAACCATACGATGTAAGTGCGATTGCCTCGTGGATTCACAGTGTCTCTGGACACTGCTTTTCAGTATTGGATTTCATTGACTTTTCAGTATATCCCCATTGCTCTTTGGAGCATCGATCTTTGCTTGGGCATTGATTACAGACCCTGGTCACTCTTGGGATTATTGCCTATGGGCATCTTTTAATAGCTTTGGCTACGCCGATGATATGAGGCGATTTTATTTATTCTACACTTTGGTGTTGATTTCTCTTTGGAGATTTTTATTGTTTATTGATGATTAGGGATCGTCATTATATTTATGTGGTTCATAATATACTTCTCTTTGGATAAGTACTGTTTTATTTATGTACCGCATTATTATATATCTCAATTATTACTGATTGTTTAGCTAGCCTGACCCGAGTGCTTTCGCTCGGGTCAGACCGAGTTGTTTCAGGTTAGGTCTCTGGACTTAGCTTCTGTGCTTCCGCTTGGACATTATCTACTATGCTGATAGATAGCACTTTTATTTGTCCACTATTCCTCTACTCTGTTATTATTCAGACTTTGATATGTACATATTTTTGACTCACATGTGTGAGCAGTGGCTTTGTACCCACTTATAGTGTTTGGATCTGTATTGACGATGTATTGTTCTGGGATTTTATATCTGTTATATGATTCTATTCTGTGATGTTTTATCAGTTATTACTATGCTTGTTTCTGATAGGTCTTTAGCCATTGTAATTTCGTTATAAATATTTATTGAATATGTCGAACCACTTGAGAAAAATATATAGATACCATCCTTTCGACGTATTCAATAGATAGTTAAAGCTTGATTACAAATGGTCGCTTCCACTAACTCTATTCTCCGCTTTAACAGACAGTATTACTCCCGTAATACTCTTTGTTACAGTGGATCTAAGAGTGGGGCATTACAGCTTGGTATCAGAGCCAGGTTTCAGGAATAAGCATAATAAACACAGATAAGATACACTTAGTACAATACATTTTAATTAGATCCGAATTAAATCAAATCCTTTCCTTATGTTTATTGAATGATAAGTTAGGAATATGTATATGAATCCGTTATATTCCGTAGTATTCCTTAATTAATTATCTATCATTGAATCATGTCTAACTCTAATTCCCGTTTGACTTTCAGTATGTCTGGAAGGGGAAGAGGGAGAACCACACGTCAGACCAGTGCTGCTGGGCAGTCCAGCAACACTCATCCAGAGGGCGTGTTCATGACCACCGACCGGATCATGGAGCTAGTTCGGAATTCTCAGTCTCATTCTCAGTCTCCAGCCCCAGTTGCTGATGCTCCGCGCAAGTCTGCTATTGCGCGTCTCTGCAGTGATTTTACCCATCTCGGAGGGAAGCCGTTCAGTGGCTCCGAGAATGTCTTAGAGGTCCAGGCTTGGATTCGGATATGCGAGCGCATTTTCACTCGTATGGATATCCCGTATCATGACCGTGTTCTTATTGCTTCCAGTCAGCTTCAGAGTCGTGCCCTGGATAGGTACGAACTCCTTATTACTGAGATCGATGAGACCATACTTACTTGGGCTTAGTTTCGTGAGATATTTGAGCTCAAATTCATCCCGGAGTCAGAGAAGAACTCCCTTGCTCGCCGCTTTCTTGATCTCAAGCAGGGGAAGTCCTCCGTATCCGACTATGTCTCTTCCTTCGTGGCCCTGTTCAAGTACGGCCTTGAGTTTATTGCTACTCCTTATAAGAGGAACCTCAAATTTGTTGAGGGCTTGAAGAAATATCTGAAGAGGCAGCTTATGCTATAGCTTGAGCTCTCATTTGAGAAGCTAGTCGATGCAGCTCTACATCTTGAGTCAGTCGAGATGGAGCATAGTGATGATGGCGGTGGGGGTTCCATAAACCCCACCAAAAAGAGGTTTCCTCCTGGCAAGTCTGAATCTTCTTTTCAGCATAAGAAGAAGAAGACTAGCAGTTCCACAGTTCAGACTCAGCCTCAGACTCGTCCTCAGTCCCAGACTCCTGCTCAACCTAGTGGAACCCGTCCTCCGAAGAAATGCTTCAATTGCGATTCTCCAGATCACTTTATTCGAGAGTGTCCCAAACCTCTCTATTGCACCTTCTGTAAGAAGGAGGGACACAGGATCTCTGCTTGTCCTATTGCTCCAGCTAGTGCCTAGCCTGGCAGGCTTAATGCTGCCAAGGCTCCTACCACTTCTGCTCAGCCTAAAGGTACACATCCTTCCATTCTTGAAGGCTCTATTTTATTTCATGGTAGATCTTGTAGAGTTCTCTTTGATACGGGTGCCTCTCACTCATTCGTATCAAAGGAACTAGTTGATACTTTATCTTTGGATGTTACTTGTATGGTTTCCTCACTAAGGATTGTGAATCCCATTGGTGGATCCACGACCCTTAGCTTGCTTTGTGAGAATATAGATATCGATCTTTGTGGATTTTCTTTCCGTGCGAATCTGCACGTTATGGAGTATTTGGGCTTTGACATGATTCTTGGCATGGATTGACTCGTTCAGCACGACGCAAAAATTATTTGTTCGGAGCGGATATTATTCATTCATCACCCTGACTCGTCCTCTCCGTTAGCTATTGTTCTTCAAGATGTTGGGCTTTCTGATGTTACTTTATTCTCTCTTGATTGACGAGATGATGAGGTAGACATATCTCGTATTCTAGTTGTTCGGGATTTCCCCGATATCTTCGAGCCAGTATCTAGTTTACCACCGAAGCGAGCTATTGAGTTCCGCATCGATCTCATTCCAGGCTCCCACCCAGTTGGGCGTCCTCCCACGAGGATGTCTACAAAAGAGAATGAGGAACTCAGGAAGCAGTTAGTGGAGCTTGAGGCGAAGCAGTTCATTCGGTCCAGTTCTTCGCCATGGGGTGCTGCTATGGTCTTCGTTAAGAAGCCCGATGGCTCTCTTAGGCTTTGCATTGACTATCGCAAGCTTAATGAGTTGACCATCAGAAATCGTTATCCATTGCCATGGATAGACAATATGTTTGATCAGTTGAGCGGTGCGAAGGTCTTCTCTCAGCTCAACCTTGCCACCGGATTCCATCAGCTATGAGTCGCCGAAGACAGCATTCCTCTTACAGCATTTCGCACTCGTTATGGTTCTTTTGAGTGGTTGGTCATGCCGTTCGGCTTGACGAACGTTCCGGCTTTCTTTGTCGATCTTATGAATCGAGTATTCCGGGAATACATCGATAGATTCGTTCTGGTTTTCATCGACGATATTCTTATTTATTCTAGATCCGAGGCAGAGCATGCTCCTCATTTGCAGATCGTCTTGGATACTCTTCGTCAGCATCAGCTTAAAGCAAGCTCTCCAAGTGCCATTTTTGGGAGAGCAAGGTCAAGTTCTTGGACCATATTGTATCATCTGAGGGTATTTCTGTCGATCCTGCCAAGATCGAAGCTATTCAGAATTGGAAGCAGCCCGAGAACGTTCATGATATTCGCAGCTTCCTTGGGCTGGCGGGTTATTACCGTCGGTTTATCAAGGATTTCTCTCGAGTTGCACTTCCCCTCACGACTCTGACTCGTAAGGGGGTTCGTTTTATTTGGTCTGATAAGTGTGAAGCTTCCTTTCAGCGACTGAAGGAACTTCTCACCCATGCTCTTATTCTTGTGGTTCCTGAGAGTAACCAGGATCTTGTTGTTTACACCGACGCTTATGGTAGCGGCCTAGGTGCTGTGCTTATGCAGAAGGATCGGGTAGTTGCTTACGCTTCTAGGCAGCTACGTCCGAATGAGGTTCGCTATCCTACTCATGATCTTGAGTTAGCTGCTATCGTCTTTGCCTTGAAGACGTGGTGTCATTATCTATTGGGCGAACGTTTCATTCTCTACACCGATCACAAGTCGCTAAAGTATCTTTTCAGCCAGAGAGATCTCAACATGGGGCAGCAGCGATGGCTTGAGTTTCTCGCCTCATATGACTTAGACATTCAGTATACCCCTGGCAAGGGTAATCGTATGGCTGATGCACTCAGTCGCAAACACTCGGCAGTAGTTTCTATGATGATAGCCGAGTGGGATATTCTTGAGACTCTTTCTATGTGTAATATTTGAGATCGAGCTTTGTCTTCTGATCCTCAGATCTTGTTATTCAGCTTGGAAGCTCGACCTATTCTATTGGATCGCATTGCCCATGCTCAACGGCAGGATCCAGACTTGTTGCGATACATTCATCTCCTTGAGTCAAGATCCAGTGATGAGACATTGTTGGATTATTCTATTGATTCTCATTGGTGTCTTTGCAGGAAGAACCGTATTTTGGTACCATCTGATTTATCACTTAGGCATGACATTCTAGACGAGTGTCATCGCACTAAGTACACTATTCATCCTGGGTTGAGTAAGATGTATGCCGACATGTGTCGTCTATTTTATTGGAAGGGCTTGAAGAGCGATGTTGCAAGTTATGTAAGCCGTTGCATGACTTGTCAACAGGTTAAAGCTGAGCATCAGCGTCCATCTGGTCTTCTTGAGCCGCTGGAGATTCCATTGTGGAAATGGGATCAGATATCCATGGATTTTATTGACGGTCTGCCTCGATCGAGGTCAGGCCATACTTCTATTTGGGTCATCGTCGATCGCTTGACCAAATCAGCTCATTTCATTCCTATTAAGTCCACTCGGACTGCTCCTCAGCTTGCCAAGCTATATGTGAAGGAAGTCGTTCGACTTCATGGCATTCCTAGCTCTATCGTCTATGATCGAGACACTATCTTTACTAGTCACTTCTGGAAGTGCCTACAGTCAGCTTTGGGCTCAAAGCTGAATCTCTCGACTGCTTATCATCCTCAGACCGACGGTCAGACGGAGAGGGTGAATCGTGTTTTGGAGGATCTTTTGCGCTGTTGTATTCTGGATTTCGGAGGTAGTTGGGAGGATCACTTACCGCTTGTAGAGTTCTCCTACAACAACAGCTTTCAGTCTAGTATCGGCATGGCACCTTTCGAGGCTCTCTACGGAAGGCCATGTCGCTCTCCTGCTTGTTGGTTAGAATCTGGCGAGAAGCTCCTTCTTGGTTCAGATTCAGTTCGGGAATCTTCTGAGAAGATTATTCTTATCCGTCAGAGAATGAAAGAGGCACAAGACCGCTAGAAATCCTACGCGGACAACCGTAGGAAGCCTCTTGAGTTCTCATTGGTGATCATGTCTTTATTCGGATATCTCCCATGAAGGGGGTTGTGCGTTTCTGGTCTACAGGGAAGTTGGCTCCTCGCTATGTCGGACCATTTCCTATTACCGAACGCATCGGCCCCGTTGCTTATTGTGTGGCACTACCTGCTCATTTCTTTGGAATACATGATGTGTTCCATGTTTCTCAGCTTCGTAAGTGTGTGCGCGACCCTGATTCTATTATCGCGCCTCATATCGTGCCCGATTTGGAGATCTCACTCGATCTATCTATAGAGCAGCAACCTCTTCGTGTGCTTGATTCGGAGATCAGACGTCTTCGAAACAAAGAGGTTCCGCTTGTGAAGATTCAATGGTCGTCTAATCCTAAGGACTGCACTTGGGAGACCAGAGAATTTATCGAGCGTACTTATCCTGGTTTTCTTCCATCTTCCGGCACGGGTGAGCATCTATATTTTATCCTCCGTATTCCTTTGTGGATTAGATGTTATAGACGACTTCTATATTTAAGGAAATTGCGGGGACGCAATTTTCTTAAGGGAGGGAGTCTGTAACAACCGTGAGATTGCAATTACCGAATAATAAATTAAAATTATGATTTTAAGTTGAAAATGGAGTTAAACAAAATTTTAGGAATTTAAATTTGCAATTGGTTTGCAAATTAAAGTATTTTGGGTTTAAAATGGGGAATTAATATTTTTGGAATTTAATATTTAAAAGGGGAATTTTTAAAAGTGATAATGGGTTTAATTGGCTAATGAGACAATTATATGGTTTTGATTAAAACTAGGTTGCCACTTAGGATTTGGTTCACATGATAACCTTAGAAATTAAACTAAGTCCTAATGGGTTTTAAAACCTCATAACATGACCCATTAGCCTACCCACTTCTATATAATATCTCAAACCCCTTCTATAAACCCTAACCCTCCTCTTCATAATTCCTAAACCTAGATCTAAACATAACTAATGGTCTCCCTTTGGTAGAAGACACATCTCCTTCTCTACATATCTAAACTAGTTTGATCTTAATAAAAGGTAATGCAATCTCCCATATTCTCTAATCCTTCTTAATCCCTATTTACCTCTACCATCTTGTGTAATCTTTGTATTGTTTTTTTTATTTTGGGTCCTTGAAGTCTCTTGATCTTTTGCTTGGGGTTGAGGATTTTGGCTTGCTTGATATTGTGCACACAAACCATTTGATCATTTGCTTATTTGAGGTAATTACTATTTATTAGTGATTATTGGTAGTTAATTTTAATGAAAATTTGATGTCAAAACTTGAAAAAAACACCCCTAAACCACTAAAAATCAACATTAATGCTGGCTGGAATGTTTCAGCCTGAAAATAGGCTGAAACAGTGATTTGGGTGCATCAGGGCAGGCCTGGGCTGCACTCAGGCTGCTGCACACCCCAGCCCACCTGGGCTGGGGCAGAACCAGACCCCAGCCCGGTTGGGCTGGGGATCCCCAGCCCAGGCGGGCTGGGGAGGAAACACACCCCAGCCCGATTGGGCTGGGGCTCCCCAGCCCAGTCAGGCTGAGGACTGAAACACACCCCAGCCTACGTGGGCTGGGGCCTTCCCTAGCCCAGGTGGGCTGGGGACCCTAAGAACCCCAGCCCGCGTGGGCTGGGGCCTCACCAGCCCAGGCGGGCTGGGGCCTGGAGAACACCAGCCCGCGTGGGCTGGGGATTCTCCAGCCCAGGCGAGCTGGGGACCCTAAGACCTCAGCCCGCGTGGGCTGGGGCCTTCCCCAGCCCAGGAGGGCTGTGGACCCGATGGACCCCAGCCCGCGTGGGCTGGGGCCTGGATGGACCCCAGCCTAGGCAGGCTGGGCTAAAAAAAAAATCCTATTGACAGATTTTTTTTACCTCCACTTCGCGATGCCGCCACGATCGCATCCGAAGTCGGAATTCGACGTTTTTGGTCTCGTTGGAAAGGTGGAGTTTCGAACTCCATCTCTGGAAAATTTGGGCAACATCGGAGTTCGTTTAATACTTTGAATTTCGTGTCGAAGTTGAACTCTGGTCGCTGTTGGTAAACAGTATGAATCTTTTTCTGGTTCCAACTTTGAGATGTCGCTGCCACTTCTATATAATATCTCAAATTCCTTCTATAAACCCTGACCCTCCTCTTTATAATTCCTAAACCTAGATCTAAACATAACTAATGGCCTCCCTTTGGTAGAAGGCCCATCTCCTTCTCTACATATCTAAACTAGTTTGATCTTAATAAAAGGTAATGCAATCTCCCCTATTCTCTAATCTTTCTTAATCCCTATTTACCTCTACCATCCTGCGTAATCTTTGTATTGTTTTTTTTATTTTGGATTCTTGAAGTCTCTTGATCTTTTGCTTGGGGTTGAGGATTTTGGCTTGCTTGATATTGTGCACACAAACCATTTGATCATTTGCTTCTTTGAGGTAATTACTATCTATTAGTGATTATTGCTAGTTAATTTTGGTGAAAATTTGATGCCAAAATTTGAAAAAAACACCCCTAAACCACCAAAAATCAACATTAATGCAGGCTGGAATGTTTCAGCCTGAAAATAGACAGAAACAGTGATCTGGGTGCACCAGGGCAGGCCTGGGATGCATCCAGGCAGCTGCACACCCCAACCCACCTGGGCTGGGGTAGAACCAGACCCTACCCTGCTTGGGCTGGGGCTCCCCAGCCCAGGCGGGCTGGGGAGGAAACACACCCCAGCCCTCTTGGGCTGGGGCTCTCCAGCCCAGGCGGGTTGGGGACCGAAACACACCCCAGCCCGCGTGGGCTGGGGACCCGAAGACCCCAGCCCGCGTGGGCTGGGGCCTTCCCCAGCCCAGGTGGGTTGGGGACCCCAAGAACCCCAGCCCGCGTGGGCTGGGGCCTCCCCAGCCTAGGCGGGCTGGGGCCTGGAGAACCCCAACCCAGGGCGGGCTAGGGACCCTAAGACCCCAGCCCGCGTGGGCTGGGGCCTTCCCCAGCCCAAACGAGCTGTGGACCCGATGGACCCCAGCCCGCTTTGGCTGGGGCTTCCCCAGCCCAGGCGGGCTGGGGCCTGGATGGACCCCAGCCCAGGCAGGATGGGCTAAATAAAAATAATCCCGTTTCCATATTTTTTTACCTCCACTTCGCGATGCCGCCACGATTGCATCCGAAGTCGGAATTTGACGTTTTTGGTCTCGTTGGAAAGGTGGAGTTTCGTACTCCATCTCTGGAAAATTTGGGCAACATCGGAGTTCGTTTGGTACTTCGAATTTCGTGTCGAAGTTGAACTCTGGTCGCTGTTGGTAAATAGTATGAATCTTTTTCTGGTTCCAACTTTGAGATGTCACTGCCACTTCGTCTCAACTCGGAATCCAGAAATTCTTTTTGCATCTTAAAGTAGGGATGTTGGACTACACGCCTGCATATTTTAATGACATTTGGACACAGTTTGCTGGTCCAAATAAATTGCCGAACTTGGGTTCGCAGCTGTTTTTTGAATGTTTACAAACACTTGGAATATTTTTCAGTGATTTTCTGGTTTTATTGATTTCTTTGAGATTTGTCTCTAGATTTTGTACACAAGTTTTATGAATTATTTTCAAAAGATTTTTCATTTCAAAATCAATTATAAATCCGTTTCGCACCATTATTTTCTATAATAAAAACCTCACACTCACTTTTTAGCACGTCGAGCGAAGTGGAAAGGTGCTTAAACGGTTAGGAAATCTCCGGCCTATGGAACCGTGTGTATTTTCTTTCCGGTTAATCCCCGACCTATTCGATTGATCGTTTTGACCTTTGGGTCTAGTTTACCGATGATACGAGGTGAACTTTTTATTTTTTGGAGTGTGAGCTTGCTATTGGTTAGTAAACCGTTTAGTGCAAACGTGGGGTATGAGACTCATTGTTAACACTTTACGGGTTCCTCTCCAAGAAGTTTGTGACACATTAGCCTCTGGGTGGCTAGTACTGGACCTCTGGGTCACCACGCCTCTGGGCAACCGTCTCTGGACACCTGCTCTATGGAGCAGTTTATTTTTTGGCATGCGCCTCTGGGCCTTTATCCTTCTGGGAAGGATCTCGCCGTCTCGCGCGTTCCGCATCTGTGCAAGTGATCGATCACAACTCTACAGTACTTAGCAACAACGACTCCGGTCGGTGCACGTGCAATACTAGTATTATTTGATGATTTTTATATCCATTCGAGTACCAACATTCGGTGTTGGTTCTATGGAACCATACGATGTAAGTGCGATTGCCTTGTGAATTCACAGTGTCTCTGGACACTGCTTTTCAGTATTGGATTTCATTGACTTTTCAGTATATCCCCATTGCTCTTTGGAGCATCGATCTTTGCTTGGGCATTGATTACAGACCCTGGTCACTCTTGGGATTATTGCCTATGGGCATCTTTTTATAGCTTTGGCTACGCGGATGATATGAGGCGATTTTATTTATTCTACACTTTGGTGTTGATTTCTCTTTGGAGATTTTTATTGTTTATTGATGATTAGGGATCGTCATTATATTTATGTGGTTCATAATATACTTCTCTTTGGATAAGTACTATTTTATTTATGTACCGCATTATTATATATCTCAATTATTACTGATTGTTTAGCTAGCCTGACCCGAGTGCTTTCGCTCGGGTCAGACCGAGTTGTTTCAGGTTAGGTCTCTGGACTTAGCTTCTGTGCTTCCGCTTGGACATTATCTACTATGCTGATAGATAGCACTTTTATTTGTCCACTATTCCTCTACTCTGTTATTATTCAGACTTTGATATGTACATATTTTTGACTCACATGTGTGAGCAATGGCTTTGTACCCACTTATAGTGTTTGGATCTGTATTGACGATGTATTGTTCTGGGATTTTATATCTGTTATGTGATTCTATTCTGTGATATTTTATCAGTTATTACTATGCTTGTTTCTAATAGGTCTTTAGCCATTGTAATTTCGTTATAAATATTTATTGAATATGTCGAACCACTTGAGAAAAATATATAGATACCATCCTTTCGACGTATTCAGTAGATAGTTATAGCTTGATTACAAATGGTCGCTTCCACTAACTCTATTCTCCGCTTTAACAGACAGTATTACTCCCGTAATACTCTTTGTTACAGTGGGTCTCAGAGTGGGGCATTACAGCTTGGTATCAGAGCCAGGTTTCAGGAATATGCATAATAAACACAGATAAGATACACTTAGTACAATACATTTTAATTAGATCCGAATTAAATCAAATCCCTTCCTTATGTTTATTGATAGATAAGTTAGGAATATGTATATGAATCTGTTATATTCCGTAGTATTCCTTAATTAATTATGTATCATTGAATCATGTCTAACTCTAATTCCCGTTTGACTTTCAGTATGTCTGGAAGGGGAAGAGGGAGAACCACACGTCAGACCAGTGCTGTTGGGCAGTCCAGCAACACTCATCCAGAGGGCGTGTTCATGACCACCGGCCAGATCATGGAGCTAGTTCGGAATTCTCAGTCTCATTCTCAGTCTCCAGCCCCAGTTGCTGATGCTCCACGCAAGTCTGCTTTTGCGCGTCTCTGCAGTGATTTTACCCATCTCGGAGGGAAGCCGTTCAGTGGCTCCGAGAATGTCTTAGAGGTCTAGGCTTGGATTCGGATATGCGAGCGCATTTTCACTCGTATGGATATCCCGGATCATGACCGTGTTCTTATTGCTTCCAGTCAGCTTCAGAGTCGTGCCCTGGATAGGTACGAACTCTTTATTACTGAGATCGATGAGACCATACTTACTTGGGCTTAGTTTCGTGAGATATTTGAGCTCAAATTCATCCCGGAGTCAGAGAAGAACTCCCTTGCTCGCCGCTTTCTTGATCTCAAGCAGGGGAAGTCCTCTGTATCCGACTATGTCTCTTCCTTCGTGGCCCTGTTCAAGTACGGCCTTGAGTTTATTGCTACTCCTTATAAGAGGAACCTCAAATTTGTTGAGGGCTTGAAGAAATATCTGAAGAGGCAGCTTATGCTATAGCTTGAGCTCTCATTTGAGAAGCTAGTCGATGCAGCTCTACATCTTGAGTCAGTCGAGATGGAGCATAGTGATGATGGCGGTGGGGGTTCCATAAACCCCACCAAAAAGAGGTTTCCTCCTGGCAAGTCTGAATCTTCTTTTTAGCATAAGAAGAAGAAGACTAGCAGTTCCACTGTTCAGACTCAGCCTCAGACTCGTCCTCAGTCCCAGACTCCTGCTCAGCCTAGTGGAACCCGTCCTCCGAAGAAATGCTTCAACTGCGGTTCTCCAGATCACTTTATTCGAGAGTGTCCCAAACCTCTCTATTGCACCTTCTGTAAGAAGGAGGGACACATGATCTCCGCTTGTCCTATTGCTCCAGCTAGTGCTAAGCTTGGCAGGCTTAATGCTGCCAAGGCTCCTACCACTTCTGCTCAGCCTAAAGGTACACATCCTTCCGTTCTTGAAGGCTCTATTTTATTTCATGGTAGATCTTGTAGAGTTCTCTTTGATACAGGTGCCTCTCACTCATTCGTATCAAAGGAACTAGTTGATACTTTATCTTTGGATGTTACTTGTATGGTTTCCTCACTAAGGATTGTGAATCCCATTGGTGGATCCACGACCCTTAGCTTGCTTTGTGAGAATATAGATATCGATCTTTGTGGATTTCCTTTCCGTGCGAATCTGCACGTTATGGAGTATTTGGGCTTTGACATGATTCTTGGCATGGATTGGCTCGTTCAGCACGACGCAAAAATTATTTGTTCGAAGCGGATATTATTCATTCATCACCCTGACTCGTCCTCTCCGTTAGCTATTGTTCTTCAAGATGTTGGGCTTTCTGATGTTACTTTATTCTCTCTTAATTCACAAGATGATGAGGTAGACATATCTCGTATTCCAGTTGTTCGGGATTTCCCCGATATCTTCGAGCCAGTATCTAGTTTACCACCGAAGCGAGCTATTGAGTTCCGCATCGATCTCATTCCAGGCTCCCACCCAGTTGGGCGTCCTCCCACGAGGATGTCTACAAAAGAGAATGAGGAACTCAGGAAGCAGTTAGTGGAGCTTGAGGCGAAGCAGTTCATTCGGTCCAGTTCTTCGCCATGGGGTGCTGCTGTGGTCTTCGTTAAGAAGCCCGATGGCTCTCTTAGGCTTTGCATTGACTATCGCAAGCTTAATGAGTTGACCATCAGAAATCGTTATCCATTGCCATGGATAGACGATATGTTTGATCAGTTGAGCGGTGCGAAGGTCTTCTCTCAGCTCGACCTTGCCACCGGATTCCATCAGCTATGAGTCGCCGAAGACAGCATTCCTCTTACAGCATTTCGCACTCGTTATGGTTCTTTTGAGTGGTTGGTCATGCCGTTCGGCTTGACGAACGTTCCGGCTTTCTTTGTCGATCTTATGAATTGAGTATTCCGGGAATACATCGATAGATTCGTTCTGGTTTTCATCGACGATATTCTTATTTATTCTAGATCCGAGGCAGAGCATGCTCATCATTTGCAGATCGTCTTGGATACTCTTCGTCAGCATCAGCTTAAGGCAAGCTCTCCAAGTGCCATTTTTGGGAGAGCAAGGTCAAGTTCTTGGGCCATATTGTATAATCTGAGGGTATTTCTGTCGATCCTTCCAAGATCGAAGCTATTCAGAATTGGAAGCAGCCCGAGAACGTTCATGATATTCGCAGCTTCCTTGGGCTGGTGGGTTATTACCGTTGGTTTATCAAGGATTTCTCTCGAGTTGCACTTCCCCTCACGACTCTGACTCGTAAGGGGGTTCGTTTTATTTGGTCTAATAAGTGTGAAGCTTCCTTTCAGCGACTGAAGGAACTTCTCACCCATGCTCTTATTCTTGTGGTTCCTGAGAGTAACCAGGATCTTGTTGTTTACACCGACGCTTATGGTAGCGGCCTAGGTGCTGTGCTTATGCAGAAGGATCGGGTAGTTGCTTACGCTTCTAGGCAGCTACGTCCGAATGAGGTTTGCTATCCTACTCATGATCTTGAGTTAGCTGCTATCGTCTTTGCCTTGAAGACATGGCGTCGTTATCTATTGGGCGAACGTTTCATTCTCTACACCAATCACAAGTCGCTAAAGTATCTTTTCAGCCAGAGAGATCTCAACATGGGGCAGCAGCGATGGCTTGAGTTTCTCACCTCATATGACTTAGACATTCAGTATACCCCTGGCAAGGGTAATCGTATGGCTGATGCACTCAGTCGCAAACACTCGGCAGTAGTTTCTATGATGATAGCCGAGTGGGATATTCTTGAGACTCTTTCTATGTGTGATATTTGAGATCGAGCTTTGTCTTCTGATCCTCAGATCTTGTTATTCAGCTTGGAAGCTCGACCTATTCTATTGGATCGCATTGCCCATGCTCAGCGGCAGGATCCAGACTTGTTGCGATACATTCATCTCCTTGAGTCAAGATCCAGTGATGAGACATTGTTGGATTATTCTATTGATTCTCATTGGTGTCTTTGCAGGAAGAACCGTATTTTGGTACCATCTGATTTATCACTTAGGCATGACATTCTAGACGAGTGTCATCGCACTAAGTACACTATTCATCCTGGGTCGAGTAAGATGTATGCCGACATGTGTCGTCTATTTTATTGGGAGGGCTTGAAGAGCGATGTTGCAAGTTATGTAAGCCGTTGCATGACTTGTCAACAGATTAAAGCTGAACATCAGCGTCCATCTGGTCTTCTTGAGCCGCTGGAGATTCCATTGTGGAAATGGGATCAGATATCCATGGATTTTATTGATGGTCTGCCTCGATCGAGGTCAGGCCATACTTCTATTTGGGTCATCGTCGATCGCTTGACCAAATCAGCTCATTTCATTCCTATTAAGTCCACTCGGACTGCTCCTCAGCTTGCCAAGCTATATGTGAAGGAAGTCGTTCGACTTCATGGCATTCCTAGCTCTATCGTCTATGATCGAGACACTATCTTTACTAGTCACTTCTGGAAGTGCCTACAGTCAGCTTTGGGCTCAAAGCTGAATCTCTCGACTGCTTATCATCCTCAGACCGACGGTCAGACGGAGAGGGTGAATCGTGTTTTGGAGGATCTTTTGCGCTGTTGTATTCTGGATTTCGGAGGTAGTTGGGAGGATCACTTACCGCTTGTAGAGTTCTCCTACAACAACAGCTTTCAGTCTAGTATCGGCATGGCACCTTTCGAGGCTCTCTATGGAAGGCCATGTCGCTCTCCTGCTTGTTGGTTAGAATCTGGCGAGAAGCTCCTTCTTGGTTCAGATTCAGTTCGGGAATCTTCTGAGAAGATTATTCTTATCCGTCAGAGAATGAAAGAGGCACAAGACCGCTAGAAATCCTACGCGGACAACCGTAGGAAGCCTCTTGAGTTCTCATTGGTGATCATGTCTTTATTCGGATATCTCCCATGCAGGGGGTTGTGCGTTTCAGCTCTACAGGGAAGTTGGCTCCTCGCTATGTCGAACCATTTCCTATTACGGAACGCATCGGCCCCGTTGCTTATTGTGTGGCTCTACCTGCTCATTTCTCTGGAATACATGATGTGTTCCATGTTTCTCAGCTTCGCAAGTGTGTGCGCGACCCTGATTCTATTATCGCGCCTCATATCGTGCCCGATTTGGAGATCTCACTCGATCTATCTATAGAGCAGCAACCTCTTCGTGTGCTTGATTCGGAGATCAGACGTCTTCGAAACAAAGAGGTTCCGCTTGTGAAGATTCAATGGTCGTCTAATCTTAAGGACTACACTTGGGAGACCAGAGAATTTATCGAGCGTACTTATCCTGGTTTTCTTCCATCTTCCGGCACGGGTGAGCATCTATATTTTATCCTCCGTATTCCTTTGTGGATTAGATGTTATAGACGACTTCTATATTTAAGGAAATTGCAGGGACGCAATTTTCTTAAGGGAGGGAGTCTGTAACAACCGTGAGATTGCAATTACCGAATAGTAAATTAAAATTATGATTTTAAGTTGAAAATGGAGTTAAACAAAATTTTAGGAATTTAAATTTGCAATTGGTTTGCAAATTAAAGTATTTTGGGTTTAAAATGGGGAAATTAATATTTTTGGAATTTAATATTTAAAAGGGGAATTTTTAAAAGTGATAATGGGTTTAATTGGCTAATGAGACAATTATATGGTTTTGATTAAAACTAGGTTGCCACTTAGGATTTGGTTCACATGATAACCTTAGAAATTAAACTAAGTCCTAATGGGTTTTAAAACCTCATAACATGACCCATTAGCCTACCCACTTCTATATAATATCTCAAACCCCTTCTATAAACCCTAACCCTCCTCTTCATAATTCCTAAACCTAGATCTAAACATAACTAATGGTCTCCCTTTGGTAGAAGACACATCTCCTTCTCTACATATCTAAACTAGTTTGATCTTAATAAAAGGTAATGCAATCTCCCCTATTCTCTAATCCTTCTTAATCCCTATTTACCTCTACCATCTTGTGTAATCTTTGTATTGTTTTTTTTTATTTTGGGTCCTTGAAGTCTCTTGATCTTTTGCTTGCGGTTGAGGATTTTGGCTTGCTTGATATTGTGCACACAAACCATTTGATCATTTGCTTATTTGAGGTAATTACTATTTATTAGTGATTATTGGTAGTTAATTTTAATGAAAATTTGATGTCAAAACTTGAAAAAAACACCCCTAAACCACTAAAAATCAACATTAATGCTGGCTGAAATGTTTCAGCCTGAAAATAGGCTGAAACAGTGATCTGGGTGCATCAGGGCAGGCCTGGGCTGCACCCAGGCTGCTGCACACCCCAGCCCACCTGGGCTGGGGCAGAACCAGACCCCAGCCCGGTTGGGCTGGGGAGGAAACACACCCCAGCCCAGGCGGGCTGGGGACCGAAACACACCCCAGCCTGCATGGGCTGGGGCCTTCCCTAGCCCAGGCGGGCTGGGGACCCTAAGAACCCCAGCCCGCATGGGCTGGGGCCTCACCAGCCCAGGCGGGCTGGGGCCTGGAGAACACCAGCCCGCGTGGGCTGGGGCTTCTCCAGCCCAGGCGAGCTGGGGACCCTAAGACCTCAGCCTGCGTGGGCTGGGGCCTTCCCCAGCCCAGGAGGGCTGTGGACCCGATGGACCCCAGCCTGCGTGGGCTAGGGCCTGGATGGACCCCAGCCCAGGCAGGCTGGGCTAAAAAAAAAATCCTATTCACAGATTTTTTTACCTCCACTTTGTGATGCCGCCACGATCGCATCCGAAGTCGAAATTCGACGTTTTTGGTCTCGTTGGAAAGGGGGAGTTTCGAACTCCATCATTGGAAAATTTGGGCAACATCGGAGTTCTTTTGTTACTTCGAATTTTGTGTCGAAGTTGAACTCTGGTTGCTGTTGGTAAACAGTATGAATCTTTTTCTGGTTCCAACTTTGAGATGTCGCTGCCACTTCGTCTCAACTCGGATTCCAGAAATTCTTTTTGCATCCTAAATTAGGGATGTTGGACTACATGCCTGCAAATTTTTATGAAATTTGGACATAGTTTGCTGGTCCAAATAAATTGTCGAACTTGGGTTCGTAGCTGTTTTTTGAATGTTTACAAACACTTAGAATATTTTCAGTGATTTTCTGGTTTTATTGATTTCTTTGAGATTTGTCTCTAGATTTTGTACACGGGTTTTATGAATTATTTTCAAAATATTTTTCACTCCTAAATGGCTTTCGAAATTATTATATAATATTATTTTTAATTATTAAATTAATTACTCCATAATAGGAGAGTTTTCAAAAGCCATTTTAAAGTGATTTCAAAATCAATTATAAATCCGTTTCGCACCATTATTTTCTATAATAAAAACCTCACACTCACTTTTTAGCACGTCGAGCGAAGTGGAAAGGTGCTTAAACGGTTAGGAAATCTCCGGCCTATGGAACCGTGTGTATTTTCTTTCCGGTTAATCCCCGACCTATTCGATTGATCGTTTTGACCTTTGGGTCTAGTTTACCGATGATACGAGGTGGACTTTTTATTGTTTGGAGTGTGAGCTTGCTATTGGTTAGTAAACCGTTTAGTGCGAACGTGGGGTATGGGACTCATTGTTAACACTTTACGGGTTCCTCTCCAAGAAGTTTGTGACACATTAGCCTCTGGGCGGCCAGTACTAGACCTCTGGGTCACCACGCCTCTGGGCAACCGTCTCTGGACACCTGCTCTATGGAGCAGTTTATTTTTCGGCATGCGCCTCTGGGCCTTTATCCTTCTGGGAAGGATCTCGCCGTCTCTGGCGTTCTGCATCTGTGCGAGTGATCGATCACAACTCTACAGTACTTGGCAACAACGAATCCGGTTGGTGCACGTGCAATACTGGTATTATTTAATGATTTTTATATCCATTCGAGTACCTCCATTCGGTGTTGGTTCTATGGAACTATACGATGTAAGTGCGATTGCCTTGTGGATTCACAGTGTCTCTAGACACTGCTTTTCAGTGTTGGATTTCATTGACTTTTCAGTATATCCCCATTTCTCTTTGGAGCATCAATCTTTGCTTGGGCATTGATTACAGACTCTGGTCACTCTTGGGATTATTGCCTATGGGCATCTTTTTATAGCTTTGGCTACGCCGATGATATGAGGCGATTTTATTTATTCTACACTTTGGTGTTGATTTCTCTTTGGAGATTTTTATTGTTTATTGATGATTAGGGATCGTCATTATATTCATGTGGTTCATAATATACTTCTCTTTGGATAAGTACTGTTTTATTTATGTACTGCATTATTATATATCTCAGTTATTACTGATTGTTTAGCTAGCCTGACCCGAGTGCTTTCGCTCGGGTCAGACCGAGTTGTTTCAGGTTAGGTCTTTGGACTTAGCTTCTGTGCTTCCGCTTGGACATTATCCGCTATGCTGATAGATAGCGCTTTTATTTGTCCACTATTCCGCTACTCTGTTATTATTCAGACTTTGATATGTACATATTTTTGACTCACATGTGTGAGCAGTGGCTTTGTACCCACTTATAGTATTTAGATCTGTATTGACGATGTATTGTTCTGGGATTTTATATCTGTTATGTGATTCTATTCTGTGATGTTTTATCAGTTATTACTATGCTTGTTTCTGATAGGTCTTTAGCCATTGTAATTTCATTATAAATATTTATTGAATATGTCGAACCACTTGAGAAAAATATATAGATACCATCCTTTCGACGTATTCAGTAGATAGTTATAGCTTGATTACAAATGGTCGCTTCCACTATACTCTATTCTCCGCTTTAACAGACAGTATTACTCCCGTAATACTCTTTGTTACAGTGGGTCTCAGAGTGGGGCGTTACACACTCAAAAGCAAAAAGGAAACGCTGAAACTGAAAAAATAAAAATATATTTAAAATCTTTATTGCCTCAGTCTATTGGTTTTGTTTTCATATTTTTAACAAGCATAAAAAATCAATGAACATGGGCCAGTACAACATGTATACAAAAGGACCAGTACAACATGTTCATATAGGACAAAATTTCGAAATTATAACAATGTGTGCCAGAGCAACTTAAGACATGCACATGGTATCACTATACATGCCTTAAGGTCGAGCAAAAATTAAGACAGCCGCAAAAATTATCTCAGCTCCAAATCAAATTTGCAGAAGTGAAAAAATTAGGTTTAAACAATAAATTAAAGTCAAGTTCAAGCACAAACCAATGTTTAAAGGGAAGCACACAACCACTCACACTAACAAGGCCAGTAGCACATAAGGGAAGATTGGTAGGCACAAACCAATACTCAACACAGTACATGTGTAATATCCCAGAAATTTGGGGCAATATCAATTTAATAATCTGTTTAAATAATTAAATTGATTTGTTAATCTTTGATAAAATTATTTGAATTGGTTTAAAAATCTAATTAAATGAATATTTAATTAGTGAATTTTATCCTTTAAAAACTAATAAAATGATTTCTATTTATAATGTATATATATATATATGTATATATTGTAAATAGATAAGCTTGGATTTGAAATTTAAATAATAAATGAAATCTTGTTTTAAATTTCTAATGTATATTCTTATAGTTTGGAAATTATGATTTATTTAAATATTAGCTTTACAAAGCTATTTAAAACAAAATAACTATATGGTTTTAAGTAAGGTTAATAATAAGGTTTATTTTATATTGCTTAATAAATATGGTTTAAGAATATATATATAAGTTTAAAATACAATTTACATATGAGATGTTAATTCATTTAATAATAGAAGTAATCTATAATCTCTTTTATAAATTATTTTAAATAGACTTTAATAAAATTGTTATTTCAAATTGAATGTGTTGTTATAAATAGTTTTGGATTTTAAAATATATGTATAAACTTTTATTTATAAATATAATTAGTTTGTTTCTTTAAAAAGTAATATATATATAGATAAGTATTTAATAAATTAAGTAATGGCTTTTAATTACATTTACAATAAATAAAACTAATTAAAAGGACATGTGTAATTCTCTAAAGACTTTGTTTTAACAAATGTAAACTAATTAACCACTCTAGTGACAAATGTCAAGTTGTGAATTTTTGTTTTTCTTTTATTTGAATAAATCCTTTTTACTTATATAAACAATTACCTCTCATCTTCATTTCCTTCTATTTTCTTTTCAAAAACTTAAGAAACTTTCAGCCTGTAATCAAAATTCCCAGAAAAACTAATCTGTAACAAAACTCTCCTCTCAAAAACAATCCGTAGATCAACTCCTCTAAAATGCTTCTTCATCAAATCTGCAATTCATTCTCATCATCTAAAACCTGGAATCAAAGACCTGTAATGCATTTTTCAAAACCCTGGAAACAAAAGCCTGTTTTCTTTTCAAGTCTGGAATCTAAGCAACCTGTCTACATTCTTCTCAAACCTGGAAGCCAACATGCATGTAGTTTAATCAAGTTTAAAGCTTCTATAACTCAAGTTTTTAAATCAAAAGGGCATGCAAGTTTACAGTTTTCAAAAGCAAGGCAATTTCAGTTTTAAAATTCAAAAGCAGTTCAAGGATAGGCTCTGTTTCAATACATATAAGGTGAGTAACATTTAATTTAAAAAGCTTAAGTATAAATCTGTTGCATGTTGATAAGTATGTTTGTGTGTATAGTTATAAATGCATTTCTGTATATATATATGGATGTGTGGATGTGTGTAGATATATATTGCTGTAGTATCTGCTTTTGCATGTACTTAATTTTAGAAGCAAGAATTTTGATAAAATCCATTTCCTCTTAAACCAATTTCTGTTAAGACTTAAATTTCAAACAAAACTTGATTGTTTGATCATAGAGTGGGTCTTAAAATAAAAATAAAATTATTTAAGTTGAATAAATTTAGATTTGTTCTGGAAAACCAAAACAACAGTGCATGTTCAATATAAATGAAAACTTAAGCATCTTAATTCATCAAGACCAGGCTATAAACTGAAACCTTATATAAAAACATGATTTCTAAAACTAAAATCATAATTTTTAGTTTAAGGATAAATGTGCAGTTCTGGTTTGTCCAGAAATTGGGTTTTGGGGGTTTTCTGATGATCTTGTTGACTGGAGAAGTCGTGATCTTCTCTGGTGATGGAGGAGTAATAGGGGATTGTGGGAAAAATAATAGAAGTGATGTTAGATGACTGTGGCGTTGGGAATTGATCGAGATAGTCTGTAGACCTAGTTTTTGATGTGGTCAGAAAAGTTGTCGTCACGTTGTCTCTGGTGGACCGAGTTCCACCAGACTCTGGAAATTTGAAACGGGGACGTTGACGAAGACGTGGTCAGAGGTTCTGGTGCTCAGGCGATCGGAGGAGTGAGTTCGAGGAATTTTCCAGGCTGTGGTTCCTGTTCGTGATTGTGATGGGTTACTCGAATTCGAATTCGAGTGTTGATCGAGATTCTGATGGTCGTAATATGGTTGGGGGTTGATCGTCGACTTGGGGAAGTGGTCGTAGATGATCAAAGCGAGCGTTTCGCCTGTGCACGTGCACATGTACATTTCGTACATCTGGAAGAAGTTGGATTAGAGGAGAAGAAGACGTACTGGAGGAAATGGAATTTGACTCGAAGTCATACTCGAGAAATTAGGACTCTGGCTCGAGTTGTTTTCAGGGGAGACTCGCGTGGGGTTTAACAGTTTTAAATTTTTAATAAAATTAAGTATAAAAGAAAAGGGAAGAGAAAACTCGAAGCTGGTCTCGGGATTTCTGTAAATTTTCTCGGGTAATATGATGTTTGGCTCGGGTAATCTGTGATGTTGCAGTTTTAAAATCTGACAGGAGTTTTAAAATTTAAAATGAGTTTAAAAAGTTGAAACAAGATTTAAACAAAGTTTTAAATCAAATTTAAAGTATGGTTTCAAATCTAATTTGAATTATAGTTTGAAATAAATAAAGTTTATAAAATTTATAATGTTTAAACAAAGTTAAAATGTTGGAAGTATAATTTTAAAAAGATTTGAATTTAAATAATTAGTTTAAAATCTTTAATGTTAAGTAGTTCTTTAACATTAGGTTATAATTTGATTTAAATTTGGTTAAGTTAAATTTGAAATTTATTTTAAATCATTAATTTGAAATGAATAAAAGGAAGATTTAAAAGTAAAAGAATTTCAAAGCCTTTTTGAAAATGATAATTAAAGTAGTTATTAATGTTTATACTTTAATTTAGAGATTTAATGATATAGGAGTCATTAAATTAATAAGGTAATTAAAGAGTAATTTGGTAATTTAATTAATTAATGGTTTAATGTTAATTAATTAAATAATTAAGATTTTAAGTTAATTAATTGAGAGTTAATTAATTTGAAATTAAGAAATTTAATTAGATAAGTGTAGATTATTAACAAATGATAATCATTTGTAAAATTGGTTAAGTATAAATTACTTAATAAAAGTAATTAAAGAAATAAATTACTTAAGGTAATTAATTAAATAAATTTGATAAGTTTAAATTAATTTATTTAATTAATTTAAGAAAATCACTGGGTGATTAGATAATTACTTAAAGGTAATTAGTGAAAGTATAAATTACTTAGAAAACTAATTAAAGATAATTAGTGGATATAATTAACTAAAGGTGGTTTAATAAAAGTAATTTGAGTTTAGTACTTTTAATAATTAATCAAGGGATTAATTAAAGGATAATTAATTAAGGAGTAATTAATTTATGAAGTGTAGTAATTAAGAGTAGTTAATTACTAAATGAGATTAATCAAAGGTGATTAATAAATGTGACTAATTAATTATTAATTTAAATAAGATAATTAATTAAGAATAATTAAGGATCATTAATTAATATAATTAATGATGTAATTAAGAATTGATTAATTAAGATTAATTAATAAATAATAAGTGATTAAAGTAATTAATTAATTGTAATTAATTAAGGATTAATGTAATTAAATATAGTTAATTAATTAATGAAGTAATTAAAGATTAATTACTGAATGGTTTAAGATAATTAATTTGTGAAATTAATTAAGTATTAATTACTTAAAGTAATTAAAGGGTAATTAATCAGGAATGATTAATTTAGATGGATACTTAGAGTAATGATTAATTAATTGGTTTAATTAATAATTAATTAAGCAGGATTTATAAGATGAAGTAATTAATTTAATTCACTTTAAATTAATTAGAGATGATAAATCATTACTTAAGAATGGATGAATGATATTGAATGCTTTGCATTGTTGATATCTCTGATAAGAGATGTGCTGATCTATGATATAGATGTTTGGTTGGATTGAAATGATAATATGAATTATCTGTTTGGATGATAATATGGATTATCTATTGTAAATTATCTATCTGTGTGTAGTATAGATAAGAATTGAATTGTTTTAACCTTAAAACAACTTGGCCCTTAAAAGATACGTTTTGGATTTCGATGAGACCGGGATCGGGTTTCCGTATACCGGGATACCAGGTCTGGAGACCCGAATACCACATCGATCCAAATTAACGATAGGTCGTGAATCTCAAGTGAAGATGAAGTTTCAGAGTGCAAGGGTTATTGTCGTTAACTCTGAGGGTGATTCCAAAACGAGTGTAACGAGATAATGCCTTCGGTTTCGTTCGAACCCGGAACGAACTTGTATGGATTGAATGCTTTCAGCACATCGTCAGGCGGACGATGAGCATTCTAAGTGATATGTTCTAATTAAAGGTAATCGTAACCTCAAGCCTCATCAACCGGGAATGGCTAAAACAGGGGAGGTGCAGCAAGGCTTCGTGGGTAGCACCCACTGAGAGCAAGATAGATCCCTGTCTAGAGGTCCCTTTTCTTTTTATTCGGCTTAGTGTGTGGTTGGTCGCGCCAACTACGGGGTTATCTTGTTCGGAATTATCCAGTAAGGGATGGTTCCGGCTTTGTGTTGCAGGGGAGTGGGCGTACTCCTCGGTACGGTGATCTAGGCCACGTACTGTGACGGGCGGTACCCCAGTAGCCCTGCCATTGTATGGAAACCCATTCTCCCTACGTGCCCTTACGGTTTTGATTGTATAACCCACTTTGTGGCTAGTATGCTGGAATTTAATAATGTAACAATTTCAGCTATTTCATATTTATTTGAAAACCCTAGACCCTATTATAATATAACTGGATTTCCTATCAAATGTTTTGGTTAGCGTAAGGTAAAAACTTACCCATGTTTATTTGTGGGGAGTCTTACGTGATACCTTTTCTTTCTAAAGGTTTTGAAGTTAAGCAAGTTTAACCTGTTACTCACACCAGACCCATGTCTGACCCAAGTGTTTATTTCTGTTTTATATAAACTCTTGGGTACTCAAATTTTTACGAGTAGCCAAGGGATTCAGGTTTAGCTTTGACGAATATTCCTGGAGGAGCAATGGAGCAGGAGGCTTCGGCGTTCGTAGATATAGTATTCCGCTGTGTTGATATCTGTGATAGTGTCTTGTCTTGTATTTGAGTTGTAATGTCTAGACAGATGTTTATAACTGTCTAGTATGTGTTGTAAACTCTGATAAGTGTTGTATACTATGTAATAGTTTATGTTATTAATATAATTTATTCGTTCCGCTGTGAGATCGTTATTGTTGTTTCTTTCTTTCTTCTCTTCTTTTCTATTTTCTACCCCTTTCTTTCTTATTAATGATACGTCATTCTGTAGAATGAGTGGCGGGTCGTTACAGTGGTATCAGAGCATAGGTTGAGCGAATACCTAAGCTATTGGTTAAGTGAACATCAGAGCACTAGGTTGAGTGAATACCTAGGTTCGGAAGGATTGTTCATTAGAAATAGGATCTGTAGCAACCTGTTTGAGTCCGAGTGTATATATATATATATATGAGAGCGTGTATTTGTTAGTTATATAAAATGGTTTTATATTGTGTTAATTGATCGGTTGAGTGGTATATGGATTCTGGTCAATACGAGTAGCTAACGTTATTGATAGGGATCTCTAAACACTTGGACCAGGCCAATGGACACAATATTGTTTTAAAAAGGTAGATGAAATAATTTTACCCAGATATAATTTCTATATAAAAGAAAGTATCATTTTAAATGTATATGGTATTTGTAATGATTAGTTGAGATGATAATAATTTATCATCTAAGATTAGGAGTCTGAGTGTTGAGGTTGGAAGTGTATTTGTCGAGACTGTAAACCTAATACCGTCTCGAGTGAACTTTGCAACTGTAAGGATTTCACAATCTCTAAAGAAAACCTGTTAAGGTTCGGAGTTTATCTTTGCAGTTTGGATGAGTAGAGTTAGATCTGTCGGTTAGGCAGAAGCGAGTGATGGTATCTCAGAAAATTGTAGCTGTGTGATGAGATGCAGTGACTATGGATGTTCCCGAAGATGTTTTCTTTGGAACAAGTTAATGAAGTGTGTCTGTTACGGTGTTGTGGCTGAGTTCAGTAGGGTGTTTCTGTTTGGTTTGGGTTTCGAGTTTCTCGAAGAGCTTTGGATTGAGAAGTCTTTGGCATCTGTGGCAGTAGCGCAGCTCGGAGTATTATGTGCATTGACAGGAAGTTTTCTGGCTGAGCAGTTTTTCTGAAGGTAGAGTTCAGAAGCAGTATAGTGAATTCATTTCTTCGATAGATAGGATAGATAAGTGTAAGCTGTTCTGATTGGTAAAGAGAGAACAGTTTCTTTGCATTTTGGCTGGGTTGATCGCAAAAGTGACTTGCGATAGTTGAGTGTTCTCTTGAGTTATCCGAGATTTTCTGGGATGTATTGTCCAGTCTGTGCTTGTGTTCTTCATCAGCATTCTTATCTACTCCAGATCAGAGTGGTGTAGCGGAAGCAGTTTGGCGAGTGCTCCTGTTTGTCTTTTCCAGATAGGAGAAGTTAGTTCAGTCTACTGATGGTAGTAGAGTTGTGTTTTGGATTGGGTAGATCTTGAGAGGATCATTGGTTGAGTTATTTTTGTCCTGTTTGTTTCTAGAAGCATCGGCGAAGGTTGAGCTGATCAGGAAGGATCTGTAGAGAGCCCAAGATCGTCTGAAGGATTTTGTGGATAAGAGACGAAGGAATTTGAAATTCGAAGTTGGAGACTTCGTTGTTGTAAAGTTTTTCTCTGGTTAAAGGGAGCTATAAGATTGGGTAAGTATGGGAAGTCAGCTCCGAGTTGTTTTGGATCTTTTCTGTGATCTAATTTGGATAAGTGCTTTGACCTACTGGATTGAATTGTCAGTTTGGATAACTGGGATTCAATGTGTTTCATGTATCTCTGAGGAAGTACGTGTATGATCTATCTCTGGATTTGGAACCAGCAGTTCTGGAGTATTTGGTTGTTGAGTCAGACTCGTTTGTAGTCTGATATCCTGTTTAGTTCTGTAGATCTAGATGAGTAGGAGCTCTATAGCTTAGTAGTATTGATTGTTTGGATTCTGTAGAGCGAGTATCCCAATATTTATACTTGGGAAACTCTAGGGAATTATCCAGAATTTTGTCTGGATAATTAGAATTGTTTGATTGGGTGAATTGGTTGCTATGGTTGTTAGCATATGGATGATAATATTTGCTTGTGATTTAAATAGATTATTAAATTACCTTTGATTTAAATTTCGGGGACGAAATTATTTTAAGGGGGGAGGAATGTAATATCCCGGAAATTTGGGGCAATATCAATTTAATAATCTATTTAAATAATTAAATTGATTTCTTAATCTTTGATAAAATTATTTGAATTGGTTTAAAAATCTAATTAAATGAATATTTAATTAGTGAATTTTATCCTTTAAAAACTAATAAAATGATTTCTATTTATAATGTATATATATATGTATATATTGTAAATAGATAAGCTTGGATTTGAAATTTAAATAATAAATGAAATCTTGTTTTAAATTTCTAATGTATATTCTTATAGTTTGGAAATTATGATTTATTTAAATATTAGCTTTACAAAGCTATTTAAAACAAAATAACTATATGGTTTTAAGTAAGGTTAATAATAAGGTTTATTTTATATTGCTTAATAAATATGGTTTAAGAATATATATATAAGTTTAAAATACAATTTACATATGAGATGTTAATTCATTTAATAATAGAAGTAATCTATAATCTCTTTTATAAATTATTTTAAATAGACTTTAATAAAATTGTTATTTCAAATTGAATGTGTTGTTATAAATAGTTTTGGATTTTAAAATATATGTATAAACTTTTATTTATAAATATAATTAGTTTGTTTCTTTAAAAAGTAATATATATATAGATAAGTATTTAATAAATTAAGTAAAGGCTTTTAATTACATTTACAATAAATAAAACTAATTAAAAGTACATGTGTAATTCTCTAAAGACTTTGTTTTAACAAATGTAAACTAATTAACCACTCTAGTGACAAATGTCAAGTTGTGAATTTTTGTTTTTCTTTTATTTGAATAAATCATTTTTACTTATATAAACAATTACCTCTCATCTTCATTTCCTTCTATTTTCTTTTCAAAAACTTAAGAAACTTTCAGCCTGTAATCAAAATTCCCAGAAAAACTAATCTGTAACAAAACTCTCCTCTCAAAAACAATCCGTAGATCAACTCCTCTAAAATGCTTCTTCATCAAATCTGCAATTCATTCTCATCATCTAAAACCTGGAATCAAAGACCTTTAATGCATTTTTCAAAACCCTGGAAACAAAAGCCTGTTTTCTTTTCAAGTCTGGAATCTAAGCAACCTGTCTACATTCTTCTCAAACCTGGAAGCCAACATGCATGTAGTTTAATCAAGTTTAAAGCTTCTATAACTCAAGTTTTTAAATCAAAAGGGCATGCAAGTTTACAGTTTTCAAAAGCAAGGCAATTTCAGTTTTAAAATTCAAAAGCAGTTCAAGGATAGGCTCTGTTTCAATACATATAAGGTGAGTAACATTTAATTTAAAAAGCTTAAGTATAAATCTGTTGCATGTTGATAAGTATGTTTGTGTGTATAGTTATAAATGCATTTCTGTATATATATATGGATGTGTGGATGTGTGTAGATATATATTGCTGTAGTATCTGCTTTTGCCTGTACTTAATTTTAGAAGCAAGAATTTTGATAAAATCCATTTCCTCTTAAACCAATTTCTGTTAAGACTTAAATTTCAAACAAAACTTGATTGTTTGATCATAGAGTGGGTCTTAAAATAAAAATAAAATTATTTAAGTTGAATAAATTTAGATTTGTTCTGGAAAACCAAAACAACAGTGCATGTTCAATATAAATGAAAACTTAAGCATCTTAATTCATCAAGACCAGGCTATAAACTGAAACCTTATATAAAAACATGATTTCTAAAACTAAAATCATAATTTTTAGTTTAAGGATAAATGTGCAGTTCTGGTTTGTCCAGAAATTGGGTTTTGGGGGTTTTCTGATGATCTTGTTGACTGGAGAAGTCGTGATCTTCTCTGGTGATGGAGGAGTAATAGGGGATTGTGGGAAAAATAATAGAAGTGATGTTAGACGACTGTGGCGTTGGGAATTGATCGAGATAGTCTGTAGACCTAGTTTTTGATGTGGTCAGAAAAGTTGTCGTCACGTTGTCTCTGGTGGACCGAGTTCCACCAGACTCTGGAAATTTGAAACGGGGACGTTGACGAAGACGTGGTCAGAGGTTCTGGTGCTCAGGCGATCGGAGGAGTGAGTTCGAGGAATTTTCCAGGCTGTGGTTCCTGTTCGTGATTGTGATGGGTTACTCGAATTCGAATTCGAGTGTTGATCGAGATTCTGATGGTCGTAATATGGTTGGGGGTTGATCGTCGACTTGGGGAAGTGGTCGTAGATGATCAAAGCGAGCGTTTCGCCTGTGCACGTGCACATGTACATTTCGTACATCTGGAAGAAGTTGGATTAGAGGAGAAGAAGACGTACTGGAGGAAATGGAATTTGACTCGAAGTCATACTCGAGAAATTAGGACTCTGGCTCGAGTTGTTTTCAAGGGAGACTCGCGTGGGGTTTAACAGTTTTAAATTTTTAATAAAATTAAGTATAAAAGAAAAGGGAAGAGAAAACTCGAAGCTGGTCTCGGGATTTCTGTAAATTTTCTCGGGTAATATGATGTTTGGCTCGGGTAATCTGTGATGTTGCAGTTTTAAAATCTGACAGGAGTTTTAAAATTTAAAATGAGTTTAAAAAGTTGAAACAAGATTTAAACAAAGTTTTAAATCAAATTTAAAGTATGGTTTCAAATCTAATTTGAATTATAGTTTGAAATAAATAAAGTTTATAAAATTTATAATGTATAAACAAAGTTAAAATGTTGGAAGTATAATTTTAAAAAGATTTGAATTTAAATAATTAGTTTAAAATCTTTAATGTTAAGTAGTTCTTTAACATTAGGTTATAATTTGATTTAAATTTGGTTAAGTTAAATTTGAAATTTATTTTAAATCATTAATTTGAAATGAATAAAAGGAAGATTTAAAAGTAAAAGAATTTCAAAGC
This sequence comes from Allium fistulosum, assembly GCA_030737815.1. NCBI lineage: Eukaryota > Viridiplantae > Streptophyta > Magnoliopsida > Asparagales > Amaryllidaceae > Allium > Allium fistulosum. The sequence goes on from CM060906.1 coordinate 927,490,235, forward strand.
CTTTTTGAAAATGATAATTAAAGTAGTTATTAATGTTTATACTTTAATTTAGAGATTTAATGATATAGGAGTCATTAAATTAATAAGGTAATTAAAGAGTAATTTGGTAATTTAATTAATTAATGGTTTAATGTTAATTAATTAAATAATTAAGATTTTAAGTTAATTAATTGAGAGTTAATTAATTTGAAATTAAGAAATTTAATTAGATAAGTGTAGATTATTAACAAATGATAATCATTTGTAAAATTGGTTAAGTATAAATTACTTAATAAAAGTAATTAAAGAAATAAATTACTTAAGGTAATTAATTAAATAAATTTGATAAGTTTAAATTAATTTATTTAATTAATTTAAGAAAATCACTGGGTGATTAGATAATTACTTAAAGGTAATTAGTGAAAGTATAAATTACTTAGAAAACTAATTAAAGATAATTAGTGGATATAATTAACTAAAGGTGGTTTAATAAAAGTAATTTGAGTTTAGTACTTTTAATAATTAATCAAGGGATTAATTAAAGGATAATTAATTAAGGAGTAATTAATTTATGAAGTGTAGTAATTAAGAGTAGTTAATTACTAAATGAGATTAATCAAAGGTGATTAATAAATGTGACTAATTAATTATTAATTTAAATAAGATAATTAATTAAGAATAATTAAGGATCATTAATTAATATAATTAATGATGTAATTAAGAATTGATTAATTAAGATTAATTAATAAATAATAAGTGATTAAAGTAATTAATTAATTGTAATTAATTAAGGATTAATGTAATTAAATATAGTTAATTAATTAATGAAGTAATTAAAGATTAATTACTGAATGGTTTAAGATAATTAATTTGTGAAATTAATTAAGTATTAATTACTTAAAGTAATTAAAGGGTAATTAATCAGGAATGATTAATTTAGATGGATACTTAGAGTAATGATTAATTAATTGGTTTAATTAATAATTAATTAAGCAGGATTTATAAGATGAAGTAATTAATTTAATTCACTTTAAATTAATTAGAGATGATAAATCATTACTTAAGAATGGATGAATGATATTGAATGCTTTGCATTGTTGATATCTCTGATAAGAGATGTGCTGATCTATGATATAGATGTTTGGTTGGATTGAAATGATAATATGAATTATCTGTTTGGATGATAATATGGATTATCTATTGTAAATTATCTATCTGTGTGTAGTATAGATAAGAATTGAATTGTTTTAACCTTAAAACAACTTGGCCCTTAAAAGATACGTTTTGGATTTCGATGAGACCGGGATCGGGTTTCCGTATACCGGGATACCAGGTCTGGAGACCCGAATACCACATCGATCCAAATTAACGATAGGTCGTGAATCTCAAGTGAAGATGAAGTTTCAGAGTGCAAGGGTTATTGTCGTTAACTCTGAGGGTGATTCCAAAACGAGTGTAACGAGATAATGCCTTCGGTTTCGTTCGAACCCGGAACGAACTTGTATGGATTGAATGCTTTCAGCACATCGTCAGGCGGACGATGAGCATTCTAAGTGATATGTTCTAATTAAAGGTAATCGTAACCTCAAGCCTCATCAACCGGGAATGGCTAAAACAGGGGAGGTGCAGCAAGGCTTCGTGGGTAGCACCCACTGAGAGCAAGATAGATCCCTGTCTAGAGGTCCCTTTTCTTTTTATTCGGCTTAGTGTGTGGTTGGTCGCGCCAACTACGGGGTTATCTTGTTCGGAATTATCCAGTAAGGGATGGTTCCGGCTTTGTGTTGCAGGGGAGCGGGCGTACTCCTCGGTACGGTGATCTAGGCCACGTACTGTGACGGGCGGTACCCCAGTAGCCCTGCCATTGTATGGAAACCCATTCTCCCTACGTGCCCTTACGGTTTTGATTGTATAACCCACTTTGTGGCTAGTATGCTGGAATTTAATAATGTAACAATTTCAGCTATTTCATATTTATTTGAAAACCCTAGACCCTATTATAATATAACTGGATTTCCTATCAAATGTTTTGGTTAGCGTAAGGTAAAAACTTACCCATGTTTATTTGTGGGGAGTCTTACGTGATACCTTTTCTTTCTAAAGGTTTTGAAGTTAAGCAAGTTTAACCTGTTACTCACACCAGACCCATGTCTGACCCAAGTGTTTATTTCTGTTTTATATAAACTCTTGGGTACTCAAATTTTTACGAGTAGCCAAGGGATTCAGGTTTAGCTTTGACGAATATTCTGGAGGAGCAATGGAGCAGGAGGCTTCGGCGTTCGTAGATATAGTATTCCGCTGTGTTGATATCTGTGATAGTGTCTTGTCTTGTATTTGAGTTGTAATGTCTAGACAGATGTTTATAACTGTCTAGTATGTGTTGTAAACTCTGATAAGTGTTGTATACTATGTAATAGTTTATGTTATTAATATAATTTATTCGTTCCGCTGTGAGATCGTTATTGTTGTTTCTTTCTTTCTTCTCTTCTTTTCTATTTTCTACCCCTTTCTTTCTTATTAATGATACGTCATTCTGTAGAATGAGTGGCGGGTCGTTACAACATGTACTCAAATAAGGCAAATAAATTCAAGATCAGGTGCAAGTGCACACACGCAAGCCGACATGCATAGAAAGCAGCACCAAGTGCACATATGCACATCCAAGCAAGAAAACAAAATTAGATTTGAAGTGCAAGATAGTGCAAGTACACAAGCAGAAACACACAGTTCAAAGTGGAAGTGAACTGCAACAAACCAATTTCGGTCTACATGCACATAAGCCTCAAACATACACATATATCAGGACTACGAAAAAGAAAGGTAAGTCAGCAGCACAAAACAGCAAGCCTGAAGTACACTGCAAGATCATGCACACACCAACACTTTCAACCAAATATCAAATTCAAAAACTATTCATTAACAACACCTGTTTAGGCAATGTGCATAAGAGTTCACAAATCAGCACACATCAGGCTAACTTACAAGAAAGCACATATAATGTAAGCTCAAAATAGACTTGCAAGCTCAAAAACACAACAAGCACACAAGGCAGCAAGGTCATGCGCACACTGTGGTTCAAAAACACATAGTAAGGCAACACAAAAGTTAAGCATAAGCAGCAACAAACTCAAACTCTCAAGGGGTTCACAACCAGACTAGGTAAGGACACAAGCACTAGTATAAATAAAGAGGTGCACAACTCAGATGGCAACTGACACAAGGTCATACATGCAAACACCCAAACTGAAAGCACGTAGAGTACAAGGATTCAGACAAAGAGATAACACAGCATAACAGGGCACACATATATACCTATATACATACACATATACATATATACACACACATACATACAAACACGTATATAAGTTCACAGTAAAAACTATGGTGAACAAAATTATATCTTAGGTCATACAAGCACATAAGGTCTGGGCAAGATACAAGAACAATGAACATGTCAACAATGTTGTTCTTGAGATCACCGGTTCTCTTAAGAACAACAAGTTAAATAAAATCAGGTTGAAGCCATCACAAATCGGAAATCTCGAGTATGAACTACTCAAAAATCTCAAACCAAAGACTTCAAAATATCGATCAAGATCAAAGTGCTAGTTGAAAATTAAAAATTGAAAATAACAGCCTGAAACAAAGCCAAAATTAAAGTTGAAACATTTAAACAAATTATCCTGAAATACATGAAAATCAAGAGATATTTTTCCAAATCAATAACTAAAAATAATAAATCATCATTGGCAATGAAATCAAGTCAAGCTTGGATCAAATATACATATATAATTAGACAATCAAAATCGTACTAGATATTTTCAAAGTTACACCTCCATGTGAACTTGACCGTGAAAGCAACCGCATCAGCAATCGAGAAATTGTTGAAGGAATCAACTGACAAAGGCATAAAGGAGCAAATTCAACAATCATTTTTCAATCGGTGGCTTTCAGAATCGAAGAAGTGGAAACCTAAAATAGGAATAATCAAAGAAAGGGGATTAGCCATTCAATAAAAAGAAAAAGGGAAGTGTTTTTAAGCCGACACTATATAGTTTAGTTTAGGGTCTTCTTTATTTATTTAATATTTTATATTAGTTTCTAAACTCTAGCTTTAACTAGAGTTAAACTACGGTTTATAGCTTATAAAATTATTAACTTGGGGATAGAGTTGATGCCGGATTTTTGAGCATAGGGTTAGAACAATCAAGTTAGTGGTAGTCGCAAGTTTAAATAGAATTTGTAAGCAGTCGATTGTTTAATATTAGTAGAAATCTTGGGGACAGTAGTAGGTGGGCTTTGCCAAAGTTAGGAAAATTTGTATGTCACTTTTATTTTCACAATTAATTTATTATTATATATGCTACGATTTTTATTATTTTATAAAGTTATAATATACCATATTCACCCCCTTTTTGGGTCAATTTGATTCTACAAGTGGTATCAGAGCAAGGCGATTAAATTCAAAATTTTAAACTATGGCTGGATTTACTAACGATTTTTCTGAAGGACAATCCATAGCTCGAACACCCATGTTTAATGGTACCAATTATTCTTATTGGAAAACTAGAATGAAGATTTTTCTAGATAGTATTGTGGCATTTGATATAGTTAAAATTGGTTATAGTTTGCCTACAATAAAAAGAATGATCATGAAGTTCGTAAACCCAAAGGCAACTGGGATGTAAATGAACTAAAACTTTATCTCTCAAATGCTAAAGCTATGAGTTCTATTATTTGCACCTTAGGTAAGATGAAATATAATCGTGTTTCTCATTGTGTGACTGCGCAGAAAACTAGGCATACCTTCGAGGTGACTCATAAAGGAACATCATAAGTCAAGGAATCTCATCCATTCATGTTTATCAACGAATATGAGAATTTCATAATGTTAAAGGATGAAAATATAAAGGAGATATATGGTTGTTTTTCAAATATCATGTTAAAATCCTAAACTTTAGGAAAAGCTTCCTCTGAATTAGAGATGGTTCAAATTTTTTAAGAATCCTCCCGAGATGTTTTGAAGCAAATGTGACAGCAATCCACGAATCCAAAGACTTGAAATAGCTTAAGTCAGAGGAACTAAAAGGAAATCTCATCACCTATGAGATGGAACTGAAAGTTAGGGAAGAGCATGAAAGTTTAGACTTAAAAAAAAAGTCAATTATCTTAAAAAGTACAGCTGATAATGAGGAAGAAGATGATGCTGCAGCTGAGCTAGCACTATTGATAAAGCGATTCAAAATATTGACTAGAAAGCATGGAAATCCAACAACAAACCAACGAATACAAAATAGCATTGCCAAAGTAATGGCTGATTATGAGGAAGAAATAATATGTCATAGGTGTTAGAAGCCAGGTCACATCAAAGTGATCAAACCAAACTGTCTGATACTGAGAAGGAAGAGGCAAATTTATGTTCGATGATAGAATCGATCGATAGTGATGATGAACCAACGAAGTAGCACACATCTCCCGTACTGGGTTACTTTTGGTATATCATGAGTTAAACGGAAACCTTGACAAACTTAAACAAAGATATAATAAACTAGAATTTGAGAAAATCAGCCTACTGGTTTAAATAATGAGTTAGAACTGATGATTTAAAACATTAGAAATTTTAACTCAGAATGTGAGAAGTGTCTATCTCTAAAGGAAGAAAGAAATAGGTCTAAGGCTAAAATTGAAGTCCTGGAAAATGAAATTTTGACTCTGAAAAACATAGATGACACAAAAAGAGAAAATTCCATTAAAAGATGCACCACACTTTTGAATGAAAATGTTGCTCTTAGATTTAAGGTTCAACAAATTGAATCGACAATACAAAAAATTTCTAAAGGAGAAAAATCATTGAATATGTTGTAAGGTAATCAGACTATGGCCCAAAATAGAAAAGGAATTGTATATGATAGGGTTGAACAAATTAGGAAAAATAATTATGATAAGTTCAAATTTCATAGAAATCTTTTAATTTGTAGAAAAAGTGGGCATAAATAAAATAAGTGTTGGATAGGAACAAACCCAAAACTATTAAACAAACTAGTCCCAAAGGTACAAACGTAAATTTTCTTAAAATTTAAACAAGTTTGGCTTTCCAAGGGTACATCTGTTAATACTAACGGTTTTCTATATAAACAAATTTAGGTACCAAAGATTCCAAACGCAAATGAATGTGGTCTTATATCATTTTCTAGGTCATTCGCTTCTAATATTTAGCTACAAAAACGGGATGAGGAACAACTAAAATAGTGGAAAACTTTGAATTGTTCTAAATATGTTTGATGAGCAATAATTTAAATGTTCCTTAGCCTAGAAAAATGAAGACAAGATCTACATACTTTGGATAAATATGATAAACAAGAATACGGAATCAAAGATAAGTAAAGGTACAATCTCTAAATCCTATTTTCTCTTCTTGTTGTGAATTCTGTTTTTTGTTGATACTGATATAGAATAACAGCCACGCCTTAAGCTTTGTAACTCCGATTTGCAAAATTCAAGAAGTTATAGAAAATAAACAGAAAATTCAATAAGTTTTATATTTTATGTTTTTATAGAATTTGATTTTAAATCAGCAAGAACTGCAAATCATTCAGTATATTGTTTGAAAATTATTTCAAAACCTCCAAACACAGCTATAGTAAATAAATCATAACTTGAACATTGTTACTCCGAATTTTGAAATTCTTAAAGTTCTTAAAAGATAACTGATAATAATACAACAATAGTTTTTTGATTTTTTGCTGATTCGATTTGTAAAATCTTGAAAAACAGTAATCATGTCAGCACATTACCTGAAAAGTGTTTCTGATTTATGCAAACAAATTGTGGTATTTTGGACATTACTTTTGATCGATTTATCATTTTGAATTGAAACCAACTTTATTGATTAGCAATATTGAATATGCAAATCTTTCAAGTTTAGGGTTAAATCAAATTATGGACTTAAAGTTTCCAAGTAGTGGTTTCAAATGGATTGAACTTTTAAAATTACAATGGTCGGTTGTCTATATTAGATGATTACTCTTCTACATTCATTACCTTTGATGATGACTAATAATCAATGGTTGGGGAATTTTTAATCATGAGTGTCTTTGTTTGACGTAAATGACATTGCCTTTGGTTGACGTAAATGTTTTCAGTTATGTTGGGAAATTTGAATTCTTTAACTAATACAATTGATATTGTGAAGTAGATAGAGTACTTGTTTGATGATGTTTATACTTACTGTTGATATCGAGAATTAGTGTCTGAGGTACCATTATTCGCCATCACCAACATGGTTAGGATAACAAGTGCAAGCTTTTTTTGAAACTATGTGCATCCTAGATAACAAGTGATATTTTGTTAGTATAACTTGTTCTTCTTATTAGATCGTATGGTAGTCTTCTAACCTTTAAGATTACATCAGTTTCAGATTTTTTTTGATATGTCATACGTTTTACAAATTGATTGATATCTCACACATTTTCGACTGCTTTCCATATTTATTCATGAAATAAAAAATTTGAAAGAAAACATTTTTGAGTCAAAGGAAAGATGTTTAAAAGCTATAAAAGGAATTTTGATATATCTTTTAGTCAAACAAAATTTTGTAGCAATCTTAATTTCACGGACCACTCTGATGCAAACTATAAAGGCTATCTAGTTGATAGAAAAAGCACAAGTGACATATATTTCATGCTAGGACAATATTTAGTTTAATGGATAATAGAAAACAAAATTGTGTTACATTATCTTCCACTAACTCGGAATATACTTGCATCAAATTTATTTCAACTGATTTTCCACTAGCAGATATTTTCAAAAAACCTATTCCAAAAAATAATTTTTTGCAAATTTGATTGAATTTGGGAATTTTTGAAATGACTTAGATTGTTTTAATCTCAGTTCCCATTTTAGTTTTTGATTTTCTGGTTTTCTAGTAAGGAATTTACTTTAGAAAAGATGATGCTTATAATTTTTGAAATCTATCAAAAATTATTAATAGCGATTGAGGAAGTGATGAGTAATGATTAAATTATACTTCTGTTGGGTGAATTCTTACCCAGAAGACCTCGAGACCCAGAGACGTGATTCATTCGGCAGCTCTCCCTCGAGTCCATTCGGTATGACTCATTCGGCAGCTCTCCCTCGAGTCCATTCGGCATGACTCATTCGGCAACCCTCCCTCGAGTCCATTCGGCAATCCTCCCTCGAGTCCATTCGGTAGACCTCCATCCGGCAACTGCCACCGAAGCCCAACCGGACCAACCCCATACTTCACCGAACCAAGAGAATGCCGAACCAGACTGCCAGGCCAGATCACTTCAGCCCAGGCCCACCAGCAGCTGTATACATCCAAGACCCCTGCCCCCAACCTCACTCTATAAATAGAGAGGCAGGGGTACAACAATGGGGGGACAAGTTTGAGAGCTCAAGCACGGAGAGAACTTTCAAACAACTTTCTTTTACTTGTATCAAAGCTTTGTACTTGTAATCAAAACAAGAGAAGAGAAATAACATATAAAGTGGACGTAGGCACATTCTGGCTGAACCACTATAAATCTGCGTGTCTTTTTACAGTTTAGCCCCTGCTTTTCATATATTTGCATAAATCACCCAAATCACTAAGAACAACATAAGATCTACTAAATCATACAACTTTGAGGTGTTTGTCCATTTTTTGTGCAAACATTTTTGGTGCTTTCACTGAGAACTCGAAAATCGAAGCTTCAGCTTCATCCGCTTAACAAGTTTTCCTAACAACCATCGTCCGCCGCTTGGAAAACATGCCTCCCAAACAGAGAAAAGATGTTAACAAAGGAAAAAACATCGCATCCAGCAGTCTTCCAGATCCAGCTGTCACGAATCAAGTAAATCGTCCTCCTCCAGCAACAGTAACAAATGAAGAACAGGCTAACCCAACCACTCCTGCCACAGAACAGCCTGCAGCAATTACTAGAGCAGATCTGGACAGAGTTGTGGTTGAAGTGACTAACCGCTTCACGTCCCAGCAGGAAGCCTTAGTGGACCATCTCATGTCACGCTTAAGGGACGCTGAAGAATCCAACCGCAACACTGAATCATGGGGCGAGTCCCAGTCTGGAGGATCTCAGAGACAACAAAGATCTTCCTTCTTCGAAGGAGCTAACGGCAGAAGTAGCTATGGTAGGAGCCGAGACCGAGCACAGCCCGAAGTTAGGCCTGAGGAAACGTTTGGTACCGAACCCAACGGGGGAGGTACCGGGCGAAGGTCAACTGTAGCTGAGCCTGTCATGCTGCCTAACCACAGAAACGCCAGTGAATGGGGCCGAGCTAGAGTCCAGCCCGAAGTTGGACCCGAGGAAGTGCTTAGATCAGAACCCAGCAGGGGGAGATCAAGGCAAGGGCCAACTGTAGCTGACCCGAGCATGCTCCCAGAAGACCAAAGGCAGCCACTGGAAAATATGAGGAATGATAGACGATACCATCCCTACAGGTCATCTGGACGGAATCAATCCCACAGAACAGAACCAAACTCATCTCTATCTGCTCCAAATTCTGATGAAAGGATGGCGCGCTTATTCAGAGAGTGCGTCCAACGGGAGCAAAGAGATCGAGGGATAGGCGCTAGGGTGACCAGCCCTTTCGCCCGCAACATTGAAATTGCTATCACCCCCCGAGAATGGAAGATGCCAACAATGGAACCTTACAAAGGAACCTCCGACCCCGTTGTACACTTGTAGAGATACACACAACATATTCTCATGAGTGGAGCGACAGAGGGAGTACTGTGCAAATGCTTTCCACTCTTCTTAGCTGATCTCGCTACCTCCTGGTTCTGTCATCTACCTCAGGGATCCATCAGCTCATGGGAAATGTTGAAAGAAAAGTTCATCAGCCAGTTCCGCATTCATGTGGAACAACCTAAGGATGCTTATTCCCTATCCAGTATCAAGCAGAAACTTGGAGAGAAGCTGTAGCAATACCTAACCCGATTCAATGCCGCAACGGCCACAGTCCAAGATGCCGACGAGAAGCTTATCTTAATGGCCCTCTGTAGTGGGGTGCATCCGGATACTAAATTTGCTAGAAGATTGACAAAAGAAAAACCAGCTACTTTACCCGATTTTTTCTATGAGGCCGGGAAATATATGAGGCTTGAAGACGCTGCCACTAAAGGGCAGTCGGGGCGACAAAATAAGGCAGCTTACGGCAGCACGTCCGCTGTAGCAAAGGACGTTCGAAGGGATGCTTCTAGAGACAATGCTGGGGGCAAGGAGGGAGAAAAGTGCTTGTATCGGCCAGGATCGAGATTTTGACGCTTATACTCCTTTAAATGAAACGATCGAAAACATCTCTCGGGACACTCAAGACGAAGTTAGATACAAACGCCCTCCGCACAAGAAGAAACCAGATATCCTAAACTTGAGAAGCTAGCCTATTGCCTACTAATCACATCACAGAAACTGCGTCACTATTTCCGATCTCATTCCATCAGAGTTCTGACCGATCAACCACTAAGGCAGGTACTCCATCGTCTCGACGCTTCTGGGCGAGTACTTAAATGGTGCATTCAACTAAGTCAATATGATATCACCTACCATCCTCGCACCGCCATCAACGAACAAGGCTCGGGGGCAGGTGTGGTAATAATCACTCCCAGGGGAAATGAACTACACTATGCTATAAGGTCAGGATTCACTGCCACCAACAACGATGCAGAGTATGAAGCAGTGATAGCTGGATTAGAACTTGCCTTAGAAATCGGAGCCAATTCTTTGTGTCTTCATAGTGATTCTCAACTTATTGTAAATCAAATACTAGTAGGATTCCAGGCTCGAGAAGAACGACTCATAGCATATTTAAAGAAGACCAAGTTGCTTCTCAATCGATGGGATCACTATTTAATCAAACACATCCCTCAGGAAGCAGAACCCCTAAATAAAGTATTTTTAGCAAAAGTTATTAACTTCTTGATCAAAAAATGTTCTATGCAGGTACAGAGTTCCATTCAAAATCATATCGGACAATGGACCTCAGTTTGACAGCGAGGAGTTCGCCAACTGGTGCCAAGAGCATGGAATTCACAAAAGCTTCTCATTCGTAGCTTATTCCCAGGCAAACGGAAAAGTCAAAGCCGTCAACAAAATTCTCAAAACTCTAATAAAAAAGAAACTCGAAAAGTCAAAGGGTGCTTGGGTGGATGAACCTCCTACGGCACTATGGGCCAATCGCACGTCTTTCAGAACATCAACGGGGCATACTCCTTTTCTCTTTGGCATACGGATCGGAGGCTATGCTCCCAATTGAAACTATAGTGCCTTCCCGTCGTAGGATCCACTACAACCCAAAAGAGAACGAAGAGTTCCTCCTCATGTCTCTGGATCTAATTGAGGAAAGAAGAAATGATGCAGCTCCCCAGGGCAGCAGCTCACAAGCGAAAAGTGGCAACGCAATACAACTCCAAAGTCAAGCATCGTAGCTTACAGAAAGGAGATCTTATCCTCAAGCGAATCTTCCCGCGCCCCGGAGCGCTAGATCCAATCTGGGACAGACCATATGTAATTCATAAAGATCTTCGCAATGGAGCTTATATTTTGTCAACAGTGGACGGGGAGGTGTTCCAGAGGGCATGGAACATCCAACACCTTCGTCGATACTTTTCTTAACTCATACTGCCCATATGAAGTGAATTAACAAAGAGAATCAGTGGACGTAGGCATTTTCGTGTCGAACCACTTTAAAAAACTTGTCTCTTTTTAACTTGTTCCTTCATATCTTGGCTGCTTGTTAACTGTATCCTTTTCTGTTGAACAAAATCCTGTGCAAATAGCATTTTCATTCAAGGCGCTCCGCAGCGCAACCTCTCCTGGACAAAACCTAACAGGTACTATGCGAATCTATGCCCTCGCCAATGAGACACTTTCGCTCCGGCATCCCTCTGCTGCGGGTTAACTCATTGCTCGCGACGGCCCTTAAAGCCAACTGTAATGAGCCGATTATAAGCCACCGAGAAGGCCGACTATAGCCGAGGCAGCTCATTACGGCGTTAGGCTCGCCGGCAACTGTGAACCGACTATAAGCCCCAACATAAGGTGTGGCCAGCCAGGGGCAGTTCACAGTTGACGATCGGCACCCACGCTAGCCGGCCACAGTAAATCGAATAATACCCACGATTACGGGCCATAACGGCCCGGGTAGTTACTGTGCGCGATCTCGGCTCCGATGTGTCTTAAGTGCGGCTGTGGTAAAAAAGAATTAACTCCCCGCGGAGGCGTAAGATGGGTGACAAATGTCTCCAAGACCCACAGCTAGGGAAAGTGACTACAAAACCCGTTTGCCACGAACTTAAGCACATCGAAGGCCTTCCGTGATTGGAAGTTTTACTATTTCACCTATTTCAATTTTACTTAAAAAGCTTTATAACAACCCCTAAAGTACAGGATACAGAGTAGGAGATACTCGCCAATGGGTGCAGGGACTCACAATCGGATGGCAGGGCATTCAACTGCTTTCCATGCTCGGTCATACAAGATACTCAAAACTGCCATCTACAATTAGAGCATGAAAGGCGGTATTTTCTTCTTTTGTGTACAAATACATGACTATAATTTGTTCGCACCACACGCTAAAATTGCAAGTCATGAGATTATGATTTAAAACCAGAATCTGACATCCAACACAATTTAATTACAAGAATTATACATAGCTACATTTCTCATACGATATGTCGAAATAGCAACAAATATTCAAGAAATGACAAAATCAACTTGAGCTAAAAAATTACACGTCAAGAATAATGTTATTACAAGTAGCAAGAATTACAACTTAGAAGTTACTCGACTGTCTTAAGACTAACAGATACAACAATGCCAAGCCTACAAAAAGAATTTTTCAGGTTCAGTCATGGAGCTGGTTGCGTCGAAGTCTTGTCCTTGTTCTTTTGCCCGCCTGTCCGGTCATAAAAAGGATTCATTAGTGATGAGTAACCAAGTTAACAGAAAGACTAGAAAGGAAGACTTACCAGTACTAGCTTCTTGACCATCCTGGTCGTCATCTTCTACCTGCACACCCGCCTCTTCAGCAGCAAGCAGCCGCATACCCTCCTTTACCGCCACTTTCTCCTCCTTGGTGAACTGGGCCGTGACCACATCCATACTGAAGACCGTTCCACCCTCTTTATCTGCATCAGCCTTAGCCTCCTCCAAAGCCCGAAGATATGTCTTGGCCATAACTCTGGGATAATCATCCATCCAAGAGAGGTTACCCTGCTTCCAAGTCCGGAAATACATGTCCTGGAGCATGTCATCCATCATTCCTTCGTTCTCCTCAAACTCCCTCATCCGGGCATCGGAGGCCGACAACCTTTCCACGGCAGCATCTCTCTCCCGTCTGTATCTCGAGCAATCAGCTTGAAGGGACCTCCGCATCACCTCCATCTCTTCCCTCAACTTAGCTTGAGCAAGCTCTGCAGCCCCAAGCTTCTCGGACAATTCCTCCACCTGCTCGAGATCCGCTCTCCGAACCTCATCCACCGTGGTAATAGCCATGTCAATCCGCTCTTTGCAAGCAGCTTCCATTTTTCGCAATTCGGCCCGACTGGCCTCTTCCATGGTTCTCCTTAATCGCCTAGTAGCAGCCTCATGCTGAGAAATCTGGATAGCCTGATCCGCAAGCTGCTTGGCCTGATCCGAGACCACCAATCGAAGTCGGATATTGGCGCTCCCTATCTCCTCTCCGGCCTTAACCAGCCGAGCGTGATGCCCCATCAGCTTTTTGGCCTCCTCTGCCACCCGATCAATATTAGCTTTGGCCTCATCTCCCATAGTGACTATACGAGTGGTGAGTAGATCGAGGTCTAAGGACTTGGCTTCGTCAAGTACTCGTACCATGGGGTTACGGGGGAGAAGGTGTTCACCAGTAACTTCGTCAAAAGTAATATCCTGAGAACCTGGATCCAGATCAGGGTGACCCGCGAAGGGATTACGGGCCAAGTCGGGACGGTCGATATGAATAACAGAAGGGTTTCCGGACGGGTGTGGAGAGGGTACAAACTCGCTATCCTCCTCAGTAATGTCATGAATAGGCTGAGCCGGAGGCTGAGGACCGAGCGAAGTTTCGGATAAAAGATGACTCCTCTTCCTCTGCTGAATACCCTCTTCGATGACCCCAAGAAGAGGACGGTACCCGACTACATCTCCGTAGCGTTGGGCTGAGGGCTTCGGCTTAGCAGAAATTTTGGAAAGTTTATATTGCTCGAGCCTGTGTCGAAGGTCTGAAGCTTTGGGCGTCTTGCCTGCTCCTAATATAAAGAACAAGTGTCATAATCTTACATTACTATATGATTCAAGAAACGCGGTAGGTTACAAGTTAGAAAAGGAAAAGAAACACAGCTGCGGTTGTACAAACCCTGGGGAGGAGTGGGATACTGCAATAAGTCCCGGATTTCATTCCAGGACGGGAGCGGGTCATAAAATATTCCTAAGTCCCTATCATTAGTGAAGCATGCAGGGGTCAAGAGTTCACCTTGAGTTGTCAGAGCCACCTTGGCCGGAATAGTCGGAGAAGACTCACTTGCACCAGTCCCGGTTTTGTCCGCCTCCCCGGTCTTCTCAACCAAAGCCGGATCATCACCCAACCCCTCAAAAGCTTGACGGAGAGCATCATCCGTCCACTCTTGCATCTCGCCTACTTGCCCAGAAGACAGAGCCCTGGAACCATCACCACCCTGTCCATCGCCACCCTCGTCACCAAGACGCTCAACGTCACTTCCGCCCTCCGCCTCACCTCTTTCCTCCTCTGCGTCTATCTCCCCCTGAGTAAGTGGACAATTGCTGGGAGAAGGACCGTCTGACCTCTTAAGCTTCTTACCTCCAACGGCTGGAGGTTTCGTGAATGGTTTTCTCTTTCCACCCTCTGCCGCAACGCCTCCCTTGGCCTGAGCAGCCGCCCTCTCTTCCGCCGTTTCCCTCAACTTAACTACAGACTGCTGCGGAAGGATCAAGTTGTATTCTAGAAGCATCACAATCAGGATAGAAATTATAAGTAAAAGCATCAACTTACATCCAGAGGTAAAGCGCCGGATAGAGACGGAGTCGTCCCTAACAAAGAACCACTCTTTCTTGAACATGCTGAATTTGGAATAAAGGTCCAGGACCGGCTTGAAGGTCACAGCAGATTCCAAGTTAATATATGGGGACCCCTTCTTGTAGCCCCTTAAATTGTACAAGTACCGGATCTCCCGGTTGGAGGGAGCGCGACCATACTTCCTCCGAAAAATAACGAAAAGGCTCACCAATATGGCGTAAGAGTTGGGCTGAAGCTGAAATGGGGCCACCTTCAGGTACGTGAGGAAGCTGACTATCCAAGCATTGAGAGGCGGGATAGCACCACACATGCAATGGTACCTGCTATAAGCAAAGTATCCTTCGGGAGGACTGTATGGCATGACTCCTGGACCCGGCAGCAGCATGAGGGCTCTATCAATCCCAAAGGAACGAGATATAACATCGAGTTGCTCCTCTTTGAGAAAGCTAGGAAAGCAGTCAGGCGGGGAATCCAGCAACTCCTGGGGACCATATCCATCCACTAATGACCTCGGGGCGGGCCCATGACGCTCCGATCCTGATTGAGCTGGGGGCACAGCCGAGGACTCTCCTTCACCCCCGGATCTCCTCTTATCTGATCGAGTTTCAACTTTTCGAGACATTTATCTGCAATCATGGGAAAAGTGTATCGTTAGAATATACAAGCAGCGTAATCTGGAATTTCGCTTAAAAAATTCGAAGTATGAAACACATGTTCACTCGATACAACAGTTCATTCGACAAACAGATGCAGCACTTCAATAATCTCATTCGGCATTAAAACGTTCATGTGTCATTCGGTATCAGAGGGGTACATTCATTCGGCATGCAAGCGTACACACTTATATTCATTCGGCATGCAAAACATACACACGCAAGTTCATTCGGCAAAACTTGGTCCGGCTGAAGATCTCACCTGATTCGGCAAGGCTTGATTCGGCGTAGGTTCTATTCGGCAATTCGGCGTTGGTTCTATTCGGCAAGAGTTGTTCGGTAAGGAAAAGCAAAGGGGGTGTAGCCCCTATATATAACCAAGTGAAAGGCAACCGGACCAACCGGTTCGGCATGTCTCGCCGAATGGACCTATTCCAACTACGGGAAGCGCCCAAGCACGAAACAAAGCGCGACACATGCAAACACGTGCCCCGCTTTGGGGGGCAAATGTTGGGTGAATTCTTACCCAGAAGACCTCGAGACCCAGAGACGTGATTCATTCGGCAGCTCTCCCTCGAGTCCATTCGGTATGACTCATTCGGCAGCTCTCCCTCGAGTCCATTCGGCATGACTCATTCGGCAACCCTCCCTCGAGTCCATTCGGCAATCCTCCCTCGAGTCCATTCGGTAGACCTCCATCCGGCAACTGCCACCGAAGCCCAACCGGACCAACCCCATACTTCACCGAACCAAGAGAATGCCGAACCAGACTGCCAGGCCAGATCACTTCAGCCCAGGCCCACCAGCAGCTGTATACATCCAAGACCCCTGCCCCCAACCTCACTCTATAAATAGAGAGGCAGGGGTACAACAATGGGGGGACAAGTTTGAGAGCTCAAGCACGGAGAGAACTTTCAAACAACTTTCTTTTACTTGTATCAAAGCTTTGTACTTGTAATCAAAACAAGAGAAGAGAAATAACATATAAAGTGGACGTAGGCACATTCTGGCTGAACCACTATAAATCTGCGTGTCTTTTTACAGTTTAGCCCCTGCTTTTCATATATTTGCATAAATCACCCAAATCACTAAGAACAACATAAGATCTACTAAATCATACAACTTTGAGGTGTTTGTCCATTTTTTGTGCAAACAACTTCATAACTAGAGGAAGGATTTGTTAAAATTTCTTGAAATCGAACAATTTTTGTATTAATTTTTAATTAGTACATATTTCATTTCTATTCCTATCGTCCTTCTTACAATCCAAACATCAAAATTTAATATAAGTGCAAAAGTTATTATCTTGAAAATTGAGGAATTATATTTTTTTAATTTGATTTAAATAATTTATTCTATCCCAAAGTATTCACTCTCATTTAAAGTCCTTACGGTTATGCATGGATGAATAAGTTTTAATCTCTAGATATGTGCTTCCATTCTCATTTAAAAATTCTCACGGTTATGCATGGATGGAATACTTATATAAGAGAGTGATAAATATTTAATTAACTTCTAACCTCATTTAAAGGTTCTCAACAGTTATGCATGGTTAGAATGTGCTTGATATTCTTTTTTAACGTAACTACTAACCTCACTTAAAAGTCTTAATGGTTATACATGGTTATAAAGTGCTTCACATTCTTTGTTTTCTGTTTTCTAAATTTACCTTTTAAAGAATTCTCCCTTATCTAAATTACCATACCGTTGTCACTATATAAATTTTTTCCTAAATTACAATCCGACCATCACTCTAAAATGTGATATGTGTCTAGTTAATAAAATATTATGGCTTTTGTTTGATTAATTGAAATTTTTAATACTCTTACCTCTATATGATTTATATCAATCAAAATTTGTCACTACATCGATTATTATTTTAATTTTTAATGATAACAAAAGGGCAGAGAGGTTGAAATTTTGATAGTTAATGTAACGACCCCGGATTTTATATATATTTAAATTGATAATTAATTTAGTTTTTGAATAAAAAATTGTGAAATTAATTATAAATTGAAGCGAGTTTCCCCGAACTCGGTGAAATAGATGTTAAATCATTTGAATTTAAATCTTAAATAAATGGTTTAAATATTAAATATAAAAATTATAGACTTTGACACAAATTGGAAATTAAATAAACGATTTAAATTTAGAATTGATGGTTAACATATAAAATAAATAAAGGATAAATAATAAAAATATAAAGTAAAATAAAAATAGAAGTTCGCTTATTTTATAAAGTAATAATTAATACTTAAGCTATGAATAAAAATAAAAACATTGATATATAAGATGATTTATAGGGTTGTAAAATATAAAGTAACCCATAGATAAAATCTAATAACATATTAAAATTTACATTATAAGTAATGAGACAAGTCAAAAGGAAACAAAATCATATCCTCAAATATGAACAAACAAATAATACAAAGGTCTATATACAAGCAAATAAAAGAAGAGAGTCAAATACAAAAGATAAAAATATAAACAAGTAACATACATATAGGAAAGCCTGTATGAGAAGACAACATGATGTATTTGAGTTGAACAAACATATACATTCAAAAAGTAATACAAATATATAAAGTATGAAGCTTGCTAAGGAAGCCACCAATTATCTCAAACATGTACAGCTAAAATGAAAGCAAATATATATTTGTACAACTGATAATTAATGCAAGCCAGAGTTTTATCATCTCAGCCACCAAAGAAATCTGCATAGCCCCCAAGCAAGAAAAATCTCTGCGTATAATTGTACTAGAGGGGGAAAATATATCATATTGTACAAAAACCTATTATATCCTGTAAACTATTTTTATACATCAAACTCTCATTTCAGTTTCGATCATTCTAAACTGTGAAAAGAAAAAACGAAAAAAAACTAAAAAAAACTAAAGTATATCATCTCCAACTTAAAACATTAAACAAACTGATTCAAGCCAGAGAAATAAAGAAGGAAGTTTCAGCTAAAAGTTCAAGCCTGGTTCATCATTAGCCTTGTTTACCTTCAAACCACTGTGAGTAACTTATGTTTTAAAATTTAAAAACTTCAATCTGTCACATGGATGTATCTGTGAATAAGTGTGATATATAGTATGGTTCTCTGAATATATTTAAACCTGGAAGTATGTGTACAGGTTATTGTTTATATATACCCTCTGTTTTGAAAATTTAAACACCAGACTTGATTCAAAAAATCATTTTCCCTTGATCTACTTGCTATTTGAACTTTGTGTTAAAACAAAAATTGTTTGTTATAGCCTATATTTAAGATTAAAATTTTATTCGAGTCAAAACAATTTGTTAATATTTCTGGAAATCAAGAAAACTGAACCAAACTTTAAATGACTCAAATTTCAAACATTTTAATTTACAGATTCAGGTATGCAATTTGAATTTGCATACTTAAACATGATTTTTAAAGCTAAAATTATAATTTTTAGATGGGGAACGAAGGAGGAGTTTGGGTTTGTTCGAATTGTGCATTTCGAGTTGCCTCTGGTGATCTTGATGATCAGAGGGGTCAAGCTTCCTCCTGGAGGTAGAGGAGTGATCAGGGGTTGTAGGAAAAATAGTGGATGGGGGTGCAAATGGTCGTGGTGGTGGTGGGGAGCATTTGAAATTTGTAAACCTAGTTTTGCTGGGGTTTTGAAATTAGTCTCGTTCGACGTCTTGGATTGATCGAGTGTGGCGTGGTTTCGGGGAATGATAGAGGGGATGTCGACGGAGGGTTGGCCAGAATTCCAGGTACTCTGTTGATCGGGGCCGTGAATACGAGGTGTTTCCAGGTTTTGGTGGAGTTGCTGAGGATATTTTCCAGGTTTTCGAGTTCGTGCTCGTTTTCGAATTCGAGGTGACGACTGGGTTCTGGTGATCGGGAAGATGAGCGAGGGTGATCGTTGACGTGTTCGATGACGTAGTGTCGTCTGGAGGAGATCACCGGCGTCGTACACGTGCACCGTGCACGGCGAAGAATTGGAGCTGGGATTGCTCTCGAGTCTGTCTCGAGTAATTCGAGTACTCAACTCGAAGCAGGATTTCGCGAGTGTCTCGAGTATTTACTCGAGCAAAATGACGTTGGTCCCGAAGCAGTTTTTGGGATGGCTCGAGTAGGAAATGGTTTACAGCTTTTAAAACCTGAACTTAATTATACCTTGAATTGAACTCCAGATTTTGAAATGAAATTGAGTTTTTATAAATTCAAATCTTTAAATAAGTTTAAATGTTAAGGTCTTCTTTTAATATGTGAAATTTAAAGTAAATTGATTTTAAACTTTATTAAAGTTAAATAAGAAAATATTTCAATCTTGAATTTGAAATTTGAAAAGGAAATTTGAAACAATCTTTTCAACATATTGTAAATAACACTTAATCATAAATATGGATGAGTTTACTTTAATTAATGAAGATTAATGATTTGTAATTCATTAATTAATGAGTTCTTAATGGTTAATAAATTTATAATTAATAATGATTGATATAAGTAAATTTCTTTAGAAAAGAAATTTAATAATTGATTAAGGTAATTAACTAAGATCATTTGAATAATTAATTTATGTGATAAATTTCAACAATAAATTTAGATTGATTAATTCAATAATAATTATTTGTGAAATTATTAAGTATAATTACTTAATATAAGAAATCAAGGAATTAATTTATTTAGTGTAATCAATTGAGTTAACTTGATTAGTTCAAGTTAAATTTCTTAAGTATAATTCAGAATAATCACTTGAAAATTTTGGAAATATAATTACTTAGAAAAGTGATTAATAGATAATTACCGGATGTGATTAATTGAATGATAATAAGTAATTTGGGTATAAATATTTGTTATTAATCAAGGGGTTAATTAAATTTATTAATTAAAGGATTAATTAGTGATTGTAATTAATTAAGATTTATTTAATAATTAAAGATTAATTGATTCATTAATTAAGAATGATTAGTTAATAATTAAAGGTTAACTAATAAATGATGAAAGGGAAATGTATTTCAAATAAGTTGTAATTAACTTATGATAATTAACCCGGATTAATAATTGATACATCTGATTTAAATTAATCAGTTGATTGATAAGTTTATTTGTGAATGTTTGGACCTGACTGAATGATTAAATTGTTGATATTCCCTGATCTATGATGCTGTGTGATATATTCTGATTTGTGTGTGATCTGTACTGTAGTCCATATATTTGGGATGAATGTAATATATTATCTGTAATTTATATATCTGTGATCTGTGATCTGTGAATGAAAGATGAGCGTTATAGTTTATACCGCTTATCAACTATATTTTTGTATTTTGATCTATGATGATTGAATGATGTTGCACTACTGTGTGAAACCTCTGGACTACACCATACACACACAAATATGGACTTCACGAGGAAATTGGTTAAGTCACAGATGATTTAAATTTAATAATTTTGAAATTTAAATTTTAATTTAAATTGATTTTGGAAATGGATTTGGGTTAAATTTTAAAGCTTTGAAAAGGTGTTTTTAAGATAAAAGTTATTTTTGAATAACTTGATTTAATTTTGAAATTTAATTTGAATTCAAAATTTGGAATTGAAGTCCATGTTTGGAAATTATGGTTAAAGATGTTATAAATGTGTTTATATGAATTTAAACCATTTTAAAAGTATTGGTTTGAGAATTTGAATTTAACCCAAGGACTTTAACTCGTATAAAAGAATTAGATTTTCCAGAATGGAAACTAATTGTTTCAAATGATAAAAGCTTTCATATAAGAAATGAAATTCCAATTTAAATTAAAGGAATTACAAGTTTGAATTGAAAATGGTTTCCCAAGCTATGAATAGATCTTTGTGAAATTGGGTGAACTTTGTGAGATGAATCTTTTTATGTAAAAGATTAAAATGGTAATGTTTTTAAACCATTTGAAGAGAAGCTTTGGGTAATAAGTTGTGACTTAACTGAACTCCCAATATCCATATGTTTTAAAATATTGCACTAACTATTCGGTTTAGCCGGGAAAGGACTTTGTGTCATATAATCCATTCCGAGTAGTGATACGACGTAAATGGATAGCATTTGAAGACCGGTGTTGAAGACCGGGTGTTTGCGAGAACGATAGGATAACCTATCGATTGTCTCTGCACTGAGTTGCTCCGGTATAGAGATTTCCTAACTGATGGGAAGTCCGATCGGGATTGTGAATACCCAGATTGCAAGGGCTTCTTCGGAAGTGCCTTCGGTTCTGTTCGAACCCGGAAAAGACTTGTATAGTTGTATGTCTGACATTACACTTTGAGATATAAAGCTGATTTCTTTCAAATACATTCCTGTTGGTGGCGGAGAATTTATTCTCTTAGCTTAACACCCTTCTCTGAGATGTATGAGCTCAGAGGTTATGTAGTTGAAGGTTATCAGTGATATACTCCCAATTTGGTAGTGTGGCATGCTAAGTGTTGCTGTGTGTTGATGATCATTCGTTGATCATTTGCGATTAAAGCACGGCTTTGTGAAAAAGCGTAGCTTTGTGGACGAGACCTCATCGAGCCTCACAACCCGGAAATGGTCGAAACAGGAAAGATGCGGCAAGGTTATGAGGGTCGCTCCCTTTAGGGTATGTCATTTCCTTCTGGAAAAAGGTGATATTATGGTATGGAGCCCAGATATTTACCTGTGTGGTTGCTCCAATCTCATTTACTGTGTGATTGTTGCTGTGTGATCGAGGCCTCGGATAAAGGTCCCAAAGGACTGGGGGTGGCATATTCGTGTAGTAGTTACCTAGTATAAGAGGTAACCCGGCCTTGTATTGGCAGAGAGCTAGTTAGATCTCGGGACGTCCCTCCAGAGGCGTACCCATTGACAGTAGGAAGTTCCTTAGCCTGACCATTTGTTGGAAAATCCAAAGAAACAATACAAACCTTGTACGGTTTTAGTTGTATAACCTGCTATGGAATGTGGCGGTAACCTGCTATTGAACATAGTAGCTATAGTAGGCATACAATAATGGCTGTATGTTGGCTAAGATTAATATTATACTTTCGAAAGGTTTTCCTACACTATGCACTAATAGTAATAACATCGAATGATTTTGCGTAGTAAGCATGTTTGACTATCATAAGAAGAAATCTCCTCCAATTCTGCGTTTGCATTGTGTGTGTGGCGGGAGGTCTTATGGTAGTTTCATTTTCCAAAAAGCATTGCGAATTTCAATGTTTAAAATTCTATTGTTGTTTGTTTTAAAGATAAACTGTTTTTGTTACTCACACCAGTCCCATGACTGACTCAGAGTTTATTGTTCCCTTCCTAAACTCTGGGTGCCCACAATTTTCCACACGGGCAGTCTAGATTTGGGTTTTTTAGATAGTCAGTTTTAGTAGATTATCGGGAGCTAGTTCAGTGTTCGGAGTTCACGGATGACTGACCGTGCTTATATTTATGCATCGTGATGGTGGTTCGAGCTTGATGTTGGAGTTGTTGGACTCACTCTCTTTAAAAGATCATTTGGAGTTATCACTTCTGTTGTTTCCGCTGTAACATTGTTATTTGTCTCTGATATTGTTGTATCATATTGATATCATTGTTGTATATCATTCTGGATATTGTATTCATTGGAGTTGTATATGATATCATCTATTTCTTTATTCCGCTTTGTTGTTATACTTACTGTGTTATAAGCTCCGGCACGAATCGAATTTCAACGATTGAATCTACGGCATTCGAGTACAAGTGAAGTACGTGTGCCGATTTTCGAAGGCTGAAATTTGGATCGTGGCAAAGTGGTATCAGAGCTAAGGTTGAACTTTAGCTCAGGAGTATAACACATTAAGTAGCTCATTATAGATATGGTGAAGTATACCCTAGAATGAGTATCTCTAAGATATCCGTCCGTATGCCTTAGTAAATTCTCTTATTATTCACTGATAGTGAGTATGAGTGCAAGAAGAGGATGAGATAGGGGACAGGGGAATACGACTATAAATGGTTAATGCCCTGTAACAACAAGGAAACAGTCTTTTCTCTATCAATCTCTTTTGTTCAACATCTCTTTTCAATTCTTCGATGGTTCCTGGTAGATCCAGGAAGAAGATTTGATATATATTTGTATGGGACATAAACTCCAAATAGGTCAGAATTGTTTGTTTGGATGAATTGGTTGCTTTGGTTGCTATGGTTGATAGGTATAATTTGGTTTCTAAACTAAAAGTTTTGAAATTGTATCCATATATCTGTCTATTCTTTATGTCCCAATATATTCTACGAATGGTTAGTTATCCCTTCGAACTAACCAATGCCATTGCATATTTCGTAGATCCGGATAACCCGAGTATTTTCTGAAGTGTTAAATAGATTCATTCTCGTATCTATTATTGATATTCTGATTTGGTAAGCCAAATGCAGAATAGATGTTCAGTTTGATTTGATGAAACATTCTTCATCTATCTTTTTGTTTCCTTGGCAAATTTCGAGGACGAAATTCTTTTAAGGGGGAAAGTCTGTAACGACCCCGGATTTTATATATATTTAAATTGATCATTAATTTAGTTTTTGAATAAAAAATTGTGAAATTAATTGTAAATTAAAGCGAGTTTCCCCGAACTCGGTGAAATAGATGTTAAATCATTTGAATTTAAATCTGAAATAAATGGTTTAAATATTAAATATAAAAATTATAGACTTTGACACAAATTGGAAATTAAATAAATGATTTAAATTTAGAATTGATGGTTAATATATATAATAAATAAAGGATAAATAATAAAAATATAAAGTAAAATAAAAATAGAAGTTCACTTATTTTATAAAGTAATAATTAATACTTAAGCTATGAATAAAAATAAAAACATTGATATATAAGATTAATTATAGGGTTGTAAATATAAAGTAACCCATAGATAAAATCTAATAACATATTAAAATTTACATTATAAAGTAATGAGACAAGTCAAAAGGAAACAAAACCATATCCTCAAGTATGAACAAACAAATAATATAAAGGTCTATATACAAGCAAATAAAAGAAGACAGTCAAATACAAAAGATAAAAATATAAACAAGTAACATACATATAGGAAAGCCTGTATGAGAAGACAACATGATGTATTTGAGTTGAACAAACATATACATTCAAAAAGTAATACAAATATATAAAGTATGAAGCTTGCTAAGGAAGCCACCAATTATCTCAAACATGTACAGCTGAAATGAAAGCAAATATATATTTGTACAACTGATAATTAATGCAAGCCAGAGTTTTATCATCTCAGCCACCAAAGAAATCTGCATAGCCCCTAACAAGAAAAATCTCTGCGTATAATTGTATTAGAGGGAAAATATATATCATATTGTACAAAAACCTATTATATCCTGTAAACTGATTTTATACATCAAACTCTCATTTCAGTTTCGATCATTCTAAACTGTGAAAAGAAAAAAAGAAAAAAAACTAAAAAAAAACTAAAAAAAAACTAAAAAAAAACTAAAGTATATCATCTCCAACTTAAAACATTAAACAAACTGATTCAAGCCAGAGAATCAAAGAAGGAAGTTTGAGCTAAAAGTTCAAGCCTGGTTCATCATCAGCCTTGTTTACCTTCAAACCACTGTGAGTAACCTATGTTTTAAAATTTAAAAACTTGAATCTGTCACATGGATGTATCTGTGAATAAGTGTGATATATAGTATGGTTCTCTGAATATATTTCAACCTGGAAGTATGTGTGCAGGTTTTGTTTATATATATCCTCTGTTTTGAAAATTTAAACACCAGACTTGATTCAAAAAATCATTTTCCCTTGATCTACTTGCTATTTGAACTTTGTGTTAAAACAAAAATTATTTGTTATAGCCTATATTTAAGATTAAAATTTTATTCAAGTCAAAACAATTTGTTAATATTTCTGGAAATCAAGAAAACTGTACCAAACTTTAAATGAGTCAAATTTCAAACATTTTAATTTACAAATTCAGGTATGCAATTTGAATTTGCATACTTAAACATGATTTTTAAAGCTAAAATCATAATTTTTAGATGGGGAACGAAGAAGCAGTTTGGGTTTGTTCGAATTGTGCATTTTGAGTTGCCTCTAGTGATCTTGATGATCGAAGGGGTCGAGCTTCCTCCTGGAGGTAGAGGAGTGATCAGGGGTTGTAGGAAAAATAGTGGATGGGGGTGCAAATGGTCGTGGTGGTGGCGGCGAGCGTTTGAAGTTTGTAAACCTAGTTTTGCTAGGGTTTTTAAATTGGTCTCGTTCGACGTCTTGGATTAATCGAGTGCGGCGTTGTTTCAGGGAATGATAGAGGGGATGTCGACGGAGGGTTGGACAGAATTCAAGGTACTCTGGTGATCGGGGCCGCGAATACGAGGTGTTTCCAGGTTTTGGTGGAGTTGCTGATGATGTTTTCCAGGTTTTCGAGTTCGTGCTCGTTTTTGAATTCGAGGTGACGACTGGGTTCTGGTGATCGGGAAGATGAGCGAGGGTGATCGTTGACGTGTTAGACGACGTAGTGTCGTCTGGAGGAGATCACCGGCGTTGTGCACGTGCACCGTGCATGGCGAAGAATTGGAGCTGGGATTGCTCTCGAGTTTGTCTCGAATAATTCGAGTACTCAACTCAAAGCAGGATTTCGCAAGTGTCTCAAGTATTTACTCGAGCAAATTGACGTTGGTCCCGAAACAGTTTTTGAGATGGCTCGAGTAGGAAATGGTTTACAGCTTTTAAAACCTGGACTTAATTATATCTTGAATTGAACTCCAGATTTTGAAATGAAATTGAGTTTTTATAAATTCAAATCTTTAAATAAGTTTAAATGTTAAGGTCTTCTTTTAATATGTGAAATTTAAAGTAAATTGATTTTAAACTTTATTAAAGTTAAATAAGAATTCATTTCAATCTTGAATTTGATATTTGAAAAGGAAATTTGAAACAATCTTTTCAACATATTGTAAATAACACTTAATCATAAATATGGATGAGTTTACTTTAATTAATGAAGATTAATGATTTGTAATTCATTAATTAATGAGTTCTTAACGGTTAATCAATTTATAATTAATAATGATTGATATAAGTAAATTTCTTTAGAAAAGAAATTAAAGAAATTTAATAATTGATTAAGGTCATTAACTAAGATCATTTGAATAATTAATTTATGTGATAAATTTCAATAATAAATTTAGATTGATTAATTCAATAATAATTATTTGTGAAATTATTAAGTATAATTACTTAATATAAGAAATCAAGGAATTCATTTATTTAGTGTAATCAATTGAGTTAACTTGATTAGTTCAAGTTAAATTTCTTAAGTATAATTCAGAATAATCACTTGAAAATTTTGGAAATATAATTACTTAGAAAAGTGATTAATAGATAATTACCGGATGTGATTAATTGAATGATAATCAGTAATTTGGGTATAAATATTTGTTATTAATCAAGGGGTTAATTAAATTTATTAATTAAAGGATTAATTAATGATTGTAATTAATTAAGGTTTATTTAATAATTAAAGATTAATTGATTCATTAATTAAGAATGATTAGTTAATAATTAAAGTTAACTAATAAATGATGAAAGGGAAATGTATTTCAAATAAGTTGTAATTAACTTATGATAATTAACCCGGATTAATAATTGATACATCTGATTTAAATTAATCAGTTGATTGATAAGTTTATTTGTGAATGTTTGGACCTGACTGAATGATTAAATTATTGATGTAACGACCCCGGATTTTTATTAAATTTAAATTGATAATTAATTGAATTTTTGAATAAAATTTGTAAAATTAATTGGTAAATTGATTCGAGTTTCCCCAAATTCAAATGAATTCTGTATAAATCATTTAAATTTAAAATATCGTATATATTTGTATATATGTATATATGTGAATATATATGTATATGGGCATATATGAGTAAATTTGAAATTATATATATATTTGATTTGAATTTAAATCTTAAATAAATGGTTTAAATATTAGATATAAAAATTATAGACTTTGACACAAGAAAGAAAATAAATAAATAATTTAAATTTAGAATTGATGGTTAATATATAAAATAAATACAAGACAATAAATAAAAGTAATAATAGATATTTGAGCTAGAAATAAAAATAGAAAAAAGGAAATGTGAATCTCTTGGACCTTGCAAATGAAGACAACATGATATATTTAAGTTGAACAAAATAAATATATAAGTATGAATTAACTTGTAAAAGGAAACAAGAAATATATATGTGAATGAAGCTTGCAAAAGAAGAAATAAAATAACTATCTATTGGTACAAAGTAATTAATGCAAGCCACTGAACAAAATCATCTCAGCCCCCAAGCAAGAAAAATATCGCTGCCTATATTGTACTAGGGAGAAGAAAAAAATATCACTTTGTATTGTACAAACAAATTATCACCCTGTACAAAATAATACATCACCCAGTAAAACTCATTTCTATATATCTATTATCTTCATCAGTTCGTCCATCTAAAAATAAGTAACCTTTGAAGTAAACACCATTTCATGACTTAAACAAAATTCAAATTTAATTAGCAATACAAACCAGGGATCAAAGAAAGAATTCAGCTTGCAAATTTCAAAAAAAAACTGTTTCAAGCATAAAAGGGATGCTCTGTTCATCATCTTTCACTGTGAGTAACATCACAATCTAAAAATGTTTTAAGTATATTTATTCTGTTACATGTTCTCTCTGAAATTTAGTTTATTTGTGAGTATATTTTTAAATATATCTCTGTGTTTGGGTATGAATATATGGTAAGCATTTCTGTGTATCTCTCTCTGTTTAGATTCCAGGCTTGATTGCTCATCAAAATTCATCTGCGCTTAATCCAAGCCTTGATTAGACTTAAGCTATGAACATAAAATGTTTGTTATAACATAGACTTAAGTTTAAAATTTTGGTTAAGAGAAAAATCAATTTGTATTAGTTCTAGAAATAATAAACAACAGTGAAAACTTAAATAAGTTAAAATTCAATTTTATAATTCATGGATTCAGGCATATGAATCAAATGCTAAAACAAAAACTTGATTTTTGAAACCAGAAGCACTATTTTTAGTTAAGTTTTGAAGGTGCAATTCTGGGTTCATCAAAATATGTGTTTTTGATGATCTCTGATGATCTTTGTATGCTGGAGGGTCGGGGTTCTTCCAGATGATGGAGGAGTGATCGTAGCAGCTAGGAAAAATATTGGATGGTGATGCAATTCACCAAGGAGGTTGCAGCAGAGAGATTTCTTCTGGAACCCTAGTTTAACTTGGTTTGGTTGTTCGATCAACCGCGGGTTCTACGATTGATCGAGTGCAGCGAGTTTTTGGGGAATGGTAGTTGGGTCGTAGTTAAAGTCATGGCCGGAGTTGCAGACCTTCAGATGGTCGGAGTGGCGAGAACGAAGTGTTGACAGGTTTGGGTTAGGGGTGACTGCACTTGTTGTTTCTAGGTTTGGTTTAAATAACTCGAATTCCATTTCGAGTTGAGATGGAGG
Source organism: Allium fistulosum (assembly GCA_030737815.1). NCBI lineage: Eukaryota > Viridiplantae > Streptophyta > Magnoliopsida > Asparagales > Amaryllidaceae > Allium > Allium fistulosum. The sequence continues at coordinate 927,519,399 of CM060906.1, forward strand.
AATCTGGTAATTGGGTTTGGATTTGGGGATGCCAGTCGACGTGGGAAGATCATCGTCGATGGTCGGAATCGACCGAGGTTGGTGTGCATATGCACGGCGTATTATTCTGGTGAAGTTTGTTTGGGTTCCGGTTGCAGAGTTTTGGGTCTCGAGACATTCTCGAGTAATTCGAGTCTTAGACTCGAAGTTAATTGGTTTTGCGCTCAAGTCATTTAGTAGATGGCTCGGGTAAGTTAGTGCCAGGTTTTTAAACCTGTAAGTTTTTAAAATTTTAAAACTGGGTTTTAAAAAAATGTGAAATAGATATTTAAACCAGTTTTAAATCAAAGTTAGGTTGGATTCAAATGAAGTTTGAATCTCAGTCTTAAACCAAAATAAAGTTTGTGAATTTAAATTATTTGTAACAACTTTAAAAAGGGTTTAAATAGTTGGAATTTAAAAAAAAAGGTAAAGCTTTAAATAAAAATAGAGAATTAAACCTAATTTTAAATCTGGATTCAAATCTAAATTTGAATCTTAATTTTGAAATAAAAGAAGTTTTTGAATTTAAATTGTTTTAAATAATTTGAATGATTAAGTGTATTTTTAATTGATTTGAATTTAAAATGAAATTGGATTTTGAATTCTCTTAACTTCAATTATAAGATTAATAAATTTTACTTGTGAATGTTTGGACCTGACTGAATGATTGAATTTTTGATATTCCCTGATCTGTGATGCTGTGTGATATATTCTGATTTGTGTGTGATCTGTACTGTAGTTTATTTATCTGTAATTTATATATCTGTGATCTGTGAATAAATGATAAGCGTTATAGGTATACCGCTTACCAACTATATTTCTGTATTCTGATCTGTGATGATTGAATGATGTTGCACTACTATGTAAAACCCCTGGACTACACCATACACACACAAATATGGATTTCACGAGGAAATCGGTTAAGTCACAGATGATTAAATTTAATGTTTTTGAAATTGAAATTTTATTTCAATTAATTTTGGAAATGGATTTGGATTAAATGTTAAAGCTTTTGAAAGGAGTTTTAAATATATTTTGAATATCTTGAAATTTAAATAATTCAATTTGAATTTGAATTCAAAATAAGGAATTGAATTCTATGTTGAAAACTATGGTTTAAAAATGTGATACAAGTTATAAATGTGTTTATATGAATTTAAACCATTTTAAAAGTATGGTTTTGAGAATTTAAATTTAACCTTAGGGGTTTAACTTGTATAAATGAGATCAGATTTTCCAAAATGAAAACTATTTGTTTTCAAATACTAGAAGCTTTCATATAAGGAATGAATTTCCAATTTGTGTCAAAGGAATTTCAAGTTTGAATTGAAAATGGTTTCCCAAGCTATGAATAAATCTTTGTGAAACTGGGTGAACTTTGTGAGATGAATTTTTTATTTAAAAGATTTGAAATGGTAATGTGTTTAAACCATTTAAAGAGGAAATTTAAGTAATAAGTTGTGACTTAATCGAAATCCCAATATCCATATGTTTTTAAATATGAGCTCGTTATTCGATTTAGCCGGGACAAGACCTTTGTGTCATATAACCCATTCCAAATAATGATACGACGTTATGGATAACATTTGAAGACCGGTGGTGAAGACCAGATATTTTCGAAAACGAAAGGACAACTCGTCGAATGTCTCTGCATCGACTTGTCCCCGGTATAGAGACTCCATTTGTGATGGGAAGTCCGGACGTGATTAGAAATTATTCGGATTTGCAAGGGCTTCTTTCGAAGTGCCTTCGGTTCTGTTCGAACCCGGAACAGACTTGTATGGTTGTATGTCCGACATTACAATTTGAGATATAAAGCTGATTTCTTTCAAATACATTTCTGTTTGGTGGCGGAGAATTTATTCTCTTAGCTTAACACCCTTCTCTGAGACGTACGAGCTCAGAGGTTATGTAGTTGAAGGTTATCAGTGATATACTCCCAATTTGGTAGTGTGGCATGCTAAGTGTTGCTGTGTGTTGCTGATCATTTGTTGATCAAAGCATGACTTTCGTGTAAAGCGTAGCTTTGTGGACGAGACCTCATCGGACCTCACAAACCGGAAATGGTCGAAACAGGAAAGATGCGGCAAGGTTTCAGGGGTAGCTCCCTTAGGGTATGTCCATTCCTCCTGGAAAAAGGTGGTATCATGGTATTGAACCCAGATATTTACCTGTGTGGTTGCTCCAATCTCATTTACTGTGTGATTGTTGCTGTGTGATTGAGGGCCCTCGGATAAAGGTCGCAAACGACTGGGGGTGGCATATCTCAGGTTTACTACCCGGGAAGGGTGTAACCGGCCTTGTGTTGGCAGAGAACCAGGTGGTTCTCGGGGCGTCCCTCCAGAGGCGTTCCCATATGGCATAGGAATTTTCGTTAGCGTGACCATTTGTTGGAAAATCCAAAGAAATAATACAAGCCTTGTACATTTTTAGTTGTATAACCTGCTATGGAATGTGGCGGTAACTTGCTATTGAACATAGTAGCTATAGTAGGCATACGACGAAATGTGGTATGCTGGCTAAGATTAATATTTTACTTTCTAAATGTTTTCTGCACTATGCACTAATAATAATATCAAAGGGTGTTTTTGCGTAGTAAGCATTTTTGACTATCATAAGGAGAAATCTCCTCCAATTCTGCGTTTGCATTGTGTGTGTGGCGGGAGGCCTTATGGTAGTTTCATTTTCCAAAAAGCATTGCGGATTTCAATGTTTAAAATTCTTTTGTTGTTTGTTTTAAAGATAAACTATTTTTGTTACTCACACCAGTCCCATGACTGACCCGGAGTTTATTGTTCCTTTCCTAAACTCTGGGTGCCCATAATTTTCCACACGGGCTGTTTAGAGTTGGGTTTTTCAGATAGTCAGGTTTAGTAGATTATCTGGAGCTAGTTCACTTCATCGGAGTGGACGACTGCATTTGCTTATCTCGGTGCAACGTGATGGTGGTTCGAGCTTGATGTTGGAGTTGTTGGATTCATTCTCTTTTTCAGATCATTTGGAGTTATCAGTTTTGTTTTCCGCTGTATCATTATTTATCTCTAATATTGTTGTATCATATTGATATCATTATTGTATATCGTTTTGGATATTGTATTCATTGGAGTTGTATATGATATCATTGATTTCTTTCTTCCGCTGTGTTGTTATACTTAATGGTGTTATAAGCTCCGATGAACCAGATTCAGCGTTTGAATCTGCGGCATTTTGAGTACAAGTGAAGTACGGGTGCCAATTTTCGAAGGCCGAGTTCAGGATCATCACAGTTGATATTCCCAGATCTGTGATGTTGTGTGATATATTCTGATTTGTGTGTGATCTGTACTGTAGTCCATTTATCTGGGATGAATGTAATATATTATTTGTAATTTATATATCTGTGATATGTGATGAAAGATGAGCGTTATAGTTTATACCGCTTATCAACTATATTTTTGTATTTTGATCTATGATGATTGAATGATGTTGCACTACTGTGTGAAACCCCTGGACTATACCATACACACACAAATATGGATTTCACGAGGAAATCGGTTAAGTCACAGATGATTTAAATTTAATATTTTTGAAATTGAAATTTTAATTTCAATTGATTTTGGAAATGGATTTGGGTTAAATGTTAAAGCTTTGAAAATGTGTTTTTAAGATAAAAGTTATTTTTGAATAACTTGATTTAATTTTGAAATTTAATTTGAATTTGAATTCAAAATTTGGAATTGAATTCCATGTTTGGAAATTATGGTTAAAGATGTTATAAATGTGTTTATATGAATTTAAACCATTTTAAAAGTATTGGTTTGAGAATTTGAATTTAACCCAAGGACTTTAACTCGTATAAAAGAATTAGATTTTCCAGAATGAAAACTAATTGTTTCAAATGATAAAAGCTTTCATATAAGAAATGAAATTCCAATTTAAATTAAAGGAATTTCAAGTTTGAATTGAAAATGGTTTCCCAAGCTATGAATAGATCTTTGTGAAACTGGGTGAACTTTGTGAGATGAATCTTTTTATGTAAAAGATTAAAATGGTAATGTGTTTAAACCATTTGAAGAGAAGTTTTGGGTAATAAGTTGTGACTTAACTGAAATCCCAATATCCAAATGTTTTAAAATATTGCGCTAACTATTCGGTTTAGCCGGGAGAGGACTTTGTGTCATATAACCCATTCTGAATAGTGATACGACGTAAATGGATAGCATTTGAAGACCGGTGTTGAAGACCGGGTGTTTGCGAGAATGATAGAATAACCTATCGATTGTCTCTGCACTGAGTTGCTCCGGTATAGAGATTTCCTAAGTGATGGGAAGTCCGATCGGGATTGTGAATACCCAGATTGCAAGGGCTTCTTCGGAAGTGCCTTCGGTTCTGTTCGAACCCGGAACAGACTTGTATGGTTGTATGTCTAACATTACACTTTGAGATATAAAGCTGATTTCTTTCAAATACATTCCTGTTGATGGTATAGAATTTATTCTCTTAGCTTAACACCCTTCTCTGAGACATACGAGCTCAGAGGTTATGTAGTTGAAGGTTATCAGTGATATACTTCCAATTTGGTAGTGTGGCATGCTAAGTGTTGTTGTGTGTTGGTGATCATTCGTTGATCATTTGTGATCAAAGCATGGCTTTGTGAAAAAGCGTAGCTTTGTGGACGAGACATCATCGAGCCTCACAACCCGGAAATGGTCGAAACAGGAAAGATGCGGCAAGGTTATGAGGGTCGCTCCCTTTATGGTATGTCATTTCCTTCTGGAAAAAGGTGATATTATGGTATGGATCCCAGATATTTACCTGTGTGGTTGCTCCAATCTCATTTACTATGTGATTGTTGCTGTGTGATCGAGGCCTCGGATAAAGGTCCCAAAGGAACGGGGGGTGGCATATTCGTGTAGTAGTTACCTAGTGTAAGAGGTAACCCGGCCTTGTGTTGGCAGAGAGCTAGTTAGTTCTCGGGACGTCCCTCCAGAGGCGTACCCATTGACAGTAGGAAGTTCCTTAGCCTTATCATTTGTTGGAAAATCCAAAGAAACAATACGAACCTTGTACGGTTTTAGTTGTATAACCTGCTATGGAATGTGGCGGTAACCTGCTATTGAACATAGTAGCTATAGTAGGCATACAATAATAGTTGTATGTTGGCTAAGATTAATATTATACTTTCGAAAGGTTTTCCTACACTATGCACTAATAGTAATAATCGAATGATTTTGTGTAGTAAGCATGTTTGACTATCATAAGAAGAAATCTCCTATAATTCTGCGTTTGCATTATGTGTATGGCGGAAGGTCTTATGGTAGTTTCATTTTCCAAAAAGCATTGCGGATTTCAATGTTTAAAATTCTATAGTTGTTTGTTTTAAAGATAAACTGTTTTTGTTACTCACACCAGTCCCATGACTGACTCAGAGTTTATTGTTCCCTTCCTAAACTCTGGGTGCCCACAATTTTCCACACGGGCAGTCTAGAGTTAGGTTTTCAGATAGTCAGGTTTAGTAGATTATCGGGAGCTAGTTCAATGTTCAGAGTTCACGGATGACTGACCGTGCTTATCTTTGTGCATCATGATGGTGGTTCAAGCTTGATGTTGGAGTTGTTGGACTCACTCTCTTTCAAAGATCATTTGGAGTTATCATTTCTGTTATTTCCGCTGTAACATTGTTATTTGTCTCTGATATTGTTGTATCATATTGATTTCATTGTTGTATATCATTCTGGATATTGTATTCATTGGAGTTGTATATGATATCATCTATTTCTTTATTCCGCTATGTTGTTATACTTACTGTGTTATAAGCTCCGGCACGAATCGAATTTCAACGATTGAATCTACGGCATTCGAGTACAAGTGAAGTACGGGTGCTGATTTTTGAAGGCTGGAATTTGGATCGTGACAGTTAAGTAATAACCTTGCTGACAATCAATATTTGTTTTATTTTTTCCTTTGGCATTTAGGCAATTATTTTCCTTTAACATCTTGTTTTTTCTTTGCCTTTCAGGCATAAGGATTTTTTTAATGCATGCACCTGTGTAGGGTAGCATAGTTGTAGGAGGGGTATTTAAATAGAGGGAGTGAATGATCAGGGCACATCAAACAAATTTCTTGGTTATAAAATCTTAATATATGTTTGTTATCATCAAAAGGGGAGATTGTGGAATATAATAGTCTATGATTTTTGTTTGATGCTAATAAACATATATATATATATATATATTAAATGTGTTTGTTCTATTACAATATCAAAAAAAGAAATAAGAAAATAAATATTTTATTTCAATAAAAAATTTAATAGTACAATAATTACAATAAGAGCTTCCATAATATTTTATCTACATTATTTTATACTCCTTCATATACATCAATTTATACTTTCTCAATACAATAGTCACTCTACATGTTTTCTTTGCATACTCAAATACACTTTTATATTCTCTTGTTCTAGCATTGGTCCAGACAGAAATTTGTTGTACCTTACAAACAATTAAGTAGTAAAAAAAGGAAAAATTAAAATTTCAAAAACATAAATATATTTAAAATCTTTATTGCCTCAGTTTATTGGATTTGTTTTCATATTTTTAGTAGGCATCAAAAATTAATGAACATGGACCAGTGCAATAGGTATACACAAGGATTGGTACACTACAAAACATGCTTCATTTAGTGGTGGAAGCTAGCGACGGTTAGTGACGGCTAAAAAAGGCGGACGTCGCTATCGTCGCTCAACCTGATGTTATAGCGCAAGCCAGAGAACAGAAAGTGAAATATATTTCACTTTCCCCCCAAATTGCTGCCGCCGTTCCCAGCCCCCTCACCCCCTGCCGACGCCAACCCCCTCTTGTCGACGCCAACCGTCTCCAGAAGCCGCCGTTGCCCTCCGGTGCTGCTCTGTTTCATCCATCTTCTTCAATTTCTAAGTATAATCTCTAAACCTTAATTTCTGAAAATAATTTGATTATGGGTTTGAATATGTTAGAATAATTGATATTAGATGATGGTAATAGTTTATTAGTTGATTTGGGGATAAAATTAAAACCCTTATTTAGAAAATTAGTTGATTATGGATTTGAAATAGATGATTAATATGTATTAGTTGATGATAATGGTATGTTAGGTGATTTAGGGAAGTTAATAAGTGGTTTGTTTGTTTAATTTGTAACTAAAAATTAGGGTTTATTTATAATGGACATATAAGTTTACGTGAATATTTGTTATAGTTAATTAAAACAATGTTTGTTATAGTTTGTGCAAAAATTAGTGTACAATTATTGATTAATATGCTACTAGATTGGTACGGTTAAACATACGTAATATTTTTTATTTAATTAGTGTGTGTACATTATAAGTATTAGTTGTTAGTATAAAATAAAATTAATATAGTTTATTACAAGTGCTAACATCTAATTTTCGTTTACAAAATCGATAAAAAAATTAAATTGTTAACTGAACTTTAAAATACGTTTTTCAAATGTATTAAATAAAATATTTAAATGATTGAATGAATTATATAATTTTAAAATGAGCATAACAACAACAAATATTATACTAAAATCAATTTTTGTAAAAAATTAAGAAATGAATATAACAACAATAAATATTCTACTAAAATCGATTTTGTAAAAATTAAAGAAATGAATAAATATTGTACTGAAACCGATTTTCCAAAAAATTAAGAAAAAAATATAACAAGAATAAATATTTTAAAATGAATATAATGTTGATTTGAAAATATGCATTAAATATTATTTCAACAAATAATTTGATGCTAAAAAATTAAAGTCTTTAGTCCCAAAAGGTTTTAATTTAGTTTAGAAAATACAACGACAAAAATACATCCCTTGGATGCAAAGTTATGCGTAGAAGAGAAGTGAAGTGAAGTGCTGCCGAAGTTAGACAGAAGTGTGGTGTGTGAAGCCTTTAGTCCTAAATGGCTTTACTTTATTTTATAGAATACAATAACAATATACCATTTGAGTGCAAGTTATGCATAGAAGAGAAGTGAACTGAAGTGTTGTCAACCATCAAAGTTAAAACAATAAAGCAAAAAGCAAAAAATAAATCGAATTGATTATTTGGATTAATAAACGATAAACTTTATTGTGTTTCTAACATATGTTTTCAAATCTGGAAAAATGTTCGATTATTTTCTCGACCGTGGTTGGATGTATGAAGTCAGAACTGGTATGAAATGTTCAATAAAGAAACATTTCTATAACGGTGTACACGAATTTATTAGATTCGCTAAATCTAATAATCATAATAACGAAGAACTTCGTTGCCCGTGTAGTAAGTGCAAACATTTGAAGCATTGGAAAGTAGATATAGTTGAAGTACATTTGTATAAAAATGGTTTTGTGCCGAATTATTACTTGTGGGATTGTCATGGAGAACTTCTTGCATCCACACCTAATCCTGTAGAGTTAGATGACAATAATGTTATGACGAATCCAATAGAAAATATGGTGGAAGATGCAGCACGATCAATATTTCCAATGTTTGATCAAGATGACGATGAAGATGTAAATGTCGAAGAAGAACCGACTGTGGGAGCTAAAAAATATATGATTTATTAGACTCTGCTAAAAGGCCATTGTGGGATGGTTGTAAAAGTGGAATCAATTATCAGTAACTGCCGAATACATTACTATGAAATCAAAATTCAACCTTACAGAAGCTGGATTTACAGCAGTTGTACAAGCAGCAAAACGACACATGCCACCCAATAATCTGATGTGCGATAGTCATTATAAAGTGAAAAAACTTATGTCTGCTTTCGGTCTGCCGTACCAAAAGATAGATACATGTGTAAAAGGTTGCATGTTGTATTGGAAAGATGATGTTGAGCTTAGAAAATGCAGAATATGTAACGAGGAAAGATACAAACCAAGAAAAAAAAGGGAAAAGAAGTTCCATACAAGAGAATGCTTTATTTACCCATCACTTCCAGACTTCAAAGGTTATATGCATCTTCTGCTACGGTGTGCCATATGCGATGGCACAGTGTGAGAACACCGAAAGAAGGAACTTTGATACATCCATTTGATGGAGAAGCATGGAAACATTTCGATAGGACTTATCCCGCATTTTCTGCCGAAAGCCGTAATGTCAGACTCGGTTTATGTACGGATGGATTTGCACCATTCTCTCAGTTTGGTAGTAAATATTCATCATGGCCTATTATCGTAACTCCTTATAATTTACCTCCATGGATGTGTATGAAAACTCCATATATGTTTCTCACTACTGTCGTCCCTGGGCCTGATGATCCAACACAAGGAATCGATGTTTATTTACAACCATTGATCGAAGAGTTGAAAACGCTATGGAATGAAGGATTTGAAACGTACGACATTTCGAGAAAAAAGAAATTTCATATGTTCGCTTCTTTGTTGTGGACTGTTAGTGATTTTCCTGCATACGGGATGCTTTCAGGTTGGAGTACGGCTGGTCGTCTAGCTTTTCCTTATTGCATGGAAGAAACAGGGGCGTTTTCGCTACGGTATGGAAAGAAAATTTCTTGGTTTGATTGTCATCGAAGTTTTCTCCATCTCAATCATACTTTTAGAAGAGATAGAAAAAGCTTTATAGCTAACAGAGGAGAGTATGCAACCACCGAAGATTTGGTCAAGCGAAGAAATATATGAAATTGTAAAGGAGTATCCGAAGATACATGAAACTGGAGTGCAGACTGAAATTCCAGGTAAATCAGACATTCATAATTGGTGCAAACAAAGTATATTTTGGGAGTTACCCTACTGGAAAGATCTCCTACTCCGACATAATATTGATGTGATGCACAACGAAAAAAACTTGTTTGATAACGTGTTTAATACAGTTATGAATGTAAAGGGGAAAACAAAGGACGATTTGAATTCAAGACTTGATATAGCAAACTTTTGTAAACGTCCCGAACTTCATATGAAACCCAATGACAATAAAAAACCCAAAGCATGCTATGAGCTAGACAGTAAGCAAGTAAAACTCGTGCTAAAGTGGGTGGAAGCACAAAGATGTCCTGATGGGATTTCTTCTAATCTTCGTAGATGTGTTGACTTTAAAAACAATAAATTGAGTGGGATGAAAAGTCACGATTGCCATATCATGATGGAATATCTAATACCCATGATTCTCAAAGAACTATTGCCCGTAAAAGTATGGAGCGTTATAACAGAATTAAGTTTGTTTTATAAACAACTTTGTTCGACGACGTTAAAAGTCGACCGTATACGTAGACTTGAAGTAGAAATTCCTATACTGCTCTGCAAGCTGGAAAAAATATTTCTGCCAGGTTTCTTTAATGTAATAGAGCATCTACCTGTTCATCTTCCATCCAAGCACTTCTTAGAGGTCCTGTTCAATATGGTTGGATGTATCCATTTGAGTGGTAATATTGAATATCGGCAATATTTATGTTAGTTTAAAATTTAGTTTTATATACCTAAATTTAAAATAAATTTGTAATAGGTACTTGAATCATTTAAAGAAAAAATTAGGCAAAAAGGACGAGTTGAAGGTTCGATTTGCAAATCATATCTTGAAGAAGAAGCTTCATTCTTTTTCTCTCATTATTTTAGTGATCATGTGAACTTATCATTTGTAAGTGTTCCTCGTAATGAAGAAGTCATTGAACATGAATCTTCTTAAGCAATGTTATCTATTTTTAGACAACATGGCCGACATGCTGGAAAATGTGTGGAAATATGGTTAGACGATAGAGATCACCATGTAGCACACACATATGTTCTTCTAAATTGTCCAGAAGTTGCACCATTTGTCAGGTAATAATAAATTCATATATAATTCAATTATACTTACATATTAATTATATTAAATCATATTACATATTTGCAGTATATACGAATCACTGCATCTATCTGGCGATCTCAGTAAAGAATTTGCTAAATGGTTTTCAAATTACGTTTATGATCCAATAAACTATGTCGTTGACGAGGGATTACGACATCTTGCGATCGGACCAAAAAGAAATGTCAAGACGTATCCAATATTCTTCGTCAATGGATTTAAATTCAACACCAAAGATTACGGTGCCGAAAAATTGACATATAACAGCAGTGTATTTGTCAAAGGTAGTGACGATCCAAATGAGCATATAAAAGATTTTTATGGCGTCTTAACACAGGTTTTAGAGTTGACATATTACATACAACCTGCAAAAAAAGATTTTTATTCAAATGCAACTGGTTTAGCAATGTTCCTGGTACTGGAATCAACGTGCATAAAGATTATAAACTTATTGAAATAAAACATACCTCACATTACTATAAGTATGATCCTTTCGTATTGGTCAAGCAAGCGTTAAAAGTTTATTTTGCTCCGTATCCATCCTTGAAAAGAGATAAAGCGGATTGGTCGGCTATTTTTAAAACAAAGGCAAAATTTACATTTGACGGAAATAATATTCCAAACGAAACAGCGTATCAAGCGGATCTTGAGCCAAATACTAAAGTAATAATAACCGATGACATTGATGTAGGGATGTTGAATGATGAATCAAATGTTTTGGTAGATGCATTTGAAAGTGTTGAAGAAAATGATATACAGTACAAGACCGAGTCTGAATCAGAGAATGACGAAGACTGATAATTTTAAATATTTGAATTGCATGTTGTATACTGTATTTTTATGACATATGTAATATTTAGAGTCTGAATATGACATTTGTAAATATTTGAATTGCATGTTGTATAATGTATTTTTATGACATATGTAATACTTAAAGTCTAAATCAAGTGGAATGTTTTATGCGATGATATGATATGATATGTTCTGATATGATATACGATATATGATATGATATGTTTGTGGCAGATATGTCTTACAAGAGACACGGCAGTAGGTCTGAGCCTTCTCCTTCTCCCGACGCAGGTGCCAGTGGCAGTGCGCCGGATTTACGCCCCGTTGTTGAGTCAGTTCCGAAGATGGCAGGGTAAGTATCAAATATATTTCAAGTATGTTATTTAAAATATATTAAATATGTACATCAAAATTTATACAGGGGCTTTGAGGTGGAGCCTTCAGATTTCATTTTACAAACGTCGAGACATGCGTTTATGAGTAGGATGTCCGGCTGTTGGCCATGGTGGGACGACATCCCAGCGCCTGTAAAGAACGCAATATGGGCAGATTTGATGGTAATTAAGCATAAATTTTTATTTGATTTGAATGTCAATAGAATGTTTATAATTCAAGTTAATTTCAATATGCAGGCTGCCGTACGTGTTGAGCCCCAGGATCTGGATGTGTTTAGAAATCATTAGAATCAAAGAATGAGAAAAAATTATAGAAACACGATAACTAAGGCAAAGAGTGCGGGAAAAAAGCCAAGTTGGATGAGCGCTGAAGTATATAGTAAGTTTCTTCGGCTCTGGGATACTCCTGAATTCAAAGTAAGCTATCCACTTTCGAATTGTAATTTAAAATTTGTTATTTGTATTAGAAAGAAGATCAAAGTAGAATAGAAAGAAATCAGTCGCCATTGTTATACATCTTACTACATATCTCAAAATATTACATACTTATATATCCATGAATGTAATTTAGGAAATAAACTAAGCTTAGGAAATAAACTAAACAGATCTGAAGTAATTGGGCTGAGCAAACTAAATGGGCTCCCGAAGTAAAATAAACTATATCGGGCTTAATCATATAATCATCACTTGTCTTCAATATCTGATTACACTCCCCCTCAAGTTGGAGAATATATGTTCTTCATTCCCAACTTGCTACATAAATACTCAACTCGATTACCATTCAAAGCTTTAGTGAATATATCTGCTAGCTACTCTCCAGTCCTTACAAACTTTGTTTCAATCACTCCTTGTTGAATCTTTTCTCTAATAAAATGACAATCCACTTCCATATGTTTAGTTCTCTCATGGAATACAGGATTGGATGCTATGTGGATTGCTGCTTGGTTATCACACCACAACCTTGCTGGCAGACTCAGTTTTAGCCTAAACTCAGTCATTAAGTGTTTTATCCACATGATTTCACACACACTGTTTGCCATTGCCCTATATTCAGATTCTGCACTTGATCGAGAAACAACTGTTTGCTTCTTGCTCTTCCATGCTACCAAATTTCCTCCAACAAACACACAGTATCCAGAAGTTGATCTCCTATCCACTTTAGAGCCTGCCCAGTCAGCATCAGAGAAAATTTCTATATTCATATGACCATGATTTGCATAAACCAGTCCTTGTCCAACTGTACCTTTTAAATAGCATAGGATTTGTTCAAGTGCTGCCCAGTGATGAGTTGTAGGTGATGCCATGAACTGGCTGATGACACTAACTGAGTATGCAATGTCAGGTCTTGTAACGGTTAGATAATTGAGCTTCCCTACCAATCTTCTATACCTTTCTGGATTGTTAAACAATTCTCCATCTCCACTCAAATTGTAGTTAGGTACCATAGGAGTGTTGCAAGGTTTTACTGCAAGCTTTCCAGTTTCCCTTAACAGGTCAAGTGTGTATTTCCTTTGATTCAGAGATATCTCCTTGCCATTTCTTATAATTTCAATACCTAGAAAGTATTTGAGTTCCCCTAAGTCCTTGGTATGAAATTGTGATTGAATAAATTGTTTTAGGGCAAGAATACCAGTCTCATCACTCCCAGTGATCACTATATCATCAACATATACTACTAACAGTATTATCCCTTTATCATTGTTTCTGTAGAACACTAAGTGATCAGATTTACTCCTGATTATACCAAATTTCTCAATTACCATGCTAAACTTACCAAACCAGGCTCTTGGACTCTGCTTCAAGCCATATAAAGTTTTCTTGAGGAGACACACATGTCTGATGATCTCCCCCTGAGCAACAAAGCCAGGTGGTTGCTCCATGTACACCTCCTCATAGAGATCACCATGTAAAAATGCATTTTTGATGTCAAGTTGATGAAGTTTCCAGTTAAATATTGCTGCTAGAGAGAGAAATAGCCTAATAGAAGTCATTTTAGCAACAGGTGAAAAAGTCTCAGAATAATCTATGCCATAGGTCTGAGCATAGCCTTTAGCAACCAGTCGAGCTTTCAATCTTGAAACAGTTCCATCTGCATTCATCTTGATAGAGAAGACCCACTTGCATCCTATTGCTTTTTTATTTGGTGGAAGTTGAACTAGATCCCATGTACCACTTTGTTCTAGGGCATTCATTTCTTCTTTCATTGCTTCACACCACTTTGGTGAAGCCAGAGCTTCATTAACAGTTTTAGGGAGTGTAATAGTGTCTAAAGAAGACACTAAAGTATGTTACGAAAGGGATAGTCTGCTATAGGATACAAAAGATGAGATAGGGTAGGTACATTGCCTTTTTCCTTTTCGAAGTGCAATGGGTAGCTCAAGACTTGGATCAGTTTCAGCAGTTTGGTGGACAGTGTTTGTGTCATCTGCTTGGTGGACAGGGTTTGTGTCACTGGGTAAGGTAGAGTAAACAAGAAACTCTTCATTGTCTTCTTGTATACTTGGATATGTAGAATGATTAGTGGACTGATAAAATGGTTCTTCTTCCATAAAATTAACATCAATTGAAACAACATATTTCTGTAAACTTAGACAAAAGCATCTATATCCTTTTTGAAGTCGAGAGTATCCAACAAATATACATTTTAAGGATTTATGATCAAGTTTACTCAACTGTGGGTTGACATTCCTAACAAAGCAGGTACAACCAAAGATCTTAGGCTTGACAGGATATAATTGTTTGTTAGGATGTAATACCTGGTAAGGAATCTTATTGTTGAGCACTGTTGATGGCATCCTATTGATGAGGAAGCATGCTGTGGAGACAACGTCTGCCCAAAACATTTTTGGGACATTCATTTGAAATAATAGTGCTCGAGTAGTTTCTAACAAGTGTCGGTTTTTTCTTTCAGCAACTCCATTTTGAAATGGAGTGTCTACACATGAGGTTTCATGGAGGATACCATTCTGAGCAAGATAGGTATTAAATTAAGTGGACACATATTCCTTGGCATTATCACTTCGTAAAGTTTGCATAGATGTGTTGAACTGTGTTTTGATTTCAGCATGAAATTTACAAAATATAGAAAACAATTCAGAACGAGATTTCATTAGAAACAGCCATGTTACACGTGAGTAATCATCAACAAAAGTTACAAAATATCTAAAACCAGGTTTAGATGGACTTGATGATGGTCCCCAAATATCTGAGTGTACTAATTCAAATGGCTTACTTGCACGTTTATTTATTCTAGGGTAAGAGCTGATACGATGATGCTTGGCATACTGGCATAATTCACAATTTATTGTAGACAAAGAGCTAAACTGAGGGCAGAGTTGCTTGAAGAGTGAGAGAGATGGATGGCCTAATTGACAGTGAGCTTTGAAAGCAGAATTTATAGTTGAGCAGACAATTTTGTTTGTTGGAGAGATATCAAGCGTATATAGGCCACCAGACTCACTCCCTCTACCAATAGTCTGATTCGTCGTAAGATCCTGGAATACACAATGACTTGGATAGAAAGTAAAACTACAGTTGAGGTTATGAGTAATCTTACTTATGGATAATAAATTGAATGATAATGAAGGCAGATATAAAATAGAATTTAGTGGTAGAGATGAGTTAGTCATAACTTCTCCTATTCCATGAACTGATGACTGGGATCCATCTGCTAATGTGACGGTATGGGATGCTTTATTACTTGTTAGAATTGTAAATAACTCACTGTTACCTGCCATGTGATCAGTTGCCCCAGAATCAATTATCCACTTGTGTGTTGGTTTGCCAGTGTTTGCTATTGTAGTGACAGAGTATGATGAAGGTTCAGATATAGTATTGTGAAGAGAATTTTGAAAGCTTTAGTACTTCTCATATTCTTCTGAAGTCATGAGAACAGTTTTAGTGCCTGAATTTATATTATTTTGTTGAGTTTTGTATTGTAGCTTTCTACATTCAGATACCACATGTCCTGTTTTATTGCAATACTTGCAGATTTTATTTGGATTTGATGGTGGTCTCCAAGCAGGTCTTTGTGGTCTCCAGGCTGGTGAGGGTGGTCTCCATGGTTGTGCAGTAGCAGGTGGTCTCTAGGCTTGTGCATGAGTTTGTGCATGTGCTTGTGCATTTGGTCTCCATGTTTCAGTTCTCTGACCAGTATTATATGGTGCATAGTTGTCTTTGTTACTCATTAGTGCACTATCATGTGATGTAGGTGCAACAGATTCAGTTTCAGTGCGAAGAATACGACTAAACACTTCTTGTAGTGATGTTACATCTGGATTAGCTAATATCTGAGCTTTTGCAGTTTCAAATTCAGGTGACAATCCGGCTAGAAAACTCATCACTGCCATTTGCTCTTGTTGTTGCTATTGTATCTGTATATCAGTGCTCATTGGCAAAAGCAGATTAAACTCTTCATAAGTTCGTTTAAATGTCATGAAATAATTTGTAAGATTTTGATCCTTTTTTCAGCTCGATAGAAAGATTTACAAACATCATACATTTTTGTCAAATTTCCTTTTCTTGAATATAAAAACTCCAAATATTCCATTAACTCCTTCACCGTTTCACAATGATTAATTAAGCCAATTACTTCATCATCCACCGAGTTTCGTATTTGTAAAAACAGGCGAGCATCATCTCTAATCCAATTTTGATCTTCTTTGTCTTTAGAATCAAATTTAGGTGGTTGATCACTTAGATGATTATTTTTGTCCATGCTTCGAAGATAGAGACGAATTGTTTTACTCCAATCTAGATAGTTAGATCCATTCAATTTGCGATCTGTGATTTTAGGCATCATCGATACAACATCTACAACTTTCTCCGTCATGATTCCTGGATTTGATAGAAGAATATGTATTCGGATTGACCACAGAATCCCTAAATCGTTCACTCTTAGATTTAATCCCTAGATTGAAGATTTCATGGCTTTGATACCATGTTATTTGTATTAGAAAGAAGATCAAAGTAGAATAGAAAGAAATCAGTCGCCATTGTTATACATCTTATTCCATATCTCAAAATATTACATACTTATATATCCATGAATGTAATTTAGGAAATAAACTAAGCTTAGGAAATAAACTAAACAGGTCTGAAGTAATTAGGCTGAGCAAACTAAATGGGCTGTCGAAGTAAAATAAACTATATCGGGCTTAATCATATAATCATCACTTGTCTTCAATATCTGATTACAAAATTTTTATGATTTCGTATATTAGTTGCATTAATATAGTTAACCTTGTGTTTAAATGTATAGGAAATATCAGCGTGGAATCGCAAAAACAGGAATAAGAATCCTGTTATACATCGTGGTTGCTCGAAATCTTTTCAGCAACATAAAAACGAATTGGTAAATTTATAAATTATGTTTATAAATATCTGTAACATTATTTAATCATATTGGTAACATTGTTTATTCATATGTAGATTTTTAGCCTAAGAAGTACAATCGCGAGCCTACGATGGCTGAGTTATTTACTGCCACACATGATGTGGAGGAGACAAACGAGGAAGGCAATGTTTCGTATAGATGGACAAATGCCAAATCTCAATCTGTAATGGTAAACATGCTTATCCGTAATGATAGTGTTTGATAATACTTTATTTCACAGCTAAAAAATCATAAATTAAATTTTTTTCATGTCAAACTTTTATTTATAATCGCAGGAGTCATATGAGGCGGAGCGGACACGTGTGGCGCAGACCACCGGACGTGTGGAGTTGACCATTGAGGAGTCAAACCATATTTGGGACGCCGTTATAGATCCGCCTACGCGAAAGGCGATATAGTTATGGAAATATGGAGGTAAACTGCTTCATTAACTAATATATACATTTAATATGATATGAAGCATAAATTATAACTAGCTATTAACTATTTCACAGGCGATATCGTCCCAGAGGGCTTACAGGAGATCCCAGGAAGAGGAGGAGATAGCTTTGTTGCGTCAGCAGGTTGCGGAGACCAATAACTGGCGGAAGAGCAATGCTTTTGCACAACAGCTCGATGCGCATATTGCGGCATACCTGACAGAGCATGGAAGAATGCCTGGAGAGGATGCGTCTGGAGATGATTAGTAGGTAAGGTTGTGCTTATTGTTTTTGGCGTCGTTTTGTGTTGAACTTATTGTTGTTTGATGTATGATGACGAGTAGGACAATGATGTATGATTTGTTTGATAGTACTTATATGTATTGTTGAGTATGATGTATATTAGTGAACGTTGTGTTTGATTGATGAGTTTTTGGATATATAGTTGTTGTTAAATGGAAAATTGTGAATGTTATGTTTGATTGATGAGAGGTTGGTGTTATACTTGTGTTGGAAGATTGAATGTTGTTATAGTTCGACGGAAATTGTTTATATTGTGGTTTGAGGGGGCAAACAGCAACTGTTTACAAATAGCAACTTCCAGGCTTGCGTCGGTTGGAATCGGCTTGCGTCAGCCATATGGTTACAAGCTTGCGTCGGCTAGAATCGGCTGTTTGGTTTCAGGCTTGCGTCGGCAAGTTACGCCCAACAGAATTTTGAAAAAAATGCCATGTGGATAAAGCCGTCACTTCCCGACACTAAAGTGGCGATGAAGCTGACGCAAAACCCGACTCGAATGCTTGGTAGTGACGTCTTATTTTGCATCGGCTTTTTGAATCGGCTTGCGTCGGCTAGAATCGGACAGCGTCGGTTTTCTGCCGACGCAATTGCTGATTCTCCTTGTAGTGGTACAACTTGTTCATGTGGGACAAAAATTCAAAATCAAGCCAACGTATGCACGAGCAACTAAAGACATGCACGGTGTATCACCGTACATGCCTGAAGGTCGCACAAAAATAAAAATAGCACCAAAAAGTAGCTCAAGTCCAACTCAAATTTGTAGAAGTGCAATCTTAGTTCTAAACAACAAATCAATGTCAGGTTCAAGCACAAATCAGTGTTTAAAAGGAAGCACATAGTCAGCCACACTAACAAGGCTAATATCTTATAAGGGAAGGTCTGTATGCACTACTCAACACAGTACATGTACTCATATAAGGCAAATAAATTCAAGATCAGGTGCAAGTGCACACATGCATTCCCACATGCAAAGAAAGCAACACAAGGTTCACATATGCACAACCAAGGCAAGAAAAAAACTAGATTTAAAGTGCAAGATAGTGCAAATGCACAAGCAGAAACACACAGTTCTAAGTGCAAGTGCACTACAACAAACTAATTCAGAACCACATGCACACAAGCTTCAAACACACACATATCAGGACCTGGGAAAAGAAAGCTAAGGCGGCAGCACACAAAGACAAGTTTGAAGTACATTGCAATGTCATGCACGCACCAACACTTTCGACTAAAGCTCAAATAAAAAAATAGTGCAAAAAACATGTTTAGGCATGTGCACAAGAGTCCACAAATCAGCAGACATCATGCTAACTTACAAGTAAGGACATAGAACACAAGCTCAGAATAGAGATCCAAGAATAATAACACATTAAGCACACAAGGTAGCAAGGTTATGCACACAGTGTGGTTTAGAAGCATATAGTAAGGCAACACGAAAGTTAAGCACATGCAGCAACAAACTCAAACTCTCAAGGGGTGCACAACTAGACTAGGCATGGACACAAGCACTGGCATAAAGAGGTGCACTACTCAGGATGGCAACAGACATAAGGTCATGCATGCACACACCTAAAGTGAAAGAACGTAGAATACATGGATTCAGGCAAAGAGATAACACAACACAATAGTGCACACTAATATACATATACATGTATACATATGTATATATACATATCTTATATATAAAGCAAATACTTGAGAAGTGAAGCCTTTTTCGGAATACCTAAATCACCCCTACATTAAAACTGGATGCAAACTTACCTGAGGCTATATTAGTCATTCGATTTACCCACTCCGTGAGGCCTTTTCAGTTTCCCCGAAATACCCATCTTAATTGAAATCATAATAATTATATGGTGGTTATTTTCGACTTCTTACATAATAGTGAAATAGTGATAGTAAGCGGTTACTTAACCCCATTATTCATAAAGAACGCCTCCATTTCATCTCCATTTTCTTCCTTCCACCTCCTCTTCCTTCCATCTCTTTCATTCCTTACAGTATTCTAAGGTCTAATTTTGTACATTTTTGAAACCAATAAAAAAATTGTTTTTGACTTCAACGTTGGTGCCAAATGGTTTCACAGTTCGTAAAACAAATAATATGCACTTTTGGTCCAGTACAGAGATCCGTTCCGATGGTGGAGTATTTTCTCATTTTTACATTGTTTGATAATGATTAAAAGACAAGATCATACGCGAAGAGGATTTTGGTGTTCGTTAAGCCCGATTTCATCTTTCTTCATAATAATGGAATTTTTCATGGTGCGGTGAGCTTTTCCCTTTCTTCTGTGGTTGTTATAGTTTAGTATCAATTTACTATGATAATGTGTTAATGCCCTTTATCTTAAATAGCAAGCAAATGGACCTTTTGAAAAATTAATTGTAGTTATGTTCATTTTTCTATTTGAGATAGATTAATTTTGAAATTCTTAGTTGTAAATGAATAAGTGTGCATTAATAATGGATGAGAAGCTTTGAGACAAAATTAGTGGTGAATTGGAGGGCATAAACTTATGTTTTAGGAAGAAAATTATGATTTAACCTTTTTCCTAATCAGTATTACACTCACATTTTTCCAAAGTGAATAAGCTAGAACTTAAATATAAATTAATCGTCAGTCAATAAGTTGATTTGTTTTCAAATTGCTTGGACCTGTAAAAAAAGGAAAAAAAATCTTTTCAGTGGTTTTTACTAATGAGGATAGTGAAATGACTATTTGGTTCCAAAATGACTTTTCCATACTCCGTTTCTTTTTGTAGTTTTAGTAGATTTTATTTTCTTTCAATGTCTTATTTTACAATGTGTTGTACATCTAATAATTGATATTAATCACTTTGTTTTTGCATTCAATGGAACGTTGTGTGACTTTTGGAGCATGTTAGTGATCTTTGGGTCCTCTTTGCCATATCATAGCTGGCTTTGCAGTTATTGTTTATATCAGTCAACAGACGTTAAAAAGTACATTAGTGAAACTATGCTTTCTGTTGTATCAGTTTCTTTATATACTGAAAGATATTTTCTTTTACTCATCTTTTTTTCATGTGGATTAACTCATAATGCAGTCTCTTTTATATCAGAAACCTTATTTATGTTTACCATGAGATTTTCAATGATATTTTTATATATTTATTGGACTTTTATATAGTATAAAAAATCTCACTTCGGTTATTTTGAACATATTTGAATATGCATGTTATTTTTGGTAGTAGAATGCTAATTACACACAGATAGTGTCATCAAAGACTTCAACTTCAAGTTTGTGTAAACTTTTGTTCTTTTTTCTTTTGATCTTGATTTTCAGTCTTTTAGTTTTATAAAATAAGTTTGTTCATAAATTGCGTACAAGTTAGTTCTAATGTCTAGAATTGTATTTTGTTGTTTATTGATGCTGATTTGTTTAAGATCAATTGCGTTTAATTATTGGTTTTGATTGTGTTAGTTTGTTTCTTATTACACTAATTGTTAACAGTTGATTGGACTTGCACTTAAACAAAAAGAAGTTCATAAGGTTGAAGAAATGTACTGCCCTTTTTATTCCAAAATATTATTTATTACCAAGGATATGAAATCTACAATGCTCTGAATTCCAATTTAATTTTTGTCTTAAGTCTTTGCCATATAAGCGCAGAAATACTTCACCATGAATCAAAGCAATTATCATCCACTATACACTAGCCTTCCAATGGGCATTCATAGCTTCTGACAAGTGAGGACTTTTTTTAGACTATAGCAAATGTTTCCACTAAATTATAACTAATGCTGTCTTATACTAACACATAAGGAATGAGATGTAAGTGTCGATGCTGCGTACTACTTACCTTGGTTTACTTATTATTGATTTTTATTTAGGAAATAATACTATTCATAAGGTGAAGCATTAAGTTTATAGGTGACATTAAGTTAGTTAGTATCACAACCATCAAAAAATTTATTTTCCCAACTAAGTATTATTATTTCATTTCTGTCCATATTTTTAGTATAAATCCACTGAAAACAATATTCTATTAATTGCTTTTTGGTCTTTACTTGCTTTACAAGATTTCATGTACTAATAATTGTTTTATACTCAAATTTAAGGCTCGACAGCAGATATAATTGGAGATGTTGATTTAAATTACCATGATACACCATCAAAGGTGTTCCTTATTGTTCTAATTTATCAACACTTTATTAACGTATTGAAAAATCTATAATTAAATTAGAAACTTTTCTAAAGAGATCTGAAGGTAACAAGATATGTCATGGGGGATAGCTAATGATATGTCAAAGTATTTTTACAGTATATATTATCATCATTGAGAAATTTCCTTTTGTAGCATTAAACAAGCAATTGATAGAATAATATGGAAAACAACTATTTGATTAGTTTGTAATGTTGTTTTCCAAATTTATCTCCAAGCCATAAGCCTTTATTATTTCGATGTTGGGGTTTTGATATCATGTATGGTACTCAGGTTTGTGAACTATATAACCTATGTTCTTTTGTCTATGTACATGTTTAGTTTTAATTAGCATAATTCGACATATCCACCCTTGGAAAATTTAGCATACCATTGCATGAAATCAATTTCAAGATTGTAGAAGTTGGATTTTATATTTTTGATTTCATAGAGTAATCTATGGATTTATTTTGGGTTCATGTGTGAAAATTTCACACACAATTGAAAAAAACGGTGTAGTTTACCACAACTTCGGATTGAATACGAACTTTGAGTTCAAAATCGGTGGATGTTACTTTGAATGATGACGTGGATGCTAGTAAAGTGATTTTCGCCTAGGTATATATTATTACTTTTGTATTTACTGATGTATTTATTTGTCTAAATATAACGAAGAAAGTTGTTTCATAGTATTGCCTGATCAGATTTTATATTAGAAACGTTAGTCAAAATCATTAAAGCTATATTTATACCATCTGGATGAAGAAAATTTATTGGATAATTTTCCTAGAAATGTAAGAGTTGTGATATTTTAAAATAAACCTTACAAATCCTTTTATACTGATAGATGATGACCATTATAAAAAGCGACTTTTCTATAAATATATGAAGGATCAAACATAATCAGTAAGTACATATTATTTTCTCTATTTTCAAAAAACTAATATAAAGAACATTTTATAGTGCTATTATACCTTACTTGAATATTGATTCCATTAATTTCTTCACCTGACACAAATGTTGGGTATATGAGCTCAATCATCCAATTGAATTCGAATATTACAAACATTATTGTAACATTCAAATTCATTTTACTTTCAGAATATATTGCGGTCGCAGAGCCCATGAAAGAACCAAATAGTTGCAATAATCCACAACATACTACAATTTATTGCACCGCTATGCAAATATCGATTTACTCACTCCCAATGTTTGAATCTTTTTTGATTTTATTGCAAGGTTTCATCAAGTTTTCTTTTTTTACCCAAGTTTTCAATTAAAAATGTTTCCTCCGTTCTCAAACGTCTATGCATTAGACATAGACTTTTGATTTTAAACAAGGTGAACTTTTACCATGACAACTCATATTTTATACACACACATCCATAAGTTTATTGCAAAAGTTATTTCCTATGTTCTTATCTGATATGAACTACATTGCAGAAATTTGTTTGTTTATCCTCTTTTGATTTGTTACTTAAAAAAATGCTTTCCCTTAAATGACATCCTTTTCTATCAGGTTGGATAAAAATGCAAACCCATGCTCCAAAGATGCAATAAGCGGACAAGAAATTGGCTGAGTAGGAATATTTTGAATGACCTCTACCTCTTATGGCTACAAAATTATCATCATTCTTGAAGGTTTTATCTTCAATATTATTTTCAGTATATTCTAATTTTTTACCAATGGATTTGGTGCATGTAGTTTATTGTTATTGAATATATATCAGTTTTGATGGATATGTAGCAGTTGTAGAAGATGAAGTTGGAAATAGTGGCAGTGGATTTGATGACTATGATTCTGATTATGGTTTTAATTGGAGAATGAGTACCATTAAATGGTGAGTTTTATTCTTATATGTGACATTTTCTAAACATAAACTTGGCAGTTTGCATGCTTTCATTGTGTAATCTTCTCTCTACAGTAAGATCAGTTGTGAGTGCTTAATATATAGTCAAACATGCTTACGAGATGATATAACATACTGAAACACAGTTCAACAACTTTAATTTTCTCATAGTCCAAGGTACGATTACATTTCATGTAGATGAAATTATTTGGTCTATGAGTTTGTCTATTTATGCTCAATTTGCTCAAAAAGTAATAGAGTTTCAAGAAGATGGACAACTCAGTGACTTATTTTTTGTTGCGACAATGGTGTGCGCTAATATTCTTACTTTCTATGATTTCTAAGCCCAGAACAAATCAATTAAGACCAAGGTTTATGAATTATTCACTGTTAGTATTGTAACATATATTAGACGTCATCAGATCAATATAATATATTGTGATTAGAAATATTTGTTTGCATACGTACATGAATTCTTTGTTTGCACAAGATATATGTTTCATTATGAAACTATTAGTATGTGATATATATTAATACATTGCAGATCAAAACACTTTGTTCGTAAACAATGCCTGACTTTCTGTCATATCATTACATGTGATCCCATTTTTATGTTTTTAATATAGCCAGGGAGAAAAAAAAGAAATTATATTTCTAATTTGTTCACTTTTACTTTGATGTTCAGCTACATTGCCTTTTATATTGTTATGTTTTCCTTCGAACTAAACGTCACTAACATCAATTATGTGCATTATGCTTTATATTCATTTAATCAAAGAAATTGTTCAAGCATTTTTGAATGTAAATACGCTAATTGATTGTTACCTCCACCATGACATCTTTATGTAATGAGTTGATTTTTCCCCCTTCCACTATATTAACCATCTTTTGGAAGGAAAATAATATATTTCCATCTTAAGTGAGTTTGCTATTTACTATCATAATCAGTACAGTGGTGTTATTCATTTTCAACTCAACTTTGACCCTATAAAAAGACTACAACATGTTCGTAACTATATAAAAATTAAAATACCGAGGTATTGGTGATTATTTTCCATCGATGCAACAAATTGTGGTAACATATATTTACAATAGAATTTTTTTATCAATATAACTACACCCTTATCAACAAATATAAGGGATGCAACTAATCTAATTATGATAGGGATCCTTTTTTGTGTTAAAATATAAACTGCTTTCTTACAAAGACTAAAAAAATTGAACCGAGTCTACGATGGATTTCATGTAATATATAACGTATTTGGCGTTATATTTAGTTCAAATTGAGCAATTTAATTTATAATTTTATTTGCATTGTGTTTATATGCTCTATAATCACTGATATTTAGTTACCGGTATGTGATGAAGATATGGATGGTAGTGCTGGGAGAACTTCAGCTATCAACGGTAGAGTTCCAAGATCAGATCTGTACCTAATCATTTTTCCATAAATTTTTATATGTTATCTCCTTTTCCCAATTTGCAACATGTGTTTATTATACTACAGAAGAAATTAATGCATTATGCACTATTTCCATTTTCATATCATATCCTAGAAGATAGCTACTTGAGCACATAAAGTGGAGTAAAAGAGTTTATGTAGTGAATATATATTATGCTTCCATTTCTATGAAATTTCTACCCTTGAGACTGAACTTTTCTGAAAGAAAATGCCAAAACATCTTCATAACGTACACCATGAAGAATTTGTGTTGTACTTTGGTTGGTAATTTCTGTTTATTTGCACTAAAAAATTGATTATTATGATGTTCTATCTATTAAAGATGGTGAGAAATTGTAATTTATTTACTTTAGTATGTTCCTAACCATAATTGCGAGTTTGTTACCAATTAAATGCATGATTTGTTTCCAGATTATATATAAACTAATGCTTGGAACCGTTTTTACCTTCCTGAAATTATAAAATGTATTAATGTTTTAGAATATTATATATACTTATAATCATAGAAGCTACATGAACCAGGTTTTATTTTACTGGAGTAATTTACTTGCTATAAATAATTTATCTACTTCTACGCAATGCTTCACTAATGATGTAATAGACCAAAGATATGGCAGTGCAACTACTTGAAATTTTTACATAGTACATAATTACGAATGTCATAAGAAGTATTTTTTCCAAGTGATACATTTTGAAATTCTTTTTAGAAAATTTACGTCTTTAGATATACTTTTACAATCATAATGATTAATGTCAATTTTTTGAGCCAATCATTTGAAATCTACCCACTTTATGATGATATTACTTTAAATCTTTCACTTTAAATAATGGGATGTCTTACAAATTTTCATAATGACATTACTCTAAAGTAAAGTTTGAAATCTACACGCTAGCGTCAAATATTTTTATACTTAAAAAACTATTGATGGTTTGTGAGGAAGAGAGTATGTGGGAGGTGAAATTACTAGGGTGGAAAAGAAATTTTTGCTATATATAAATATGGTGATTGGTTACTTTTTAAGAGAGTGATGATACAAGTTTTCTAGTTTCAAACTACAGAAAGCGTTAATTTTAATATTTGTTGCCTTTCTCAAGATATTAGTATAATAGTTAATTACTTTCTTTGCTCTATTCTATTATTTCCTAAACTAACTTAATCTCATTCACTTTTTGACAAATGTTTGATATATTGCATGTAAATATATAAAAAATGCAACATTACATATACTTCAAAGCCATTTTGTAAGATCTGAAAAACCTTACAAAAAGTGGTTTTAATGCCAATTCTCTTGCGCACGTGCATCGCACGTGCCAAAGTACTCGTATATATATATATGTGTGTGTATTTATATATGTACAAAGTAAGTACTACGGTAAACATAAGAGTATCTTAGGGTGTACAAGCACATAAGGTCAGGGCAAGATCACCATAACGTTGGATATGTCAACAATGTCAGGCCGAGATCACCAGTTATCTCAAGAACAAAAAAGTTAAAAAACAAATCAGGTCGAAGCCCTCACAAACCAGAAATCTCGAGTATGAACTAGTGAAAAATCTTAGGCCGAAACTTCAAAATGTCGATCAAAATCAAAGTGCCAGGTTGGGAAATCAAAATGCAGAATAACATCAAGAAACAAAGCCAAAATTGAAGTTGAAACAGTAAAAAAATTATCCTAAAATATATGAAAATCTAGAGAGATTTTTTCCAAATCAATCACTATAAATACTAAATCATCATTGGTAATGAAATCAAATCTAGTTCGGATCAAATATACACATATAATCGAAAAATCAAAATTGAACCAAATATTTTTAGAGTTACATCTACAAATGAATCGATCGTGAAAGCAACCGCAACAGCAATCAAAAATTGTCAAAAGAATGAATTGACAAAGGCACAAAGGAGCAAATTCAATGATCATTTTTCAATCAGCGGCTTTCAAAATGGAAGAAGAGGAATCCTAAAGGAAGAATAATCGAAGAAAGGAAATCAACCATAAAAGAAAAAAGAAAAGGGAAGTGCTTTTGGGCTGACACTATAAAATTTAGTATAGGGTCTTCCTTATTTATTAAATTTTTATTTTTTATTTTAATTTCAAAACTCTCATTTTTTACTAGGTTAAACGACGATTTGTAGTTTGGGAAATTCTCAATTCGGGGACAGATTTTACTGTGGGAATTTATATGCATCGATTGTTTAATCTTAGTAGAAAACTTGAGGGCAGCAGTATGTTGGTTTTGCCAAAGTTTGGTAAATTTTTATGTTACTTTTATATTTTCATTTACTCTATTATTATCTATGCTGCGACTGTTATTATATATGAATTTATAATAAATCCTATTTACCCCTCCCTCTAGGGTTAATTCGATCCTACACATTCATTTCAACACAACTTTGTTAATTCTTAATGAAATCTGACAAAACGAAGTGTGTTAGGGCCATAGCGAGATTCTCCATCTTTTGAAGTGATAATTGAAGGCTATTACAGTGTTTTAGATCTCTAGAAATTTTAGATACAGGATAAATGTTGGGTTATTTAGCATGAATCGATGAGTGAATCTTCTATGATCGTGTTATAATGCTTTGATATTATTATGAGATGATTTAGGACTAGCTTATGGTATAACTATGAAGTACGTTGGTTTGAACAATGAATTCAAAAACTAAGAAATAAAACAAACATACTTTATTTTTTTGAAATCAATAGAAACCTAATTTGAAACTAATTTTGAAACAAAACTCAATGAAATCTCAAATTGATGTGTGTGAGTGTATGTATGTATGTATATATACATATCACTGTGTACGTGCATGTGAGTGTGTGTGTGTATGTATGTTGGGGACATTAGAAACTTTGATTATATATATATGATATAAAATCATTAGAAACAAAGAAAGAAGGATAGAAGCGAAGTCTAGAACAAAAATATAAAAAAAGTAGAAGAAAACCCATAACTGGGCTTCATACTGGTGCACCGATGGTGCACACTTGTCCACAGGTGGACAACCCAGTTTGGGTATTACTGGAAATTACTTACCAAAATCGATTTGCAATGCTTTGACCTTTTACGTGGTGTTCTCTTATGACTCTTTAATGACTTCTATAGATGTTGTTTTCGACGTGAAGCTTGGCGCTTATGATAGGATGCGAGTGTAGTGTAAGTAGCTTTGAATGATGAATGAATACCTGAATTATGTAGCGTATGCGGCGGGTCCTTGTTTCATGGTTTTGACGTGCAGTCTCCTACAGGGCAATAAGCCTGGTCTAGGGGTTTGATGTGGACAAAATTGGACCTATATTGCACATGGTGGGATCAGACATGGGTCCAATATGTATTACTATCCTTTACCATAGGTGGCGAGACAGAATAGTAGTTGTAGACGTGTAATCCCTTGCCATAGATGGCGAGACAGGATTATATATCGAGGACTCTTTACTGTAGATGTTTGGGACCATATCTTTTCTTAAACTATAACACCCTATAAAATAAACAGTGGTTAGTTAAAAGGAATTAATAAATAAATATTGAAGCTCAAAAATAGAATTTTTACGATTGTCATAATTTAACTACGAAACTTGCACATTGTGTTCCGTGGCGATTTTTTGATTAACTTTCATATATAAAGTTTTACGATCGGAATTCAAACAAAAATGTTATTAACGTGTAAAGATTTGAAATCGAAAATAATTCAAAATATATTAAAGTAAATAAATTATCAACGGAAATAATCAACATAATTAAATATCATTAATCGATCGATGCCTGTATAGGGATCGGTCGACGGCTAGTAGTCGATCGTCCTATTTTAACTAGTCGACCAATGGTAGTGTGGCGGTTGAGAATGAACCTCGGCTAAATGACCCGAATTTATATTATTTAATCTAACAGATAGAATCAATTCGAGAATTTATAAACACAGACCTACCGTCTCACCTTTCTTCTTATATTTTCTGAATCAAGGAGTGATGCTCTGTCATTTTCTCTTCTCCTCTAATTCTAGAAATCGTAGAGATTATAAAATATTATATATATATATATATATATCTGTGTGTGTGTGTCTATGTGTGTGTGTAAGTAGAGAATAGTAGAAAATAAAAGAGGAGAAGAATAAGGGTGAATTGATTATGTGAAGAGGTAAATTCTAGATCTTAATTTAAAACTACAATTAACTCAAATCTCTTTTAAGATCTATAATTCTAAAAAATATATATGCGATTTTGATACAAATTTGGTAGAAATAAAGGGAGTGAAATACGGAGAATGGATTTAGATCTTGAGATTTAGAAGCTTAGAGATGAGTGAAAAATTATATGTTTTTATATAATATTGGATTTATATCATTTTGAATCTTTTACATTTATGCTTGAACATAAATTATGGAGTTGTTGGCTTATACATAGATACATACATACATACATACATATATAATGAACTTAAGATCCTTTCCAACACACTCAGTAGATTGTTAACTTTAATTAAATGTTGTATACATCAAAATCTAGAATTTAAGGGACAAAGTAGTCCCAAAAATTTATGAGATAAGTCATTGATAAGATTGTAGCAACCCGCACCTTAGGTTTTATTATCACAGTTATTAATTTTGATGATAACAACCATATACAATCATATAAAATATAGATACTAATGTTTTGCCAACATATATAATATATAGTGTAGAAAATTACATAGGTGTTGAATCGAAGACTGTGCAGTATAAAGACTCAAAAGATAGATATGAAGACTAATGAATACAAAGACCAAGATATGAAGATCTCAAGATTATAATTTAGTGTATAGAGTCATAGCTTTTATTGTTTAACTCTTTGATAGCAATCTTTGATCTCTATCTCCTTTTTTCCATCTTTTATATTTTTAAACAAAATAAATTTTCAAAATATATTTCAAATTAGTTTATAAAAGTTTTTCAAAGTTAATAATGTTTATAATCTACTATAAAGTATTAAATTATTTTACGAAGTATAGGATTTTCAAAACATTTTAAAAGAAACAAGTTTTCAAAATATACATGCATATGTCAACATATAGGCTGATGGTATGTCGACATACATGCCGTAAAGTGGTTTTTCAAATCTTGAAAGGAAGTGTCTATTCGTCGCAACTCTTCACGAACGGGCACATTTGTTGATTTACTATATAAAGGGGAGTTCAAATAAATTTTTTGACAACTAATTGCTAAGTTTCTTCCCTTCTCTTACTCTCTTGAAAACTCCATTGAAAATATACTCTGTTCTCTTCAAAATCACTTAGAATCAATTCATACTTCATTGTATTGATTTAATATTGCTTTCTTATTGTTTTGGAAATATCTTACTTTTAATTAAAGGATCAAAGTGTTGTCCAAGGGGCTAATAGGATCCATTGTATCCAAAGTTCAAGAAATGTCATTGGAAAAACTATTACCATTACTTGTATTTGCTTTGGATGTCCTTATAGCCTGTTCAAATCAAGTGGATGTGCTTAGTAGCCCGAAAATCTAGTGGGTGTACTTGTAGCCTGGTCAAATCAAGTGGGTCTACCCTGAGCTTGAAACTTCAAGAGGGTATTTGGATTTTCCTTATGCCCGGTTAAAGATTCCCATTTGAAAAGAAATATGTACAAGCAATTGTACGGGACTAGATGTTGGAGAAATCTGAACCAGTATAAAATCTCTGGTGTCATCTCTCTAACTCTTTACTTTTCTTTACTGCTTTTATTTTTATCTACGATTGCATCTGTGACTGTTTGATAGTATAATTATGTGTTGTTAATTTGTAATTCAATATTTAACTTAAAAGAAATTTAAAAAGATTTTCATAAGTTAGAAAACACTATTCACTCTCCTATAGTGTTTAATTAGCCTTAAGATTCATAATTCTGCAACTGTAACGACCCAAAATTTTCGATCCCAAAAATTCCAGATAGTTAGGAAAAGAAGAAAGAGATAGAAGAAGAAGAAACAGAAAAACAAGTCACAGAATCTCACATTCACAGCGGATCAAAATATAATATCATATAATACCATTTATACAAAGAAACTGTATCAGTTAAATTACACTTTAATACATAAGAGTTACAACATATACACAATCACTGGACATATATAATCAACATGTCCAAATATACAACAATATATCATAGCGGAAACACTCCATACGTTCCTTCCATCCAGCTCGCCTCCGAGCTCCAGAACGTCCTTACCTGAAAAATCTGTAACACTCGGTCTGACCCGAGCATTACATCAAAGTAACACCCGGGTCAGGCTGGAAACCAGCGTGAGTAAACCCATATAACATGGAATTCAACAGCATAAAACTTAAATAAAACCCGGGGTAACTCATATCAATTTACAAATTCACAATTTGTTATAGACATCACTTATTTCACATATCAATTTCTAAGTACCCAAAACTTAGATTAAATGGTCCAATTCACTTAAATCATTCCATACCAGCCTATTGATTTCACATATAAATCTACAAAGAATCGAAGTGCTTTCGGGTATTAACTAATACCCGACTCCGGTCTCTTCGAATCACATGTCATTTATTAAACCAAAAGTTTAAGTTTAATCAATACAAATCATATTCAGAATATCTTACAACAATTCAACTCAGATAGGTAACCTACACTATCACAGTTTTAACCCATTCGTATCACAACACATCTCATTTCACCCATCAGAGATAAAATCAATCCAATATCATTCAACCATCCATAACAAGTTGATTCACTATTAATTAATTTAATTAATCTCTACTTAAATTAATTACTAACCTTTAATCACTTGGATTACCTTAATCCAACTTTTTAAAATTATTTAATTACAAATTAATTAATCATCTCTTATTTATTTATCTTAATTAATCTTCCTTGATTAATTATCCCTTAATTACAATAAGTAATTATCCTTTAATCATTAATTAATTACTCTTAATTACTTTCATTAAGTAATCATCATTAAGTAACTAATTAAATTAATTAATAAATCCTTTAATTAATTATATTAATAACTCACTAATTTAATCACAATAATTAATTAATCCTTAAATTTATTACACAAAGTAATTAGCTTAAAATTTAATTACACAAAGTAACTTTACTTACTTAATCCCTTAATTACATCTTTTAAATCTTATTCACTAAAATAAATTATCATTAACAAATAGTAAAAACCTTTAAGTTAATTAATAATCAAAACATTATTTAAGATAAGCCATTTATCTTTATCTTTACTAATTACTTAATTATGATTAACACATAAATTTTAAAACATTTTAACTTTTTATTTAGCACTTAATTATATTCCCAAATTAAGTTTTAAAATAACTTATAAATTTAAGTTAAAATCAAATGTTAAACAAAACATTTATTATGTATAAAAGAAATTTATTTAAGAGAAGATTTAAACTAGATTTATTTAAAAATTTAAAACTTACCTTTGTTTAAACTAAAAAAACGTTTAAAATGTTTACTTCGGGTACAACCCGACCCCTGCTTCGAGACATGCCCCGAGACACTCATACCCTACTTGACTTCGAGAAATTACACAAGCCCCTTCGAGTTCGAATCCGAGGATAACCCATCTTCCCCAAACATTCTAGAAACACAGATATGCATCCCCCTTTCGTGCACGTGTACATGGGCCAGGTCACTTTCGACCAACCTCGCGGTTGCTCTCAGGTCATCGACGACCATCACCATCGATTCGAGCAATCCAGGTTACGAAATTATTTTTACATCAAAATCTAGCAACTGACTTCAACCTGGAACCAAACATTCTCCAAAAATCCATCGTCGTTGACGTTCTCGACCACCATCTACCACGCCGCCGTGTCCACAGCCTCCTCCTCCCGTTACCCCTTGTCCGATCACCTCTCGTGCCCCAACGCTGATGAATTCTTCCCCAAAACTTCATCGACTAAACTGGGTTATTAAACCCTATTCCGATCTAATGCCGCCGCGCTGATGATCAGAGAACACTCCGATAAATTTGCCCAACCTCAGCAGCCTCCAATGTACCTTCAACCCAAAGCACGAGCCACCGAACCTCGCCGACCATCGTAATTTGATAGAAATGCATTTCCAGTTCATCTTGCAAATTTGAATCTAATACAAAACTAAAAATCCCGATTTCATAACTAAAATTCATAAATTACGATTTTGTTTCTAATCATACAATCGAATCATAAGAATTTAATAATCAAATTTCTTGTCATTTATTTATTTTTACTATATTCCCTTGATTTCTATAATGTTATTTGTTATTTTTGCTTCCAAATAATTCTAAAATTTAGATTAGGAAAATACAACCAAATTTTATTCAGAGATCATTGTCTAAATCTTTTCAGATCTTGAGATATAAATTTCTCCTTGAATTTTGAAAACAGGTTTGAAAGCCTGTAATCAACAGAGGCAAACATTGCCTTTAAACCAGACATGCACCCTCAAATCTGTACACATATGTACAGATATATATATTTATACAAGCCATTCACAATTCTTCTTAAAGCATAAATTCAAACAACAAAGCATAATCCAGGGTTCGAGAAGGTTTACTCACAAGCATAAATTTTAAACAGATTTAAGCATTCAACATGAGTAGTAGATTACTCACATAAATATCACTTATATACCTAGGTATCACATCCTCTCACTCATGCAAGTAATAATTAAGACATTTCTATAATCAAACCTTGCATGCATTCAATTATAAAGTAGAATTTAGTTTTTCAAAGGATAGATTTACTCACAAGTTAAAAGAGGAAAGAAACTGGGATAGTTCGCTCACTGGTATAAAAGAAAGAAGAAACTGGTTAGTTTACTCACTTGCAAAGCAAAGTTTGATCAGAGAGCAGCCTTCTGGTTTTGAAAAATTATCAACCTGATCTTCTTTAATCCCCTTGCTTGCTGAGTTGAGGTATTAATTAAGCTTTAGTTCTAAGATTATTTCTGGTTTGCTAATTTATGTTTTAACGAGCAACACAAATATGGATGTGTACATATAAAGGAAACAGGTTTTAACAGAGTAGGTTTTAACTGGGTTAGTATTCTTCTTTTGATCGGATTTTCCCTTCTGAAATGTAAAGATTTTTAAAAGTTTGAAATGACAAAATTTTGGCTTGAGATGATGGCAATTAATGCACCGGTTTCCCTATTTGTTTACATACCTATTATTATATCTTTGTTGTACATATAGATATTTTGTTTGAAAACATACACTTAGCAGGTAGGTTTTTGGCTTGTGTATGAAGATTTGTATAAAATTGTTTGTTTTATTATCTTCTAGCTTGAATAGTTTATACACATATTTGTGCCAGTTTACACATTACACTTGCAGGCAACCGCTTGGTCTTTGTTATGAAGATATTTTGTTTTAGAGATGTCTGTTTTATTTGGTATTACTTCTAGCTTTCACATATACATATATATACACTTTGTCTTATTTTATACTTTTGTTCTTACAAATTTCCAGTTTATTTTGTATGCTTGGTTATTCATTTTAATTCTATTTGTATGTCAACTATCAATATTTAAATTATATTCAATATGGTTTACTTATATTTAATATTGATAGAATTTGATTTCATCTCAAACATTATTATCTATATATATTTATTTATCAGATGTTAACAAGGTAAGCATTTTAATTCAATTATATAAGATAAATTTTATTATAAATATTATTAAGATATTTTATTTAAATTTACAAATCAAATTTCCCTTTCAAAATACAAATCTAAATAAACAATGGCAAATAATTCCAAAAGCCTTATCTTTTTTTTTAAATGATAAGTTCACTTAATATTTAATTGGATTAAATATTTATTAAAATAATGTTGTCAAAATACCGGATCATCACATTCCTCCTCCCTTTGAAACTTTTCGTCCTCGAAAAGGAACGAAGTCAGAACGTATGAAAATGCTTAAAATCAGGTAAATATTCTTTGATTATTTTAAAAACACTTTTTAATATCCATACAATATTATTCCAAAGTAGTTTTTATAAAAATACTTTTATAACTCGATGTTTTGACAAGTCCATCCTTATTCTCACAGAAATTCGGTCATACGTTGATCAGGCGTAGGACTGAAAATCTATAAGTACTCAGTAAACTCGTTTCCAACACCCAGTGAAAATATTTTGGGAAAATAATTTTTGTAGAAAACAGTTTCGAAAATAGAGGAAATATCTTTGGTAAAAATGCTCTGGAAATCATCACCCCCATCCACGGTCGTAGTTAACCCGATGGTTACGTTGCCGTCCCGGCAAAATCCACATATAACTGTAGGTCTCCGCGCTCCTCGATTAAGCCATAGAACCCGCTACAGATCGCAGTTATACTCGGGCCTTACGTTGCTATCACAGCACAAACCCATATAACTGTAGGCATCAGCGCCACCGAATTTCACTGCCAAAAGAATGAAACTTCTCCACTTGACCATAGACCGCAGTCTACCGATGTTGCGCTGCCATCCTGGCAAAATCAAGTGTAGACTGTTGGCACTCATCCTCCATACGATTTTCGCTATGGTCCACACAGTAGATCGCAACGACATCGAGCTACACTGTCGTCACAGCATAACCCAAATGCCCCTGTAGGCAACAGCGCCATCGACTTTCACTACCAAATAATCCTCAGGAACTAGTTTGTCTGTACTCCTCACAGGATCAGCTTTAGAATCTTCCCTTTAGAGGCTCAAGGTAGTACCACTCAATGGCACTCCTGAGAAGTTCATTCAAGGGAGCGCCTTTTTTCCCAGAGCCACTTTCAAAACACTTTATACTATACACATATAGTATTTTCCAAATCATACACCAAGTATGAATCTCATATAAATCTCCTTTACAAAATCGATTCTCAAAATCGATAATTCCCATATTAGGCTTTTCCAAATTCCAAATTTGATTTTCCTCAAAAACCAAAAGCCTTTTCAAATTCCATAGGTTCTCAAAACCTTTCCTCAAAATCATTTTCACAAATCCTTTATATATATATAATAATCTTGGAAAACCTTTAGTTCAATTTATACTTGTATAAATTCATTTTTATACTTCAAATACTTTCGAAAATCATTTTCTTCTGGCAATAGATTCAACAAGGGGAGTTTTCCATATATAACAAAGATATATAACTTTGTTTAGCCCAAATCAATATTCAAATTTTGATTACTCTTTTGTAAGGTCATTCTCCATATTGCTCGCTTTCACAAAGTAAATTTTAATCATAGAAATGTTCAATTCCCACTTTACTTTATTATTATTTCATAAAATATACTTTCAATTTCAAAAATCATTTACAGTGCTTATCCACAAATTTTCAATATCAATTTTATTGAAACCCGTACGATGTACCCATACCATCCGTACGCAATATCAATCTGGTCGCTCACTCGATCACACAATTTCACTTCCGAACTAGTATTGTCCACCCGACTTCCTAGTGCGGACTCGGATCTGGTTCCTTGATCAGAAACCGTCATTCTCCTTGCATAGTCACAACTACGATAGAGAATATCCCGAACCAATAAAAAATCCATGTCCAGGTTCGCCGTCGAAAATCGAGCGAAAAATCCCAACTCGGATCGATAATACTATCTCGAAATTCTGTGCTCGAATCTGGATCAAATCATTATACGAATAGAATAATATACGTACATCCTACGTATTTTTCTTCATTGATTATCAGTTAAATCAATTTCCTTTCTATTCATCCTCACTTTGATCTTATC
The DNA here is from genome assembly GCA_030737815.1 of Allium fistulosum. Taxonomy (NCBI): domain Eukaryota; kingdom Viridiplantae; phylum Streptophyta; class Magnoliopsida; order Asparagales; family Amaryllidaceae; genus Allium; species Allium fistulosum. The sequence continues at coordinate 927,556,729 of CM060906.1, forward strand.
CACAATTACCTTAGTCCCCATTTGGATTATCACTTCAATTCTTATCTCAATTGGGTATTTAATCATAAACAGTTTGTACTCCGACCCGTTTATATTTAGAAAACAGCTTGAAAAATTTAAAAATACTTATTAGTTCGTAAAATAGTTGAGAAATTGTAAAATAGTTGAAAAATAGTCAAATAGTTATAGAAATTTTTAAATAATTACGAAATAGTTTTAAAATAGTAATTAGTTATAAGTAGTTGAAAAACAGGAATTAGTTTATAAAACAGTTGAAACTTTGTTAAATAGTTCAAAAAATAATTGTAAAATCATTTGGCTTTAAAAAGAAAGATTTTATGTAGTAAATAGCTTAGAAAAATAGATTTATATGGAAAAAATTTATTTTGAAAAATAGTCCAGAGCCAAACTGTTCAATTCCCAATCTCCATTTGAATTTGAACTCATCCAATCTTCAATTTTATTTCAAATTAATCCAATTCAAAATTTTCATTTGAATTTTAAACTTATCCATCTTAAATCACAATTCCCATTAATTCAAATCAAATTCAATTTGAACTAATTCAATTTAAATCTCGATTTTAAACTATCTCAAATTATATAAATTCGAGTTAAATTTTCAAATGTTGATTTAACCCCTTAAATCAAATTAACCTTTATTTTTAAATTAATAATCCAAATCTTTAAACAATTTAATTCTGAGTCCTAATTTCATTTGAATCATCTTTACTTAACTTATTTCAAGGTTCAAATAAGAGTTCAAAACAAATTTAATTTACAAATTCAATTATTCAAATAGTTCAGTTCAAAGTAATTACATATCCATAATTTCAAATTCCATTCAAAAGAAGGTGATTTTGTTAGATCATACTACCACAAAATATTTCATACATTGATAGACTACACACTAGCAGTTCAACATTACATTATTTATCACAATAAAAGTTTTACAAAGTCATAAATTTAGATGTCTTCCCCATCACCTAAGTTTTAGGGTCCTGGCATTTTCTATCAGAATCCTTCCTATGGACTTCCTTCCAAAGGGCAAAGCCCAAACATGCATTTTTCAACAGGATGTCCCCACTTATAGCATTTTCCACAAAAAATTTCTACCCTCTCATCAATCCGGATGACTTCCAGGTTTCCTACTGGATGTTTCACAACCTTAATCTTCTTCTTCTGTCTGTTGGGACAATTCCTCGCGATATGTCCCAGTCCTTTACAATGATAGCAAATGGTTGACTCGTTGACTGGTTCCATTGGTTTCTGCTTCACCTTCCTCACTTCAGGACAATGGTTAAGGAAATGTCCCTTCTTATGACACTTAAAACATAATATTTCAACATGAAATCGTTGGAATATACCCTTTAAATCCTTCCTAGTTTTACCACACTTAGCTGCGTAATGACCCTTATTGAAGCATCTATAGCAGGTGACATTATCATAAGGTCCTGGTCCATTTCTTTCCTTAATCCTATTTTCATACTCATGAATTGCTATTTCCCGTTCCTTACGTGCAGCAGCTCTTCGTTCCCTACGCCTTGCCTTCCATTCTTCACTCTTAGCCATTTTTCCCAAAGTCTGGATTCTGGAGGGACTTCCTAACCTATAATTTAGACTGAATTAGAAGAATTTAACTCTTATATATCAATTTGCTTATCTAGTTATACCTTAAGCTTAAACCACTTTCAATTCCAAACAAAGTTTTCAAACACTTCTTATTTTAAAATAATATTTCTTTCAAAAATATCCTGAAACTTTTCCCAAATTCAAGATTTAATTTCAGTTTGAATCCATTTCAAACTTATCTTCATTCAATTTCACTTTGTTTGTATTACTGTTACCACTTAATTTTCATTATTTTATTTAATTCCAATGATTCAACAACCAATTTCTTTAACATTTATTGGTAAGAAATATTGCTTTACATATATCAAAATTTATACTTATAAAGTCATTTAAAATCTTTATATAAGAAAATAACAAGTACGCTCTCTCATATATATATATAAACACTCAACTCATTCAAGGGTACTATTGACCCTATCCTTATGAGTATATCCACCAGAGCCAAAGTTCTCGCTTAACCTTGGCTCTGATACCAACTGTAACGACCCGAAATTTTCGATCCCGAAAATTCCAGATAGTTAGGAAAAGAAGAAAGAGATAGAAGAAGAAGAAACAGAAAAACAAGTCACAGAATCTCACATTCGCAGCGGATCAAAATATAATATCATATAATACCATTTATACAAAGAAACTGTATCAGTTAAATTACACTTTAATACATCAGAGTTACAACATATACACAATCACTGGACATATATAATCAACATGTCCAAATATACAACAATATATTATAGCGGAAACACTCCACACGTTCCTGCCATCCAGCTCGCCTCCGAGCTCCAGAACGTCCTTACCTGAAAAATCTGTAACACTCTGTCTAACCCGAGCATTACATCAAAGTAACACTTGGGTCAGGCTGGAAACCAGCGTGAGTAAACCCATATAACATGGAATTCAACAGCATAAAACTTAAATAAAACCAGGGGTCACTCGTATCAATTTACAAATTCACAATTTGTTATAGACATCACTTATTTCACATATCAATTTCTAAGTACCCAAAACTTAGATTAAATGGTCCAATTCACTTAAATCATTCCATACCAGCCTATTGATTTCACATATAAATCTACAAAGAATCGAAGTGGTTTCGAGTATTAACTAATACCCGACTCCGATCTCTTCGAATCCCATGTCATTTATTAAACCAAAAGTTTAAGTTTAATCAATACAAATCATATTCAGAATATCTTACAACAATTCAACTCAGATAGGTAACCTACACTATCACAGTTTAACCCATTCGTATCACAACACATCTCATTTCACCCATCAGAGATAAAATCAATCCAATATCATTCAACCATCCATAACAAGTTGATTCACTCTTAATTAATTTAATTAATCTCTACTTAAATTAATTACTAACCTTTAATCACTCGGATTACCTTAATCCAACTTTCTTAACATTATTTAATTACAAATTAATTAATCATCTCTTATTTATTTATCTTGATTAATCTTCCTTGATTAATTATCCCTTAATTACAATAAGTAATTATCCTTTAATCATTAATTAATTACTCTTAATTACTTTCATTAAGTAATCATCATTGAGTAACTAATTAACTTAATTAATAAATCCTTTAATTAATTATATTAATAACTCATTAATTTAATCACAATAATTAATTAATCCTTAAATTTATTACACAAAGTAATTAGCTTAAAATTTAATTACACAAAGTAACTATACTTACTTAATCCCTTAATTACATCTTTTAAATCTTATTCACTAAAATAAATTATCATTAACAAATAGTTAAAACCTTTAAGTTAATTAATAATCAAAACATTATTTAAGATAAGCCATTTATCTTTATCTTTACTAATTACTTAATTATGATTAACACATAAATTTTAAAACAGTTTAACTTTTTATTTAGCACTTAATTATGTTCCCAAATTAAGTTTTAAAATAACTTATAAATTTAAGTTAAAATCAAATGTTAAACAAAACATTTATTATGTATAAAAGAAATTTATTTAAGAAAAGATTTAAACTAGATTTATTTAAAAATTTAAAACTTACCTTTGTTTAAACAAAAAAAAATGTTTAAAATGTTTACTTCGGGTACAACCCGACCCCTGCTTCGAGACATGCCCCGAGACACTCATACCCTACTTGACTTCGAGCAATTACACAAGCCCCTTCGAGTTCGAACCCGATGATAACCCATCTTCCCCAAACATTCCAGAAACACGGATATGCATCCCCCTTTCGTGCACGTGTACAGGCGGCCAGGTCACTTCCGACCAACCTCGCGGTTGCTCTTAGGTCATCGACGACCATCACCATCGATTCGAGCAATCCAGGTTACGAAATTATTTTTACATCAAAATCGAGCAACTGACTTCAACCTGGAACCAAACATTCTCCAAAAATCCATCGCCATTGACGTTCTCGACCACCATCTACCATGCCGCCGTGTCCACAGCCTCCTCCTACCGTTACCCCCTGTCTGATCACCTCTCGTGCCCCAACGCTGACGAATTCTTCCCCAAAACTTCATCGACTAAACTGGGTTATTAAACCCTATTCCGATCTAACGTCGTCGCCCTGATGATCAGAGAACACTCCGATAAATTTGCCCAACCTCAGCAGCCTCCAATGTACCTTTAACCCAAAGCACGAGCCACCGAACCTCGCCGACCATCGGAATTTGATAGAAATGCATTTCCAGTTCATCTTGAAAATTTGAATCTAATACCAAACTAAAAATCCCGATTTCATAACTAAAATTCATAAATTACGATTTCGTTTCTAATCATACAATCGAATCATAAGAATTTAATAATCAAATTTCCTGTCATTTATTTATTTTTACTGTATTCCCTTGATTTCTATAATGTTATTTGTTATTTTTGCTTCCAAATAATTCTAAAATTTAGATTAGGAAAATACAACCAAATTTTATTCAGAGATCATTGTCTAAATCTTTTCAGATCTTGAGATATAATTTTTTCCTTGAATTTTGAAAACAGGTTTGAAAGCCTGTAATCAACAGAGGCAAACATTGCCTTTAAACCAAACATGCACCCTCAAATCTGTACACATATGTACAGATATATATATTTATACAATCCATTCACAATTCTTCTTAAAGCATAAATTCAAACAACAAAGCATAATCCAGGGTTCGAGAAGGTTTACTCACAAGCATAAATTTTAAACAGATTTAAGCATTCAACATGAGTAGTAGATTACTCACATAAATATCACTTATATACCCAGGTATCACATCCTCTCGCTCATGCAAGTAATAATTAAGACATTTCTATAATCAAACCTTGCATGCATTCAATTATAAAGTAGAATTTAGTTTTTCAAAGGATAGATTTACTCACAAGTTAAAAAGAGGAAAGAAACTGGGATAGTTTACACACTGGTATAAAAGAAAGAAGAAACTGGTTAGTTTACTCACTTTCAAAGCAATGTTTGATCAGAGAGCAGCCTTCTGGTTTTGAAAAATTATCAGCCTGATCTTCTTTAATCGCCTTGTGTAACGACCCAGAATTTTGAACGAATTAAATTGAGGATATTTAATTTATTTTAAAATATTTGAACGATAATCTAATTTGAATCCCGAATATAACTTGGAATCTGACGATTAAATTATAAAGTTTAATCTATTGATAGTCGAATAAAAAAAAAAATTTATATCTTCAATTTTAAGTTGAAGAAATATATTTCAAACGCTTTTAAAATTCATATTAATAACACTGAAGATAATAGAAGCTTCAGAAATTGATTTGGAAACAATCTGTTCAGTTTTGAAATAAATCGTTCGAACCAATATTTATAAAATAGTCAGTTTTCAAACAGTCTCGGAATTCGACGAAACCAGTTCCATTGGGTCCGTAATATTGTATTATTGCCGGATTTCAAATTTCGTATTTTTCGGAGTTGATATGTGAGCACACGGTAGGTAAATGCGTTGAAAATTAAATTGAATTCAATTTGTTTTTAAATTTGAATTTGGTCAATTCAGAACACTGTAGCTTCCCTTCATCCACGCCGAGAATCACGAAATAATCGTGCAACCCATGTTCTCTTGTCTCCCTCCATCACTTTTTAAAAAAAATCACCACGCAACTATCCTCAGTTCACAATCAAACAAACGAAATAAAAAAATGGCCGATACCTTCTATTCCTATTTTAAATCCCCATCTTTTGAAATAAAAATTCCCCCTTTCTCAGTTCGAAAGGAATGGTGGCTCCTCTAAATCGAATTCACAAAAAAAAAAAAAAAAACAGAGATGGGGGATTAACGAATGACGGCGAACTTCGACTCGAAGTCGAGCAAGGGGGTCGCGTGTGAGCCTTGGGGCTGCAGTCTGGGTGGCGCGAGCTCGCGTGAAGACGTCACGATTTCTAGGGCCTGGCCAAGCACGCGAAGCGGAGGAAGGTCGTGACGAAAATTTAAGGGATGGCTTTGGGAGGTACTCGATTTGGCTGTTGGGAGGTCGAACACAGTCGAGGCATCGCGGCAGTGTAAAAGGTTCGAACTCTGGTGGAGCTCGCGAGCGTGTTGGGTATTGGCGTCGACGACAGCGTTCAGGCGAACATCTCGATGGCTCGCAACTTGAGGATCGTCGAAATCAATGGGGGTTAGAGTGACGTTGTCTGTGTCTGTAATAAGGTATTCGATTTTGATTTATTTATTGATCTATTCATTTCTTTTATTTAAACTGGAAAAAAATATATATATATATATACGCATAGATTGAAGAATAATTGTCAAGTAAAATTTTGTTTTGTTTACTTACTGATATATTGTACATACTGAAAAAAAAAACATTTATTTATGTTAAATTATATATACACAGTAAAGTTATAGACTGCTTATTTTCTGAATTTAATTTAATAAGTATATATATTGTTTAAGCAGAGAAAAATAAATGAAAAACTTGCAGTAAAAGAAATGATATAAAAATATTTTAACTGTGAAAATTTTATACACAGTTTTTTTTTAGTTGTATATATATAGATTTACAAAATAAAAATGGAAGCAGTCTGCTTTTGGTTTAAAAATGAATAAATATATGTAAAAGAAAGAATTTTACAGTAAAGTAAATTTCTGATTATGGGGTTTACAGAAAAAGAAAATATTTTTGTCAAAAGGAAATTAGTTTTAGAAAATTTAATTTATTCAATAGCAATGGATTTTTCGAGTTAGTTCAAATTATTATATTGAGAATAAATTATTAGTTTAAACCCAAATCGTTAGCCAAATTAAATAAATTTACAAAATGAAAATTTATTATTCGATCTGTTCGAATATTAATTAATATAAAATGTTTATACCAGGTTAAAATGGAGAGAAACAAATTGAATTGGAAATGGATAGCAAAATAAAAACTAAGGTGAGATCTTCTCACTCAGATTTAAAAATTGATTGCAGTTATTGATTGATGATTTGATTGTTTGAATGTGCTATTAGATATGATAGGATATATCTATATATATAGCAATATATACATATTGGCATATGTATATATTGGATTGATGATTTCCCGCCTCGTATAGCGGATGAGACCCTATTGCGCCGTTAGTAAGCGGATTTATAAAAACCTATATACCGCGATAATTCCGTACTGGAGCGGAATTGGTATTGTGCTAACATCTTTGGATGCAGGGAAACAGGTTGGAGGGATCCAACTGGATTCCTCAACTGTATTTATTTATTTACAGATGTTGATATGTATTCTGTTATCATATGTTGAGATATGATATTGACTGTTGTGATTGACCAATTGATGCTGTTGCATCATCGGATTCAAATTTTGAAGTTTAAAAATAACGAATTTAATTTTAAGAAGAGATTTTAAAAGTGATTATTTGAAAGTATACGTTTTATTTGAATCTTTGAATTGGTTTACTTTAAATAAATAAATGTTATAAATTTAAAGTTATGAAAATTTTAAATCGTGAAATATAACTGAAAAGTGATTTTGAAATAAATAGCCAAGTAATTTATAAAATAGTTTAAGTTTGGATTTCTTTTGAATTACTAAAAATGATGTATATAAAGGATGTACAGAATTGATATTTATCAATTTAAAGTGTTGGATTTTAAAACGAGTGTTTATAAGGGTTAGAGATTTATAGAATTATAAATTGTGAAAAATATGAATTTTATAGATTTATAAAGTATGAAGTTATAAAATAGATGAAACGGTAGCATAAAAGATTTATAAGAGATTAACTTATAAATTTGATTTTTGCCTTTAAATGGAATATTGATCGAATTTGTAAATAAAAGGAGATGTATTAAATCGAAGTTGTTATAAAATAGAAATAGAATTTATAAACGTTGTTTTATAAATTCGAAATCAATGGGATTTGAGAAATTAAATATAGAAGATTTTTAAAGAAGATATATTCACGATTTTGGACAGTGAATATATTGTTAAGTAAAATGGATAGTTTTGGAAAAGTGGCATTGAAAATGAAGTTAAACATTTTAGAGATGTTTTTAAAATGTATTGTGAATCGAAAACATAGATTTCAACATTGTTATTGTTGAAATAGGCGTTTTCGAAAATATAAGGAAATGATTGGACTATAACACTGTTGTTATAGTAAATGATTTTCGGAAGAAAATGTTTTGATGTAGTATTGGGATTTATATATCTATCTTAATTCCGAATCCCTATACTAGTGATTTTGAGTCGTCGTAACGATGTTTTACGCAACATTCGTTTTGACTCAAATTGATGTTGTTATAGAAAATGGATTTCCTTAAAGAATGAAAAATATACTTAATTGGATTTAAGTATATCGAATATTTTCCAAGTGTTGAAAATAAATAGATTTGTGAAATACTTATTTTTAAATAAGTATGGAATTGCTTTTCCAATATGAAACGAACGTTTTGAGAATTTATCTTTTTAAAGATACATTGAAATTGAATATTTGAAACGATTGAAAATTGTATATCAGTAGATATTTTGAAAAATATAAATTCACTATGGGATTTATAAAAGAAAGCGAAGTTGTTTAAAAACAAATATTGATTTATTTTTGAAGTGCGGAAATTTGATTTGAAATTGTTTTCAAATGGTTAAGTGTGGAAATTTTATATCTAGTAAGGATATTTTTGAAGATGAAATAATTTGGAAAATTATTTGGAATCTGATGATGTTGCGCATCTTTATTGATAGTTAAATAACCGACTATCAATAATTACCTTTAGATAGGTATTTGTTGTGAATTGGATGAATTTGAATGCCACATTTGTTTTTAAATAACCGCTCACTATTCGGGTTAGCCGGGAAAGGACCATGGGGTCGTATAACCCATTCCGAATATGTGATACGTCGTTATGAATCGCATTTGAAGACCGGTGTTGAAGACCGGATACTTTTGAAAACGGAAGGATTACCGTCGAGTTACTCTACATCGACTGATCTTCGATTTAGAGGTTTTATCACCCTTAGTGACGGGAAGTCCTGACGTGATTGAAAATTATCCGGAAATGCAAGGGCTTCGTGAGAAGTGCCTTCGGTTCTGTTCGATCCCGGAACAGACTTGTATGGATTGTGTGTCTGACGTTACAATTTGAGATATAAAGCTGATTTCTTTCAAATACATTTCTGTTGGTGGCGGAGAATTTATTCTCTTAGCTTAACACCCTTCTCTGAGACGTACGAGCTCAGAGGTTATGTAGTTGAAATTTATCAGCGATATATCCCAATTTGGTAACGTGGCATACTGAGTGTTGCTGTGAAATTGATCAGTGTTTGATCATTTGTGATATGATCATTTGTTTGATCTTATATCTTTGTGATCATAGGTTGATCATTTTGTTTGACCCGAAGCAGGGCTTTTTGTAGAAAGCGTAGCTTTGTGGACGAGACTTCATCGAGCCTCACACCCCGGAAATGGTCGAAACAGGAAGGATGCGGCAAGGTTCTAGGGAGTAGCGCCCCTTAGTGTATGTCATTCCTTCTGGATAAAGGTGGTATCATGGTATGGAGCCCAGATACTTAACCTCTGTGGTTACTGCATTATTTTTCTATGTGGTTTGTTGGAAATCAGGGATCCTCGGGAAGATCGGTGACGATCGGGGGATGGCATACGCGTGTCAGTAGTTACCTACTTTTGCAGAGGTAACCCGGCCTTGTGTTGGCAGAGATCTAACTGTAATGTTAGGTTATTTCTCGGGTCGTCTATTCCAGGGACGTACCCATCGTGGATAGGAAGTTCCTTAGCCTGACCATTTGTTGGAAATCCAAAGAAACAATACGTGACTTGTACGGTTTTAGTTGTAGAACCTGCCATCTAATATGGCAGCTATAGCAAGCATACTATAATGGTACCTATGCTGGCTAAGATTTATATTCTACTTTCGAAATGTTTTCTACACTATGCACTAATAATAATATCAAAAAGAATTTGATTTTTGCGTAGTAAGCATCTTTGACTATCATAAGAAGAAATCTCCTCCAAGTCTGCGTTTGCATTGTGTGTGTGGCGGGAGGTCTTATGGTAGTTTCATTTTCCAAAAGCATTGCGAATTGACTTTAAAATTCTCTGTTGTTTATTTTAAAGAAAAATAACTGTTTTACGATCTCACACCAGTCACCATGACTGACTCGGAGTTTATTGTTCCCTTCTAAACTCTGGGTGCCCACCAATTTCCACACGGGCAGCCTAGAGTTATATTATCAGGATATTCTGGAGCTTTGGAGATAAGCTGGAGGACGAGACGTAGTATTTGTATTTGATAGTATTTATTCCGCTGTGTATTCTGTATGAGGACAAGTTATATTACTGTCCATTGTTGTATATTGACTCTGATTGATGTATGTATAAACTGATATAGTTCTTTGTTTTTAAAAGACTAGTGATTATTTATTATATATTGTTCCGCTGCGATATGTGAGATTCTGATATTGTCTCTGTTCTGTATCTGTGTTGTTTCGTTGTTCTTCTTCTCTTTTTCTTCTATCTTCTTCTTCTATTTTTTTTTCTTTTTCTTAAAACCCTCACTCTTGGAGTTTCCGGCACTCGATTGCTCGGCAGTCGATAAAGTGAGTATCGATGTCGAATTTTCGAAAGTCTAAAATTTCGGGATGTGACAAAGTGGTATCAGAGCATATGGTTAAGCGACAACCCTGCTCTGTTGGGTGTTACTCATTAGAGATAGAGTCAGTAGTACTCTAGAATGAGTTGAGTGTAATAATAGATATGAGCGCGTATTTGTTAGTGAATATAAAAAATTGTTTTATATTGTGATGGTTGGTTTATTGAGTGGTATATGGATTCTGGTCAATACGAGTAATTAACGATCATTGATAGGGATCTCTAAACACTCGAATAGAACAATTCGGCACAGTATTGTTTTAAATAGGGTAAATGAAATAATTTTACCCAAAGCTATTTTTGTATAGAAAAGAAACGATTTTCTATGAATTACTATAGTATATGGTTGCATGGTTGCTAGAAATGATAACATTAAACTATTATCATTGAAATTAAATGAGAAATTGGAATTATAACTCCAAAGTTAAAATAAATTCCCATACAAATGAAATTTGAGGATATAAACTGTAAATGTGATTTGTAATTTGAAATGTAATTCCAGAGAAGTATTTGGAAATGTTTTGAAAAGAATTTGAAAATTTTGGAGATTTGAAAAGTTTAAATCGTTTTTGGTTTGAAAATAGATTTCAAAGGTTTTGAAAAGTATTTTGAAGAGATAAAAAGCTCTAAACTCTTTTCGGTCGCTGGAAAATAACTTCGATGATGACCGCGGCATCGTTGGTGTTCATTTTCGGGTTTCCAGAAGAGAGAAATTGCTGCCAAGTTGTTTTAAATAAAAGCTGTTTGGAAAATTGAGTTTTGTTTTGGAAATGCAAAGAATAATTTGAATTGTTTTCAAATGATTTTGAAATGTTGGTAAGATTCTGGAATACCATATGAAAATATCTATGAAATATTATGAAGTTGATAACTTGTAAAGTTTAAATAAAAATCTAACTTAAAGAGATGAATTCATATATGAATAAAATTGTGAATATAAATGGTAAATGAATTTATGATTTGGAATGGAATTCCAAGAAGATAATTGAAATTAAAAGTCGTTAATGAAATGAGACTTGAATCAAGTGAAATAAAATCCAAACCTGAGAAAACTGAAATGGATTGAATCCGAATAAACTACTTGGATAATTAATAAATTCATGAAATGGAAGTTGAATTAGATAAATTGAGACTTGAATTGTGAACTAAATAAAAGAATGGTTCGGAATTGCAAATAAATTCAAGTAGGAAGAAATAAAATTCAAATGAATGGAATTCACAATTGTAAGTGAATAAATTGAAACTGAGTGTTGAAAACAAATGTGAATTGTGCGAAATTAAATGAAGTTGTAAGATTAGTTTGAAGTGAACTAAAGTTAATCGATGAAAATTCAATATTCCGAAGTTAAACTGAATCCAAATTAGATTGGAATTGTGAAGTGAATTCAAATGAATGTGAACTGTAAATATTGAACGATGATGAATATGTAACTTCAACAATGAAGTAAAGATGATATAAGCAGTTATATTGAAAATTTGTAATTGAATGGACGAAATGGTTTGAATATATGTAACTAGATATAATGGCTAGTAAGATATACAGGTGTAAAGGAATTGGGATTTTAATGTTGAAAGAGAATTCGAATTTGCTCGAAAAGGTATGTATTTAAATTATAATATGAGTTTTTGATGATTTCTGGTCTAGCCGCTTGGCTTTTTCTTTTTCTTTTTGAAATCTGAGAGTCCGTAGGGACGTTTTGTAGTCGTACCGTATTAGCCGCGCAAAGGAGACGCTGGCGAAATTTTTCAAAAAATTCCGAGTGTTAGAAAATTTTTGAGAAAATTTTGAAAGTTTAAATTTGAATTTGAATTCGAATTTGAAATTTGAAGTAAAACAATGTTGTTTTGAACTGTAATTGAAGTTGGAAAACGAGTTGAATAATAACGAATCTTTAGTAGAAAGATTTGTTTTGAAATTTGATAAAACTATTAGATGTTGGAAAAAGAGTAGACGAGTTAAGGACTATTTTTCCCTAACTTGTAATTTCGAGGACGAAATTCTTTTAAGGAGGGAAGTTTGTAACGACCCAGAATTTTGAACGAATTAAATTGAGGATATTTAATTTATTTTAAAATATTTGAACGATAATCTAATTTGAATCCCGAATATAACTTGGAATCTGACGATTAAATTATAAAGTTTAATCTATTGATAGTCGAATAAAAAAAAAATTTATATCTTCAATTTTAAGTTGAAGAAAAATATTTCAAACGCTTTTAAAATTCATATTAATAACACTGAAGATAATAGAAGCTTCAGAAATTGATTTGGAAACAATCTGTTCAGTTTTGAAATAAATCGTTCGAACCAATATTTATAAAATAGTCAGTTTTCAAACAGTCTCGGAATTCGACGAAACCAGTTCCATTGGGTCCGTAATATTGTATTATTGCCGGATTTCAAATTTCGTATTTTTCGGAGTTGATATGTGAGCACACGGTAGGTAAATGCGTTGAAAATTAAATTGAATTCAATTTGTTTTTAAATTTGAATTTGGTCAATTCAGAACACTGTAGCTTCCCTTCATCCACGCCGAGAATCACGAAATAATCGTGCAACCCATGTTCTCTTGTCTCCCTCCATCACTTTTTAAAAAAAATCACCACGCAACTATCCTCAGTTCACAATCAAACAAACGAAATAAAAAAATGGCCGATACCTTCTATTCCTATTTTAAATCCCCATCTTTTGAAATAAAAATTCCCCCTTTCTCAGTTCGAAAGGAATGGTGGCTCCTCTAAATCGAATTCACAAAAAAAAAAAAAAAAACAGAGATGGGGGATTAACGAATGACGGCGAACTTCGACTCGAAGTCGAGCAAGGGGGTCGCGTGTGAGCCTTGGGGCTGCAGTCTGGGTGGCGCGAGCTCGCGTGAAGACGTCACGATTTCTAGGGCCTGGCCAAGCACGCGAAGCGGAGGAAGGTCGTGACGAAAATTTAAGGGATGGCTTTGGGAGGTACTCGATTTGGCTGTTGGGAGGTCGAACACAGTCGAGGCATCGCGGCAGTGTAAAAGGTTCGAACTCTGGTGGAGCTCGCGAGCGTGTTGGGTATTGGCGTCGACGACAGCGTTCAGGCGAACATCTCGATGGCTCGCAACTTGAGGATCGTCGAAATCAATGGGGGTTAGAGTGACGTTGTCTGTGTCTGTAATAAGGTATTCGATTTTGATTTATTTATTGATCTATTCATTTCTTTTATTTAAACTGGAAAAAAAAATATATATATATATACGCATAGATTGAAGAATAATTGTCAAGTAAAATTTTGTTTTGTTTACTTACTGATATATTGTACATACTGAAAAAAAAAAACATTTATTTATGTTAAATTATATATACACAGTAAAGTTATAGACTGCTTATTTTCTGAATTTAATTTAATAAGTATATATATTGTTTAAGCAGAGAAAAATAAATGAAAAACTTGCAGTAAAAGAAATGATATAAAAATATTTTAACTGTGAAAATTTTATACATAGTTTTTTTTTAGTTGTATATATATAGATTTACAAAATAAAAATGGAAGCAGTCTGCTTTTGGTTTAAAAATGAATAAATATATGTAAAAGAAAGAATTTTACAGTAAAGTAAATTTCTGATTATGGGGTTTACAGAAAAAGAAAATATTTTTGTCAAAAGGAAATTAGTTTTAGAAAATTTAATTTATTCAATAGCAATGGATTTTTCGAGTTAGTTCAAATTATTATATTGAGAATAAATTATTAGTTTAAACCCAAATCGTTAGCCAAATTAAATAAATTTACAAAATGAAAATTTATTATTCGATCTGTTCGAATATTAATTAATATAAAATGTTTATACCAGGTTAAAATGGAGAGAAACAAATTGAATTGGAAATGGATAGCAAAATAAAAACTAAGGTGAGATCTTCTCACTCAGATTTAAAAATTGATTGCAGTTATTGATTGATGATTTGATTGTTTGAATGTGCTATTAGATATGATAGGATATATCTATATATATAGCAATATATACATATTGGCATATGTATATATTGGATTGATGATTTCCCGCCTCGTATAGCGGATGAGACCCTATTGCGCCGTTAGTAAGCGGATTTATAAAAACCTATATACCGCGATAATTCCGTACTGGAGCGGAATTGGTATTGTGCTAACATCTTTGGATGCAGGGAAACAGGTTGGAGGGATCCAACTGGATTCCTCAACTGTATTTATTTATTTACAGATGTTGATATGTATTCTGTTATCATATGTTGAGATATGATATTGACTGTTGTGATTGACCAATTGATGCTGTTGCATCATCGGATTCAAATTTTGAAGTTTAAAAATAACGAATTTAATTTTAAGAAGAGATTTTAAAAGTGATTATTTGAAAGTATACGTTTTATTTGAATCTTTGAATTGGTTTACTTTAAATAAATAAATGTTATAAATTTAAAGTTATGAAAATTTTAAATCGTGAAATATAACTGAAAAGTGATTTTGAAATAAATAGCCAAGTAATTTATAAAATAGTTTAAGTTTGGATTTCTTTTGAATTACTAAAAATGATGTATATAAAGGATGTACAGAATTGATATTTATCAATTTAAAGTGTTGGATTTTAAAACGAGTGTTTATAAGGGTTAGAGATTTATAGAATTATAAATTGTGAAAAATATGAATTTTATAGATTTATAAAGTATGAAGTTATAAAATAGATGAAACGGTAGCATAAAAGATTTATAAGAGATTAACTTATAAATTTGATTTTTGCCTTTAAATGGAATATTGATCGAATTTGTAAATAAAAGGAGATGTATTAAATCGAAGTTGTTATAAAATAGAAATAGAATTTATAAACGTTGTTTTATAAATTCGAAATCAATGGGATTTGAGAAATTAAATATAGAAGATTTTTAAAGAAGATATATTCACGATTTTGGACAGTGAATATATTGTTAAGTAAAATGGATAGTTTTGGAAAAGTGGCATTGAAAATGAAGTTAAACATTTTAGAGATGTTTTTAAAATGTATTGTGAATCGAAAACATAGATTTCAACATTGTTATTGTTGAAATAGGCGTTTTCGAAAATATAAGGAAATGATTGGACTATAACACTGTTGTTATAGTAAATGATTTTCGGAAGAAAATGTTTTGATGTAGTATTGGGATTTATATATCTATCTTAATTCCGAATCCCTATACTAGTGATTTTGAGTCGTCGTAACGATGTTTTACGCAACATTCGTTTTGACTCAAATTGATGTTGTTATAGAAAATGGATTTCCTTAAAGAATGAAAAATATACTTAATTGGATTTAAGTATATCGAATATTTTCCAAGTGTTGAAAATAAATAGATTTGTGAAATACTTATTTTTAAATAAGTATGGAATTGCTTTTCCAATATGAAACGAACGTTTTGAGAATTTATCTTTTTAAAGATACATTGAAATTGAATATTTGAAACGATTGAAAATTGTATATCAGTAGATATTTTGAAAAATATAAATTCACTATGGGATTTATAAAAGAAAGCGAAGTTGTTTAAAAACAAATATTGATTTATTTTTGAAGTGCGGAAATTTGATTTGAAATTGTTTTCAAATGGTTAAGTGTGGAAATTTTATATCTAGTAAGGATATTTTTGAAGATGAAATAATTTAGAAAATTATTTGGAATCTGATGATGTTGCGCATCTTTATTGATAGTTAAATAACCGACTATCAATAATTACCTTTAGATAGGTATTTGTTGTGAATTGGATGAATTTGAATGCCACACTTGTTTTTAAATAACCGCTCACTATTCGGGTTAGCCGGGAAAGGACCATGGGGTCGTATAACCCATTCCGAATATGTGATACGTCGTTATGAATCGCATTTGAAGACCGGTGTTGAAGACCGGATACTTTTGAAAACGGAAGGATTACCGTCGAGTTACTCTACATCGACTGATCTTCGATTTAGAGGTTTTATCACCCTTAGTGACGGAAAGTCCTGACGTGATTGAAAATTATCCGGAAATGCAAGGGCTTCGTGAGAAGTGCCTTCGGTTCTGTTCGATCCCGGAACAGACTTGTATGGATTGTGTGTCTGACGTTACAATTTGAGATATAAAGCTGATTTCTTTCAAATACATTTCTGTTGGTGGCGGAGAATTTATTCTCTTAGCTTAACACCCTTCTCTGAGACGTACGAGCTCAGAGGTTATGTAGTTGAAATTTATCAGCGATATATCCCAATTTGGTAACGTGGCATACTGAGTGTTGCTGTGAAATTGATCAGTGTTTGATCATTTGTGATATGATCATTTGTTTGATCTTATATCTTTGTGATCATAGGTTGATCATTTTGTTTGACCCGAAGCAGGGCTTTTTGTAGAAAGCGTAGCTTTGTGGACGAGACTTCATCGAGCCTCACACCCCGGAAATGGTCGAAACAGGAAGGATGCGGCAAGGTTCTAGGGAGTAGCGCCCCTTAGTGTATGTCATTCCTTCTGGATAAAGGTGGTATCATGGTATGGAGCCCAGATACTTAACCTCTGTGGTTACTGCATTATTTTTCTATGTGGTTTGTTGGAAATCGGGGATCCTCGGGAAGATCGGTGACGATCGGGGGATGGCATACGCGTGTCAGTAGTTACCTACTTTTGCAGAGGTAACCCGGCCTTGTGTTGGCAGAGATCTAACCGTAATGTTAGGTTATTTCTCGGGTCGTCTATTCCAGGGACGTACCCATCGTGGATAGGAAGTTCCTTAGCCTGACCATTTGTTGGAAATCCAAAGAAACAATACGTGACTTGTACGGTTTTAGTTGTAGAACCTGCCATCTAATATGGCAGCTATAGCAAGCATACTATAATGGTACCTATGCTGGCTAAGATTTATATTCTACTTTCGAAATGTTTTCTACACTATGCACTAATAATAATATCAAAAAGAATTTGATTTTTGCGTAGTAAGCATCTTTGACTATCATAAGAAGAAATCTCCTCCAAGTCTGCGTTTGCATTGTGTGTGTGGCGGGAGGTCTTATGGTAGTTTCATTTTCCAAAAGCATTGCGAATTGACTTTAAAATTCTCTGTTGTTTATTTTAAAGAAAAATAACTGTTTTACGATCTCACACCAGTCACCATGACTGACTCGGAGTTTATTGTTCCCTTCTAAACTCTGGGTGCCCACCAATTTCCACACGGGCAGCCTAGAGTTATATTATCAGGATATTCTGGATATTCTGGAGCTTTGGAGATAAGCTGGAGGACGAGACGTAGTATTTGTATTTGATAGTATTTATTCCGCTGTGTATTCTGTATGAGGACAAGTTATATTACTGTCCATTGTTGTATATTGACTCTGATTGATGTATGTATAAACTGATATAGTTCTTTGTTTTTAAAAGACTAGTGATTATTTATTATATATTGTTCCGCTGCGATATGTGAGATTCTGATATTGTCTCTGTTCTGTATCTGTGTTGTTTCATTGTTCTTCTTCTCTTTTTCTTCTATCTTCTTCTTCTATTTTTTTTCTTTTTCTTAAAACCCTCACTCTTGGAGTTTCCGGCACTCGATTGCTCGGCAGTCGATAAAGTGAGTATCGATGTCGAATTTTCGAAAGTCGAAAATTTCGGGATGTGACACCTTGCTTGATCAGTTGAGGTATTAATTAAGCTTTAGTTCTAAGATTATTTCTGGTTTGCTAATTTATGTTTTAACGAGCAACACAAATATGGATGTGTACATATAAAGGAAACAGGTTTTAACAGAGTAGGTTTTAACTGGGTTAGTATTCTTCTTTTGATTGGATTTTCCCTTCTGAAATGTAAAGATTTTTAAAAGTTTGAAATGACAAAATTTTGGCTTGAGATGATGGCAATTAATGCACCAGTTTCCCTATTTGTTTACATACCTATTATTATATCTTTGTTGTACATATAGATATTTTGTTTGAAAACATACACTTAGCAGGTAGGTTTTTGTCTTGTGTATGAAGATTTGTATAAAAATGTTTGTTTTATTATCTTCTAGCTTGAATAGTTTATACACATATTTGTGTCAGGTTTCACATTACACTTGCAAGCAACCACTTGGTCTTTGTTATGAAGATATTTTGTTTTAGAGATGTCTGTTTTATTTGGTATTACTTCTAGCTTTCACATATACATATATATACACTTTGTCTTATTTTATACTTTTGTTCTTACAAATTTCCAGTTTATTTTGTATGCTTGCTTATACATTTTAATTCTATTTGTATGTCAACTATCAATATTTAAATTATATTCAATATGGTTTACTTATATTTAATATTGATAGAATTTGATTTCATCTAAAACATTATTATCTATATATATATATATATTTATTTATCAGATGTTAACAAGGTAAGCATTTTAATTCAATTATATAAGATAAATTTTATTATAAATATTATTAAGAGATTTAATTTAAATTTACAAATCAAATTTCCCTTTCAAAATACAAATCTAAATAAACAATGGCAAATAATTCCAAAAGCCTTATCTTTTTTTTTAAATGATAAGTTCACTTAATATTTAATTGGATTAAATATTTATTAAAATAATGTTGTCAAAATACCGGGTCATCACAGCAACCCACATTTGGTATCAGAGCACTAGGTTTTCTAAATCTCGTAATTTGATTTTTGAAAAGTTTAAATGGCTAACAACAATGTTAGTACACTTTTTAACACTTTTGTCGAAGGGCAATTTACTACTAGACCCATACTTTTTAAGGCAATGATTACACATATTGATCATATAGGATGAAGATTTATTTATACTCTAATGATTTAGATATTTGTAATTTTATACAGAACCCCGGACTATCTTTTCAAAATGGACCGTTGACCAAATGGCACTTGCACATAATAATTCAAAAGCCATGAATATTTTATTTTTCTTGCTAGATAAAAATGAATTTAATAGAGTCTCTATTTGTATATCTGCATATGAAATTTTGAGAACACTACAAGTTACACATAAGGGCACTAGTAAAGTTAAACAGACCAAAATTTCCATGTTAACTAATCAGTTTTAGCTGTTTAAAATGAATCCAAATAAGTCTATTTCTGACATGTATTGTAGATTTCAAGATAGAGTGCATTCTTTAGTAGCACTTTTATGAAGATGATCAAGTTAGAAAAATCCTCAATTCACTCTCTTCGGAGTGAGATCAAAAGGCACTTGAAATAGAAGACGCTAATGACATTAGTACTCTAAAAATTAAAGAGTTAATAGGCAATTTAATGTCCTATGAAGCACAATTGTAGGGCCGAAGAGAAAGCAAAGCAACGGAAAAGCAATCCATCCCTTTGAATGTAATAACTGACGATCAAGATTCAAATGATAATAATGATTAAGAAATTGCTTTTTTGGCCTAAAATTTTAGAAAGTTTCTGAAGTATAGAAAGATGAACAACTTTCGAAGACCTGAAAATGAGACTCCTGGAACTGGATTTGCAATTAGATATTTCAACTGCGATGAACCTGGTCATCTGCAAGGAGACTGCCCACATCAGAATAAATCAAGGATCTTGCCAGTTACTGGTTCATCCAGAAAAAGGAAGAGGGCATATACAGCAACATTAAATGATTGAGATACTACTTCAAGTGACAATGAGCCAGATACTAAGGATGTAAACATGTGTTTCACGACAATAGTAGATTAATCAGAACAGATCAAAGGAAAGGAGCAAAAAGCGGTACTTTTTACATTAATTTTTTTTCATTTGAATTTAGGAATAAAATATAGATTAATAATAATATTGGTTGCATACAAGTATACAGTTATATATATATATATGAATATTTTATATTGGTTTTAATTTTGGATTTTACAGCCTATATGTTGACATACCCATACCCTATATGTCGACATACTTGCTAGAAATTTGAAATCCCACTCTTTTGTACTTATCCCCAAATTTTGAAAAGGCATCTTTTTGACCAGAGAACATGACCCTTCACTCTCTATTAATTCAATCTGTCTTTATCCATTCATTCACCCGTTTTATTTCAAAATTCAAAAGTCTCTTCACTCTCTTATCTCTTCAAAAACTCAAAAATGGCCTCCTTAAGTCAAAATCCTAAAACCATAAGGCTCTCAAGAGAACCAAAGGCTTTCTTTTTAATAATAAAGAAGCCATTGATACTTACATGGAGTATGCTACTTTCGAAAAAGTTTTTCCTGGAAGATTTGCAAAGTTTGATGATTTTTCCTCATATGGTCTTTTAGATCTTCGCTTTCAAAATGAAATTCTTGGTTTAGTCGACTCTTTTCAAATTGATTTTGTGTGTTATCCAGATTTAGTTAAAATGTTTTATGCAAATTTGAATGGAAATTTTTTCCAAGGAGAAGAGGGACAGATTTAAAGTAGTGTAAATGAAAATCAAATTGTTTTAAATTATGAACTTTTAGGCCATATAATTGGTTGCAAATCTAGTGGAATTGACCTCTCCACTTTTTCAAATTGATGAAAAAAATCATGAAGGTTTTCATGAAATTTTTGAAAGTGATGAAGAATTTGATTTTAAACATAAAAATCTTAGACCAAAATCGAGACTTAAGACTGTCAATTTACAACAAAATATCACTCCGAGGACGGGTATTAAGATAGACCTACTCAAAAAGTTTTAAAGCACTTTTCACCATTTATGGAACTATGACATTAACTGGACACAAGTCATCTTAGATAACTTTGTCCAAAAGAATATTTCTAGACATGAGAACACACTCTACCATGGTGTGTACCTTAGTAGAATTTTCATATATTTTGGTGTTGATTTAAGAGAAGAATCAACTCTTCCTCAAAAAAATTTCGATAAGGCAAGCATTTCTCTTATGCATATTCCTCCCTATTTCGAACTACATGAAACTCTTATTGAAAAAGAAGAAATATTAGCAGGGAAGAGAAGCGAGAAATACAACAAGAAGAAGAGGAAGAAGGCGACGAAATGGATGTAGGAAAAGAAGAGGAGGAGGAGGAAATGGATACTTCTTTAGAAAGATTCTACAAACCATCTCACCCTTCCGACAAAAAGATTCTAAAGAACCAAGAGAAGCTTCTTAAAAGCCAAAAGAAGCTTAAACATTCCTTTAGTAAAAAGTTCACTTCCCTCTCCAACAAGGTGGACAAATACTTTGGAAAGATCATTAGGAAGCTTGGTGGCTTTTCATCATCATCATCTTTTTAAAACTTGTCTATCTAGCATTATATTCATTCGTAATATGTGTTTCTAGTTTAATTTTATGTTGTTTTCATGTATTTCTTTCGTTTTTCTTTTGAAATCCAGGTATCTTTCTATTCCTAGTAATGAAATTTATTTCTTACTGTTCAAAATAGTTCTATTAGTCTTTGCAAACTATAATATATAATAGCATTAAATAAAAATAAAACCTATAACAAAAACATAAGATTTGCATTTCAGGTATGTATGTCGACATACATACATTATACAAGTCGACCAATGTTAGCCATTTGGCAAAAATTCAAAATTTAAAAATAAAATAACTACCATCTATTCAAACTTTCTAAATGACTTTTTACTCCTACATAAACCTATTTCTCCTAGAAAAATTTACTCATCATTCTATTCTCTATTCTCTCTTCATTCTCAAACATTTTTTAACAAAAATGCCTTCTCCACACCAAAAGTTGTGTGAAAATATTGAACAAGCACTTCAATCTTTCAAGGATATTATTACCTTTATCTAAGAAATCAAAGACATTTAGAATTAAGTTAGATGCAAATAATTAAAGAGCAAGAAAATATTTCGATGCCCTTCGATGGTTGATTTCTTCGTTAATCAAAGATGATCAAACGAACAACCCAGAATGCTATATCAACAAGGATAATGAAGATTGGGATGCCATCAAAAAAATCCAATATTTGGACCTGATGGTTGGGTTGAAGTTCCATGGGATGTATAGTAATTCGGTTTGTTTTAAATCATAAATATGTAAATATATTACTCATTATATATAAATTAACACTCTTAGATTTGGATTTGTTTGGATTAATTAGTATTCTTAGGTTTTGATTTGTTTGGTGTGTTTAATATGTATGCTTGGATTGATAATTTGATATGTATTATTTGACTTTGTTAAACAAAGATTGTCTTATCTTATTTATTTAAAGTCTCCATATATTAATTTCATCATGTTTAATATGCTTCGATTATTTTAGTGCTTAATTATTAATTTTGACTCTATAATTTCTAAGTATTTTATTTCAGGGGAGTTTTTATTTTCATCCATTTTTTTGGTGAAAAAGGGGGAGAAAAGTATAAAATATACACATGCATATAATCAGGGGGAGTTATGTAACTCATGGGGAGTTATATCAGATTTATACATGGGAATATTTAATGGTTGTCATCATCAAAAAGTGGGAGATTGTTAATACCCCAGTTATTGATTTTGATAATAACAACCTTGATAACAACCACATACAATCATATAAAATATAGATACTAATGTTTTGCCAAGTTATATAGTATATAGTGTAGAAAATTACACGGGTGTTGAATCGATGATTGTATAATACAAAGACTCAAAAGATAGACACGAAGACTCATGAGTACAAAGATCAAGATATGAAGATCTCAAGATTATAATTAAGTGTATAGAGTCATAGCTTATATTGTTATAGTCCTTGATATCAATCCTTAATCTCAATCTCTTATTTTCTATCTTTTATATTTTTAAACAAAATAAAATTTCAAAATAAAATTCAAAATATTTTATAGAAGTTTTTCAAAGTTTAAAATGTTTATAATCCATGATTAAACTATTTTACAAAGTATCAAGTTATTTTATAAAGTATAAGATTTTCAAAACATTTTAAAAGAAACAAGTTTTCAAATTATACATGTATATATCGACATATAGGCAGATAGTATGTCGACATACATGCCGTCAAGTGGCTTTTCAAATTTTGAAAGGAAGTGTCTATTCATCGTAACTCTTCATTAACAGACACATTTGTTGATTTACTATATAAATGGGAGCTCAAACGAATTTTTTAAAAAATAATTACTTATTTTTTTCCCCTCCTCTTACTCTCTTGAAAACTCTATTGAAAATATAATATTCTCTTCAAAATCACTTAAAATAAATTCATACTTCATTGCATTGATTCAATACAACTTTCTTACTGTTTGGGAGCATCTCTCTCTCTCTCTTAATTCAAAGATCAAAGTGATGTCTAAGAAGCTATAGGATCCATTGTATCCAAAGTTCAAGAAATTGCCTTTGGAAAAACTATTAACTCAATTTTTTTCGCTTTGAATATGCTTATAACCCATTCAACTCAAGTGGGTCTCCTTAGTAACCCGGAAATCTAGTGGGTGTGCTTAAAGCCCGGTCAAATCAAGTAAGTCTACTCTGAGCTCAGAAATTCAGAAGGATGTGTCTTGTAGCCTCAAAATCGAGATTGTATTTGGGTTTGCCTTCTGCCCGATTAAAGATTGGCATTTGAAAAGAAATCTATACAAGAAATTATATGGGGCTGGATGTAGGAGAAATCCAAACCAGTATAAAATCCATGGTGTGATCTCTCTAACTCTTTACTTTGCTTTACAGCTTTTATTTTCATTAATGATTGCATTTGTGATATTTGATAGTATAACTATGTGTTGTTAATCTGTGATTTAATATTTAACTAAAATAAATTCAAAAACATTTACATAAGTTAGAAAATTCTATTCACCCCCTCTAGTGTTCAATTAGCCTTAAGATCCATAACTCCGCAACCTACATTAGGGGCCCGAATTTTTGCTAAATAAAAAATCCAAGTCCACCAGGGTATGGATCATTAGTGTTAGTATCTTGTAATAACATAAGTATATTAGAGCACTATCAATATAAACTCATAGCGGAATACTAAAGTAAGATTAAACATATAACTACTGACCAAAGCTAATACCTCTATTATCTAGTACCCGTGTCAGTGTCGACCATGCATAAGGAAATATGTCCTTCGACTGTTCCCACTTTGTACCAGTACAAGTCCCTCTAGGTCTATCATGTGGGTTGTAATAAGGAGGGGGTCAAAACAACATTCTGGTGGCTGGTAAATTACATATTTTATCCATAACACTGGTTTATGCCGATTGTCTTCTATTACGTGTTATCTACTATTTAAACTTGGTCGTTTTAACTTCTTGTACACGTATGATATGCCCCACCTATTCGAGGTATACAATAACTACATATGTATATATATGTGTATGTGTATAACTACCACAGTTTCCCTATAGGCTAGGATTCATTCCCTACTAGTATCTGTAACTCTGCTCCATGCCATGTACCCACCATCTATGTCTAGGTCTAATTACCCACGTACATCGAGGATCTTCCCATTAGTGCCTAATAACGACATTACAATTATTTAGCCATATTTTTCCTCATCTTAAAGACTCTTCTAAGGGTTATATAGCCTTGCCTGCTAACTACAAATAGTCTAACAAACAACTTTGAGGCAGTGCTTGTCCCATACATGACATGTACTAGTTGGAGGTGTAGTCCACCAAGGCGTAACACAAGTCTTTCAACTGACTGCTCCAGGATCGATGACACTCTCGACCTATGTGTACAACCCTACTCCTCACATATATGGTACCAACCTTGCTGACATAGCGCCGAGCCTATGCTTACCATTCCATTTAGATTGCCTAATGCAATCAAGGAAATGCTAACTTAGTTGCTTAATACATACCTCCTAAAAGGATTGAAGTAGACCCTACTTGGCCCTTTAACATATCAAACCGAGGAAAACCCTACTTTGGTATATTTCCTTCACCTATACATGAGCATATATTTCCATATGTCCTACAGTTGGAGATGTCTCACATCAGTACAATGTATACATAACCATTGTAAGCCCCTTTCAATGGACGGGCTTTTGTTGTGCAACACTACCGACCTCGCATTCCTACCCTTACTAATGACTACATCATTCTTAATTAATTCAAGTAACTGGCTAGGTCCAATAATTTACATCCATCATAAACGCATACTTAAGGCTATATACATTTTATTGAATTACTACACCTCTTATATTCAACTGTTGGTATTCGGTTATTTTTACATAACTTACTTCTTGTTTTATTAATTTCATTACCACTTACTTCGAATTTAATAGATTAAATATATTTTACTGCTTAACTTCCAGTTAACACTATCGATTATAGCTTACTGTTTCTTTTTAACTATTAACTATCTATCTTTGATTATTATAACTTCTTAATTTCCCGTTGCTTTATTTATATTTCATCGCTTACTGCTTATTCCATAACTCATCCTAAATCGCCTATATTAGATTGGAAATTAAATTATTGTTATTATCTCCACTTATAATACTTTTGTTCGTTTTCAGGTATTTCCACATTTTAATGCGTTGGAATTACATCTTCCCAAAAGGAAACGTTAACGCTATAATTTTCCATAAATTATTTAAAAGAGGACTTGTGTTATGTTTGGAATTATAAGGAATTATCTTTTCTATTATTATTGAAATAGATGGTACAAAATACAGTAAACAACCCTATTTTGTACATCTCGTTCTTTTAGACATATTATTTGTTATTTCAAGAAATACACATTTATACATAATTATAAAACTGTATAATTTATAGAAATTTATATAGCAAAATACTTTATTTCGATGAATTAAAATATTACGTAAATCTCAATCCAATTTGTAACAACTTCTGATTTATGTTTAATAACATATAACATTCAACTAACAAACCTGGTACTTACATCAAATCCTATTAATGATCTATCTCAAAGATTTTGCGATTACTTTCACCCTTACTTTCCAAATTTAGGTATATACAATATTCAATCAAAGTTAACAACTTACGGAATATATAGGCAAAAAGTTCTCAAATTCATTTCATATGTATATTTAAGCCTATAAATCCAAAATTTGCATTCAAGCAATACAAGGAACGAATGTATAGTAATATACATTCAAAATTATATAAAAATATATAATTTCTCATCCACCTTTAGGCTTCCAAATCTCTAGATCTAAATCCATTCTTCTTATATGAATCCCTTTCCTTCTAATAAATTATGTATTAAAGCGTATGCATATTTTTTAGAATTATAGATCTAAGAAGAAATTTGAATTAAATATGTGTAAAGTTTTAAATTTGGAATTTATCTCTTCTTCAGAAAATTGATTTTCCCCTTATTCTTCTTCTCTTTTATTTGCCACTGTTCTCCGCATATATATATATATATACACACATACACACACATACATATACAATGTACTATTTTATAATTTCTTTATTTCCTAGAGTTTGTAAAGAAAAGAAAATGGTGGAGCTTCGTTCAGAAAATATGATAAGAAAAGTGAAGGGTTTGGCCTGTATTTATAGGTGCACGAACCAATTCCATTAGTTAGATTTTAATTTATTAAATTCGGATCGTTGGGTCTAGGTTCATTCTAGTCGCCACAGCAGCTACCGACTAACCACAATACCCCTATCGATCGATCTTCAGCGGTCGATCGGTCTTTTGTGTATAAGTTAAGTGTTAATTTTATTACTTTTATTTCCTGCCACTTATTTCTTTTCTTTCCGATTAACATTTAATTTATTACCATTTATTTATTTATTCCTTCTGTGTTCAATTTATTTATTTATATCCTTTCTTAATTAGATTTAATTTGATTGAGCAACCTTAATTAATATTTATATTTAACGGCTGTTTAATGCAAATTTGATAATATTTATTGCCTTCTTTATTTTTAAACGTTAATATTCATTACTTTTAACCACATAAATTCTTATATATTTCCATTTCAGCACCGATTTTAATTTGATTTGCATAGCCATTTACTTTAACATTAACATTTGCATTCAATGTTTATTTTAATGCTAACTTATCACATTTAATTCCTTAATTGGTTCTGAATTAATTTCGATCCAAAAGCCGAACATTAATAACTTTTTTGTTTGAACGTCGATCTTAAAACTTTATATATATAAAAGTTGATTAGAAAATCGCCATGAACACTATAGTGCAAGTTTTGTAGTCAAATTCTGACGTTCGTAAAAATCCTATTTTTGGGCATTACTAATTATTTATAAATTCTTTTTAATTAAATTCTTTTTATTTTATGGGATGTTAAATTCTCCCGCATTGAAAGAAATTCGTTCTCGAAATTCCTCAAGGACGGAATCATGTAACATAGCACACAACCATTCTAAATTATCCATCCAATTAGTGTGCAACCAATTTTACAACTAATAGTATACAAATGCATGGTGTATCACAACATACATGATACGTACATAGAATAATATTAAATCGGCTTCTCCTATATGAATGCATCCTTTAAAACAATTTTGAAAATATGGTGCAAACAACCTATATACACTGGCAGTTCTATATGTATGCAAATTTTGAAATCAAAATCTTTATTTTTGCACAAAAATTTTCCAACAGTTCTACGAATAGAAGTATGGTTTAACTAATTTTGCATCCAACCCCTACGATCCAATATCTAACAAAAAGATTTTAACAACCAAATTTTTAAAAATCCAGTTTTCTAAACCTGTATTCCTATGGTAAAAAAGGAATTTAGATGGAGAATTCCATATTTTCATCCTTCTTTTGCGTTCCCATTCCGGTGTACCTTAGAACCTTCTCTTATACCCCATATTTTTTTCAAACATTTCCAAGTTCAGTTTGCATAAGAAAAATTATTTTTAAATTTTAAACAGAAATAGTTTTAAACAAGTTTTGTTTCTCTATCAACAAGATATGGAAAACGAAAATCCACAACTAAAATAGCTTTTTCCTTGTCATTAACTTTATTTTACATGTCGTCACTCTGTTGAACTGTAAAATTAATATTTTCTAACCTGTCGACTTTCCTATGCTGAGCAAGTGACATTTCAAAAATCACAAATTTCCCTTTTTCGTTGAAAATCATTTTTAATTAAATTTTTGGTTTTCAATTAAATTTTGGAAATAGTTGGAAAATAAAACTCACTTTATAAAACTTTTATTAAAATATTTTATATTTAAATGTCAAAGATTATTGAACAAAATTTTCAAAAGTATATGTTTTTAGTTTTTTTTCAAAACAAATCAAGCCACATCCAATGCAATCTGAATTTAGTTAATAGGCCAACGCATATGATTAATCCTAACCAGTTATGCAATTTATATTAAATTTCAAAAACTCTTTGTTTTATTTTAGCATAACAATAACATGCGATCATATTTATAAATTTCAACTTTTATGGCATAGGGATAGTGACCCGTGGTTTTGCAACAACCTTCTACAATGTTCGCTTGCTAAAATTTATCTTTCCAAAATTTTAATGCTTTTTAAACTTAACATTATTTACTTTTAGCATCTAATAAATTTCATAATTTATTTTATAAACTTCCAGTTTTACTTTACAATAGTTAAGTGTCTACATGAGATTTCCTTATTTATTCTACATTCTAATATATAGCGGTCAATCTAGAAAATCAACACGGCAATAAAAAGGAATTTTTCTCACAAAATATCATACATGTTTTTATATAAACAGAAAGAACTAATGCTTACAACCCAACTAACCTAAAAGAAACAATTGCTGGAAGTTGCCCTTCAACATCATCTGATATTAATGATGTTGTGGCCCTATCACTTCTTACTTAAATAAAGTGGACATTTTTACAATGTCATTCCACTATAACGTCTCTTGGCTTACGTTTTTGGATTCTAATAAATAAGATTCATCCAATACTTCAATTATTATGGAAAAATATATTACTATCTTCTTTTAATTAAAAGTTCTTAATATTATTCTCAATCCTCGGTATATACTTTCGTTATTTCAATTTTTTCATGCGGGTATACCCTAGAACTTGCATAATTGTACTTTGATATCATTTCTCATTTCCTTATCGGTTCTTCTTTATGGTCTTCACATATGTTTAATAAAACATTCCTAGGCTCATACTAATATTCCTTATCTCTAATAGGGATACATTGTTGCTATTCTATGAGAAGCCATCGCTATTTTATTCATAGCCTTAACTTTTACCCCGTCTTACCTAAGTAGTCATCTCTATCTACTCCATTAAAATTTGGGTTTGGTTTTCACCACTCTTTCTAAAATTAAATCTTTATGGTCATGAAGTGCTTAATTCCAAAACCTTTATCTTTAAAAATATGGACTTAGAATTTTATTAAATTCTTCAATAGCTTGGTTTCAAAAAGAAACCATGAAAATCTCCTTATTTTAACCAATTTTAATTTTAGACGTCTTAACTTCTAAACTATAATTTAGGATTTATCAATTAAGTTTATTTATTAAGCTTAAAATGAAATGTTAGCAAATTAATTTTTAAAAGAACCTTCCCTTCATTTCAAATAAAAGCCAAGTTTGGTTACATGAATGGTTATTCAAATCAAATTTTCCTTTAAAGCCATTTAATAACAAAGATTTTACTTCTTAAAAGTGGGATTTTTAAGTTTTGCCTTTAAAAACTCAATTGTTATACCAAATCATTTTCTTTCAAAAATGCACTTTACGGTGTTCCTAAAGTACCTTTTATAACTTTAAACGATAAAAAATGGAGTAGATAATGATACTTCCATTCTATTATTTTCCTATCACTTATGTTATTTCCACTTTTAACCTTAGCAAAGACTTTGATGCCCTATGAGGAGGGCTTCTAAAAGATATGTGCAGTTGCTGCACGTATTTATGGAAATCATTCAATTTTCCTATGTTATTCCTAATTAGATTATTAACATTATTTTAATATAAATATTCTTAGCGTTGTTTATATATATAATGTTACTACTATTTAATTTTCTTATACTTAAACTTCTCTTACTTAAATTGCTTCTCTTTTATATATTTTTTCTCTCAATTTATTGTCTTCTTTATTGAACCATTGCAGTGCATTCTTTTTACCCCATTTAAAACTAGTACCACTTCCTATTGTCCACCCTTTAAAAGAAATTTAAAACTTAAATTTTTTATAACCAGAGAAACCATCGAGCAATACACACACACTATTTTTTTCAAAAGAAATACTTCTTCAATTAAACCCTTTTTAACTAAAATATTTAGTCTAAACAAACTTTAATTTTATACTAGAAATTCTAACTAAATAAAATATAAAAAAATATTTAAATTTGCGGAAAACTTTAATATTTACTTACTTTCCAAAAATAGGGTTTTCTACTTTTAAATAGATTGTTATATTGTTTCAAACCATTTCTTAAATTCATTTGTATAAGTCGGGCTCAGAGTGGTTTTATTTGTCCATTCTTTGGGACTTTTCTTCTTTTCCACTTACTTTTGACTTATCTCCTATTAAAATATATTAAAAATCCGGTTATCATCTTAGAATGATTTCTACACACTTTTCTTTGGAAACTTATTTAATTATTTCTTTTGAATATTTGCAACATATAGATTCTTTATTTTCCATTTATCTGGATCTAACGTACATCATCAATCGGCAATCCTAAGGGGATCTACAACCATTGGACAATCCAGGCCCAACAAAGGAGTTAAGTACCAACCATCTTTAGGGACCCTTTTATATGTTGCATTCATTCTCTTCTTAAGTCAATGCCTTTTAATATGACCTATCTTCCATGGGGTGATCGGGACAGTGTATATCTTTAACTTCCTCTATTGTTCCAACTCATAGTCATATTGTCCATCTTTTAAGAATATGGTTACAACTACTTCTATAGTCGGAATATGTAGGATTTAGCATATAATATGTATTTATAAACAAAGATACAAATACGTTCACTCAACGTATTTTATTTTTATGATCGATTTACTTGGCTCTTATACCAAATATAGCAACCTGCACCTTAGTTGACCTAAATTTTGCTAAATCGAGAACCCAAATCCACTAGGGTACGGATCATTAGTGTTGGTACCTAGTAAATAACAAAAGTATATCAAAGCACTATCGATATAAACTCACATCGGAATAGTAAAGTACAATAAAACATATAATTATTGGCCACAACTAGTAATTCCGATAAGTAGCGCCCTTATCGGTGTCGAATATGTATAAGGAAATCTGTCTTTCCACCATTCTCACATTGTACCAGCACCTGTTCCTCTAAGTCCATCACGTGGGTTGTAATGAGGAGGGGTTAGAACAATGTTCCGCTGACTAGTAAATAACATACTTTATCTATAACACTGGTTTATGTCGATTGTCTTCGATTACGCATTATGTCTGCTATTTAAACTTAGTCCTCTTAACTTCATGTACATGTACGATATGCCCTGCCTATTTGAGGTGTACAATAAATACATATGTATATATGTGTGTGTGTATAATACCACAGTCTCCCTATGGACCAAGGTACATTCCTCGCTTATATCAATAACTCTACACCATACCAGGTACGTACCATTTGTGTCTACGATGAATTACCCGGATACATCGAGGATCTTCTCGTTAGTGCCTGATAATGGCATTACAACTATTTAGCCGTATTCTACCTCATCTTAAAGACTCTTAGGGGTTATCTAGCCTTGCCTCCTAACTATAGACAATTGTACAAATAACTTTGAGGTAATGCATGTCCAATACGTAACCTACACTAGTAAAAGGTGTAGTCCATCTAGGAATAACCTAAGTATTTCTACTGGCCTATCCAAAATCGATGACACTCTCAACCTATGTGTATAGCCCTACTTCTTACATATATGGTACCAATCTTGCTAACATAGTGTCGAGCCTACACTTAGCGTCCCATTTAGATTTCCTAATGCAATCAAGGAAATGCCCACTTGGTTACCTAACACATAAACCCTATAGGGATTGAAGTAGACCTTACTTGACCCTTTAACACTTTTAACCAAGGCAAACCCTAATTTGGTATATTCCCTTCACCTATACATGAACGTATATTTCCATGGGTTCTACATTTGAAGATGTCTTACATTGTACAATGTATACATAACCGTTGGTAGCCCCTTTCGGTGAATGGACTTGGTTTGTGCAATACTACCAATCTCGCATTCCAACCCTCACTAATGATTATGTCATTCGTAATTAATTTAAGTAATTAGCTAGGTTTAATAACTCACACCCATCATAAATGCATACTTGAGACTATATAATTTTTTTTTTGAATTACTACACCTCTTATATTCAACTGTTGGTAGTCAGATATTTTTATATAGCTTGCTTCTTGTTTCATTAATGTCACTTAATGTCTTTTACCACTTATTTCTAATTTAATAGATTAAATATCTTTACTGATTAACTTCTACTTAACACTATTAGATATAGCTTAATATTCCTTTCTAACTATTAACTATCTTTATTTAATCACTATAACTTCTTAATTCCCTATTGATTTATTTATATTTCATCACTTATTGCTTATTTCCTAACTCATCTTAAATCACATATGTTAGATTGACAATTAAATTATTATTATCTCTACTAACAATACTTTTATTTATTTTTAGGGATTTCTACATTTTAACATGTTGGAATTACATCTTCCCTAAAGGAAATGTTAACACTTTAATTTTCCATAAATTATCTAAAAGAGGACTCATGTTATATTTGGAATTATAAAGAATTATCTTTTTTGTTGTTATTGAAATAGAGGTTACAAAGTATAGTAAATATCCTTGTTTTGTATATCTCTTTCTATTTGATTGTTATTTCAAACAATATACCTAAAATATTACTTAAATCCCAATCCAATTTGTAACAACTTCCAATTCATGTTTAATAACATATAACATTCAACTAACAAACCTAGAATTTTTATCAAATCTTATTAATGATATATCTCAAATTTTGAAGGACTACTTTCACCCTTACTTTCCATATTTCGTTATATAATATTTGATTCAAATTTGAAAATTCATGGAATATGTAGGCAAGGTACTCAAATTCATTGCATATGTATATTTAAGCCTACAACTCAAAAATTAGCATTCAGGCAATACATGAGACAGATTTGCAACGATATAAATCTGATATTATATAAAAGTATATAATTCCCCACTTACCTTTAAGCTTCCAAATCTCTAGATCTAAATCCATTCTTATTATTTGACTCTCATTTCTCCTACCAAAATATGTATTAAAGCATATACATATTTAATAAAATTATATATTTGATAAGAAATTTGAATTAAATGTGGTTGTAAAGTTTTAAATTTAGAATTTACCAGTGCTTCGTAGAATTGATTCACCCCTTATTCTTCTTCTCTTTTTTTATTCTCTACATATATATATATATAGAATACTATTTTATAGTTCCTGTATTTCCTGGAGTTTGTTGAGAAAAGAAAATGGGGGAGTTTTGCTCCTTGATTCAAAAAATATTTGAAGAAGAGTGAGGGGTTAGGCCCATATATATATATATATGCATACGAATCAATTCCATTTGTTAGATTTTAATTTAATAAATCCAGGCCATTGGGCATAGGTTCATTCTCGACACCATAAAAGCCACCGATCAACCGCTATACCTCAATCAGTTGACCGCTAACGGTGGACCAGTTGCTTGTATAGATGTTAAGCATTTATTTTATTCCTTTTATTTCCTGCCACTGATTTTTATTACATCCGATTAATGTTGATTAATTATCATTTATTTATTTATTCCCTTTTACATTTAATTAATTAATTTATTTTCTTTCTTAATTAGATTTAATTTGATTGAGTGTCCTTAATTAACATTTATATTTAATGATTGCTTAAATGCTAAGGTGATAATATTTATTTTTTTAAACATTAATATTCATTACCTTTACCTACATAAATTCTCATTTATTTCCTTTTCAATGTTGATTTAATCAGATTTACATAGCTATTTACTTAACGTTAATATTTGCATTTAATGTTAATTTTAATGCTAAGTTATTAACATTTATTTCTTAATTATTTTAGAATTAATTCCAATTTGAAAACTTCAACCGTTAATAACTTTTCTTTTGAACTCCGATTGTAAAACTTTATGTATGAAAGGTTATCAAAAAATTGCCACGAACAGAACGGTGCAAGTTTTGTAGCCAAATTCCAACGTTTGTAAAAATAATATTTTTGAGCATTACTAATTCTTTATAAATTCTTTATAGTTAATTTTCTTTTATTTTATGGTGTGTTACAAAGATTGTATGTTAATTCCAAATTAATTTATTTGAACTTGAATTGAAAATTGTTCCAAACTAGATTGGGATTTAATTTTATATTCTAATTCTTTGGAAGGAATAATGTTTCTATGTGAATTTCTATAAATTATCCAACTTTACAATCATATATGAAAAGTGCGTTGTTTGAAATAATAAGGAATATGCTCAAGAGAATGTGCAAAATAGTGATGTTTGTAGTATTTTGTACTGTCTATTTCAATAAAAATATATAAGATAATTTCTTGTAATTATGAACATAGCACAATTCCTCTTTCTAGATGATTTATAGGAAATTATAGTGATAACATTTCCTTTTTAGGGTAGACACAGTGCTAATGCATTAAAACGTAGAAATCCATAAATGTTGAACTAAAAATGTTATAAATAATAATAATAATAATTCCATTGTCGATTAAATATATATGATTAAATATAAGTTAGAAAATAAGTCATTAGTGTTAAATATGAATAAGATAATGAACGAAAGAGTTCGGGAAGTTATAGTAATCAAGTTAAATTGGGTATTAATTGTATAATTTGAAAAGAAGTAGTAACTTAATTGTATTAATTGAAATGACATTAAATGATACTTAATTGTATTAATTGAAAAGAAGTAGTAAATGATATTTAATGGCAATTATGAAATTGAAATAAGAAGTAAGTTCACAGTAAGTATATGAATACTAATAATTGAACTCGAGAGGCGTAATAATTTTCCAGTTAAAATTTTATGGCCTCAAGAATACGTTTATGATGGGTATGGATTATTGGGTCTAGCTTAATATTTAGATTAATTATAAATGACGTGGTAATTAGTATGGGTTGGGATGAGAGGTCAGTAATGTTACACAATGGAAGTCTGCCCTCCACAAGGGGTTACCAACAGTTGCGTATACATTGTACTGATATAGGACATTTCTAACTGTAGGGTCCGTGGGGATATACGTTCGTGTATAGGTTTAGGGAACATATATACCAAAGTGGGTTCACCTCAGATTTGAAGTCTTAAATGGCCAATTAGGGTCTACTTCAATTCCAACATGAGGTACTAAGTAACAAGGTGGGAATTTCTTTGATTTGCATTAGGCAATCTAAATTAGACTGTAGGTGAAACATCAATGCTATATCAGCATTATTTGTACCATATATTCGAGGAGTAAGGTTATATACATTAGTGTAACATCCCCAATCTTGAGGCCCCCAAAGCTAAGCGCTACAGATGCTGTGGTCATCCATAGTATTAACTTCCGGTGACAAAATACGGTAATGTCAATGGTATCCATAATATCAGAAGCACATGAATATGAAATAAAACCAACACAGAATTAAAATAACTTTTCTGATTACATTGCAAATCCATATTTCATATTAAGATACATAATCCCAAAACGTTTCCAATGTTTTAATCAAATATAATTATTACAATTTATGCCAAGAGCGACATATGAAGATGCCCCCTAGGATGATCAGAGTACTAAATAGACATATCAGTCATAAATACATCACGACAAAATAAAACTAATTACTCCTATATAGCTAACTTTGCCTCCTACACGTCTTTGGAAGCTTATTCGTCCAACCTACTAAACCTAAAAAACCTTAAATCCTAATATACTCAAATTAATTTTAAGCATCTAAGAGTTTAAGAGGAAAACATAAACTTCGAGTAAGACATAAAGCTTGGTGTGAATAATACTATTACATCTCGGTTTACTGATATTAAGTGAGACCACACCGCTTAGCGAAACGGGTTTCCCCCCATAAATATCCCTTTTAAAACATATCTTTTGCAAATCAGAATCCTACAATCAAACTGATTAAAGCAATAATAGTAATATCATATATGCACATAAATCAGGTAATCAATGGATTGTTTGTCCCAACAATGTAGTTTAGTTTGGCTAACTACTAACCATTGGCTGATTCAGGCCTACTAGACAAAATAAATAATCTAACTTCTGCTAAACATACTCCTAGATGGTCTGTCATTAACTTACTTCTCCTAGGGTCAACTGATCCTAATGGTTTTGCTGGCTCACTAATAACCTATCTTTCTCTATATATTCCTTTCTCTATGTAACATCATTTTAGTCTTACCTGTGACAAAGCCATACACACTGGAATTTTGGACTTATATTAGCTAAGGGCTATTGGCTAAACTATAGGGCGTGACTCTATACCAGTCCCATCTGGTATTCTAATATCCGATTCATTTACTTAGGGTTAAATACCCCATTAAATTATCCTTGAAAACATTTCTTTCAAACTGATTTAACCCTATAAATCATACTTAAACAAGGAAAATATAATTTTTGCTTTACTCCAATATCTTTGCCACGATATATGCTTTACAGAAAACAATGTTGATGAAAACCTAAATCAATAGGGTTATCTACCCCTTTAAAATAAGTTAAAGCCCTTCTTTAACTTAGAAAACCTTAGGTTTTAAATCCAAGATATCACCTTCGAAACCCTTGTTTGAAAACTTTAAACAGTCCCTTTCGAATCCATTGAAAGTACCCCTTTCAAAATAAGCTAATTAATTTACCTTGAAACACTAAGCCGAAGGCCCAAAACATACCTTTTGAAACATTTAAAAATAGACCTTTTGAAATCATTGAAAGTGTCCCTTCGAAAGCTTTATAAAACCTTGGATATCCTCTTTTCAAAATACTTTAAACTTGCCTTTCGAAAGCATTGGAAACCTTCAATTTAAAGACTCGTGTAAACCTTTCGAAAACATTTGTGTACCACCCCTCCGAAACCTACATTATATACCTTTTAAAAGTATTAAAATTCCTTAATTAAAACAAAACTTTCGAAAGTATTAGGTCCAAGTAAAATTTTGTGGAACATGGCTTCGAAACCATTTAAAACCATTTTGAAACCTTTGGGTTTAGCTTCTAATAGAAAAAAGGTCTTAAAAGAACTAAGGTGAAAGCATTGCTTTCGAAAGCATTAATTCTAAGTAAAAGAAAGTGGATGGTTTCAAAACCAACCCTTTCAAAAGCATGGAGATTCCAAGTTTAAAGACTAAAGTACCCTTTCGAAAGCATTGGTTCGACGTGTTGGATGCAGCAGCAGGGGTTTCGACCCCTTCAACAGCTTGTTTTAAAAAAAAAGGTGCCAACCCATTCGAAAGCCCTTTTCTTTTTATAAACAGAAGCAAGCATACTCCAACCCCTTTCAATAGCCTCATTTGTAATCAAAATAATTCCAAGTTTATAAGAGCTACTTCTACCCCTTCAAAAGCATGTTTCGACTCTATACCTTCCGCCTTTCTCTAATCCACTACATACCAAGGCATTTATACCATGTGTATTGGTTTCGACTTGGTAGGAGGCGGATGTATGGGTCGATGGGTGGCTATTGTAAGTTGGATGTCATTTGGATACCAATCCACAAAAACTTAGAAAATTATGAAATTTGAAACCCATCTCTAAAATAATGTTTCTAACCTTATATCTAGAACGCAAGCCAACTGGATGTCATTTAATAGGTTTTTCAAGTCAAATCTTATCATAAAATCTATATGTAACAATATAAATCATCAACAAGCATATATATCCATTTAAACAATTAAAACATGGCATTTTTCTTGTAAAATAAATTCGGATCTCATCTGGAAACGGAAAGCAATAAAAATGAGATGTAATCTATTATTTACCTTAGCTTGTTGTTAAGGAGTTTGAGATTTATCCTTGAGTTGATTTGATTAAGCTTCCTTCTTGAATTCTTGCTTATCTTCCCCTTGTTTTCTTCAAATGGTGGCCAGCAAGCTCTAGGTTTAATTTTTGTTGTGAATATTGTAAATGAAATTGGAATAAAGGTTTAG
This sequence comes from Allium fistulosum, assembly GCA_030737815.1. Classification (NCBI taxonomy): domain Eukaryota; kingdom Viridiplantae; phylum Streptophyta; class Magnoliopsida; order Asparagales; family Amaryllidaceae; genus Allium; species Allium fistulosum. Next base: position 927,595,449 of record CM060906.1, read on the forward strand.
GATATAAGAACTTAGTTTATTCCTATTTTTCCCTCATCTTATTCCTCTTACTTACTTCATTTTAATTCTCTTTAGCTTTATATTAATTAGGCACGACTACCCTATGATCATACAAATCTCAATCCCTTAACCATTTACATTATTTCATTTAATTTATCTAATTAAATGTACTAAATAATGTTAGTCAAAATTAGGGTCGTTATAGACTCCCCTCCTTAAAGAATTTCATCCTCGAAATTTCGATAAGTTACTCATAACAATAAATCATAAAGGTAAAACATACCATGAAATAAGTCTGGATAAGTATCTCTAATCCTGCTCTTCGTTTCCCAAGTATAGTCTCTCTCGTTGTCACTCCACTAGACTTTGACTAATCTGACTGTCTTGTTCCTTAGTCTCTTCTCATCCCTCGTGACTATACGAACTGGTTTTCTAACTATAGTCAAATTCGGTTCTACTACTAAGTCATGTAACATAGTCGGTGCTATAATAGTCTCTGGATCTCAAATACATTTCCTTAGATGAAAAATATGAAAAACATTGTGGACTCCGGCTAAACTACTTGGTAACTCCATTCTATATGCAAGTTTCCCAATCCTTTCTATAATGGGAAATGGTCCAACGAATCTCAGCGCCCATTTTTATGATTTCCCAAATCGGATTACACCTTTTATCGGTGATACCTTGATGAAAACATGATCTCCAACCGAGAACTCTAAGTCTTTCCATCTTCTATCAGCATAGCTTTTATGCCTAGATTGTTCATTCTAGCTCAAATGAACTCAATCTTTTCTATAGCTTCTCTAACCAAATCTAGACCAAGAACCAACATATTCCCGATCTAACCAACAAACGGGAGATTTGCATAGCCTTCCATACAAAGCTTCAAATGGTGTCATCCCTATACTAGCCTGATAACTGTTGTTATATGAAAACTCGACTAAGTGTAGGTGGTCTTACCATGATCCCCAAAAATCTAGTACACAAGCTCGTAACAAATCTTTTAAGACTTTATTAACTCTTTTCGTTTGCCCATCTATCTGCGGATGGTAAGCAGTACTCATTTTGAGCTTGGTATCAAAAGTCTCATCTAAACTCTTCCAGAACTTGCTAGTGAATAAGGAATCTCTATCACTTACTATACTACTATGAATTCCATGCAGTCCGACTATATTCTTCATGAATAATTTAGCCAAAGTAGGTGCCATCCTGGTTGACTTAATTAGAATAAAATGGGAACTCTTGGTCAATCTGTCCACTATAACCTGTATACTTTCATTTCCTCGATTCGACCTTTGCAACCCGTCTATAAAATCCATTGAGATAGAATCCCATTTCAAATTGGAACATCTAAAAGCTGAAGTAACCCACTTGGTTTCGGATGTTCAGCTTTTACCTGTTAATAGTTCAAACACTGTTTCACCCATAAGTTTACATCTCTCTTCATGCCTTCCCAGAAGAAACTTCTTTTCATATCCTGATACATCTTAGTTCCTCCTGGATGAATAGTGAACTTTGAACGATGGCATTCTCCAAGGACTTCCTTCCTAATGTTTCCTACATTCGGCACACATAGTCTTCCTTTCTTCCTTAATCATCTATTTTGGTTAAGACTGAAATCTTTCAAGTCATCGTCTCTGTTCCATCCCTTAACTTTTTGATTTGTTAAACTAATAGTGGATCCTTCTTCTGCTTAGAAGCAATCTTTTTTATCATCACTGGTCGAACTTCTAAACATGAGAACATAGTAGTTTCCTTATTTGGCCCAGCCTCAGATCTCCACTGTATTCTGCAAGTAGTCAATGATTCTAACTCTTTCCATTCAGCTATCATCGCCAATACTACATTCTGATGTTTTCTGCTAAGTGCATTTGCAACCTTGTTGCCTTTTCCTGGTGTGTACTCAATAGCAAAGTCATAATCGGCTAAAAACTCTAACCACCTCCGTTGTCTCATATTCAACTCCTTCTGAGAGAATAAATACCTCAGTGACTTATGATCCATATACAACTCGAATCTCTCTCCCAAAAGGTAATGTCTCCACACCTTCACTGCAAAAATTACTGCAGCTAATTCCAAATCGTGAGTTGGATATCTAACCTCATGCGGTCTAAGCTGTCGGGAAGCATAGGCAATTACTTTACCCCTTTGCATTAACACAGCTCCTAATCATGTTCCACGTGCATCCGTATATACCACTAAATCCTGATTCCCTTTTGGAACAACTAACACAAGTGCATTAGTCAATAAGTGTTTCAGTCTCTGGAATGCTTCCTCACACTTATTGGTCCAAACGAACTACACATCTTTCCACGTTAGCTTGGTCATTGGTGCCGCTATTTGTGAAAAATCCTTTATGAATCTCCGATAATAACTAGCTAATCCAAGAAAGTTCTTTATCTCAGTCACTGTCTCGGGTCTCTTCCAACTATTCACTGCCTCGATCTTAGCTGGATCTACTAACAACCCTTTTTCTGAGACTACATGACCATGAAACTGGTAACGACCCGAAATTTTGGATATTTGAAATTGGAATATTTAATTGATTTTAAATATTTAGAAGTTAATTTTTAACTTGAATTTCAAATATCACCGTTTATTGGATAATTAAATTTTGAATTTAATAATTGGAAATTGGGTAAATTGCTGAATCAGGAATTTTAAGCTTGTTAAAAATAATTTGGAGGCTCATAAAATTTATATAGATAATACTAAGGATAATAGTAGTTTTAAAATTGAATTTAAAGGCGATTTGTTCAGTTTTAAAAATATATCGTTTAAATTGACATTTAAAATAGTCTTCCGAGGAACAGTCTCGGAATTCGACGAAACCAGTTCCATTCGATCCGTAATAGTGTATTATTATCGGATTTCAAATTTTGTAGTGTTTGGAGTTGTCGTGTGATCGTACGGTAGGTAAACGCGCTAAAATTTATATCGAAAATTCAATATAACTATTGGGTCCAAAAAGCTATCTTCTCCATACGATCGAATTAGGACTCGAAATCTTTTCCATTGCGTTCGGAATAGGGGTATAAGATTATAAACATCTAGCGGCACGCCTCGATAGGAGGTCAAGATTTTGAGTTGCGTAATTTGAGACGATTTAAATTTAAAATTTAAATATAATATACATTTTTTTACTGGTCAAAATTTCCTTCAGCTGAAATTCTTTCCCATCAAAACTTTTTCAAAATCACTGTAGCTATCCCTTCTTCAACACACCAACATCCCGTCCCTTTTTTTTAAAAGCGGAGCGACATCTCCTTTTCATTCATTAAATCGAAAGCCAGAGAAAATGAAAATGAAATGGCAGATAGAATTGAATGCGTTTCCTCTTCAAATTCAGAAAAATATAAAGTTAGTTCGTTCGTCAAAAAAAAATGGCAGCAAATCAAAAAAAAATTCCAAACTAAATCTCGTTCCAGGAATCGAACACCTCACTTTTCTTTTGTAATCACGTCCCTCTCTTCAAGAACGATCGAATCGATCAATTCAAAATCGCGATGGAGGCAGTGGCAAGAGGGTGTAGCAGGGAGGCAGCTGCGAGCGTGCATGCACGATTGAGGGTCTGCGACGGCGAACTGAGGGGATCGCTTACAAGCATGGTGCCGTGAACGATCTGGTGGTATTTCGTGCGAAGCTTGGGAAGGGGATTCAATCCATTCATGGCCGGCACGGTTTCGTTGAGGTCAAGGAGATGCTCGTACTCGAGCACGAGAAGATGGAGGTAGTGAGGTATAATTTTATATTTAATTTAAGTATATATATATAAATAAATAAGAAAAAAAAATAAAATTTTATGATAGTGAAGTATATACGCAGATTTTTCAATTTAAATATATATATATATACAGTAAACAGAAAATAATAATAATTACAGAGGGTATAAAGTAATTATGTTTTAAGTTACTGTAAATATATATACATAGATTCACATACATATTTTTGTACAGGAAAAACAAAGAAGTTTATGGAAAAAATATAGGAATTTTATTAGATGGAATGTGTATATAAACAGGAAATATATATAAGATTTGGGTAAATATAGGAATTTTAAAAATGTTACATAAATTTTATATAAATTTTATAAAAAGTAGATTTTTAAAGTGTATATAGGTTGTTTCAAAAAAATGAATATACATATATACCTATTTTTATTTACTAGTTTAATTTTTAAAATAATGGAGATTAATTTGTTTAATAAACTTATTTAATTATTTTAGTTACTAAAAGATTTTTAAAAGGAAAATTATTGGTTTAAAATAAATTATTAGTTAATTAAAGTATAAAATGGCAATTGATTGTTCGATTATCTCAAATATTAATAAACTGTATAAATGTTTATACAAGGTCAAAAATTGGGAAAACCGAGTCCAGTTTGAAGTGGATTGCTAACGAAAAGCAATGGTGAGATTTTCTCACTCACTTGGATTACCCATTTAAATTTAAAATGTTAAATTTAAATTATTGGATGCCTGACTTGATTGATACTTTATAATGATCTGTTGGATGATATTATATATAGTATATATGTATTGGAGTGATTGATATTCCCGCATTATATAGCGGATGAGACCCTATGCGCCTCGCATAATAGCGGATGACCCTATATACCGCGATATCCCCCTCGAAGTGGGATTGGTATTTTTATTTGTTGGCTAACATCCGTGGATGCAGGGAAACAGGTTGGAGGGATCCAACTGGATTCCTCAAAATTGTTGAATTTATTTTCATGTTCAGTTATATGAAATGTTGAATAATTCTGTGATATTATGTTGGAAAATTTATTTATTTGATGTTAACCTATTGCTGGATATATTGTAGCATTTTAAAAATATAAATATTGAAAAGGAAAATTTAAGGTAAGAAATTTATAGTAAAGATGGATAAATTTAAAAAGAAAAGAATTGGGGAAAATAAATAGTTTGATTTTTAAATCCTATATAATAAATTCCGGGATATGGGAAAAATAAGGATTTTGAATAAATGTGGAAAAAGGGATTATTAAAATAAGGACTTAAGCAATATTTTTTTGTAAGTACGAAAAAATATATTTTTAAAATGCAAGATTTAAATGGGTTGGAAAAAAATAAAAGGATAATATTAAAAAAATAAAGCATGAAATTGATAATTCAGATTTAAATAAGATTTTAAATCGTAATAAAGGAGTAAAACTAGAATTAATGGATTTTGGGATAAATTTGGGAAGATCGAGAAATAAAATTTTAAAAGGAAATTTAATTCAGAGAATCGATTGAAAATCGATTAAGTGTTTTGAAATAGCAATTTAAATTGAGAATGAGAATATGGAATTTATAAACAGGGTTTATAAATAAGGTCAAACAAATATCAGTGGATATTTGAGATTTTAAATTCACGGTGGGAATTTAAAAGGAAAGGGTAATTTGTTTTAAAAATAAAAAGGTGGTTTCATTTTTAAAAGTGTGGAAAAAAATTTACGGGATTGGGACGTAAATTAAATTTGAATAAATCGAGAAGGATTTATAAATGATTAGACGAGCTATGTTGAAATGGAAAGTGTATTTCCTGAAGAGGCTAGTATATTTTCGAAGAAGATTTTTAAGTATAAGTTAAAAAATTTAAAGTTGTTTTAAAGGAATGTTTCTAGGGAAAATTTATTATTTAAATTATTTTAAAATTTTAAAGGTAAATATTTACTAAGTTAGTTATAGTAGTAATTATTTTAAAGGTTTAACTAGTATTAAGATTTAAAAGATAGTTACTAAATATTTATACTTATATAAATAACTTTTATTTAAAAAGTAGTTTTGGCTTAAATTTTTACTTTGAAATTATTATAGAATTTCATAACTATTGTTGTGAATAAAGTGACTTAAGTAGTTTTATTTAAAATGTTTTAAAGTATATATATTTTTGGATAAAGTGATTTAAATTATTTAAAAATCTAAAGTATTAAGACTTGGTGATTTGTAGGGGAAATAAAACAATTGGTGAATGATTGTTTGAATTGGTAGCTAAATAACTGACTATCAATATTGGCCAATACGCTGATCGTTTCAAAGAGACCGAGATCGGGTTTAATTACCAGAAAACACTACGATCTGGTTTGAACGTTTGCAAATAAAGACCGTGAAGATGATGAAGATGGTGTTTTGGTTTGTCCAGACCCATGGCAACTTGTATGGACGAATGCAATCAGACCATCGTCAGGAGGACGATGAGCATTCTAAGTGAAATGTGTTCTAAAAAGGTAACGGATAGCCTCAAGCCTCATCAACCAGGAATGGCTAAAACAGGGGAGGTGCAGCAAGGCTAAGTGGCTAGCAACCAATTAGGGTAAGTTAATCCCTGTCTAGATGTCCCTTTTTGATTTCGGCTTAGTGGTGGTTGCTGATCCCAACCGCGGGGTGATCTTATTCGGACTATCCAGTAAGGGGTAGCTCCGGTCTTGTGTTGCAGGGGATCGGGCATGATCCTCTGTACTCTGATCTAGGCCAGGTACTGTGACGGGCAATACCACAGTAGCCCTGCCATTGTATGGAATCCAATCTCCAATAAGCGCCTGTACGGTTTTAATTGTGCCCAACTATTGCTGGAACGTGAGATGCAAGCATTTCAGCTAGATTCTATTTTACTTTCTATAGGCACTATTATAATATCAAACGGTTTTAATAAAAATGTTTTGGTTATCATAAGGTAAAAACCCGGCATGTTTATTTGTGGCGTGGTCTTACGAGATACCTTTGATTTCAAAGGATTTTGGAAAACTATGATAATTCAAATTGAGTGTTTTTTCTCACGCTGGTTTTCCAGACTGACTCGGGTGTTATTTTATTATAATGCTCGGATCAGACCGAGTATTACAGATACAGGATAGGATGTTGTGGAGCTCAGGAGACGAGCTGGATGGCGAGATGTATCACACATACTTGATGTATATTTCGCTGTGCAGTGTAAGCCGTATAGTGAGCTTTTGTGAGGACAAGTATTATAACTGTCCAGTTGTGTGCTATGGATTGTGTTGTACTCTGATGATTGGAAGTATTATACCGTTACAGATTCTTTTGTATAAAAATTTGTTGTTATATATTATATGTTGTTCCGCTACGTTTGTGAGATTCTGATGTTGTTTCTATTTCTTCCTCTACCTCTTTCTTCTTTAACCCTAATGGTTTGTATTTCCGACCACTTTGAGTTGAACTAATGGAGAATATTGTCGGCTCAAAGGGGTACGAATTTGCGGGCTATTACAGTTGGTATCAGAGCCAGGTTAAGCGAGAACCTTGGCTTTGGTGGGGATTACTCATTAAAAATAGAGTTAGTAGTACTCTAAGAATGAGTTTGAGTGTACTAATAGATATGAGTGCGTATTTGTTAGTCAATATAAAATTGTTTTATATTGTGTTGATTGGTTTATTAAGTGGCTTATGGATTCTGGTCAATACGAGTAATTAACGCTATTGACAGGGATCTCTAAACACTTGAATAGAACAATTCGACATAGTATTGTTTTAAAATAGGGTAAATGAAATAATTTTGTCCAAAATTATTTTTGTATGTAAAAGAAATAATTTTTGTAAATTATCATAAGTATATATGGTTGCTTGGTTGTTAGGAAGTGATAATATTAAGTTATTATCATTATTGTTGTAACGATTAAATAAGAAATTGAAATTTATAACAAAAGTTAAGGAAATAAATTCATGGAATTTGTAATGTGAATTTATAAATGTGATTTATAATTTGAAATAAAATTCCAAAGTAATATATGAATATGGATTGAAAGGATTTGGAATTCGAAATTAATTTCCTTTGAGTTGAAAATGACCTTCAAAGGTTTTAGGGGAAATAATAGTGATATTATATGGGAAATATTTTTGGATTGGGAAAGAAATCTGGTGAGATTTGGAATTTAAAAATATTTGAAATGTTTGAAAAGATTAAAAGCATTGAACTCACTTTAGTCGCTGGAAAATAATTTTGGTAATGACTGCAACATCATCAATGTTCATTTTCGAGTTTCCAAGAGAGGAATTGCTGCCCGAATATTTTAAATTGGAGTTGTTTGCAAAACTGGGTTTGGTTTTAAAAATTCAAAAGATAATTTGATATGCTAATGAATTATGTATATAATTGATTTCAAAATGATTTTGAAATGTTGAGTAATTGTTTAAAAGACTCTAGAATCTTAAAATGTTTATGGAAATATAAATGAGTTTGATAACTTATAAATCTGAAAATTTTGTTAGAATAAAAATTTTACCTGAAGGAGATTTAAATTAAAACAAGTGACGAAATAAGTTAGAAAAAGTAAGCCAGTTAAATAAAGTAAATTAAAAGAAGTTAGTAAATGGAATGAAAATAAGTTGGCAAGCTTATAGAAGTTAAAAATTTGAATTGAATTGGAATATAACTAAATTAACTTAAATAAAAGTGAATTTGAGGAAAATTCTAAGTAGACTAAATGAAATGGTCATTGAAATAAAATTTACTAAGTTTGAAATAAATTTGTGAATAAACTAATGAATTTACATTGTAAGTAAATAGAATTGAAACCGAATATTGAAATCTAATTTAAATTGTGTATGTAAAGTAAAGTGAAATTGAAGAATTTGTTCGAAGGAACTAAAAGAAGTAAAAGTTTGGAAATAAACTTTTTATCGATATTGGGATCAAATGTGGAAATGAAGTGATTAATTAAAATTAGTAGGTTGAACAGATTTGAAATTGAATTTGATTGGAAACAAATTAGTAAGTAGAAGTAATTAAAGAAGTAATTAACTAAATATGGTTTGAGATGAGATAAATAGAATTCAATATTTAAAAAGGATAGGTAAATTAGATTCATATGGAATGGAAGATCCAATTTGAATGAAAATGGATATAAATTTCAGTGGCGAAGTGGAAAATAAATATATGAAGGTACAAAATATTTATATTGAACTTAAGAAATGGATGGGGGAATTCTTAAGTAAAATTTTGTATTGGAAAAATATATTGAGTAAGTATTTGAATGGAGGTTTAATAAAGGTGTGTGAAATGATAAGTGTGGATAAGTGGATAGAAATCAAAATAAATGTGAATAAAAAGAGAATTGATATAGCTAATAATCAATGGAGATAAATACGTAAGATGTACGTATATTATTTTATTCGCATAGCTATTTGAACCAGATTCGAGCACAGAATTTCGAGATAGTTATCTCGATCCGTGTTAGGATTTTTCACTTGATTTTTGACGGCAAACCCTGTATATGGAATTTTGATTTATTCTGGATATTCTCTATCATAGTATATGGCTATGCAAGGAGAATGACGGTTTCTGATCAGGAGACCAGGACTGATTCCGCACTAGAGAGTCGTGTGAACGATACTAGTTCTGAAGTGAAATTGTGTGATCGAGTGAGCGATCAGATTTGGTATTGCGTACGGATGATATGTGTACAACGTACGGGCTTGAATGAAATAGATATTGAAAATTTTGGAAAGAAATGAATAAAAAGATTTTGAATCCCATGATTAGATATTATTGCTGAATAGGATACAAGTATTTAAAGCAAAAGGAAAATTGGTGTTTTGATTTCAGAAGATAAATTTTGAATTGCCCGACAAAAAGGTATGTATTTGAATTATCATATGAGATTTGATGATTTTTTGATCTAGCCACTTGGCCTTTTGTTTTCTTTTGAAATTTGGGGCCTGTAGAGGCAATTGTGTAGTTGTTCCGATCTAGCCGCGCAAAGGAGACGCTGGCGAAATTTAGAGAGTTAGAAAAATTTTCAGAAAATTTTGATAAGTTAAAATTTGGTTCTAAATTATAAATTGAATAGTTGAGTAAATAATATTAATTGGAACAGATGGATGAGTTTGAAAAATTAGTAAGAGTGATAGTGTGTCTTTAATAAATGATTGTTTTGGGAAGTTGTTAAAACTATTGGGTTTTGGAAATAGTAAACGGGTATTGGACCGTTCGTCTTACCCGGTAATTTCGGGGATGAAATTCTTTTAAAGGGAAAAGAATGTAACGATCTGGAATTTTGGATATTTGAAATTGGAATATTTAATTGATTTTAAATATATAAAAGTTAATTTTTAACTTGAATTTCAAATACCACCATTTATTGGATAATTAAATTTTGAATTTAATAATTGGAAATTGGGTAAATTGCTGAATCAGGAATTTTAAGCTTGTTAACAATAATTTGGAGACTCATAAAATTTATATTGATAATACTGAAGATAATAGAAGTTTTAAAATTTAATTTAAAGGCGGTTTTTTCAGTTTTAAAAATATATCGTTTAAATTGACATTAAAATAGCCTTCCGAGGAATAGTCTCGAAATTCGACGAAACCAGTTCCATTCGATCCGTAATAGTGTATTATTATCGGATTTCAAATTTTGTACTGTTTGGAGTTGTCGTGTGATCGTACGGTAGGTAAACGCGCTAAAATTTATATCGAAAATTCAATATAACTATTGGGTCCAAAAAGCAATCTATCGAATTAGGAATCGAAACCTTTTCCATTGCGTTCGGAATAGGGGTATAACATTATAAATGCCTACCGGCACGCCTCGATAGGAGGTCAAGATTTTGAGTTGCGTAATTCGAGACGATTTAAATTTAAAATTTAAATATAATATACATTGTTTGACTGGTCAAAATTTCCTTTAGCTGAAATTCTTTCCCATCAGAACTTTTTCGAAATCACTGTAGCTATCCCTTCTTCAACACGCCAACATCCCGTCCCTTTTTTATAAAAGCAGAGCGACATCTCCTTTTCATTCATTAAATCGAAAGCCAGAGAAAATAAAATGGCAGATAGAATTGAATGTGTTTCCCTTCAAATTCAAAAAATATAAAGTCAGTTCGTTCGTCAAAAAAAAATGGCAGCAAATTAAAAAAAAATTCCAAACGAAATCTCGTTCCAGGAATCAAACACCTCACTTTTCTTTTGTAATCGCGTCCCTCTCTTCAAGAACGATCGAATCGATCAATTCAAAATTGCGATGGAGGCAGTAGCGAGAGGGCTTAGCAGGGAGGCGACTACGAGCGTGCATGCACGATTGAGGGTCTGCGACGGTGAACTGAGGGGATCACTTAGAAGCCTGGTGCCGCGAACAATCTAGTGGTATTTCGTGAAAAGCCTGGGAAGGGGATTCAATCCATTCGAGGGCGGCACGGTTTCGTTGAGGTCAAGGAGAGGCTCGTACTCGAGCACGAGAAGATGGAGGCAGTGAGGTATAATTTTATATTTAATTTAAGTATATATATATATATATATAAATAAGAAAAAAAAATTTATGATAGTAAGTATATACGCAGATTTTTAAATATAAATATATATATATATACAGTAAACAGAAAATAATAATAATTACAGAGGGTATAAAGTAATTATGTTTTAAGTTACTGTAAATATATATACATAGATTCACATACTTTTTTTTGTACAGGAAAAACAGAGAAGTTTATGGAAAAAAATAGGAATTTTATTAGATAGAATGTGTATATAAACAGGAAATATATATAAGATTTGGGTAAATATAGGAATTTTAAGAATGTTATATAGAGTTTATAAAAAGTAGATTTTTAAAGTGTATATAGGTTATTTCAAAAAAAATAAAAATATATAAATGAATATAAATATATACCTATTTTTATTTACTAGTTTAATTTTTAAAATAATGGAGATTAATTTGTTTAATAAACTTATTTAATTATTTTAGTTAGTAAAAGATTTTTAAAGGGAAAATTATTGGTTTAAAATAAATTATTAGTTAATTAAAGTATAAAATGGCAATTGATTGTTCGATTATCTTAAATATTAATAAACCGTATAAATGTTTGTACAAGGTCAAAAATTGGGAAAACCGAGTCGAGTTTGAAGTGGATTGCTAACGAAAAGCAAAGGTGAGATTTTCTCACTCATTTGGATTACCCATTTAAATTTAAAATGTTAAATTTAAATTATTGGATGCCTGACTTGATTGATACTTTATAATGATCTGTTGGATGATATTATATATAGTATATATGTAATGGAGTGATTGATATTTCCGCATTATATAGCGGATGAGACCCTATGCGCCCCGCATAATAGCGGATGACCCTATATACCGCGATATCCCCTCGAAGTGGGATTGGTATTTTTATTTGTTGGCTAACATCTGTGGATGCAGGGAAACAGGTTGGAGGGATCCAACTGGATTCCTCAAAATTGTGGAATTAATTTTCATATTCAGTTATATGAAATGTTGAATAATTCTGTGATATTATGTTGGAAAATTTATTTATTTGATGTTAACCTATTGCTGGATATATTGTGGCATTTTAAAAATATAAACATTGAAAAGGAAAATTTAAGGTAAGAAATTTATAGTAAAGATGGATAAATTTAAAAAGAAAAGAATTGGGGAATATAAATAGTTTGATTTTTAAATCCTATATAATAAATTCTGGGATATGGGAAAAATAAGGATTTTGAATAAATGTGGAAAAAGGGATTATTAAAATAAGGACTTAAGCACAGTCAGGTCTCCCTGCTCTAACTCCATGAAATTGTTGTGAATAAAGTGACTTAAGTAGTTTTATTTGAAATGTTTTAAAGTATATATATTTTTTGATAGCTCCTCAAACCTGGTTACATACTCAAGCACAGTCATGTCTCCCTGCTCTAACTCCATGAAATTCCTGAGCAGAGTTGACTTAGCAATTTCGGATATAAATCTTTCCTCAAACTTCCTTCTAAACTCCACCCATGTCATGGTCTCCTCATTAACTCCTACCGTAACACTATTCCACCAGTATAGTGCTGATCCCTATATACCTAGAAGCAAGCCTCATTTTCTACTCATTATTGAGCCACAAATCAACAAAGATCCATTTGCAATGGAGTAATCAGTTCTCCACTTCAATTGCGTCTTCAGTCCGGATAAACGGTTTCCTTCCTGCCTGGCAAAAGCTCTACTCAACACAGCATAATTATTGACCATTGGAGCTCCCTAATTTCCTCCTTCAACATTTCCTCCAACTAAACCGGCACCAACTCCAGCCTGCATTATATTAACAAAGAACTGATACATAGCTCCTATATCAACTTGCGGCATTCCCGCACCCACATTAGCAGCTTTTGCTTGACCTAGATTCCTTCTAGTATTTGGTCTGGCATTCCCATTGGTTGTGGTTCTTCCCTCACCAATGTTAACTCTTCCACTTCTAGCATCCATATCTTACGTTCGTAAAATCTGCATTCGAGTCTTTGTAAGATACAGAAGAATAGCCTAAGGGAGATGGGAGAATAGAGACAAAGCGTATATTTATATATAGCAAATACAAGTACGTTACTATAGCGTTATCCTGTGCCCCAATCTTTTCTCTAATTCCTTAGAATTATGTTTTCAAAACCATTTTAAATTTCTTTTAAGTTTTCCATAAACCTATGCTCTGATACCAAGTTGTAACATCCCCTATCTTCAGGCCCGAAGCTAAGCTCTACAGATGCTGCAGTCATCCATAGCATTAACTTCCGGTGACAAAATACGGTAATGTTAATGGTATCCATAATATCAAAAGCACATGAATATGATATAAAATCAACACGGAATTAAAACATCTTTTCTGATTACATTTCAAATCCATATTTATATTCAGATACATAATCCTAAAAGGTTTCCCAGGTTTTGATCAAATACAATTATTATAGTTTAGGCCAAAAGCGACATATGAAGATGCCCTCTTGGATTACCAGAGTACTAAATAGACATATCAGTCTTAAATACGTCACATCGAAAATAAAACTAATTACCCCTATATAGCTAACTTTGCCTCCTACACGTCTTCAGAAGCTTATTCATCGAATCTACTAAACCTGAAAAACCTTAACTCTCAATCTAGTCAAATTAATTTTGAGCACCTGAGAGTGTAAGGGGAAAACATAAACTTCGAGTCAGACATAAAAACTGGTGTGAGTAATACTATTACATCTCGGTTTACTGATATTAAGTGAGACCACGCCGCTTAGCGGAATGGGTTTCCCCCACTAATATCCCTTTTAAAACATATCTTTTGCAAATCTGAATCCTGCAATCAAACTAATTAAAGCAATAATAGCAATATCATATATGCAAATAAATTAGGTAAACAATGGACTATCTATCCCAACAATGTAGTTTTGTTTGGCTAACTACTGACCATTGACTGACTTGGGCCTACTAGACAAAATAAATAATCTTACTTCTGTTAGACACAATCCTGGATGGTCTGCCCTTAACTTACTTCTCCCAGGGTCAACTAATCCTAATGGGTTTGCGGGCTCACCAATAACCTATCCTTCTCTATATATTCCTTTCTGTATGTAACATCATTTTAGTCTTACCTGTGATAAAGCCCTACACACTGGAATTTCAGACTTATATTAGCTAGGGGCTATTAGCTAAAATATAAGGCCAACCCTATAATAGTCCCATCTAGTATTCTAATAACTGAGTCATTTACTTAGGGTTAACTACCCTATCAAATTTTCCTTGAAAACATTTATTTAAAATTGATTTAACCCTTTAAATCGTACTAAAACAAGGAAATTTTACTTTTTTCTTTACTCAAATATCTTTGTCGTGACATATGCTTTACACAAAACAATGTTAACGAAAACCTAAATCAATAGGGTTATCTATCCCTTTAAAACAAGTTAAAGCCCTTCTTTAACTTAGAAAACATTAGGTTTTAAATCGAAGATATCACCTTCGAAATCCTTATTTAAAAACTTTAAACAGTCCCTTTCGAATCCATTGAAAGTACCCTTTTCAAAATAAGCTAACTACTTTACCTTGAAACACTAGGGTGAAAGGCTAAAACATACCTTTCGAAACAATTAAAAATAGACCTTCCGAAATCATTGAAAGTGTCCCTTCGAAAGCTTTATAAAACCTCATGCACCTCTTTTCAAAATACTTTAAACTTGCCTTTCGAAAGCATTGGAAACCTTCCATTTAAAGACTTAAGTAAACCTTTCGAAAACATTGAGGTACCTCCCCTTCGAAACCTACATTATATACCTTCGAAAGTATTAAAATTCCTTGCTAAAACAAACCTTACAAAAGTATTGGGTCCAAGTAAAAGTTTGTGGAACATAGCTTCGAAACCATTTAAAACCATTCCTTTCCAAACCTTTGGGTTTAGCTTCTAATAGATCAAAGTGTCTTAAAAGAACTGGGGAAAAAGCATTGCTTTTGAAAGCATTATTGCTAAGTAAAAGAAAGTGGATGGTTTCGAAACCAACCCTTTCGAAAGCATGGAGAAGCGGCTTCCAAGTTTAAAGGAAAAAGCACCCTTTCGAAAGCATTGGTTCGAAGGGTTGAATACGGTAGCAGGGGTTTCGACCCTTTCAAAAGCTTGTTTTAAAATCAAAAGTCGGTAACCATTCGAAAGCCATTTTCTTTCTATAAACAGAAGCAAGTTGGTTAAGTCGAAAGCAAACTCCAACCCCTTTCGAAAGCCTCATTTGTAATCAAAATAGCTCCAAGTTTATAAGAGCTACTTCTACCCCTTCGAAAGCATGTTTTGACTCTATACCTTCTTCCTTTCACCAATCCACTATGTACCAAGGCATTTATACCATGTTTATTGGTTTCGACTTGGTAGGAGGTGGATGTATGGGTCGAAAGGTGGTTGTTGTAAGTGGCGAAGCAGTAATCCTTTATAAAACTAATTTTTAACTTTTTAAAGTAACGTCTTTCCAACTAACTTGCCTTATTTGTCAACATATAATTGGTTTCCAATTCTTTTACAAAACCTTTTTCTAAAAGTGCTGCCGAATTCAGTAATTAACAATTTTAAAACAATTAACAAATTGCCCCTTCTCCTTTTCTAAACATATAAAACATTTAAGTCCCATACCTTAAATAATTTTATATCTTTACTAAAATACTGAGGAAAATTCTTCAAAATTCCCATAAATCACTTTTAATATGTTTTCTAACATATTTAAATTTCTGACCCAAAGCTAACATGTAATAGCCGAAAATAATTTAAGCCCAATTTAACCATTTTCTTTACTAGAAAATTCATTATAAATCCACAAAAACTTAGAAAATTATGAAATTTGAAACCCATCTCTAAAATAATGTTCCTAACCTTATATCAAGAACGCAAGCCATTCGGATGTCATTTAATAGGTTTTTCAAGTCAAATCTTATCATAAAATCTATATGTAACAATATAAATCATCAACAAGCATATATATCCATTTAAACAATTAAAACATGGCATTTTTCTTGCAAAATAAATTCGGATCTTATCTGGAAACTGAAAGCAATAAAAATGAGATGTAATCTATTATTTACCTTAGCTTGTTGTTAAGTAGTTTGAGATTTACCCTTGAGTTGATTTAATTAAGCTTCCTTCTTGAATTCTTGCTTATCTTCCCATTGTTTTCTTCTAATGGTGGCCGACAAGCTCTAGGTTTAATTTTTGTTATGAATATTGTAAATGAAATTGGAATAAGGATTTAGTATATAAGACCTTAGTTTATTCCTATTTTGCCCTCATCTTATTCCTCTTACTTACTTCATTTTAATTCTCTTTATCTTTAGATTAATTAGGCACGGCTACCCTATGATCATACCAATCTCAATCCCTTAACCATTTTCATTATTTTATTTTATTTATCTAATTAAATGTCCTAAATAATGTTAGTCAAAATTAGGGTCGTTACAGACTCCCTTCCTTAAATAATTTCATCCTCGAAATTTCAATATGTTACATATAACAATTAATCATAAAGGTAAAACATACCACGAAATAAGTCCGGATAAGTATCTCTAATCATGATCTATGTTTCCCAAGTACAGTCCTTCTCGTCGTCACTCCATTGTACTTTGACTAATCTGACTGTCTTGTTCCTTAGTCTCTTCTCAACCTCGCGACTATACGAACAGGTTTTCTAACTATAGTCAAATTCAGTTTTACTACTAAGTCATCGAACACAATAAGTGCTATAGTAGTCTCTGGATCTCGAATACATTTCCTTAGATGAAAAATATGAAAAATTTTAAGGACTCCGACCGAACTACTTGGTAACTCCATTCTATACGTGAGTTTACCAATCTTTTCTATAATTGTAAATGGTCCAACGAATCTCAGTGCCAATTTTCCTGGTTTCCCAAATCTAATTACACCTCTCATCGGTGATATCTTGACGAAAACATGATCTCCAACTGAGAACTCTAAGTCTTTCTGTCTTCTATAAGCATAGCTTTTTTTCCTAGATTGAGTATCCTTCATTCTTGCTCAAACGAACTCAATCTTTTCTACAGCTTCTCTAACCAAATCTGGACCAAGGACTAACCTATTCCCGGTCTCTAACCAACAAACGGGAGATTTGCATGGTCTTCCATACAAAGATTCAAGCGGTGTCATCCCTATACTAGCCTGATAAATGTTTTTATATGAAAAATCGACTAAGTGTAGGTGGTCTTACCATGATCCCCCAAAATCTAGTACATAAGCTCGTAACGAATCTTTTAAGACTTTGTTCACTCTTTCCATTTGCCCATCTGTTTGCGGATGGTAAGCGTTACTTATTTTGAGCTTGGTATCCAAAGTCTCATGTAAACTCTTCCAGAACTCGCTAGTGAATAAAGAATCTCTATCACTTACTATACTACAAGGAATTCCATGCAGTCTGACTATATTCTTCATGAATAATTTAGCAAAAGTAGGTGTCGTCCTGGTTGACTTAACTGGAATAAAATGGGCACTCTTGGTCAATCTGTCCACTATAACCCATATACTTTCATTTCCTCGATTCGACTTTGGCAACCCGTCTATAAAATCCCTTATGATAGAATCCCATTTCCAAATTTGAATTGATTTGATTAAGCTTCCTTCTTGAATTCTTGCTTATCCTCCGTTGTTTTCTTCTAATGGTGGCCGACCAAGCTCTAGGTTTAATTTTTGTTTATGAATATTGTAAATGAAATTAGAATAAGGGTTTAGGATATAAGAACTTAGTTTATTCCTATTTTGCCCTTATCTTATTCCTCTTACTTACTTCATTTTAATTCTCTTTAGCTTTAGGTTAATTAGGCATGACTACCCTATGATCATACAAATCTCAATCCCTTAACCATTTACGTTATTTCATTTAATTTATCTAATTAAATGTCCCAAAAAATGTTAGTTAAAGTTAGGATCGTTAAAATTAGGTCGAGGGCACTATCGGTCCTGTAGCGGTAATTGGAAAGACTTGCGTTACACCTACAGATGTACTACAATTCATACTGGTGTAGGTCCCGTATGTGATATGCAATTGCATCAAATTTTGTATATTGTTGTCATTGGAGGTAGGCTAGTTAACCCTTAGATAAGTCTTTGAGACGAGTTAGTAATATGGTTAATTATTTTTAATGCGATTATTAGGCACTAACGGGAGGTTTCCCTGTATATGCAAGCAATTCGGCCTAGAATCATTGCTAATGCCCGGTGTGGTGCATAATTGTGGATACTTGCAGGGAATGTATCCTTGTCCATTTGGGACAGCGATGCTTATATATATACATACATAAATATATATATATATATATATATATATATATCATACCTTGGTGTAGGTTGTACATATCATACGGGTAAATGAAGTCAAAATGACTAAGCTATAATAATTGACATGGCATGTAATGGAAACCAGCACAAACTTGTGTTATGGATAAAGTATGTAATTTACCATTCACTAGAACATTGTCCTGACCCCCTTCTTATAACCCACATGATAGATTTTGTTGGGTGAATTTTCTTCACCGGACCACTCCTTTCCTACCACCGAACCGGGCTCCACCGAACCACTCCTCTCCCACTACCGGACGAAGCTCTACCAAGTCAACATACCAAACTCCACCTCCCTACCTCTACCGAACCATACCCCACCGATCCAGGAGAAGGAGACCACCGGTCCAACTCCGTCTCCATACCTCTACCGAACCAAACCTCACCTCCCACCACTACCGGTCCAGGCCACCTCCTACCGGACCAGTTCATCGCCGAATGAAGCATCTCCAACCATTACCGGACCAGCCACCTTCTCCAACCCCCGGACCAAGCTACGTCCTCACCACCGGACCAAACTACGTCCTCACCACCGAACCAACCTGTCACCAAGGTCCTACCGAGCCAAAGCATTGCCAGGCCAGATCGTGGCAGCCCAGGCCCACCAACTGCTATGTACCTCCAAGACCCCTACCCCTAGCCTCACTCTATAAATAGAGGGGCAGGGGTACAACAATGAAAAAACAAGTTTGAGAGCTCAAGCACGGAAGGAACTCTTCAAACAACTTTCTTTTACTTGTATCAAAGCTTTGTACTTGTAATCATAAAAAAAAGAAGAGAAATAACATATAAAGTGGACGTAGGCACATTCTGGATGAACCACTATAAATCTGCGTGTCTTTTTACAGTTTAGCCCCTGTTTTTTACGTATTTGCATAAATCGCTCAAATTACTAAGAATAACATAAGATCTACTAAATCATACAACTTTGAGGTGTTTGTCCATTTTTTGTGCAAACATTTTTGGTGCTTTCACTGAGAACTAGAAGCTCGAAGCTTCAGCTTCATCTACTTAACAAGTTTTCCTAACAGCATCGTCCGCCACTTGGAAAACATGCCTCCCAAACAGAGAAAAGATGTTAACAAAGGAAAAAACATCGCATCCAGCAGTCTTCCAGATCCAGCTGTCACGAATCAAGTAAATCGTCCTCCTCCAGCAACGGTAACAAATGAAGGACAGGCTAACCCAACCACTCCTGCCACAGAACAGCCTGCAGCAATTACTAGGGCAGATTTGGACAGAGTTGTTGTTGAAGTAACTAACCGCTTCACGTCCCAGCAGGAAGCCTTGGTGGACCATCTCATGTCACGCTTGAGGGACGCTGAAGAATCCAACCGCAACACTGAATCATGGGGCGAGTCCCAGTCTGGAGGATCTCAGAGACAGCAAAGATCTTCCTTCTTCGAAGGAGCTAACGGCAGAAGTAGCCGTGGTAGGAGCCGAGACCGAGCACAGCCCGAAGTTAGGCTTGAGGAAACGTTTGGTACCGAACCCAACGGGGAAGGTACCGGGCGAAGGTCAACTGTAGCTGAGCCTGTCATGCTGCCTAACCACAGAAACACCAGTGAACGGGGCCGAGCTAGAGTTCAGCCCGAAGTTGGACCCGAGGAAGTGCTTAGATCAGAACCCAACAGGGGAAGATCAAGGCAAGGGCCAACTGTAGCTGACCCAAGCGTGCTCCCAGAAGATCAAAGGCAGCCACTGGAAAATATGAGGAATGATAGACGATACCATCCCTACAGGTCGTCTGGACGGAATCAATCCCACAGAACAGAACCAAACTCATTTCTATCTGCTCCAAGTTCTGATGAAAGGATGGCACGCTTATTCAGAGAGTGTGTCCAACGGGAGCAAAGAGATCGAGGGATAGGCGCTAGGGTAACCAGCCCTTTCGCCCGCAATATCGAAATTGCTATCACCCCCCGAGAATGGAAGATGCCAACAATGGAACCCTACAAAGGAACCTCCGATCCCGTTGTACACTTACAGAGGTACACGCAGCATATGCTCATGAGTGGAGCAACAGAGGGAGTACTGTGCAAATGCTTTCCGCTCTTCTTAGCAGATCTTGCTACCTCCTGGTTCTGTCATCTACCCCAAGGATCCATCAGCTCATGGGAAATGTTGAAAGAAAAATTTATCAGTCAGTTCCGCATTCATGTGGAGCAACCTAAGGACGCTTATTCCTTATCCAGCGTCAAACAGAAACCTGGAGAAAAGCTGCAGCAATACCTAACCAGATTCAACGCCGCAGCAGCCGCAGTTCAAGATGCCGATGAGAAGCTTATCCTAATGGCCCTCTGCAGTGGGGTGCATCCGGACACTAAATTTGCTAGAAGATTGACAAAAGAAAAACCAGCTACTTTACCCAATTTCTTCCATAAAGCCGGGAAATACATGAGGCTTGAGGATGCTGCCATTGAGGGGCAGTCAGGACAGCAAAGTAAGACGACCCATGGCAACGCCCCTGCTGTGGCGAGGGACGTTCGAAGAAATGATTCCAGAGACAATGCTGGGGGCAAGAAGGTAGAAAAGCGCCTATATCGGCCAGGACCAAGATTCGACACTTACACCCCTTTGAACGAGACCGTCGAAAATATCTTCCTTGCCACCCAAGGCGAAGTTAGATACAAACGCCCACCATACAAGAAGGAATCAGATAACGCACAGAAGTCTGGAAAATTCTGCCGCTTCCACGAATCTCGCGGACATGATACCAACGAATGCCATCATCTCCGAGATCTGATTGAGGAACACATCAGAAAGAAGAAACTGGAACGTTATGTAAAAAGTCAAGACAGGACTCCAGCTCCTGCCAATGAAAACCCAAGGCTACCCTCACCAGGGACCGACAGAGGAAACCGCAACGCTAGCAGCTCTAGTCAAGAGAAGATAGTGGTCCATACCATCTCAGGAGGTCCGCACATCGCAGACAGAAGTTGGAGAGAGATGGAAAGATATGGGAAGTCGCTTAGAGACAATAAAGACTGTGTCAATACGGTTATAGAAGAGCGCCACCCAAAGCGGAAAGAAAGTGATGACATCACATTCAGTAAACGCGACCTAGAAGGAAGACAGTACCCTCACATGGATCCCATGGTTATCTCTGCCCGACTCGGTCCCGCCAAAGTTTACCGAATCCTGGTAGACACTGGAAGCTCTGTAAATATCCTGTTCAAACACGCATTCGACAAAATGAAGCTATCAATGAAGGATGTATCTCCCTGCGATAAACCACTACACGGTTTCACTGGAGATGCGAAGATGCCCCTCGGGCAGCTGGACCTCTTTGTTGAGATTGGAAGCCATCCCCGCTCCGTTGTAAGGAAACAGACGTTTGTGCTGATAGAAAACCATTCGGCCTACAACGCCTTCTTAGGAAGACCAGCCTTGTCTGACTTCCAGATTGTCCTAGCCCCATGGTGCCTGAAAATGAAATTTCCAACAGACAATGGGGTAGGGGAAGTGGAAGGAGACCAGGATATTGCACGAGACTGCTATGTAACCGAACTTCGCAACAACCACATGAAAGATAAAGGGAAAGGTGTAGAGATTGCCCTCTGCACAAAAAGCCTTGAAGCATAGCAACTAAAGAAAGCCCCTCCTCTTCGATACACCAGCGACCCTTTCAATGAATTAGACCCTAGGGACAAAGAGGAGGAGGCCACCGCCGAGCCTGCAGAGGCTATGGAGTTTATATCTGTAGACAAGCACGACTCAAGTAGGCTACTGAAAATTGGGTCCCAGCTGAAAGCTGAATTGAAGGAACAACTCATTGATTTTCTCCGCCACAACTTGGATGTATTCGCTTGGTCACACGCTGACATGACCGGAATCTCCCCCGACATAGCATGCCACGTATTAAACATTGATCCTACCAAGGCGCCTGTAAAACAAAAAAAGAGAAGTATGGGGGCAGAGCGATCAACAGCCCTCGATGAAGAAGTAAAGAATCTACTCGCCAATGACTTCATACGAGAAGCTGTTTACCCAGAATGGATCGCCAACCCTGTACTAGTAAAAAAGGCTAATGGGAAGTGGCGGACCTGCATTGACTTCTCCAACCTAAACGACGCCTGCCCAAAGGATTGCTTCCCACTTCCCAGAATCGACCAACTTGTAGACAGCACAGCCAGGCACGAACTCCTATCTTTTATGGATGCATATTCAGGATATAACCAAATTCCTATGCATGCTCCCGACCAAGACCACACTAGTTTCATCACCGACCGGGGTTTATACTGCTACAAAGTGATGCCCTTCGGACTTAAAAATGCAGGAGCCACCTACCAGCGCCTCGTCAACAAGATGTTTGCAGGGCTAATAGGACAAACTATGGAAGTATATGTAGACGACATGCTGGTGAAATCACGGAAAGCCAAAGATCACGTAAGTCACCTAGGCGAAATGTTCCAGGTACTTCGACAGTATGGAATGAAGTTGAATCCACTAAAGTGCTCCTTCGGAGTGTCATCGGGAAAATTCTTAGGGTTCATCGTCCATGCCCGAGGGATTGAAGCAAACCCTGAACAAGTCCGAGCATTAAGGGACACAAGATACCTTCCACCCGAAAGGAAATGCAAAGCCTAAATGGAAAAGTGGCCGCCCTAAGCCGATTCATCTCCAAAGCAACGGACAAGTGCGTCCCCTTTTTCGAAGCTCTAAAGAAAGATAAAGGAAAGTTCGAATGGACGGACGAATGCTTAACCGCTTTCCTTAACCTAATCGAATACCTCCTGAAACCACCGGTACTCTCGACCCCAAGCGAAGGCGAAGAATTATACCTATACCTTGCTGTGTCATCTCACGCTTTAAGCGCTGCCTTGGTAAGGGAAGACAACCGCACGCAACGACCAGTTTACTTCGTCAGTAAAAGGTTTACTGGGGCAGAAGTCAGATATCCTAAACTTGAAAAGTTAGCATACTGTTTACTAATCACTTCACGAAAACTACGTCACTACTTCCAATCCCATTCCATCAAAGTTCTGACCGATCAACCACTGAGGCAGGTACTCCATCGTCCCGACACTTCCGGGCGACTACTTAAATGGTGTATTGAGCTGAGTCAATATGATATCACCTATCACCCTCGCACCGCCATCAAGGGACAAGCCATGGCTGATTTCATTGCAGAGTTCACTACCAACGAGGATAAGGAGCAACTGGAAATAACAGAAGATATCAAGTGGAATCTCTTTGTGGACGGTGCATCTAACGAACAAGGCTCGGGGGCAGGTGTGGTAATAATCACTCCCAGGGGAAATAAACTGCACTATGCTATAAGGTTGGAGTTCGCTGCCACCAACAACGATGCAGAATATGAAGCAGTGATAGCTGGACTAGAAATCGCCATAGAAATCGGAGCCAATTCTTTGTGTCTTCATAGCGATTCTCAACTTATTGTTAATCAAATACTAGGAGAATTCCAAGCTCGAGAGGAACGACTCATAGCATATCTAAAGAAGACCAAGTTGCTTCTCAGCCGATTGGATCAGTACTTAGTCAAACACATCCCTCGGGAAGAGAACCAAGAGGCCGACGAATTGGCAAAGCAAGCGAGTATGAGAGACATCGCCATCTTTGGGGCAGTAACCATCTCAAAGCAAACGGTCCCAAGTTTTGAGCAAGTGAATCTGATAGCCGCAGCCGAAGAAGCAACTTGGATGACTCCCATCCGAGACTACCTACAAAGTGGCACACTACCCAACGGGCGTAATGAAGTCAAGAAAATCTTGAGGAAAGCGTCCCGCTATACAATACAAGAAGACATCCTCTATCGGCGCGGTTTCTCTAACCCATTATTAAGGTGTGTCGCCGGAAGGGAAGCCAAGGAAATCTTATCCAACATCCATCAGGGGAGCTGTGGAGATCACACCGGGGGGCAAACATTAGCAAAAAAGATACTCCGATACGGATATTTCTGGCCCACCCTAAGCAAGGACGCCTCAGATTTCGTCAAAAGATGTGACAGATGCCAAAAATTTGCTAAGATTCCACGGCTACCAACAACTGAGATTACTCAAATGACCAGCCCTTGGCCCTTCGCAATATGGGGAATTGACTTAATCGGCGAGCTACCGATGGGCCGAGGCGGGGCCGAATATGCTATAGTGGCAGTTGATTATTTCACCAAATGGGTGGAAGCAGAACCTCTGAATAAAGTATCTTCAGCAAAAGTTATTAACTTCTTGATCAAAAATGTTCTGTGCAGGTATGGAGTCCCACTCAAAATCATATCAGACAATGGACTTCAATTTGACAGCGAGGAATTCGCCAACTGGTGCCAAGAACACCGAATTCATAAAAGCTTCTCATCCGTAGCATATCCCCAGGCAAACGGACAAGTCGAAGCAGTCAACAAAATTCTGAAAACTCTAATCAAAAAGAAGCTCGAAAAATCAAAGGGCGCTTGGGTGGATGAACTTCCTACGGCACTATGGGCCTATCGCACATCTTTCAGAACATCGACAGGGCACACTCCTTTCTCTTTGGCATACGGATCGGAGGCTATGCTCCCAGTTGAAACTATTGTGCCTTCCCACCGTCGGATCCACTATAACCCAGAAGAGAACGAAGAACTCCTTCACATGTCTTTGGATCTAATCGAGGAGAGAAGAAACGATGCAGTCCTCAAAACAGCAGCCCACAAGCAAAAAGTGGCAACACAATACAACTCCAAAGTCAAGCATCGTACCTTACAGGAAGGGGATCTTGTCCTCAAGCGAATCTTCCCTCGCCCCGGAGCATTAGACCCGATCTGGGATGGACCATATGTAATTCATAAAGATCTCCACAACGGAGCCTATATTTTGTCAACAGTGGACGGAGAGGTGTTCCAGAGGGCATGGAACATCCAACACCTCCGTCGATACTTTTCTTAACTTGTATTGCCCATATGAAGTGAATTAACAAAGAGAATCAGTGGACGTAGGCATTTTCGTGCCGAACCACTAAAAAAAACTTATCTCTTTTTTAACTTGTTCCTTTGTATCTTGGCTGCTTGTTAACTTTATCCTTTTCTATTGAACAAAATCCTGAGTATATAGCATTTCTATTCAAAGCACTCCACAACGCAACTTCACCTGGACAAGACCCAACAGGTACTATGCGAATCTATGCCCTCGCCAATGAGACGCTTTTGCTCCAGCATCCCTCTGCTGCGGGTTAACTCATTGCTCGCGACGGCCCTGAAAGCCAACTGTAATGAGCCGATTATAAGCCACCGAGAAGGCCGACTATAGCCGAGGCAGCTCATTACGGCGTTAGGCTCGCCGGCAACTGTGAACCGACTATAAGCCCCAACATAAGGTGTGGCCAGCCAGGGGCAGTTCACAGTTGACGATCGGCACCCACGCTAGCCGGCCACAGTAAATCGAATAATACCCACGATTACGGGCCATAATGGCCCGGGTAGTTACTGTGCGCGATCTCGGCTCCGATGTGTCTTAAGTGCGGCTGTGGTAAAAAAGAATTAACTCCCCGCGGAGGCGTAAGATGGGTGACGAATGTCTCCAAGACCCACGGCTAGGGAAAGTGACTACAAAACCCGTTTGCCACGAACTTAAGCACATCGAAGGCCTTCCGTGATTGGAAGTTTTACCTTTTTTACGTATTTCAATTTTACTTAAAAAGCTTTTTTCCTATCCCCTATAACAATCCCTAAAGTACATGATACAGAGTAGGAGATACTCGCCAATGGGTGTAGGGACTCACAGTGGCAGGACATTCGACTACATTCCATGCTCGGTCCTACAAGATATTCAAGACTGCCATCTACGATTAAAACATGAAAGGCGGTATTTTCTTCTTTTATGTACAAATACATGACTATAATTTGTTCACACCACACGCTAATATTGCAAGTCATAAAATTATGGTTTAGAACCAGAGTCTAACATCAGACACAATTTAATTACAAGAATATACATAGCTACATTTCTCATACGATATGTCGAAATAGCAACAAATATTCAAGAAACGACAAAATCAGCTTAAGTTAAAAAATTACACGTCAAGAATAATGTTGATTGTTACAAGTAGCAAGAATTACAACTTAGAAGTTACTCTACTGTCTTAAGACTAACGTATACAACCATGTCAAGTCTACAAAAAGAATTTTCCAGGTCTAATCAGGGAGCCAGTTGCGTCGGAGTCTTGTCCTTGCTCTGTTGCCCACCTGTCCGGTCATAAAAAGAATTCATTAGCGATAAGTAACCAAGTTAACGGAAAGACTAGAAAGGAAGACTTACCAGCACCTGCTTCTTGACCATCCTGGTCGTCATCCTCTACCTGCACACCTGCCTCCTCAGCAGCAAGCAGTCGCATACCCTCCTTTACCACCACTTTCTCCTCCTTGGTAAACTGGGCAGTGACCACATCCATACTGAAGACCGTTCCACCCTCTTTATCTGCATCGGCCTTAGCCTCCTCCCGAGCCCGGAGATAAATCTTAGCCATGACCCTGGGATAATCATCCATCCAGGACAGGTTGCCCTGCTTCCAGGTACGGAAGTACATATCCTGGAGCATTTCGTCCATCATCCCCTCATTCTCCTCAAACTCCCTCATCCGGGCCTCGGAAGCCGACAACCTCCCAACGGCGGCATCTCTCTCCGATCGGTATCTCGAGCAGTCAACCAGAAGGGATCCCCGCATTGCCTCCATCTCCTCCCTCAACTTGGCTTGAGCAAGCTCTGCAGCCTCAAGTTTCCCGGACAATTCCTCCACCTGCTCGAGATCCGCTTTCCGAACCTCGTCCACCGTGGCAATAGCCATGTCAATCCGTTGCAAGTAGCTTCCATTTTCCGCAATTCGGCCCGACTGGCCTCTTCCATGGTTTTCCTTAGTCGCCCAGTAGCAGCCTCATGCTGAGAAATCTGAATAGCCTGATCCGCAAGCTGTTTGGCCTGATCCGAAACCACCAATCGAAGTCGGATATTGGCGCTCCTAATCTCCTCTCCGGCCTTAACCAGCCGGGCATGATGCCCCATCAGCTTTTTAGTCTCCTCCGCCACCCGATCAATATTAGCCTTGGCCTCATCTCCCATGGTAACTATCCGAGTGGTAAGTAGATCAAGATCTAAGGACTTAGCTTCATCAAGCACCCGTACCATGGGATTGCGGGGAAGAAGGTGCTCACCAGTAACCTCATCAAAGGTAATGTCGTGGGAACTTGGATCTAGATCAGGATGACCCGCAAATGGATTACGAGCCAAGTCAGGACGGTCGATATGAGTAACGGAAGGGTTTCTGGACGGGTGCGGAGAGGGTGCAAACTCGCTACCCTCTTCAGTGATATCATGAAGAGGCTGAGCCGGAAGCTGAGGACCGGGCGAAGTTTCGGATAAAGGATGACTCCTCTTCCTCTGCTGAATACCCTCTTCGATGACCCCAAGAAGAGGACGGTAGCCGACTACATCCCCGGAGCGTTGGGTCGAGGGCTTCGGCTTAGCAGAAGTTTTGGAAAGCTTATATTGCTCAAGCCTGTGTCGAAGGTCTGAGGCTTTGGACGTCTTGCCTGCTCCTGATATAAAGAACAAGTGTCACAAACTTACATCACTATATGATTCGAGAAACGCGGTAAATTACAAGTTAAAAAAGGAAAAGAAACACAGCTGTGGTTGTACAAACCCTGGGGAGGAGTGGGATACTGCAATAAGTCCTGGATTTCATTCCAGGACGGGAGCGGGTCATAAAATATTCCTAAGTCCCTATCATTAATGAAGCATGCAGGGGTCAAGAGTTCACCTTGAGTCGTCGGAGCCACCTTGGCTGGAATGGTCGGAGAAGACTCACTTGCACCAGTCCCGGCTTTGTCCGCCTTCCCGGTCTTCTCTACCAAAGCTGGATCCTCATCCAACCCCTCAAAAGCCTGGTGGAATGCATCATCCGTCCACTCCTGAATCTCGCCCGCTTGCCCAGGAAGTAGGGCCCCGATGCCATCGCCACCTTTGTCACCATCCCGACCATCTCCACCCTCGCCTCTTTCCTCCTCTATGTCTTCCTCCTCCCGGGTAAGTGGACAATTGCTGGGGGAGGGACCATCCGACTTCTTGAGTTTCTTACCTCCGACAGCTGGAGGTTTTATGAAAGGTTTCCTCTTGCTACTCTCTGCCGTAACACCTTCCTTGGTCTGAGCAGCCGCCCTCTCCTCCGCCGTTTCCCTCAGCTTAACTACAGACTGCTGCGGAAGGATTAAGTTATATTCCAGAAGAATCGCATTTCTGATCAAGAAGGCAGATGATCTATATTTCCCAAGAATGGCTTCTATCTCAGCCGCCGTCTGAACCAGGCGGTCAGTCTCCACAACCGGAAAGCCACCTGTCGCTAGCAAAAATGAGAAAGTATGAGAAGAAGCATCGCAATCGGAATAGAAATTATAAGTAAAAGCATCAACTTACATCCAGAGGTAAAGCGCCGGATTGAAACGGAGTCGTCCCTAACAAAGAACCACTCTTTCTTGAACATGCTGAATTTAGAGTACAGGTCCAAGACCGGCTTGAAGGTCACGGCTGACTCCAAGCTAATGTATGGGGACCCCTTCTTATAGCCCCTCAAATTATACAAGTACCGGATCTCCCGGTTGGAAGGAGCACGACCATACTTCCTTTGGAAAATGACGAAGAGGCTCACCAGGATAGCATAGGAGTTGGGTTGAAGCTGGAATGGGGCCACCTTGAGATATGTTAGGAAGCTGATTACCCAAGCATTAAGAGGCGGAATGGCACCACACATGCAGTGGTATCTGCTGTAAGCAAAGTACCCCTCAGGGGGGTCGTATGGCATGACATCTCTCCCTGGCAACAGCATTCGCGCCCTATCAATTCCGAAAGAACGAGAGATGGCATCAAGCTGCTCCTCCTTGAGGGAACTAGGAAAACAGTCGGGCGGGGAGTTCAGAATTTCCTGAGGGCCGTACCCGTCCACTAGTGATCTCGGGATTGGTCCGTGACGTTCGGGATTCGGCTGAGCTGGGGGCACGGCAGGGGAGCTTCCTTCGCCCCCGGATTTCTTTTTATCTGATCGAGTTTCCGCTTTACGAGGCATTATCTGCAAACACAAAGAAGAATGTCGTTAGAATAGAGGAAGTAAAGGAGCGAGTGTGTGCAATCTGGGATTTCGCTCAGGACTCAAAAGTTCATTCGGTAGTACATTACAAAATTTCATTCGGTAGTTCATTACAAAATTTCATTCGGTAGTTCATTACAAAGGTTCATCCGGCATTCTCAGAATCAAGGTTCGTTCGGCGTAGACTCATTCGATAGTTTCAAATATGAGAGGCATTCGGCAACTACCTGGTTCAGCAGTCGAAGATGATCCGGCAATAACTTTGGTTCGGCAGACGTGAGTTCCAATTCGGCTATCTTCAAACGATGGAGAATGGTAGAAACACATGTCCCATACTTATAAGAGGAAGTTGTTTGACCGGTCCAGCCGGTTCGGTTCTCAGACCGAATGAGGTCGACGAACAAAGCACAACGTATGTTAAACATATGCCCTGCTTTGGGGGGCAAATGTTGGGTGAATTTTCTTCACCGGACCACTCCTTTCCTACCACCGAACCGGGCTCCACCGAACCACTCCTCTCCCACTACCGGACGAAGCTCTACCAAGTCAACATACCAAACTCCACCTCCCTACCTCTACCGAACCATACCCCACCGATCCAGGAGAAGGAGACCACCGGTCCAACTCCGTCTCCATACCTCTACCGAACCAAACCTCACCTCCCACCACTACCGGTCCAGGCCACCTCCTACCGGACCAGTTCATCGCCGAATGAAGCATCTCCAACCATTACCGGACCAGCCACCTTCTCCAACCCCCGGACCAAGCTACGTCCTCACCACCGGACCAAACTACGTCCTCACCACCGAACCAACCTGTCACCAAGGTCCTACCGAGCCAAAGCATTGCCAGGCCAGATCGTGGCAGCCCAGGCCCACCAGCTGCTATGTACCTCCAAGACCCCTACCCCTAGCCTCACTCTATAAATAGAGGGGCAGGGGTACAACAATGAAAAAACAAGTTTGAGAGCTCAAGCACGGAAGGAACTCTTCAAACAACTTTCTTTTACTTGTATCAAAGCTTTGTACTTGTAATCATAAAAAAAAGAAGAGAAATAACATATAAAGTGGACGTAGGCACATTCTGGCTGAACCACTATAAATCTGCGTGTCTTTTTACAGTTTAGCCCCTGTTTTTTACGTATTTGCATAAATCGCTCAAATTACTAAGAATAACATAAGATCTACTAAATCATACAACTTTGAGGTGTTTGTCCATTTTTTGTGCAAACAGATTTAGAAGGAAAGATGCTGGTACAAAACAGGAACGTTGAGAGGGTAGATTCTCTTTTTCATGCTCTATACTGACAAGGGCACAAGATATTGAAGGGATGTTATTGGTTCTAAGATATTAGCCTTAGTCAGTATGTATATGTTTTATTATATTTTATTATTCAATTGTTAGTTAATATAGGCATCTCTCTATTATCCTTATGTTTACTTTAGGTTACCAACACTAACAATCCATGCCCTAGTGGACTTGGGTTTTTCGATTTAGCAGAAAATCGGACCTATTAAGGTGTAGGTTGTTACATTTGGTATCAGAGCTTAGGTTAGTCGATCGTAGGAATTATAATATGCTAAGTGAACGTATTTGTAGTTTTACCTATATATATATATATATATATATATATATATATATATATTACACGTCTACAAATTTGACTTTAGAAGTATTTATGACCATATTCTAAAAAGATGGATAGGATAGCCATGAGTTGGAATAATAGATAGAGTAAAAAATATATGCCTGTCCCGATTTCCCCATGGAATGTAAGCCATACCATAAGGCGTTGGCTTAAAAAGAGCATACATGCGGAATATAGAAGGGTCCCTAAAGCTGGATGGTACTTGACTCCCTTTGCTGGGCCTAGATTTCCCTATGGTTATGGATTTTCGTTGGTTGTCAATTGATGATGTACGTTAGATCTAGATAAATGGGAAGTAAAGAATCTATATGTTATAGATATCCGGAAGAAAGAATCAAGCAAGTTCACGAAGGAAGGTGTGTAATAATAATTTCAAGATGATAGCCATATCTTAATATATTCTGAATGAAGGTAAGTCAGTGGAAAAGTAGAAATGTCTAAAAGAGGAGACGAATAAAACCCACTCTGAGTCCGACCCCATATGAAAGAATTCAATAAAATGGTTTTAAATTTTCTTAAAATTATTTGAAACGATTTTCATAGGATTTATTTAAAAGTAGAAAAACCCTATTTTTGAAAAGTAAGTAAATATTAAAATTTTCCACAAAATAAAATATCTTTTTATATTT
This sequence comes from Allium fistulosum, assembly GCA_030737815.1. NCBI lineage: Eukaryota > Viridiplantae > Streptophyta > Magnoliopsida > Asparagales > Amaryllidaceae > Allium > Allium fistulosum. The sequence goes on from CM060906.1 coordinate 927,627,380, forward strand.
TGTTTAAATATGATTTCTAGTCAAAATTGTTTAGAATAAAACAATTCCAGTCAAAAGGGTTTTAATAAAGAGGCTTTTCCTTTAAAACAAATAGAAAATATAGCATATGTATAGCTCGGCAATTTTTTTGATTTTGAAAATTCATAATTTTTAAAATTCGTTTAAGGGGTAGACAATAGGAAGTGGTACTGGTTATAAATGGGATAAAAAGAATAGAAGGACTCAAGCGCTTAATAGAGAAAGCAATAGAAATGCTTCAGTGCAAAGAAGATTTAAAATAGAAATTAAATGGAAGGAGACCGGAGTCCGAAAACCAAAGTGGTTAGTTGGCGCACCGCTATAGGTAGACATGGATATTTCAAAATAAGCACAGATGAAGATGAAGAAGGCGGAAGTGGAACGAAATAACATTAAGTTATAATAATAAGTTTATAATTAATCTGGCTCGAAAGGGTCCAGGTTCACCTGGGCCTAATAGGCAGCAAGCGATCGACCGCCTGGTTTCAACAAGTCAACCATTAGCGGTCGACTGCCCAAGATTTGACCTATCGACCGGTTGTTTGGTTAAAACCACAACTCGAACCTCGAAAGCGACATTTATTCATGTGCAGATCTTACCCTCCCCTTCATTTTTCTTCTCATTTTCCTCATTCCTCCTCCGATCTCCCTTCCTCCATCCACCAAAGGACATTGCCAACTCACAGCCGAAGTAGTGTTTGAAATTTGGGTCTGAAATTTTTATACATTAGATAAAATATTGAAAGCGAATTTCTATAATTTTTGGGGATTTTTCCTGAGTGATTTACCATGGAAATTAAATTATTTTAGAAGGAGGATTTGATTATTTTAATTTTTTTGCTTAATGGAAGGGCTTAATTGTGAAAAATAATATTTGTTTAGATCTAAAATTGCGTGGCAGTTATTTTGAGAAAGAATTTGAAAAGATTAAGGCAATCAATTAAATGTTTACAAATAGGCAGGTTACTTATAAAGTTATTACTGTAAATAACATCAATTCAGCTTTTATCCAGAAAAAAGTTGGTTCCTCCTCTTTCAGAAGCACTTTTCGACCGATTGCTTCCGCTTTGACCAAGTCGAAAACTACCAAAGCCGAAACCAATACACAAGGTATCACAATGATGGTACATAGTGGAATGGAGAAACGTGGAAGACATGGTATCGAAACCATTTCTTTCGATGAGGTCGATTGTTTCGCTTTCCAAAGATAAGCACCTGCCTTGTTTTCAAAAGAATGCTTTCGACCAAGTCAAAACCTTTTTAATCTTTCGAAGAAGTTGCTTTCGAACCTGTTGTCGCCTCTTTGTTTAAATGGATCTTTCGAATGAGTTCCTTTGTTTATAAATCAATGCTTTCGAAATGGGTGGTTTCAACTTAGTCGAAACCTTGCTACCAATCTTATGCCTTTTGAAGGTATTGAAGTCATCAATGCTTTTGAAAGGTAGCTTTTGTTTTTAAAATGGTACAAAGCCACTTTCTAAAAGTTTTCGAAAGGGTTCAAGGGTTTCGAAGGCAATTACTTTGAAAGGGGGTTTCGATGCTATCCTTCAATATTTTACTTATGATTTAAGCTTTCGAAAGGATGGTTCCGAAGCCATTAAATTTTTCCTCGAACAATTTTATATGAAGATTAATGGTTTCGAAAGGGTTACTTTTGTTTATAATCACTTTGACCCAAAAGATATTTTAAAGATAAACCCAATGTTTCGAAAGGGGTACTTTCAATGGTTTCGAAGCTATGCTTCTAAGAGTTTATAAGTAATGCTTTAATACTTTCGAAAGGTATATTTTGGTTTCGAAAGAGATGATTTAAAGAGCTTAGAAAGGTATATATTAGTGTTATGAAAAGAAGTTTTCTATGCTTTCGAAGGAGGTTATCCAGGGGTTTTGAAAGTGATGTTTTAAGATTTCAAAACAAATAACCTAATCTCATTTTAAAGGAAAAACCATGGCATAAATAAAGATCTTTGAATGAAGCTTTTGAAGAGGTTTTTCTTGATTAACAGGTTAAAAGGATTAACCAAGTTTTATATAAAATGATTCCAGGGATATTTAACCATAGTTGTTGGTATTACTATATTGTTATGATTGCTTCTTCATATATTTGTTCATATAGTTATGATCCCATAACGGTACTTTAGGGAAGGGCAGAATAACCAGCTAGGTTGCTCAGTAGTGAATATAACTTAAGAAACATTAAAATCTTAGTTAAAGATATTGGCAGTGGCCAATAGGTTCACAGTAAGCCCATGAAAACTGTGTATAACAAAAGATATTGGCAGGGGCCAATAGGTTTATAGTTAGCCTATGAACAATATATCAAGATTTAGATGTTAACAGTTAGTCAATAGGTTCCTAATCAGCCCATGAAAACTAGGATAAGAAATTAAGATATTGACAGTTATTCAATAGGTTCCTAGTCATCCCATGAAAAATAGGATAAAAATTATGATATTAACAGTTAGTCAATAGGTTCCTAGTCAGCCTATGAAAACTAGGATAAGAATAAAGATATTGGAGTTACCAATAAGTTCTTAGTAATCCCATGAAAACTATGAAATCGGACAGGTAGTCCATAAACGTTTAATAAGTTATTAGTGAGCCCATGAAAACTAATAGGTAAATAGTAACCCTAGAAACTATAATTGTGACAGATAGTCAGAATGAATGGGGATGGGTAATCCAGATTTAATATACTTGTTTGCATATCATCATATTATTTTTAATTGTTTTTAACCATTGGGGATACAGGAGCATAGTATATGGTTTTATAAAGTTTTTAAGATACCAGTGAGGGGAAGATCGGTTCCCTAAGCGGCGTGGTCTCACTTGATATCTAAATGGTTTGAGATGATAGATTATTATACATACCAGGCTTTATATTTGACTCGAAATTGATAGTTTCACCCTTAAACTCTCGGATACTCAATTGATTTTGAATAGTTTGAGAGTTGAGGATTTCAGGATCTTTTTAGACAAATAAAGCTTCCAAAGACGTGCAGGAGGCAAGCTAGTTAATAAGAGTTCTTTATATTTCGTTGTGTTTTGGTTGCAAAGGCAAACCTATTTTATTGCCTTATTATATACTCTAATCAACCAAGTGGCCATCTTCATATGTCGCTCTTGGCGTATGTTGTAATAAGTATATTTTGTCTTAACGTAGTTACAATTGTGGGATTATGTAATGAACTTGAAATGTTTTTGAAATGGAATGTGGAATGTGTTTTGATGATTTAATTTTTTTTTCATATTCATGTGTTTCTGCGTATTAATGTATCTAACATTACCATATTTAGTCGCCGAGGAATAATAACTATTGATGACTACAGCATCCGTAGCCGTTTGTTTTGGGCCTCCAAGTGGGGGATGTTGCAAGTTGGTATCAAAGTATAGGTTTATAAAAACTTAAAAGAAATTTAACCTTAAAAGATTTTTCAAAACATAATCCAATGAATCAGAAAATAAGATCGACGATTAGGATTTCCTAGGATTTAAGCACGTATTGAGAGAATGTACTTGAAAATACTTTGAAAAAGAAATGGCTTTTCAAGAAGTTTTCAAAAATGGGTTTTGGAAATATGTGTGTGTGTGTGTGTCGTGATTTCTTCTATTCATTCCTATACTATCTTGGGGAAAAAGTTGAATGAGAACAAGTTTTGGGAGATAAGACAAACCCTTTTTGTTTATTCTGGTAGGAATTCTAGTAGAGGTTTCTCATACTAACTAGCAGTGACAAAGAAATTATGAGTTTAAGAGTCAATAAAGAGTAGCACCATGTGACTTTTAAAATGAGAATAAGATGGGGATAAAGCTTAAGAATATGAAAAAAAGGACTTTATGGCCTTAAGGAAAATCTCCCAATCAAAATAGAAATCCTATTGGTAGTAGTAATTTGCTTAAAGGATTAGCTAAAGCATTTCCAAATTTAAGCTAAGCACTATATTTGGAAGCAAAAATTTGATTTGACTACCATTAAAAAGAAGAGTGGAAAATTTTATGCATTTAAGGGATTGATGTGTAGAAGTGGGCTTAACTAGTAAGGTTCCTATCGTCTACTCCAATTTAAGTGATAAACTAGTAAAAGTGTTTTCTAAAAAATAAATTGAAATGGTATATATCTGACATTCTAAACTGAAAGGAAGCGATTTACAATCTTATGTAAAAATTAGTCAATTTTTTTTCTGAGATTAAAGAACTTAGTATAAAGTTATTTTTCAATAACTATTGTAAAGTTTTTGTTATTTTAAACACATTGTTATATTCAATGGAAATTTTGGTTGAAAGGGAGGGATTAAAAGAATTTAAAAAAAGGGGGGTTGGTTTGTGATTTTATGTAAATGATTAAACAAAGTATAAGAAATTTGTGTAAGAAGTAAAAGTAAAAGAATGAGTGAAAAAGTTTTTTTTTCAAATAATGGTTTTAAAGCTTCTATTTTATCTTTTATGTGCGTTATCGCACTTAACCTTAATGTAAATTTTGCTTTTAAAATGGAACTTGTGAAAAGTTTTGAAAAGCCTGTAAAATACTGCTTTTGAACTCTTTTTGTGATTAAGTAATAAGCGTATATTTGAGGATATTTTTAGAAATGTTCTGTCACAAGAATGTGTTTACTTATATTTTTACTAAGTTAATTATTTTTGATGATTTGATTAAAGAAAATATTATAGTCTTAGTAAAAAGGAAACATCTCTTAAAAATTAAAAGAAAGCTTTACAGTTTTAAAAACTTTCTATTTTGTGCGGAAGAAAGCTAAAAACAGAAAGATTTTTAACAAAAGTTTTGATTTAATCTGTAAAAAATTGAAACAAAAGTGGACTTTACAGTTTTAAACATCTATTAACTTTGAGATTTTATGTTTAAATAAAAAAATCTTTGTTAAGAAGATAGAGTAAAAATGTTTGGATTATCACTTAAAAGAAGAGAAATAGATTTGGAGTTAGATAAATAGGATTAAGTAGCCCACTAGGATAAGATTGACTATGGGATTTGAGTAGCATTTTAGTTCATTGGAATGGAATATATAGCAACATAAGTTTCCATAAATCATCTAGATTCAATATAAAAGTGAACCATTTGAAATAACAAAGAATATACCCTAAAAGAAAGAGATGTACAAAATAGGGATGGTCACTGTATTTTGTATTGTCTATTCAAAAATAAGTATAAAAAAAGAGATGTAGTTCCAATGCATTAAAATGCAAAAAGTCATAAGTATAAACCTAAATGGTTGACAAGATGGAAAATGATGTTTTTGAGAATTCAAAATGCAAAGAGGATATCCAAAAATGATAATTACGTCAAGATTTTCAGAATGGTTGGTTTATTCAAAAATTTTGGATTTTAGTTACGAAACGGTGTTGTTACAAAGTAATTTTCATGACCTTGGACTATAACTCTAATGAATTTTAGATGCTTGTGGAATTGTCTATATGAGGTAGTTAACTTAGTCAAAACATTTTGGATAGAAAAGCTTAGATTATCCTTGAACTTAAAATGTAGGTGGTATACCCTTTAGGTAGAGGCTTTTGGATGATAGGAATGGTTATAAACATGCTGAAGTGACCCTCTACTTATTCAATTGTTTTTAATGAATTTTCAGTTGAGTTTTTTTTTCATATGTATATATCTCTATACATATATATATATACTTCACTGGATCACTTCCCATTTAATCATTTTTCCCAAGATTCCTTATTCTACCAATATAAAAATATCAGTATATAAAATCAGATTAGATCATTTATATATATGAAGATATATAGATGACTCTTTGCCTATTAGAGTAATTGAAGTTGGCAAAGGAATTTAATCACACCTTATTTCTCATGTTTCAGAGTTTTTGGTGTCACATAGCCCTTCTTTTCTTGATTTTCTTACTTAAAACCCAGGCTTTATTATAAGATCAAGTAATAACATTTTTCCTAACTTTCTTGCTTTTCTTCTCAGTTGTTTAATTCCTGGATTTAAAGCCATATATTGATCAAGAAACAAATTGAGTAGAAGACCAAGCAGAGAAAACACAATCCATTTAGACAGGGTACAAGTGCAACACACATAATGCCTTAAGACTTAGCATATATTTGGAGACAAAATGATTTAAGCTAAGTTACAAACTAAATTGATACAAATTCTCAGGTGGACTCATCTGGTAGACAACTAATGTTCTTTTTAATATTGATTGGTAATAGCTAAGGTGTTGTTAAGTGATGGGCATGCCTATTGCAAACAGAGCTACTAGTTACTTAATTCAGCCTCAAGTTGATCATGACCCAATGCATCCAGACTTGAGTCATGTACCTAGATTATGAGATATGTTGAACATAGTGCTGTGAGAACTACAGGTAATACAAAAATGCATATGGATCTAATTCACAAATCAATGCAAACTTCTACTGTAATTTAAGTACCTAAACTAAGAATTTGAGGTTTCATTATCAGGCTTGACATGTACTTATATCAATTATAAGCCATGATTATGCATTTCTGATTAACTCAGTTTTGGTTCAACTCAGTCTTTAAAATATTTACTGAATGTCTATATTCCTCTCTTTCTATAATTATTTCTACTTTACCATTTTGAAAGCTAATCAGACATTGCCAAGGGAGACATGGTCACATATCAAATTATATGACATGATCCCTTATATCATACCTCACCAGAGGTTATCCAGGTCAGTCATTTTTAAAACAGAAACCAATAACACATATATGTAATACAAAAGTTTCTACATATTCTTTACTTAGAAAGATAAGCACATATCAATCCAGAAAGTACTAAAACATAATGAAGTTTTGCTTAGCCTAATTATTACAATATTTCTGCCAGATTCCTTAAGCATTATAAGTGCAAGTAGGTCTTCAAATATCCATGCTAACAAGATTCTTATGCTTCCTTTCCTGCAGCAACATCCAGAGCTGCCTCAACGAAAATGAGACACCCCAAATGTTACAAAGCAACAAATAGGGTCAGAAATAAATTTCTGGTATGAGTGAAATCACATGTTAAACATTTTGTAAATTCTTAATGCTACATAGAAAACATATCAATTTAATGAGAACTAAATTCATCCTAAAATCTGAGTATTGGTAAACTTGTCTATCAATCATACACTCAAACAACCATGCACTCAGTCCATCCAGATTTTCATATACATACTCCTATGAAATTGTTTCCAATTCCATAGCCTGACTGATCAATCTCATTTCATTTCTCTTTACATTTTGTGTTTGGTCTAACTCCTTGCCATTGAACACTATGTGTGCATTGAAGAGGGGCTCAGTTCTGTTATCCCTTTTCACAGAGGCCTACAGGACTTTAGCAAGTCATGCACATACCCATCATCCTCCTGATGATGAGCAGATCAAGGCACCATTCCTAAATTATTTTTATAATTTTAGAGACCATACTTATTTATCTTCTGAGGATTTTATTATCACTTGAAATGCTTTGCATTCTTTTCCTTTTCTCTCAAGAATCAATAGTTTAAGAAACTCCATCAGGGGTTTTAATTAGACATAACAAGCTTTCATGCACAAATACCAAATCCCATCCCAAGGTTAATTTATTCAAATCATGTTTCTGAAATTTATATATATATATATATATATCTATAGAAGTTTTCCTATATCTCACATAAATATGATGAAACCATATCCTATCTATTTATTTTTATTGAGAACATAGGACATGATTTTTCTTTAAGATAAACCCATAAAACATATTAACTTATAGTAGGAACAACTCATCACCTATACATGATACTGCATTGTTCATGTCATTTTAATATAGACTAGGCATAAGCATAAATCTCATTATTCATGCTACCTGCTATTTTTCCTTTGATATCCCATTTCTCAGTATAATGTTCAGTTTATTTCTTATATAAAACTGGATCATTAAATCTACTTCTATGATCTAAGTACATGTTTGATTACTTATATTTTAAAACAAAAGACTGAAACCATCTTAACAAACAAAGACAGATCAAAACTCCAACCAAAAGTTCAATCAAAACATCACCCATAATTAGCATGCATTTATTCAGAGAATAAAATCAAACTAAAAATCATAATAAATTTTATACATGAAAATAACTTGGCTGCCCTTAATATGGGTCTTAGTGCCATAAATCTCAAAGTGATTACCACTCACTTTCCTTTGCTTCTCTCCGGGAGTGCTCAGGTCTGAGGACAATGTAAGTTTATTTTATTTTAATTCTGTTTTCTCCCCCTAGACAACTATTGTTCCTCCCCTGATTTAAATCATTCTGTTAGGGTTTTAAATGGAGGAAAAACCCATTCTGTCCTTACCTTACTCAGGGATTAATGTATGCATTTCTATGGCTATAAGTGCCATTTTCTCTTGGTTTCCATTTTTAGTAAAACAGTTGCCTCATTACTTTTCTGTGCACAGGCTATTTGCATGATTTCCTTGCACATCATTTTTATGTGACTCAGCCCTATATTTCCTTTTCTCTTTTCTTTTGTAAGCTTGATTTTTAGCTAACAAATTTTTGTCATCTATCTTGATTTATTTTTTAAAAATACATTCATACCTATAAATGTTACCAGACTGGTTGGTATGCATTTCAATTATTAAAAGGAATTATTTCACTACCCAAATACTTTTCTGGTCATATAAATTTATAGTATTCATAAGGTATGTGTATTTAAAACTCATTCATACCTTAGTTAATTTTTCTTTCCTTCTCATTATTTGTTGAAATATTTTATTCCCTTTTGATATTCATTTTCAAATCATTTTATTCTTCAATTATTTTCTGTTAACTAATTTATCATATATATATATTATTTAATTTTTATCTCAAACTTTTTGGGTCTCCACATACTCTCCTCCTAAAAGGAATTGTGTCCCACAATTATAAATATATCTCTCTTTTCCACTGTGCAAGAGTTTTAATCTTTATCTAAGCAATTTAAAAACTTATGCATCCAGAACTAATCAAATATATATATGTTTAAATAGTACTTAAATTTATTATAGTTTCAGGCATACCTTTATGCAGAAAATAGACTAGGATATTTATCCTTCATCCTATCTTCAGCCTCCCAAGTGCAATCATTTCCATCTAGACTCCACTGTATTTTAACCAACTTTATTATTTTGTTTCTCAATTTCTTCTCCTCTCTAGCCACTATGCCTACTGGTTCCTTCTTATAAACCAGGTTTTCTTGAATTTCAACATGTGTAGGGGATTCAAGAATAGTTTCCTTGTTATGCACCCATTTTCTTAATTGAGATACATGAAATACATCATGTATGTTGCTCAATTCCTCTGGCAACTTTAATTTATAAGCCAAAGTTCCTATCCTTTGAACAATTTCATATGGGCCTATATACCTTGGTGATAGCTTTCCAGCTTTGCCAAACCTTAGTATTTTCCTCATGGGTGAAACTTTGAGAAATACATAATCCCCCACTTCAAACTCTACTGGCCTCCTTCTTTTGTCTGCATATGCTTTCTGTCTTTCTTGTGCCACTCTCATTCTTTGCCTCACTAATTCAATTCTTGCAGAGGTTTCCTTCACATGTTCTGGTCCAAGCAATACTCTTTCACCTGCCTCCATCCAACATGCAGGAGATAAGCAAGGCCTTCCATACAAAGCCTCAAATGGAGCCATACCTATGGTGGTCTGGTAGCTGTTATTATAAGCAAACTCAGCTAAATAAAGGTGATCTTCCCAGTTGCCACCAAAATCAAGTATGCATGCTCTAAGTAAGTCTTCTAAAACTTTATTAACAATTTCAGTTTGCCCATCAGTTTGTGGGTGGTAGGCTGTGCTTAGACTTAGTTCTGTTCCCATGGCTTCTTGAAAGCTACTCCAAAATCTTGAGGTAAATAGGGTGTCTCTGTCACTAATGATAGTCTTAGGAATACCATGTAATCTCACTATCTCTTTTACAAATAATTGAGCTAGCTTATGAGCATTTCTGCTGGAACTTATAGGGATGAAGTGTGCTGTCTTTGTAAGCCTATCAACCACCACCCAAACACTATCATTGCCTCTTCTTGTTCTTGGCAAACCATCCACAAAATCCATTGAAATGCTTTCCCATTTCCAGGTAGGCACTTCCAAAGGCTGCAGTAAGCCTGAGGGTCTTTGATAATCTGCTTTAACTAGTTGGCATGTTAAACAATTTGCCACATATTTTGCCACTGCTCCTTTCATCCCTGGCCACCAGTAATTTCTCTTGAGATCATGGTACATTTTTGTACCACCTGGGTGTATTGTATATTTTGTTTTGTGATGTTCATCCATAACTTCTTGCTTCAATTCCTCCATGTTTGGTATGCAGAGTTTCCCCTTTTTCCTTAAATAACCTTTTTCATCCACTTCATAATTTTCCACTGTCATGCCTTGTGACATCATATCTTTCTTCTCCTTTAAATCTGTGTCTTGATCCTGCATTTGTCCTATTTTATCAACCAGAGTTGACCTTAAAGAAATGAGGCTTAGTTTTCCATATTCGGTCATATCATTGTGTGCTTCATCTGATACCCCCATTCCTTCTTTTACTTCTGCTTCACTAAGGATGGTCAAACCCTTGAATTCAGTCATCATTAAGTTTGCCAATTTTGCTTGATGCCTACTCAATGCATCTGCCACTTTGTTAGCTTTTCCAGGGGTATATAATATATCAAGATCATAGGCAGCTAGGAATTCCACCCACCTATGTTGCCTCATGTTCAAGTCTTTTTGAGAAAATAAGTATTTAAGTGACTTATGATCAGTAAACAATTCAAACTTAGCACCTAATAAATAGTGTCTCCATAGTTTCAATGCATATACTACAGCAGCTAGTTCTAAATCATGTGTAGCATACCTGGTTTCATTTGGCTTGAGTTGCCTTGATGCATATGCTATGACTTTACCATGTTGCATGAGCACTGCCCCTAATCCAGATCCACTAGCATCTGTATAAACCACTAGCCCTTCATTACCCTCTGGCACTTGCAAAACTGGAGCTTCCACCAGTGCTTTCTTTAGTGATGAAAAAGCTTGTTCACACTTCTCTGTCCACACATAGGGTTGCTCCTTTTTAGTTAACTTGGTCAATGGAATGGCTATTCTTGCAAAGTCTTTTATAAACCTTCTATAGTAGCCTGCCATTCCTAAAAATGATCTCACCTCAGTCACTGATTTGGGTCTATCCCATGACTGCACTGCTATCACCTTAGTTGGATCTACACTAACTCCTTGTTGTGATACAATATGCCCCAAAAACTTTACTTCATTTTGCCAAAATGTACATTTAGAGAATTTGGCCTTTAAATCATGTGTCCTCAGTCTAGACAAAACCAGATGCAAATGTTTTACATGATCTTCTTCTGATTTTGAAAACACTAATATGTCATCAATGAAAACAACCACAAATTTGTCTAGAAAGTCTCTAAATGTCCTATTCATTAAATCTACAAAATAGGATGGTGCATTTGTCAATCCAAAAGGCATTACCAAGAATTCATATAAGCCATACCTTGTATTAAAAGCAGTGTATTTAATGCTCTCCTCTTCAACCTTCATTTGGTGAAATCCAGAGGCTAAATCCAGTCTTGAGAAAATCCTTGCTCCATTCAATTGATCGAATAGATCATCAATTCTGGGGAGTGGGTATTTGTTCTTGATGGTGACTTTATTTAGTTCTCTATAATCAATACACATTCTTAGTGTACCATCATGCTTTTTCACAAATATAACTGGAGAACCCCAGTTTGAACTACTAGGCCTTATGAAGCCTTTTTGCTCTAATTCCTCCAACTGTTGCTTTAATTCTACTAATTCCTTTGGACCCATTCTAGTAGGCTTTTTGATGATAGGACTTGATCCTGGGATCAGCCTTATTTGAAATTCCACTGGTCTATTTTTTGGAATTCCCACAACTTCCCCAAAAACATCTGGATATTCATTCACTACTTTTTGGTCTTTTAAGGTCACTTCCTTTTCAGTCATACTCCATATTTGATTAAGACAATTTGTTTTGGCTACTTCACTCATGACTATGATGTTTTTACCATTTTTTGTTTTCAAAGAAATTGTAAAATTTTCTAAATTCAAAATTGCTTTGAATTTATTCAACCAATCTACTCCTAGAATAATTCCTATTCCAGGATATTTTAACACAAACAAGTCAGATTTAAACATATTTCCTCCTATGTTTAATTCTACTCCCAAACATTTTAATCCAAGCAGACAAGAACTACCTAGTGGGCTTTGAATAAACAAGGGTTTTTCAACTGTATTGTATGTGAGAGCTAATTTATCCACTATGTCTTGTGATATCAGAGAATGTGTAGCTCCAGTGTCATATATAACTGTGATTGGGTAATTTTTAATTAGAAGTATACCTTCCAATTGTCCAAAGTTTCCCACTGCATTTGCCTTAGCCTTGGCTTCCAATGCTCCTACCCTTGCCCCTTTCTTGAATTCTGGGCAGTTCCTCTTAATGTGACCTTCTTTCCCACAGTTGTAGCAGCTGAATGGTGCTTTCTTAGCTGCTTGACACTTATTGCTCATGTGTCCTTCCTTGCCACAATTGTAGCAGGTAACCTTCTTCTTAACCTCCCCAGTGGCTGCTCCTTCAACTTTCTTGTCTACATTCTTCTTGTCATAAGGATGTGCTCTATTCTTCCCTTTTTTTTGATTGTTAGTTCTCATGTTTCTGAACTTTTCCCTTGCATTGTCATGTTGTTCAAAAGAAAGAGTGAGATCTATGACTTGATCAAATGTTCTGTCTTTATATGGTAGCATTGCTCTACTCAAACCAGCATTGAGTCCCTGAATGAACCTTGAATTCTTTGATTCTTCATTCCCTATGAGCATAGTTCCATACTTGGACAAACTCTCAAATTTTTGAGTGTATTCAGTCACACTCATTGGTCCTTGCCTCAACCTTATAAATTCCTCAAGCAATGTTGCCTTAGCTGTTGCTGGAACAAACCTTGCCTCAAGCATCTCCTTGAATTGATTCCATGTTATCTCATCTTCTGGCCTTCCTGTGATAATTACCTCCCACCAATCTAGTGCTGCTCCTTTGAGCCTTCTTGAAGCTATCTGCCTTTTCCTTTGATCATTAATTTGCATGTCTGCAAATATTCTTCCTAAAGTTCTCAACCATGTCTGCACACCCATAACCCCTTCAGTGCCTTCAAAGTCCTTGCCTCCTAGGTTTGAGAATGTCTTCAATAGCTTAGATAATTCCTCATGAGGATTCTCTTCCCTGTGCACTGCTCCTTCTCTAAAGGCCCTCACCAAATCTTGCAAATTAACCATTGGTGTTGTATTGGAGGGTCCTTCTCCATGACTTGGTGGTCTTCCTACCATGATTTGCTATACAATTTTTACATAACTAGTTAGTTTAATTTGTAACTTAATTATTTCAGTAATCTCAATTGTACTGAAAATTGTGTGATGTATTTAGTCTCATAAGAATTTTATTTTGATAAGAGAATCTGATCTTTATTTCTGCTATGTTTAATAACATAGCTCTGATACCAACTGAAGTGACCCTCTACTTATTCAATTGTTTTTAATGAATTTTCAGTTGAGTTTTTTTTTCATATGTATATATCTCTATACATATATATATACTTCACTGGATCACTTCCCATTTAATCATTTTTCCCAAGATTCCTTATTCTACCAATATAAAAATATCAGTATATAAAATCAGATTAGATCATTTATATATATGAAGATATATAGATGACTCTTTGCCTATTAGAGTAATTGAAGTTGGCAAAGGAATTTAATCACACCTTATTTCTCATGTTTCAGAGTTTTTGGTGTCACATAGCCCTTCTTTTCTTGATTTTCTTACTTAAAACCCAGGCTTTATTATAAGATCAAGTAATAACATTTTTCCTAACTTTCTTGCTTTTCTTCTCAGTTGTTTAATTCCTGGATTTAAAGCCATATATTGATCAAGAAACAAATTGAGTAGAAGACCAAGCAGAGAAAACACAATCCATTTAGACAGGGTACAAGTGCAACACACATAATGCCTTAAGACTTAGCATATATTTGGAGACAAAATGATTTAAGCTAAGTTACAAACTAAATTGATACAAATTCTCAGGTGGACTCATCTGGTAGACAACTAATGTTCTTTTTAATATTGATTGGTAATAGCTAAGGTGTTGTTAAGTGATGGGCATGCCTATTGCAAACAGAGCTACTAGTTACTTAATTCAGCCTCAAGTTGATCATGACCCAATGCATCCAGACTTGAGTCATGTACCTAGATTATGAGATATGTTGAACATAGTGCTGTGAGAACTACAGGTAATACAAAAATGCATATGGATCTAATTCACAAATCAATGCAAACTTCTACTGTAATTTAAGTACCTAAACTAAGAATTTGAGGTTTCATTATCAGGCTTGACATGTACTTATATCAATTATAAGCCATGATCATGCATTTCTGATTAACTCAGTTTTGGTTCAACTCAGTCTTTAAAATATTTACTGAATGTCTATATTCCTCTCTTTCTATAATTATTTCTACTTTACCATTTTGAAAGCTAATCAGACATTGCCAAGGGAGACATGGTCACATATCAAATTATATGACATGATCCCTTATATCATACCTCACCAGAGGTTATCCAGGTCAGTCATTTTTAAAACAGAAACCAATAACACATATATGTAATACAAAAGTTTCTACATATTCTTTACTCAGAAAGATAAGCACATATCAATCCAGAAAGTACTAAAACATAATGAAGTTTTGCTTAGCCTAATTATTACAATATTTCTGCCAGATTCCTTAAGCATTCTAAGTGCAAGTAGGTCTTCAAATATCCATGCTAACAAGATTCTTATGCTTCCTTTCCTGCAGCAACATCCAGAGCTGCCTCAACGAAAATGAGACACCCCAAATGTTACAAAGCAACAAATAGGGTCAGAAATAAATTTCTGGTATGAGTGAAATCACATGTTAAACATTTTGTAAATTCTTAATGCTACATAGAAAACATATCAATTTAATGAGAACTAAATTCATCCTAAAATCTGAGTATTGGTAAACTTGTCTATCAATCATACACTCAAACAACCATGCACTCATTCCATCCAGATTTTCATATACATACTCCTATGAAATTATTTCCAATTCCATAGCCTGACTGATCAATCTCATTTCATTTCTCTTTACATTTTGTGTTTGGTCTAACTCCTTGCCATTGAACACTATGTGTGCATTGAAGAGGGGCTCAGTTCTGTTATCCCTTTTCACAGAGGCCTACAGGACTTTAGCAAGTCATGCACATACCCATCATCCTCCTGATGATGAGCAGATCAAGGCACCATTCCTAAATTATTTTTATAATTTTAGAGACCATACTTATTTATCTTCTGAGGATTTTATTATCACTTGAAATGCTTTGCATTCTTTTCCTTTTCTCTCAAGAATCAATAGTTTAAGAAACTCCATCAGGGGTTTTAATTAGACATAACAAGCTTTCATGCACAAATACCAAATCCCATCCCAAGGTTAATTTATTCAAATCATGTTTCTGAAATTTATATATATATATATATATATATATCTATAGAAGTTTTCCTATATCTCACATAAATATGATGAAACCATATCCTATCTATTTATTTTTATTGAGAACATAGGACATGATTTTTCTTTAAGATAAACCCATAAAACATATTAACTTATAGTAGGAACAACTCATCACCTATACATGATACTGCATTGTTCATGTCATTTTAATATAGACTAGGCATAAGCATAAATCTCATTATTCATGCTGCCTGCTATTTTTCCTTTGATATCCCATTTCTCAGTATAATGTTCAGTTTATTTCTTATATAAAACTGGATCATTAAATCTACTTCTATGATCTAAGTACATGTTTGATTACTTATATTTTAAAACAAAAGACTGAAACCATCTTAACAAACAAAGACAGATCAAAACTCCAACCAAAAGTTCAATCAAAACATCACCCATAATTAGCATGCATTTATTCAGAGAATAAAATCAAACTAAAAATCATAATAAATTTTATACATGAAAATAACTTGGCTGCCCTTAATATGGGTCTTAGTGCCATAAATCTCAAAGTGATTACCACTCACTTTCCTTTGCTTCTCTCCGGGAGTGCTCAGGTCTGAGGACAATGTAAGTTTATTTTATTTTAATTCTGTTTTCTCCCCCTAGACAACTATTGTTCCTCCCCTGATTTAAATCATTCTGTTAGGGTTTTAAATGGAGGAAAAACCCATTCTGTCCTTACCTTACTCAGGGATTAATGTATGCATTTCTATGGCTATAAGTGCCATTTTCTCTTGGTTTCCATTTTTAGTAAAACAGTTGCCTCATTACTTTTCTGTGCACAGGCTATTTGCATGATTTCCTTGCACATCATTTTTATGTGACTCAGCCCTATATTTCTTTTTCTCTTTTCTTTTGTAAGCTTGATTTTTAGCTAACAAATTTTTGTCATCTATCTTGATTTATTTTTTAAAAATACATTCATACCTATAAATGTTACCAGACTGGTTGGTATGCATTTCAATTATTAAAAGGAATTATTTCACTACCCAAATACTTTTCTGGTCATATAAATTTATAGTATTCATAAGGTATGTGTATTTAAAACTCATTCATACCTTAGTTAATTTTTCTTTCCTTCTCATTATTTGTTGAAATATTTTATTCCCTTTTGATATTCATTTTCAAATCATTTTATTCTTCAATTATTTTCTGTTAACCAATTTATCATATATATATATATATATTATTTAATTTTTATCTCAAAATTTTTGGGTCTCCACACATGCCAATAGGACATGTTATGGATATAGACTTTGGATGTTGGTTGTAAATTACATTCTTCTATACTTAAAAATTACAGGGACGAAATCCTTTAAGGAGGGGAGAATGTAACACCCCGTGGGTTTTAAGAATGAATTAAAATGCTAAAAATGTAAATTTACATAAAATGATGAAATTGTAATTTTCCACAAATAAATGAATTTTGGAATGTTTACTTTACCATTGTATTAAGTAGATTTTTATAGCCCAAATTCATATATAAATTGTCAGAAATGGATATCGTATAAAGAAGATACGAAGTATTTACTGTAGCTTGCGTTTTGCGTTTTGAGTCTATTTTGAAAATAACAGGTTTATGCCAGAATATGGTAAAACTTAATTGTTAAGAAATAAGTTAAATGTGCATTTAAAAGATGAGAAGAAAAGGGTGTTTATGTGCATAAATATGAAAATGCTTCAAGTGGGAAGTATTAATTGCCGCACTTGAAAGATTGAATATGTTAAAAAGAATGGAACGAAAATAATTAATGCAAAGGGAGAGGGAGCATTAATTACCCTTTTTGGAATTATTTGAAATTAGGATAAATGTGTATACATTTAAATAAAGGGATATTTGAAAGGAAATGTGTAGGTAAAAAGTGCTAGTTATTAATGTATACGTATATATGTTTAAAACGGTTAATAATACTTGCATGCATTAATAAATTCGATTTATCAAATACAAATTAGGATATGAATTAATTGATTTACTGATTGATTAAGGGAAGCGTTTCTTGAAGAAAAAGGAAAGATAAGATATTAATTAAAAAGGATAACGCTGATTTGAATTGTAGGCGTTAATAAATACAATCAATTGTTGTTTGTACAAAAATTGGGCACAACACTCTTCGGATGTGTTTGAAGAGATAAAATGAAGAAAATATATGTATAATGAAGCAGATCTAACAAACACACCAATAAACAGATAAGAAAATGCACAGAAACACATGGATTTAGAGTGGTTCAGCGAATTGCCTACATCCACTATGAAATGACTGATGTTTATTGAATTTCACTCGCTGTTTAAAAAAGATTACAACAGTACAACTGGAGTTTGATAATCATTTTGGCATAATATCGGCGTAGAGAGGCCAAAAGTCCTTCTTCTGTAGGCCCTGTGGCTCTATTTGTAGGCGTAGGAGGCAAATATCTCGCTTAGATCTTGGGAGACTTCTTCTAGCACGTGGGTGGACCCACGCGATCGATCCCAGGCGATTTCGACTCGATCTGTGATCGATACGAACGAATTTTGTATCGATCAAGACTTGCTCCAATCGAGTCGAAATTTGGCAGGAACATTCTTTATGTTGTACGTAAGCTCCTGTGAAAATTTCATAGCATTTGGACTTGTAGATCATGAGATATGATCGATGCAAATTGGAGTCGACTCGAACCGTGATCGATACGAACGAATTTTGTATCGATCAAGACTTACTCCAGTCGAGTCAAAATTTGGCATGAACATTCCTTAGGTTGTACGTAAGCACCTGTGAAAATTTCATAGCATTTGGACTTGTAGATCATGAGATATGATCGATGCAAATTGGAGTCGACTCGATCCGTGATCGATACGAACAAATTTCGTATCGATCAAGACTTGCTCCAATCGATTCGAAATTTGGCATGAACATTCCGTAGGTCATACGTAAGCTCCTGTGAAAATTTGGTGGCATTTGGACTTGTAGATCTCGAGTTATGATCGATGCAAGTTTGGATTTCTCAACCGTGATCGATCAATATCTCAAGCATACGAACTCCAAATGACTTGAAATTTGGAACGTTGGCTCTCATAGCTTCGCTTGTCGTGTCATATCAATTTTAGCCCGATCCGGACTCGGACAAAATTCGTCGATATCCATAGTGAGCCTGCACACAACCGATCTCCAGGATGAACTGCCTTTGGTTTTTAGTCAAGTTCTTAGTGTCACGGCCTTGCCAAAAGGCGGGATAACAATTGCAAAATTGATTGCGTAATGCAAGATTTATTATTTATGCATATGTAGTTAGATACCAATTAATAAAATTGGTATGAATTCAAATTGATTGATTAGAAATGAAATTAATGACATATATGAGAATTATATAACTGTCGTATTAATGAGGGAACATGAGCAATGTTTATTTAGGCAATAAATTAAGGTAATAAGAAAAGGAAGATATTAATGCATGTTTGAAAAGAATAACAATTTATGCAAGAGGAAAATGTTTATTTTTAAAATTGGCATTTAATAAAAGTTAAACATTTTGAAAGATATGTTTAAAAATTATATGTTTGGATAATAAACTATTTTAAGGGAAATATAGAGAAAAGATGTTAGTTAACAAAATATGGAATGGAAATTTAGAGTATTAATTAAGATTAGAATCTTAATTGACTGACTTAAGTGGTAAATTTATTGCACCGATTTGGACAATTTAATTATTGGAAACTATGACGCCCCACCTCGAGACCCACATTACCAAAGAGTATTACTGGGTAATACTGTCTGCTAATGTGGAGAATAGGGCTGGTTAGGAGCGACCATCCATAGCTTTGTCTTAAACATCTATTAAATACATCGATTTGGTGCTTTATTTTTTTTCTATCTCAAGTGGATCAACATATTCGATAAATGCTTAATACAAAACTACAGTGGCTAACGGATCTATCAGAAAAAAATACAACAATAATATGTACATCACATCACGGAACAACAGACAACATATATATACATATACACAGATACATCCCATAATATAACTTCAACAAATTTCTTTGATATGGATGCAAAAAAGGGTTTATTTATACAAATAAATAAAGGGACACAAATAAAGAAATGATTTTTGGTATAAATAAATCTTCACTGGAGTTCTTCAATAAGTAAAGAGGAAACCAACATGTGTGTGTATGTGTGTGTGTCTATATATATATATATATATATATATATGAATATACTTCTGAATTAAATACCTACTACTTTACCATATTTAATAGTAGTAAAGTGTAAAATGTGAATAAGTATTATGGGCTAAATTGATATAAATGAATTAATTAGCGTAACATAAATGATGGTAATCAGAAGATTTTATTTAGAAAGGAGAGTAAATAAAAATTGATTTATTGATTTATGGATTGATTGATGTTATAGGCATGTACACATATTCTTAACCTTAGAAGGAGATTTGATATATTACTTAAAAACGTGTCTAGATTCATTGGATTAAATCTAATGGTCTAGGTTTAATAAGATAGGACTACTTGGAAATAAAGCAATCAATCAATGGTTAGGATTAATATAGATCTCCTATAAATTAAACCACTAACCTAACCTAACTCTTGACTCTTCTCTCTAATACTAGTTGTTGTCATCTTCTTACCTCTCCTCCATTAATTCTTATATTTACATATAAATAAACAAAAATAAACTCAAAATTAAAGAACGAGATTAAGGAAGATCTAGCGATTTGAGAGAAGATCTAGTGATTTGAGAGAAGACTAAGCGGATTTAGGAAGAAAAATAGGTACGATTTGGACCATATCTAAGGGAAATACACTATCTAGAGATTGATATTAAAGCTAAGGATTTAAGCAAGAGGAATTAATCTCAATCAAATCTCAAAGTCCTTATCCTAATCAAGGTGAATAATAATCTAAATGATCTTTATTTTGTTTTATGATTATTTGATATTCGAGTTTAAGACTAAATCCATTATAATGATGATTTTGATGATGATATGCTTGGATTTAATGTGATGTTAACTCAAATAAGATTATTTGATAAATGATTTACACAGTTTTGAGGCTAAAACTGATTGTAATGATTTTCGTATGCCATGAGAAAATTTTATGTTACGGAAAACATAATTTTAGAGATGAGTTTTAATTTTTTATAATTTTCCAAGCTATGGAAATTTTATTATGAATTTTCAAAGTAAATATGAATACTTGGGTTTAGAAATTACTTTCGGTTATTTTATGAAGAATTTGGGTCTGATTTTTTATATGTTAGATAAAATATTGAAAGCGAATTTCTATAATTTTTGGGGATTCCTCCTAAGTGATTTACCCTGGAAATTAAATTATTTTAGAAGGAGGATTTGATTATTTTAATTGTTTTGCTTAATGGAAGATCTTAATTGTGAAAATTAATCTTTGTTTAGATAAGAAATTGTGCGGCAGTTATTTTGAGAAAGAATTTGAAAAGATTAAGGCAATCAA
The DNA here is from genome assembly GCA_030737815.1 of Allium fistulosum. Lineage (NCBI taxonomy): Eukaryota > Viridiplantae > Streptophyta > Magnoliopsida > Asparagales > Amaryllidaceae > Allium > Allium fistulosum. The sequence goes on from CM060906.1 coordinate 927,648,455, forward strand.
TTAAATGTTTACAAATAGGCAAGTTAGTTATAAATTTAATACTTTATATAGCACTAACTCAGCTTTTACCCAGAAAAAAGTTGATTCCGCCTCTTTCAGAAGCAACTTTTGACCCATTACTTCCCCTTCGACCAAGTCGAAACCTACCAAAGCCGAAGCCAATACACAAGGTATCACAATGATGGTACATAGTGGATTGGAGAAAGGTGGAAGACATGGTATCGAAACCATTGCTTTCGATGGGGTCGAAATGTTTGTTTTGCTTTCCAAAGATAAGCGCCGGCCTTGTTTTCAAAAGAATGCTTTCAACCAAGTCAAAACCTTTTTAATCTTTCAAAGATGTTGCTTTCAAATCTGTTGTCGCCTCTTTATTTAAATGGAGCTTTCGAATGAGTTCCTCTGTTTATAAATCAATGCTTTCGAAATGGGTGGTTTGAACTTAGTCAAAACCTTACTGCCAATCTTATGCCTTTCGAAGGTATTGAAGTTTTCAATGCTTTTGAAAGGTAGCTTTTGTTTTTAAATTGTACTAAGCCACTTCCTAAAAGCATTGAAAGTGTTCAAGGGTTTCGAAGGCAATGGCTTCTAAAAGGGGTTTCGATGTTATCCTTCAATATTTTACTTAAATGATTTAAGCTTTCAAAAGAATGGTTCCGAAGCCATCAAATTTTTCCTTGAACAATCTTATATGAAGATTAATGGTTCTGAAAGGGTTACTTTTGTTTATATTCACTTTGACCCAAAAGATATTTTTAAAGATAAACCCAATGGTTTCGAACTGGGTACTTTCAATGGTTTCGAAGTTATGCTTCTAAGAGTTTATAAGTAATGTTTTAATACTTTCGAAAGGTATATTTTGGTTTCGAAAGAGATGATTTAAAGAGCTTCGAAAGGTATATACTTAATGTTTTGAAAAGAAGTTTTCTATGCTTTCGAAGGAGGTTGTCCAGGGGTTTTGAAAGTGATGTTTTAAGATTTCAAAACAAATAACCCAATCTAATTTTAAAGGAAAAACCATGGCATAAATAAAGATCTTTGAAATGAAGATTTTGAAGAAGTTTTTCTTGATTAACAGGTTAAAGGTATTAACCAAGTTTTATATAAAATGATTTCAGGGATATTTAACCACAAGTATTGGTATTACTATATTGTTATGATTGTTTCTTCATATATTTGTTCATATTGTTATGATCCCATAACGGTACTTTAGGGAAGGGCAGAATAACCAGCTAGGTTGACCTAGTAGTGAATATAACTTAAGAAACAATAAAATCTTAATTAAAGATATTGGCAGAGGCCAATAGGTTCACAGTAAACCCATGAAAACTGTGTACAGGAAAAGATATTAGCAGGGGCCAATAGGTTTATAGTTAACCAATGAAAACTATATCCAGATTAAGATATTGACAGTTTGTCAATAGGTTCCTAGTTAGCCCATGAAAACTAGGATAAGAAATTAAGATATTGACATTTAGTCAATAGATTCCTAGTCAACCCATGAAAACTCGGATAAAAAATTAAGATATTGGCAGTTAGTAAATAGGTTCCTAGTCAGCCAATGAAAACTAGGATAGAAATTAAGATATTGACAGTTAGTAAATAGGTTCCTAGTCAGTCCATGAAAACTAGGATAAGAAATAAAGATATTGGAGTTACCAATAAGTTCTTAGTAATCCCATGAAAACTATGAAATCATACAGGTAGTCCATAAACATTTAACAGGTTTTTGGTAAGCCAATGCAAACTAATAGGTAAATAGTAACCCTAGAAACTATAATTATGACAGATAGTCAGAATGAATAGGGATGGGTAATCCAGATTTAATATACTTGTTAGAATATCATCATATTATTCTGAATTGTTTTTAACAATTTGGGATGCAGGAGCACAGTATATGGTTTTATAAAGCTTTTAAGATACTAGTGAGGGGAAAATCCATTCCGCTAAACTGCGTGGTCTCACTTGATATCTAAATGGTTTGAGATGGTAGATTATTATTCATACCAGGCTTTATGTCTGACTCAAAGTTTATGTTTTTCCCCTTAAACTCTCGGGTACTCAATTGATTTTGAGTAGTTTGAGAGTTGAGGATTTCAGGTTCTTTTGAGACGAATAAAGCTTCTAGAGACGTGTAGGAGGCAAGCTAGTTAATAACGGTTATTTATATTCCACCGTGTTCTGGTTGCAAAGGAAAACCTGTTTTATTACCTTATTATACACTCTAATCAACCAAGGGGGCATCTTCATATGTCGCTCTTGGCATATGTTGTAATAAGTATATTTTGTCTGAACGTAGTTACGATTATGGGATTATATAATGAACTTGAAAGTTTTTGAAATGGAATGTGGAATGTGTTTTGATGATTTAAAATATTTCCATATTCATTTGTTTCTCTTTACCAACATACCTAACATCACCGTATTTGGTTGCTGAGGATTAATAACTATGGATGACTGCAGCATCCGTAGCCGTTAGTTTTAGGCCTCCAAGTGGGGATGTTACATGCGAGGCAGCGATAAATTTCACATTTTTGCAAGGATGACCGATGAAGTTTGAAGACTTTTCCACCACAGATTAGATGACTTATTCATAGCTTTGAGATTGATATCCATCCTAAGTCATGAGATGTTCGTGTAGGAATGCTACCCACTGTGTATGCGTCTATTCAACAATGATTTAGAGTATGGGTTCAAGGAGAACATCAACAGTTTCACATCCTAGTTGAAAAGGATGCAGATTAGGATGATGAATGAGCATTTTGGTAGAATTTTGCATATCTTCGCAGTGGGAGAATACTTTAACGAGATTAAGACCTCCGACCTAGAGATTCTACAACATATTTTCCAAAGGGGAGTGGGCATTTGGAGAGCATACAATATGCAGGACCAAGCATGTATTTTCACCCGCATTATCCAGCATAACATTATCCCTAAGACGGGGAATTTTGACCAGACCTACCCCTTGGTGCAAAAGGTCACCTATGCCGTTATTGGTGGTATTGGATGAACTCGGCCACGGCCATTACGAGCCAGCATATAGGCCCTAGAGTTAGAACTCTAAGGAGCTACATTCCACATTGTCACATTTTCACTCGCGTCTTCATACAGTATAGAGTGAGACTCCAAGGAGAGCAGGTGTAGAAGAAGACTCTTAGCTCTAGATCGATGCCAAGCTATAGGAGATACTACTGAGCAGTAGCGCTAGGGCCATGTGATTGGATGCATAACTGTCATACTATATTCACTTAGAGGTCGTGACAATGGCTCGAGTTTCCATGGAGGATCATGACCATTTCGTAGCTTGAGGTAGTAGTTAGGATTAGTAGTAGCAACAGCTGGTATTTTTCTTCCAGTATTTGCTTCTCTTTTAAGCTTTGAGTTGGAAGCATTAGTTGTCTCTATTTTTATGAAATGCGTATGATGTTAAGAAACGTTACTTTTTATTTGTATGTTGATTTTCTGAATTGACCATTATATGGATTTGAAAATGGTATAAATAAGGAAAGCTCTCTATGTTGATTTTCTGAATTGACCATTATATAGATTGGAAAATGGTATAAATAAGGAAAGCTCGTGAAGGCACTTTACTAATGCAAAGTATAACTGGAAGTTTATAAAATGAATTAGAAAATTTATTGAATTAGCTACTAAAAGTAAATAATGTTAAGATCCAAAAGCATTAAAATTTTGGAAAGATAAATTTTAGCAAGCGATGGATGTGGAAATGTTGTTGTGGAAAAATTCACTATCCCTATACCTTAAAAGCTAAAATTCATAAATGTACTTGTGTGTTGATTTTCGTTCTTAAATAAAAGAAAATGTTTTCAAATTTTGAATATTTACTACGTAATAGGCTAAGGTTGATCACAGGTGTTAACGCATTGACTAAATCTTGATTACATTAGGATGTGGCTTGGTTTGTTTTAAAAGGTTAAAAACAAATACTTTTGAAAATTTTGTTCAAAAATCTTTGATTTTTAAATATAAAGGACTTTCGAAAATGAGTTTTATTTTAAAATTTTCTAACTACTTCACATATTTAAATGGAAAAGATTTTGAGCGGAAAAGGAGAGAATTTTTATTTTAGAAATATCCAAGCTTAGCATAGTTAAGGTCGACTTGTAGCAAATATGAATTTTCTATCCAGCAGGGGTGATAGTATGTAAAACGTAGATAATGATGAGGGAAAAAGCTATTTTAGCTTTGGAAATTTTTTTCATACCTTGTTGATTATCAAACAAAACTTGTTTATGTAATATTTTTGTTTTAAAATATAAAAATAAACTTCCTTTTACAAACCGCACTTTGAGAAGTTGAAAAAGATTTGCGGGCAAAAGAGAAGGTTTCAAGGTATAGTGGAATGGGTACACAAAAGAAAGATGGAAATATGGAATTCTCCATCTAAATCACTTTTTCGGCATGAGAGTATAGATATAGGGAAACTTGGCTTTTAAAATTATGGATGTTAGAAATGGTGTTCTAGATATTGGGTGGTAGGGATTGGATGCAAAATTGGTTGAAACATAATCCAATTTGTAGAAGTGTGGGAAAATTGTTATGTTAAAACAAAGATTTTGATTTTTGAAAACTTGCATACACATAGAACTGCCAGTGTATATGCTGTTTGAATCATATTTTAAAAATTGTTTTCAAGAATGGATTTATATAGGAGGCACCGATTTAGTATTATACATCATACATATCGTATGTGTTGTGAAACACTGTACACCTGTACACGATTGACTGCAAAATTAGTTGTACATTAATTGGTTGGATATTTTAGACTGGTTGCGCACTATGTGACATGATTCATCCCTCGAGGAATTTCGGGGACGAAATTCTTTTAGAGGGAAGAATGAAACACCCCATAAAATAAATAGTAGTTAATTAAAAATAATTATTAAATAATTATTAAAGCTCAAAAATAGAAATTTTACAAACGTTAATATTTGGCTGTGAAACTTGCATTATTGTGTTTGTGGTAATTTTTTGATCAACTTTTATATATAAAGTTTTACTATCGGAATTCAAACAGAAAAGTTATTAACGTTTAAAGAGTTAAAATCGAAAATAATTCAAAATATATCAAAGGAAATAAATCAACGTTAATTAAATAACGTTAACCAATCGACACATGTATAGAGACCGATCTGATACCGTTAGGGGGTATGCCATAGGGGCAATTATGTAATTTGTTATATATATCTAACTAGATGACCAATCTTGTTCAAAATAAAAGGTGTTTTCTTCTATTATGTACTTGATAGAATGTGCTATATTAAATTATTAATTTAATAAAAAAATATTTAATAGAAAATCCATAAATGGTATTTTTTGTGATAGTAGTTACAAAGTGTTGTAACCGTGAGTAATTTATCACAATGAAAATAAATATACCCTAGCCAAGATGTATCAAGGTTGGATATCTATACATCCATTAAGACTAGAGTCCATAACACTCTCCAAACATTGAGCAGTGTATTACTCATGGCTGTTCGGGGCACCAAGGGGTTACGTACTGATAGTTATTGGATAACTATGGAATGACTCACTTTATAGTTTTCTGTTGGTTAATATAACTAAGATCAAATAGAAAATATTAATGTGACAATTTTACATAGTTCTCTTGACTTGAGAATACTGTCGATCTTTAATAAGAAAGCTCCTCTTTGATTATAGTCAAATTATTGGAACAGAGTCCATCGAGTAACTATAATTGGTTCTAGTAGAGGTATTGTAAGTGAAACACTATTCAAGAGAGGATTCGCCTCCTCGATTATACGGGGTTAATATCACGATCAACTCAAGTTAACTCAAAGTGGAAGTCCCTGGCCAGAGTAGTTCGGTTAACAATAATTGTTATTATTGAATCTAGAATTTTTATGTTTAAACTATAGAGTTGAATATGAATGATAATGGAATTTTGATCATTACCAAATTCCATAAGTTCAAAGTGATATAGTTATGATGAAGAGAATTGGTATAAATAAAAGTCATAACCGAGTAACGGCTTAAAAAGGTAAAATTGGATTTTATCGAAACTAAGTAAGCAATAAATTTAGCCAAAATATCTGTAACATCCCCTACCTATAGGCCTAAAGCTAAGCCTACAGATGCTGCAGTCATCTATAGTATTAACTTCCGACGACTGAATACGGCTATGTTAATGGTATCTATAATATCAGAAGCACTTGAATATGAAACAAATCTCAGATTTCAAAACAGAATTTTCCATTACATTTCAAAATAGAAGTTCCATATTTAGATTACATAATCCCAAAACATTTCCCAAGTAATGATAAAATATACTTATTACAAAATACACTAAGAGCGACATATGAAGATGCCCCCTTGGATGATCAAAGTCATATAGTCATAATTGACTTAATACATACACAGCGGAAATAAACATAAAACAAAGAATTGCAACTCTTAAATAGCTATCTGTTAGCATCCTGGTTTCCTTGATAGCTTTATTCGTCACCCTACTAAAACCTGAAAGAACCTCAACCCTTAGCCTACTCAAATCAATTCTGAGCACTAGAGAGTTTAAGGGGAAAACATAAACTTCGAGTGAGACATAAAGCCTGGTATGAATAATACTATACAGCTCGGCTATTAATGTTAAGTGAGACCATGCCGCTTAGCGGAAGAGGTTTCCCCTTACTAACATCCTTTTAAAACATATCTTTAACAAACCTTGATCCTGCAACCAAAACTGGTTAAAACTGTAAAGCATAATTATGTAAACATACATATCACATAACAAATGGACTATCTATCTAAACACTATAGTTTTGTTTGTCTTACTATTAACCTTTGGCTGACTCGGGCCTACTAGACAAAATAACAAAATTTATCTAACATCTGTTAGACACACCTCTTCTATACGGTCTATCCTTAACTATCTGCTAAATACTTCTCCTCTAGACGGTCCGTCCCTAACTTAACATCTCCCAGGGTCACCTGATCCAAATGGTTTTGTGGGCTCACTAATAACCTATCTGTATGCAATCATATATTCCCTTCTGTTTGTAATCATAATTTTAGTCTTACCTGCGACAAAGTCCTACACACTGGAATTTTGGACTAAATTAGTTGAGGCCAATAGTTAATGTATAGGCCGCGACCTTATACCATTCCCATCTGGTATTCTAACATCTGAGTCATTTTTACTTAGGGATACCTTCCCATAATTTTCCTTGAAAACCTTTTCATCTGTAATTGATTTAAAACCCTTTTAAACCAAGCTTAAACAAGGAAAACATTTAGACTCTATGCTTTACTCTAAATCACCTTGCCATGTTATATATTCCTTTCTTAAATTTGTGTTGATGAAAACCTTTAAACATTTGAAAGTACCCCTTTCGATTCAATTGAAAGTATCTCTTTTGAAACCAAGCGAAACCCTTTATTTATTTAGGCTGAAAGGCCAAAACCTTCCCTTTCGAAACCATACTTGAACTCTTTCAAAACACCTTCCTTTCATAAGATTTAAAACCTTGGACATCATATCTTAAGTACTTTAAAACGTTGCCTTTCAAAATCTTGGAAAAACCTTCCAATTCAACCCTTTCGAAATCATCATAAAATAACACCTTTCGTCTCTTTCGAAACCCTTTGGGGAACTATCCCTTTAAAACCATTTTAAACACATTTCGAAAGAATCTACCCTTTAGAAAATCAAACCTTTCGAAAGCTCTTGGGTTCAATTCTAAAACATGCGGAAAACACCTTCAGAAACCATTTAAACCAACACTTTCGAAACCTTTGGGTTATATGTAACAACCCGCATATTTCACGACTATATATTTAAATGTTTTATTTAAATATAGCATCGTTAATCGGATTAAAGTCTGAAATGTTACTTTTTGTAAACAGTCGAATTGTGACTCGAGACCACTTTCATTGAGTTCAAAATGGCGTTTACAACCTTTTTGAGTATAAACATCGATATGTTTGGAGTTGAGTAGAATTTTGATATTTTCATTTGGGGCTTTGGGTTTGGCTTTCAGCCCACTAAGAGAACCCAACTCCTCTACATAATAAATCCCACTCCACCCCTCTACTCTTCATTCATTTCATTTCCAATTTCCTAATACTCAAGCCCTAAAAGAAGAATGGGGGAAAAGAAAAGAAATTAAAATTCCTAAGCCCTAGATTCTTAGGAAATTCAAGATCCAAGCTCCAAAATCAAAGAGAAGCTTAGGTAAGCATCCTCTTCTTCTTCTCCATCTCAATCTCTCTCCAATTTCAGAAATTTCCTATAACCTAACTTAGGAAATATTTGCTTATAATCTTAGATTGGAGCTTCTAGAGTTGAAGTTGAAGAGTAGTTGATCTTTCCTTTGTTTTTGAGCTTCTCATTCGTTGTTTTTGGGTTTAAAGGTGAGTTCTTTAACTCACATCTATGTATATAGCTTTCATTGTTGTTAGGTATGAATTCCTTACATCTATTTCATGTTCATTTGCTTTTGATTTGAATTGATTTGGTTAATTTTCCAAATTTTGGTGTTTTGAAGTCAAAATCATTAAAAATCCTATCTTAGATGTTTTGACATGTTGTTTGGGGTGTATCGAAGAGCCTATAAGGCTGGGTTATCGCTTGGCATAATTCCCTAGCCTCCATCGCTCGTCTAATCGCCTCCGGTTTGGATTTTCGCCCTTCTTGGGCTAGGCTGATTTTTGCCTAGCAGGAAATTTCAAACGTCTGGATTGAAAATCCAGACGTCTGGTTGAAAAATCCAGACATCTGGAATTGGTCCCTGGAAAAAGAAAAAAGGCAGAGGCAAAATCCAGATGTCTGGAAATCCAACCAGACGTCTGGTCAGTGGTTCGGACTTCTGATTGGTAATTTCAGACGTCTGGTTCTGTGCAGTTTTGCCTATTTTGACCATTTTTGAGTGGATTTCCAATTTTAATCGATTTTTGTTGATTCAGTTAGTTGTTGTCATTTATTATCGACTTTGATGACTTCTTTTCTAGATTTTTTTGGGAATATCCATTTGATGGATTTGATATCGATTTTTATGGTTTTAATTCACGTCGTCGAATGTGAATTTTTGGTGATCGATTGTTTTTACAATCATTTTCTATGATTTGTCACTTCTAAAATACAAAGGTTTCTATACTAGTAGTAAATACTCAAACTCTTTCATAAAAATGATTTCAACGTTATATTTAATACAAATCTTGTTTTTAAAACCATTTTCCAATCTATTAGTATATACAAACCTTTACCTAATTCGTATGAGAAATCTAATTAAACGGCTTAGCAAAACAAGTAGTATGAAACGCTTGCGTTTAATTCGCTGATTAATTCTTAGACTTGTTTGATTGAACTCTTGTGACAATTTTCGAGTGGAAATCTACAATCTGTTCGTAAATATTTAAGTTAAGCCAGTGGTTATGGGACATAAAGCTAAACTCATTTATTTACTAGCTTAGTGTAATTTACACTTCTTTTTGATTAATGATGATCATTTTGTATTTTCGAGTGGAAATCTACAATATGTTCGTAAATATTTAAGTTAAGCCAGTGGTTATGGGACATGAAGCTAAACTCATTTATTTACTAGCTTAGTGTAATTTACACTTATCGATCAATGATGATCCTTTGGTGATTTAGACTAGCGATGTGTGATGTCTCTTTGTCCGTAAAAGAGGGACTATAGCCTGTTAGTAGGAGCTACGGCTCATAGTCTGCAAAGGGGGACTATACCCTGTTTGGAGGAGCTCCGGCTCATAGGAGGAGCTACGGCTCATAGTCCTCAAAGGGGGACTATACCCTGTTTGGAGGAGCTTCGGCTCATAGGAGGAGCTTTGGCTCATAGTCCGCAAGGGGGGACTATACCCTGTTTGGAGGAGCTTCGGCTCATAGGAGGAGCTTTAGCTCATAGTCTGCATGAGGGGACTATACCCTGTTTGGAGGAGCTACAGCTCATTTTATGGGATAGCGACCCATTTGTGATACACGTGTTAGTGAGTTTTCATGCTCCCGTTTGTGATAGGCCTTCCCCTTTTTGTGATTTTTGGATTTCTAGTTTATGATTTCTAGAATTTGTGTTTCACCAATTTTGATGATATGCATTGATAAGCTCTATCAATATTTGTGTTTTGGTGAATAATTTAAAGAATATGACATTCTTTTTAGTGTTTGAGAATATTTGAGATATTGTATGATTTTTGTTGTTATCTGATGTATACTTGTCACGGTATGGCATTATTATTATCATACGTTTTTGTCATATCTCTTATCCTATCTCATTTTATATGATATTTATAGCTAGACTGATCCGTTTATTATTTTTCTTCTTAAATAATACTCGGGTCAGACCGAGGTATTTCAGGTGCTTTTACTTGACTTCTTATCAGTGACCATCATCTGATTTTTGGCTAACTACTTTAGATTAGTAGTTTTTTCTTTTATACATTCGAGATAGAGACTCCTTGATGTATACTTATTCTTTTCTCTAGCACTTGTACCTATTCTTTTATGATGTAGTGGATCTTGTATGACCACTACTTTGATGTACACTTCTATGTGTTATATTCATATCTGTTTCCGCCTTTGTGATATGAATATCTGTGACTAATTTGTGTTATGCTTATTTCTATATTTGTTTCCGAAGGCCACATAGCCACTGTGTGGTAGCTTTGAGTTTGTATTTGATATGTCGGATTTCCTCTTGAAATGAAATGCATGTCATACTATCTGACATATCGGTACTCGCACAAAGCAATTACACAGATGGTCGCTCCTCAACAACCTTATTCTTCGCGCTAGTCGACGGTATTACCTCATAGTGTCCTTGGCTATTGTGAGTATAGAGGTGGGGCGTCACAGCTTGGTATCAGAGCCAAACTTCGGAACAATGTAGAATAATCTAACAAGGATCATTTCCTAAGTCTCTCTTAGGAATCGTGCCTTAGGATTAATTCGAGTCATTAGACCCGTTCTATCCTATTTTCTTTTGTGATGCCTTGTTTTATCAATCAAGTTTGTTTGATATTCATTTTGAGAATAACCTTTTTCTTCTTCTTCTTTTTTCTTTCTTAAAGAAGAGAAATGATTAGATCAAGCCATCCCAGTGCCGGTCAATCCAGTGCTACTCCTCAGGATGGAGTATTTATGTCTGCCTAGTAGCTTTTAGATCTTGTAAAGAATGCTCAAGCTGCCGAACCCATTCCAGAGCCTACTCATCCTAAATCTGGGTTTGCACGCTTGTGCAGAGATTATACCGATTTGGGTGGAAGGCCATTCAAGGGTTCAGAAAGCGTTATAGAAATCCAAGCTTGGCTTAGAACATGCGATCGCATCTTTTCCCGCATGAATCTTGTGAATCTACATCGAGTCCAAGTGGCTTCTAGCATGCTCCAAGAGAGAGCATTAGATTGGTATGAGCTTTTGGTTTCTGAGATTATCGAAGTGGATCTTACTTGGGAGCAATTCCGAGAAAGATTCGAATTGAAGTTTGTGCTGGAGGTTGAAAAGGTAACTTTAGCCTGATGCTTTATTGACCTTGTTCAAGGTGAATCTTCTGTGGCAGATTATGTCGCATCTTTTGAATCTCTCTCTAAATATGGGGTCGAGTATATTAATACCCCATTGAAGAAAAATCAGAGGTTTTTCTATAGGTTGAATAAGAACCTCAAAAAGCCTTTACTTCTGAAACTAGAAGTTTCTTTCGATCAGCTTGTAGATATCGCTCTTCGACATGAAGAGTCCGATAAAGAAATTGATGTTGAAATTGTGGGTGTCAATAAAAACTTCAACATCAATAAGAAGAGGCATCCCTTTATTAAGTTCGAAAGTCCTAATCCCAAAAAGAAAGTGAAGCAAGTAACTTCGGTAGCAAAGACTACAATCCCTAATCGTGGAGAATGCTACAGTTGTGGCTCTAAGGACCACAATATAAATAGGTGTCCAAGGCCTATTTCTTGCCGATATTGCAAAAGTTCGGATCATTATATATCTTCATGTCACAAACTTCAAAGCAAGAGAGAGGGAGAGTTGAATGTTGTGCAAGCCCCTAGTAACACTTCTCTTGGTCAAGGTATTTCTCATTCTATCCTTGATGGCATTATTTTGTTTCGTCCTTATCCTATTCGAATTCTTTTGATACGGGTGCATCTCATTCTTTTATATCAAAAGAACTTGTTGATACTTTTTCTTTAATATTATGGGTTTGATGACTTCACTGAGAATTGCGAATCCGGTTAGTGGATCCGCAACACTCAGTTTGCTTTGTAAAGATGTCGAGATTATTTTATGTAATTATTCTTTCTGAGCCGATTTGCATGTTATGCATTACTTAGGCTTCGAAATTGATTTTTGGGAAAGGATTGGCTTAATCATTATGAAGCCTATATCCTATGCCCGAGAGGACTATCCATCTTCGACATTATCAATTTGTTAAGCAGGTTTTTAATTTTTTCTTAATGATTTCGATTTCCAATTCGGTGGCATCATTTTATTCTTTAAACCCACATGATGAGGAAAATGTTATTTCTCTCATGCAAGTAGTTTGTGAATTTTCTGGTATTTTTGAGCTTGTCGTAGGAATACCACCTAAGCGATCTATTGAGTGGTGCTAAGGTCTTCTCAGCTCGACCTTCCCTCCGGTTTTCATCAGCTACGAGTTGCGGAGGGTAGCATCCCATTTACCGCATTCTGCACTCGTTATGATTCTTATGAGTGAAACGTGATGTCATTCGGTTTGTTCAGCTTATTTCATCCATCTTATGAATCAAATATTCTGTGAATATCTCGATGAGACAATCCTTGTATTCATTGATTATAGATGAAAACAACAATTTAAAATTTGCAAATCTTTTTAATAAGATATTTATAAGTATGATTGGATTTTGTTCTTAAAACAAGCAAAGAATATTCGTAAAAATTTTAAGAGACATGTTTATCATATAGAAGATGATTTTGTGTTGTTTTGCCCATTGAGTGCTTGAAGAATTATGGTCGATGCGTTTGATCAACGTTATCGATAGGAATCTCCTAAACGCTATGATGAGACAGCCAGACACAATAAATTGACTTGTAAAAAGTAAAATTTTCTAAAAAGATGATTACACAAAGTTAATTATAATTTTGAAAGCCTTAGCTTTTCGGGAAAGATGATCAATTAAAAGAACTCCTTTCCGATGCTCCTATTCTTGTGACTCCCGAAGGGAATCAAGACTTTATTGTTTGTACCGATGCTTGTCGTATTGGTTTGGGAATCGTTCTCATGCAAAAAGGGAACGCGTCATCGCTTATACTTCTATACAATTAAAGCCTACCGAGACTGGATATGCCACTCATGATCTAGTGCTTGCGGCCATTATTTCCGCCCTTAGAAATTTTTTGTTCATTAGTGTTTCCCCTATGAAGGGTGTTGTGCGTTTCAATCGATCGGGAAAATTAGCACCTCGATATGTTGGTCCATTTCCCATCACCGAACGTATTGGTTCCGTGGCTTATCGCCTTTTATTACCGGCTCAATTTTCTACTATTCGTGACGCGTTTCACGTTTCTCAATTACGGAAATGCCTTAGTGATTTTGATTCTATTCTTGAGCCCGGTGTTATTGAAGAAATTGAGGTTTCACCTAATTTGACTTATGAGCAACATCCTATTTGTATCATTACTTCGGAGGTTAAACGCCTTCGAAATAAAGATGTTTCGCTTGTGAAAGTTCAATGGTCCTCAAATCCTAAGGATTGCTCTTGGGAATCTAGAGAATTCATCGAGCAAACACATCCGGACTTACTCTCTCGTACTCTTTAAAGGTGACCTTCTCACTTCAAATTTTTTTTCTTTTGTGTTGATTATGCCTTTTATGTTGTTGTTACTTTTTGTTTTCCTCTTAATTATTGCGAGGACGCAATTTCTTTAAGGAGGGGCGTCTGTAACAACCCGCTTATTTCACGATTATATATTTATATGTTTTATTTAAATATAGCATCGTTAATCGGATTAAAGTCCGAAATGTTACTTTTTGTAAACAGTCGAATTGGGACTCGAGACCACTTTCATTGAGTTCAAATGGCGTTTACGACCTTTTTGAGAATAAACATCGATATGTTTGGAGTTGAGTAGAATTTTGATATTTTCATTTGGGGCTTTGGGTTTCAGCCCACTAAGAGAACCCAACTCCTCTACATAATAACCCACACTCCACCCATCTACTCTTCATTCATTTCATTTCCAATTTCCTAGTACTCAAGCCCTAAAAGAAGAATGGGGGAAAAGAAAAGAAATTAAAATTCCTAAGCCCTAGATTCTTAGGAAATTCAAGACCCCAGCTCCAAAATCAAAGAGAAGCTTAGGTAAGCATCCTCTTCTTCTTCTCCATCTCAATCTCTCTCCAATTTCAGAAATTTTCTATAACCTAACTTAGGAAATATTTGCTTATGATCTTAGATTTGAGCTTCTAGAGTTGAAGTTGAAGAGTAGTTGATCTTTCCTTTGTTTTTGAGCTTCTCATTCGTTGTTTTTGGGTTTAAAGGTGAGTTCTTTAACTCACATCTATGTCTATAGCTTTCATTGTTGTTAGGTATGAATTCCTAACATCTATTTCATGTTCATTTGCTTTTGATTTGAATTGATTTGGTTAATTTTCCAAATTTTGGTGTTTTGAAGTAAAAATCTTTAAAAATACTATCTTGGAAGTTTGGACATGTTGTTTCGGGTGTATCGAAAAGCCTATAAGGCTGGGTTGTCGCTTGGCATAATTCCCTAGCCTCCATCGCTCGTTCGATCGCCTCCGGTTTGGATTTTTGCCCTTTTTGGGCTAGGCTGATTTTTGCCTAGCAGGAAATTTCAGACGTCTGGATTGAAAATCCAAACGTCTAGTTGAAAAATCCAAACGTTTGGAATTGGTTCCTGGAAAAAGAAAAAAGGCAGAGGAAAAATCCAGACGTCTGGAAATCCAACCAGACGTCTGGTCAGTGGTTCAGACGTCTGGTTGGTAATTTCAGATGTCTGGTTCTGTGTAGTTTTGCCTATTTTGGCTGTTTTTGAGTGGATTTCCAATTTTAGTCAATTTTTGTTGATTCGGTTAGTTGTTATCATTTATTATCGACTTTGATGATGTCTTTTCTGGATTTTTTTTGGGAATATCCATTTGATGGATTTGATAACGATTTTTATGGTTTTAATTCACGTCGTCGAATGTGAATTTTTTGTGATTGATTGTTTTTACAATCGTTCTCTGTGATTTGTCACTTCTAAAATACCAAGATTTCTATACTAGTTGTAATAACTCAAACTCTTTCACAAAAATGATTTCAACGTTATATTTAATACAAAGCTTGTTTTTAAAACCGTTTTCCAATCTATTATCATATACAAAACCTTTACCTCATTTGTATGAGAAATCTAATTAAACGGCTTAGCAAAACAAGTGGTATGAAACGCTTGCGTTTACTTCGTCGGTTAATTCTTGGACTTGTTCGATTGAACTCTTGTGACAATTTTCGAATGGAAATCTACAATCTGTTCATAAATATTTAAGTTAAGCCAGTGGTTATGGGACATGAAGCTAAACTCATTTATTTACTAGCTTAGTGTAATTTACACTTCTTTTTTATCAATGATGATCATTTTGTATTTTCGAGTGGAAATCTACAATATGTTCGTAAATATTTAAGTTAAGCCAGTGGTTACGGGACATGAATCTAAACTCATTTATTTACTAGCTTAGTGTAATTTACACTTATCGATCAATGATGATCCATTGGTGATTTAGACTAGCGATGTGCGATGTCTCTTTGTCCGTAAAAGGGGGACTATACCCTGTTGGAGGAGCTACGACTCATAGCACGCAAAGGGGGAATATACCCTGTTTGGAGGAGCTTCGGCTCATAGGAGGAGCTACGGCTCATAGTCCGCAAAGGGGGACTATACACTGTTTGGAGGAGCTTCGGCTCATAGGAGGAGCTTTGGCTAATAATCCGTAAGGGGGGACTATACCCTGTTTGGAGGAGCTTCGGCTCATAGGAGGAGCTTTGGCTCATAGTCCGCAAGGGGGGACTATACCCTGTTTTGAAAAGCTTCGGCTCATTTTATGGGATAGCGACCCATTTGTGATACACGTGTTGGTGAGTTTTCATGCTCCCGTTTGTGATAGGCCTTCCCCTTTTTGTGATTTCTGGATTTCTAGTTGATGATTCAAGAATTTGTGTTTCACCAATTTTGATGATATGCATTGATAAGCTTTATCAATATTTGTGTTTTGGTGAATAATTTAAAGAATATGACATTGTTTTTAGTGTTTGAGAATATTTGAGATATTGTATGATTTTTGTTGTTATCTGATGTATACTTGTCACAGTATAGCATTATTGTTATCATACGTTTTTTTCATATCTCTTATCCTATCTCATTTTATATGATATTTATAGCTAGACTGATCCGTTTATTATTTTTCTTCTTAAATTATACTCGAGTCAGACCGAGGTATTTCAGGTGCTTCTACTTGACTTCTTATCAGGGACCATCATCTGATTTTTGGCTAACTACTTTAGATTAGTAGTTTTTGCTTTTATACATTCGAGATAGGGACTCCTTGATGTATACTTATTCTTTTGTCTAGTACTTGTACCTATTCTTTTTGTGAATTAGTGGATCTTTTATGACCACTACTTTGATGTACACTTCTATGTGTTATATTCATATCTGTTTCCGCCTTTGTGATATGAATATCTGTGACTGATTTGTGTTATGCTTATTTCTATATTTGTTTCCGAAGGCCACATAGCCACTGTGTGGTAGCTTTGAGTTTGTATTTAATATGTTGGATTTCCTCTTGCAATGAAATGCATGTCATACTATCTGACATATCGGTACTCGCACAAAGCAATTACATAGATGGTCGCTCCTCAATAGCCTTATTCTTCATGCTAGTCGAGGGCATTACCTCGTAGTGTCCTTGGCTAGTGTGAGTATAGAGGTGAGGCGTCACATTATACCTCAATCGGAACAAAAAGGGTCATTTAAAACATTTAACTCGAAAGCTTTCCTTTCGTAACCTATCCTATGTAAGGAAGTGAGGTTGTCGAAACCATCCCCTTGAAAGCATTGGTGAAGTGGTTAATTTAAAAACATAGTATATTTCGAAACAATTGACTTCGAAAGGTAGAGATGCGGCAGCTAGGGGTTTCGACCCCTTCGAGAGCTTTACTTAAAACAAAAGAATGCAACCAAGCCAAAACCATTCTTTGGAAAATATTTGACCCAGTCGAAAGCAACTGAATTGAAACCTATCTCTTTCGAAAGCAAAGCAGACGCTACCTTAGTTTTAAAACAAACATACTCCATCCCCTTCGGAACCTAAGGTTTCGATCAAGTACCCCTTTACCTTTGTCCAAAACGCTACATATCAAGTAGCTTGATAACATGCACTTTGGTTTCGTAACCATTGGTGGCGAAAGGTCTGAGTCGGAACCCCATGTGTCGAAAGTGGCGGAACATGCTAAAATCATGTGGTCTTTGTTTTAACCTAAAAAAGTAAACTTTTCAACTAACCTTCCTTTATTTGTCAAATTTTCATTGGTTGTTAAATACTTTTCAGAAAAGTGCTGCCGATAATTTCTAAAATAACAATGATTTTATTTTTCAAAATGCCCCATCTCCTTAATTAATGATTTAAAACATTTAAAGTCCCATACCTTAAATAATTTTATATATTCATCAAAACACTTAGGAAAAATCTGAAAAAACATACGAAAATCTATTTTAATATGTTTGCTAACATATAAAAATTTCGGACCTAAATAATTATTTATTTTGCCGTAAATAATTTATAACCCAATAAATCATTTTCTTCACTAAAAAATTAATATAAAATCCACATTAATTCAGAAAATTATGAAAATTGAAACCCATCTCTAAAATAACATTTCTGGTCTATATCTAAAATCACAAGGCATTTGAATGTCATTAAATAGGATTTTCACATCAAAACATATCATAAAAATCAACATGCATAAATCACCAACAAGTATATATAAGCATTTAATCATCCAAAACATGGCATTATTATGCAAAATCATTTTGGGCTAACCTTAAAACCGAAAACTACAAGAAAAATGGGATGTAGTTATCATTCACCTTAGCTTTGTGATTAAAGATGTGAGATTTGATGTTGAATCAGTTGATTTACTTTTTCCTCTTGAAAATCCTAACCTTTTTTTCTCTTGAGATTAAAAATGGTGGCCGACCACTTTTTTAAATTTTATTTTTTTCCTGCAAATGAATTCAAGTGAGGATTCACGACTAGGGTGTAGGGCATTAGAATGTTCATTTTCCTATTTCGCCCTTCCTTATTTCCTAACACTTTTGTTCATGTTATCTCCTTAGTTCATTATACATATAGGCATGGATACCGTTGGTTAAATCAAATCTCAATCTATTAATCATCTTACATTATTTTATTTTATTTAGCTAACTAAATATTCTAAATAATGTTACTAAAAATATGGGGTGCTACAATCTCCCCTCCTTAAGGAATTTCGTCCTCGAAATTACGATAAGGAACACATCAAAACAATCAAAGGTAAAACATACCATCGAGCAAATCAGGATAAGCATCTATAATCCTTCTCTCAGTCTCCAATGTACAGTCTTTAGCATCGTCACTCCACTGGACTTTCACTAATCTAACTGTCTTGTTCCTCAGCTTCTTCTCATCTCTCTTGACTAATCGGATAGGCTTCCAAATTATAGTCATATCTAGTTTCACTACTAAATCCTCTAACACAGTCGATGCTATAGTGGTGTCTGGATCCCTAACACATTTCCTGTCAAGATTTATAGTGGTCGGCTAACTTCGGCCTACACATATACACTAGAGCACGTCTATCCAATTGTCTAAATCATAGTGCTGCTATATCCATCAAACACAAAGGGAAGCACTGTGCCATTACCTCCTCTGATGCCCCCAGTACTTCCATATGCCTCATGTACCTTGTCAGATGAACAGCAAGATCCATTCTTCCATCATATGTCTCCAGCGTTGGTAGTTTGAATTCCGGTGGATTCCTGGCTTGCCTAATCGTAGGAGTGAAGGGGCTCCTATTCACATCTTCCAAATCTCTATTTACCAGTCCTCCTCTCATTGCCCGTCTGATCATTTCCGCCAACCTATCATTGTGATCAAGTGGCAGTCTTTGTCTGTTGTCTCCAACCTTCCCCCTGAGTCTGCGAGGCAACCTTGAAATCTGCTCTTCTGGAATAGCATTCATGTTCTGATCAAAGCTAAACTGTACGGCACCACCTAGTATCCTTCCGGGAATCGAACCAATATGATCTGGGGGTATGCTCCCATGTGTGGAACGATCGACACCGATTGTTCTATAACTATCAGCATTGCTTTGGTCGATCGTTCCTGTTTGGTCAGGGGCTGCTCCCGATGGCTCCACTCTATCCCATATCCTGGTTGTTCCATTCTTCGTATCGATCCCAGCCTTGATCGATATGAAGTGTATTGATGTACTTCGTCATCCAATTGATACATGCGTAGATCTGAGCTCCATACCCATGAACCTATTTCCTGCCTAAAGTCGACCGATCAATGCAGAGAACATCGACACGTGATGCATCAAGTCGAAGACCAATCGATCCGAACCCGTCACCTTGATCGATACGAAGATATCGATCCAGAATCATTTCTCACCAATATTGATCCATCCATACTCGAGCATGCGAACTCCGATTGACCTGAAATTTGAAATGTAGCTTCTCCAAGCCTTGTCCATCGTTCCCTATCGATCCCGTCTTGATTGGAGCTCGGTCAAATTTTGACGGTATCAATCATAGCCATGTTTTCCTATCGTTCTCTAATCCCCATATCCATGCATTTTAGCCAATTTTCTTAATATCCCGGCCTGGACCAAAAGGCGAGGTAACATTTCCTCGAATGAGATACATGAAAAACATTGTGGACTCCCACCAAATTACTCGGTAACTCTATTCTATATGCGAGTTTCCTGATCCTTTCCAAAATAGGAAATGGTCTAACGAACCTCGGTGCTAACTTCCCCGTCTTCCCAAACCTAATAACACCTTTCATCAGCGACACTTTGACGAAAACATGATCTCCAACAGAGAATTCGAAATCTTTTCGTCTTCTCTCTGCATAGCTTTTCTGCTTGGACCAAGCTTCCTTCATTCTTGCCCTTATCAGCTCAATCTTTTCTACTACTTCTTTTACCAAATCAGGATCAAGAATCAATCATTCCCCGGTCTCTAACCAACATGCGGGGGGTTTGCATGGCCTCTCATACAAAGCCTCAAATGGTGCCATTCCTATACTAGTCTGATAAATATTGTTATAAAAAACTCGACTAGATGTAGGTGGTCTTCCAATGATCCCCCAAAGTCCAGCACACAAGCTCACAGCAAGTCCTTCAAGATCTTGTTAACTCTTTCCATCTGCCCATCTGTCTGTGGATGATAAGCGGTACTCATCTTGAGCTTGGTTCCTAAACTTTCCTAAAGACTCTTCTAGAATTCACTAGTAAACAAAGAATCTCTATCGCTAACAATACTACTAGGAATTCCATGCATTCTAACCACGTTCCTCATAAATAACTTAGCCAATATAGGTGTCGTCCTGTTTGCTTTGACCGGAATGAAATGGGCTTTCTTAGTTATCTGTCTGCTATAACCCATATACTTCCATTCCCTCTATTAGACCTCAGCAACCCATCAACAAAATCCATAGAGATGGTGTAACGATAACGGATTTTTTGCGTTCGAAAATCGACATCCATACTTTACATCGTAGTCGAATGCCATAGATTCGACCGTTCAAATCCGAGTCGCCGGAGCTTATAACACAATTAAGTAAATAACACAGCGGAAGAAAAAGAATAATACATTGATATAAAATATCTGATACAACAGAGTGATACAATGAATATCAATATACAACAGAGATATGATACAACAAATAGCAGCGGAAAAGAAAACGATAACATCAGCAACGGATAATCTTCATCTCCAAAACGCTAATCCAGAAATAGCTCGAACTCCCAATAACGATGCACAAAGATAAGCAAGTGCAATCCATATCCAAAGACTGAACTAGCTCCAGAAAATCTACAAATCTGACTATCTAAAAAACCCAACTGTAAACTGCTCGTGTAGAAAAATTTTGAGCATCCAGAGTTTAGGAAAAAAACAATAAACTCCGGATCAGTCATGGGACTGGTGTGAGCAACAAAAACAATTTATCTTTAAAAACGAACAAGAGAATTTTTAAAGTCAATTCGCAATGCTTTTGGAAAATGAAACTACCATAAGGCCTCCCGCCATACACATAATGCAAACGCCGAATTGGAGGAGATTTCTCCTTATGATAGTCAAAGATGCTTGATACGCAATAACAACTCATTTGGTTTGATATTATTATTAGTGCATAGTGTAGAAAACATTTTCGAAAATAGAATATCAATCTTAGCCAACATAGACATTTCGAACTATGCCTACTATAGCTACCATCCAAACAGTGGGGCGCTACCATAAGTAGATGACAGGTTCTACAACTAAAACTGTACAAGGCTCGTATTGGATGAATGGATTTTCCAACAAATGGTCAGGCCAAGGAACTTCCTATGCCACGAAAGAACGCCTCTGGCGGGACGCTCCGAGAGACAAACTCTCTGCCAAACAAGGCCGGCTACCCCCCTTCCCGGGGAATATACAAAACCTCATATATGCCACCCCCGGTCCTTTGGGACCTTTAACCGAGGCGCCTCTAAACCAACATCATACATAATAAATAAAGTGTATCCACATGAGTAAGTATCTGGGCTCCATACCATGATACTACCCTTTTCCAGAAGGAATGGTCATACCCTAGGGAAGCTACCCCTGAAACCTTGCCACACAATTCCTGTTTCGACCATTTCCGGTCTGTGAGGTTCGACGAAGTCTCGTCCACAAAGCTACGTTTTGTCACAAAGCCATGCTTTGGGTCAACAGATGATCAAAGCAATGATCACAAAGATAAATGATCAAACAAATGATCATATCACAAATGATCAAACAATGATCATCACACAGCAACACTCAGCATGCCACATTACCAAATTGGGAATATATCGCTGATAACCTTCAACTACATAACCTCTGAGCTCGTACGTCTCAGAGAAGGGTGTTAAGCTAAGAGAATAAATTCTCCGCCACCAAACAGAAATGTATTTGAAAGAAGTCGGCTTTATATCTCAAAGTGTAATGTCAGACATACAATCCATACAAGTCTGTTCCGGGTTCGAACAGAACCGAAGGCACTTCTTACGAAGCCATTGTAAATCCGGATAATTTTTTAATCACGTCTGGACTTCCCGTAACTAAGGGTGATAAAACCTCTATACCGGAGATCAGCCGATGTAGAGTAACTCGACGGTAACCTTTCCGTTTTCAAAAATATCCGGTCTTCAACACCGATCATCAAATGCCATCCATTACGACGTATCACATATTCGGAATGGGTTATACGACCCAAAGGTCCTTTCCCGGCTAACCCGAATAGTGAGCGAAATATTTAAAAACATATGGATATGTGATTTCAATTAAGTCACAACTTATTACCCAAAACTTTCCTTCAAATGGTTTAAACACATTACCATTTTAATCTTTTAAATAAAAGATTTAATTCACAAAGTTCACTCAGTTTTCACAAAGATTCATTCACAGATTTTCCAAAACAATTTCCATTACGAATTTAATTAATTCGTTAAATCTTTAAATCAAAGATTTAACTCATAGCTTTCAAAACAACTCCATTTCAAATGTTTTAAACAAATCATCATTTTAAATCTGTTAAAAATAAACAGATTTAATTCATAGCTTTCAAAACAATTCCATTTCAAATGGTTTAAACAAATCATCATTTTAAATCTATTAAAAATAAACAGATTTAATTCATAGCTTTCAAAAAGAATTCATTCATAGCCTTTCAAAACATTTCAATTTCATTTTTAAATTTGAAACCTTTCAACACAAATTGGAAGTTTACTTCTTATATGAAAGCTGTTATTATTTGAAAACAAATAGTTTTCGTTTCAGAAAATCCAATTATAATTGCACGAGTTAAAGCCCTTGAATTATATTCACTTTCCAAAATCAATACTTTTAAAATAGTTTAACCCTTATATAACGGGTATAACATCTTTAATCCCTAGTTTCAAATCATAGAGTTCAATTTCAAATCTTGAATTTAAGTTTAAATCAAATTATTTAAACTTCAAAAGTTTATCAAATTATTCAAAATAAATTTCATCTTTGAAATTACATTTCAAAAGCTTTTCACTTTAAACTGAAATTTCCAATTTCAAAATCAATTGAAATTAAAATTTCAATTTCAAAACATAAATTTTAAATCATCTGTGACTTAACCAATTTCCACGTGAAATCCATATTTGTGTGTATGGTGTAATCCAGGGGTTTTACACACAATAGTGCAACATCAATCATCACAGATATATCGATAAGCGGTATATTTGATAATGCTTATCTTCATTCACAGATTCATAGATAAAATAAATTTATCAGTCATAAAGATTCACTATTACAATTCGATGTGGGTTTCGGATAACCAACTGGAATCCGACTCCTGTCGCATCGAAATTCAAGTGCCGTTTTACGGGTCAAGGGGTTGCATATTCATATAACAATATATACATCACAGATATAACAGCTTAGCACAAAACATAACATAGCATCACATCACATAACTAATATATCAATCCATTACATAGCATGTAATAAAATATCAAACATCTATAAGTAAGATCGGTTCATTGTTTGAGTAATCCAAATCAGTTTTATTTACTTACGAAAATTACTAATCCTGGTTAATTAACAGTAATAAATTATAGATCATTTTGATTAATTATTCTTTAATCATTTATTAATTAACCATCAATAATTAATTAACCTTTAATTATAATTCATCAACCTTTAATTATTTAAAGAATTAATCTTTAATTATTTAATTCACTATTTAATTAATTATCTTCAATTAATAAATTAACCTTTAATTAATTAATTCCCTTTTTAAACAATTAATTAATAATAATTCATCTTAATTAACATTTTAAAATCTTCTTTAATAACTTGGAAATCAAATTATTACCAACCTTAAAAACTTCAATGTTAATTAACATTTTTAAAACATTTGATTTATTCCTAAACACTTTATCAAGTTTTATTTAAAATAACCTGCTAAGAATATAAGTTTACAACATTCTTAAAACTTGATTTTTTTAAAGATCATTTATTTCAAAACCTTCAATTTAAACCTTCTAAAACTTGATCTATTCACAAACTAAGTTTTCAGACAAACTTGAATCTATTATTTAAACTTTGATTTAAATCTTTCAGTTTAAACCTTAATTTCTAAATTTAGACTTAGTATCCTAAATCTGGAAACCAGACAGGTACAACCTGTAGCAACAAACCACCCAAGCCAGACAATATTTGCTTCGAGCAAATCAACCAAGTCCCGGTGCATGGCTTCGAGCCTCCCCCTTCTTTCTTCCTCTTTTTCCAATTCCTCCATAACACTTCCAGGTGAACAAAATTGACACCGTGCACGTGTACATCACCGATGGTCGCCTCCGACCACTCGCTACCCCTTGCACAAGTCAACGATCAACACCCCATACTATTTCGATCATCAATACAAAAATCCAACCCTTCGATCGAAAATATGCAACCCAGTCAAACCTGGAACCAAAAACCCACCTCCAACCCAAACCTTTCAACGCCGACTGCTCGACGCTCCGACCACCGTTCGCCACCAAACTCCGGCCGCAGCTTCACCTACGACCCATCCACCATCCCTCCAAACCGCATCGAACTTGATGCATCCAATAGGGTGAACGAATCAAAAGTACTCGACCCTCGAAAACTAGGTCACCGGAAATCAAACGCCACCCACCGCCACTGTGATCATCAGTCGACCCTCGGAACATTTTTCATGTGACCACCGAACACTCCTCCACCTCCCCGAACAACCCTAGCGCCTCCAGTAACCCCGATCGCCAGAAATCCCCAAAAAAACACTTCCGTTCAATGTCGAACTGCACCTAAACCACTCAACTAAAAATCATCATACCATGATTAAAAATCAAGTCATCCAGTATGAATTCAAGTTATATATTTAAATCAATATCTCGTGAAGTTCGAAATTTGGTCCATCTTGAGTTTGTTCAAGATTTTGGGTTTCCAGAGATAAATTTAAGTTGTTTTAATCTTAACTAAATTTTAAAGCTTAGTTTACAATGATATAAACATATTTTGTTTAAGTCTTAAGTTCAATCATCAATCAGAAGGAGAGTAAATGATTTTGAATCAAACAGTTTGAGTTTTATCTGGAAACAGAAGCAAATTTTAAAACAACAGCCTGCATACCTATTTTCCATCTTCCCATATATATATACAGATAATTATATATGCACACACATACATTTCTCAGACACACTTGTATAGATTCAAACCCTTAAAAAAATGAAATGTTACTCACAGATTCTCAAACATTGGATTCAAAGAAATGGTTTTAAAGATTAAAGTTGCTCACCTGTTTCCTGGAAGAACAAAAGAAGAACAGAGTTGCTCTAACACTTTGAACAGGCTTGAGAAAATATTGTAAATTGGAATCTTTTCTCTTTGATATCTGGTTTTGTTGTTTTTAGGTTGCTTTTAATTTGCTTGCTGTTCCAGTTGAAGTTTTATTTAAGATGACGTTTTTAAATTTTGAAACAATGGTTGCTCAGATTTTTCTCAGCTTGGATGAACGAATTGAAATGAGAAGTGGATGTATATAAAAAAAGTATACTGGGTAATGTATTATTTTTCTTTCCAGTACAATGTTTAGCAGGGATTTCTTTATTCAAATGGTGGCTGACGATGTTCCATGCATTAATTAGTTGTACTAATATACTTATCTTATTATTTTCTTTTCTTCTTTAGTATAATACAAGGTCAGAGATTTTCTTGCTTGGGGCTGATATACATCTTGCTTTGGTGGATAATATTGTATAGGGTGATGTTCTTGTACAACATAGGACAAAGATACATTTCTATATGGAGGCTGAAGATCTTGTATCATGGCTGAAGGGATATATTGAAGATCTTTGGTGGCTAATATTGTACAGGGTGATGTCTATTCATACCATAAGCATTGACATTATACTTATATTTATTTGTTTGCCTAGTTTGTTTTTATTTTGTGGTGGCTGAAATGATTTCTAGTAAGTACATATGTTTCTTTCTTTTGCCTTGTTATTTTATAAGTGTTCATATGTGAATGTATTTTATTTCTATGCTTATTTTTCTTTGTAAAAAAAATGTAAATGAACTTCTATTTTAATTTATCGTTAGATTTTACTTAATGTATTTACTTTGTATTTTATTTTACTTCTATTATTATTTTTGTTTCATTTATTCTATTTGTTCTATTTTTATACTAGTTTATAAATATGCGACTAAGATTTAAATTGGTATAAAACTATATATATAATTTATTTATTAATATAGATGAATCTCCATATTTTATTTTATTGTTAAATTTTTCCAAATTTATTTACTTTATGGTTATCTTATATTTTTCTAGCTTAAACATTTATTATTATTAAATCTCTAAGATTAATTTTCTAAATTTTTATATTACTATTTAAATTCAAATTATCATCGGTTATAAAATTTACATCAATTATTTATTTACTAAATTATTTCAAATCCAATATATACATATATTTTCTATTTGAATCGGGGAAACTCGCTTCACTTCATCGATTTATTTTACTATTTTTATTCAAAAATTCATTTAATTATCAATTTAAATTAAATAAAATCTAGGGTCGTTACAGATGGAGTCCCACTTCCATACTAGAATGTCTAATGGATGAAGCAATCCACTCGGCTTTTGATGTTCGGCTTTTGCCTGCTAATAGTTCAAACACTATTTCATGCATAAGCCAACATCCCTCTTCATGCCTTCCCAGAAGAAAATTCTCTTCATATCTTGATAAATCTTCGTTCCTCTTGGATGGATAGTGAACTTTGAACGATGGCATTCCTCCAAAATCTCTTTCTTTATGTCTCTCACATTTGGAACACATAATATGTCCTTTTTTCTCAACCATCCGTTTTGGTCAAGGCGGAAATCCTTTAAGTCATTGCTCTATGTTCCTTCCCTTAACTTTCTGATATGTTCAGCCAAAACTGGATCCTCCTCCTGTTTAGAAGCCATCTTCTCAATCAATACCGGTCGAACTTCTAAACAAGACAACCTAGCAGATCCTTCACTAGACTCGGCAACGGGTCTCCACAGTATTCTACAAGCTGACAATGTTTCTAAGCCTTTCCATTCTGCCATCATAGCTAATACTGTATTCTGATGCCGTCTACTAAGTGCATCTCTGCAACCTTATTTCCTTTTTCGGATGTGTACTCTATTACAAAATCATAAGCGACTAGAAAATCCAACCATCTTTGTTGTCTCATGTCCAGCTCCTTCTGAGAGAACAAGTACTTCAACGACTTATGATCTGTATAAAGTTCAAACCTCTCTCCTAAAAGGTAAATATTACTGTAGCTAATTCCAAATCATGCATTGGATACCTAACCTTATGTGGTCTAAGCTGTCTAGAAGCATAGGCAATCACTTTACCCCTCTACATTAGTACAGCTCCCAATCCTGTTCCATACGCATAAGTATAAACAACTAAATCTCGATTCCCTTCTGGAACCACCAACACAGGTGCATGGGTCAACAAGTGCTTCATGCTCTAAAAAGCTTCCTCACACTTATCAGTCCATACAAACTTTACATCCTTTTGTGTCAACTTAGTCATCGGCACTGCAATCCGTGAGAAATCCTTTATAAACCTCCGATAATATTCTGCTAGTCCATGGAAACTTCTTATCTCAGTTACCATTTCTAGTTTTTCCCAATTATTAACGGCTTCGTCTTTTCCGGATCAATTGACAATCCTTTGTCCGAAACCACGTGACTAAGAAACTTCACTTCTCTCTTCCAAAAATGGCACTTCGAAAACTTTGCTTTTAGTTGATGTTGCCTCAATGTTTCAAGCACAACCCTAAGATGGGCTTCATACTCCCTCTCATCCTTAGAGTATATCAGAATATCGTCCATAAATACCAACAGGAATCTATCCAAGTGCTCTAGGAAAATTCGGTTCATCAAATCTACAAAGAATGTAGGCGCATTAGTGAGTCCGAATGGCATAACTAACTATATGTAAGACTCATATCTCATTCTAAACGCCGTCAAAGGTATACTATCTTCCGCCACTCTAAGTTGATGAAATCCCATCGCCAAATCTAACTGAGAGAATATCTTAGCCCCACTTAACTAATCGAACAAATTGTCAATCCTAGGCAGTGGATATCGATTCTTTATCATCTTCTCATTCAACTTACGATAATCGATACATAGCCTTAATGATCCGTCCGGGTTCTTAGCAAATACAGCGGCTGCTCCCCAAGGCGAACTGCTCAGTCTAATAAAACTCTTGCCTTCCAAGTCTACTAACTGAGATTTCAATTCCTTCATCCCCGTAGGTGATGTTCTGTTTGGTGGCCTACTCACCGGTTCTGCACCAGGCACTAAATCAATCCTAAACTCAATGGCTCGTTTCGGAGGCAATCCAACTGTAGGCTCAAACACATCCGCGAATTCTTTAACCACGAAAACGCGATTCAACTCATCTTCTAGCTCCATAACACCCAACAAAGCATTCACCTCACAACTGGGGCTTTCTACGATATAAACTATCTGATCATTACAATCCGAGTGTCTAAGTGATATTTTCCTATCTAGAAAAAATATCCTAGCATCATAATTACTTAACCAATCCTTACCCAATATAATTCCAAACCCAACAAAATCAAATACATGCAACTGCAAATAAAGGTGTAACCTAGCAAGTCAAACTCTAAGTGGTCACACTTCATCCCAAGCGTCGCATACCCTCCTATCGGGTTTGCACCCCTTAAGGAAGTAACTAAATGTGTGGGTTTTAGGTTAAGTTTATCTACTAAACATCTAGATATGAAAGAATGAGAAGCACCTGTATCAAATAAAACGCTAACAGATGTATCATAGATCTGAAGCGTACGTCCTAACACAGCCTTTCCCTTCTCCTGCACTATCGGCTTTGATGTAGCAGGCTCCAATGCAAAAACCTGGCCTTTATCCCCTTTTGCTGGCTCTTTCCACTGGTTCTTGTAGTGCCTAATTTGATCATGGTTAAAACATCTAATTCCTTTCATCTCAGCAGCCTTCTTTCCTTTGCCTGTCTGGCACTCATGAACATAATGGCCTTTCTAATCACACTTGTAGCAGACTACCTCAGACTTTCCTTTCTTTGCCGCTCCTCCTTTTTGAGCATTCTTTTTGTGGAAAAACTTTCTCATCTAGCAATGTCCAACCTAGACCTCCTTCTCCTTCTTCTTCTCCAAACAAGCTAACATCTCTTCATGTCTCAACGCCATTTCCACTACCACATCACATGGATCTCTAATGTGCAGTAAAGTAGCTCTAGCCAACTCCGACTTCAGACCTCTAATAAACTTTTCATTCCTTCTCAACACTGTGACTACAATAACATACCCATAACGAGCTAACTCTTCAAATCTACTAGCATATTCCAGAACTGAGATTTCACCTTGTTCCAGCTCAGAAAACTTCCTAACCAAGACAGACTATTCCATTACTGACATGAACCTTTCTTGAAACCTCCTCCTGAACTCCGCCCACATCATAGTCTCTTCGCCCACGCCAGCAGTTACAGTGTTCCACCAAAACAAAATAGCTCCTTACAGCAGTCTTGAAGCAAGTCTCCTTTTCTGCTCGTTATTGAGCCCTAGGTCAGCAAAAAACCTCTTACAATGTAGCAGCCATTTTTCTACTTTGATAGCATCCTCCGTCCCAATAAACGGTTTTCCTCCAAGCCAAGTATAGTCTCTGCTCAAATTAGCATACTGATTGACCATCGGAGCTTCCTGAACTCCTCCTCCAACAACATTACCTCCAACAGCTCCAGCTGTAATTCCAGCTTGCGTCCTGTTTACAAAAAACTGATACATGGCTCCCATGTCTATTTGGGGAACCCCAGCACCAACATTCTCAGCCAAAGCCTGACCTCTTCCAGCATTTGGTCGGTCATTTCCATTTGTAGTGGTGTTGTCTCCTCCTAGATTGACTCTGCCTCTTCTTCCATACATATTTGTATTCAAGCCTTATGAGATACAAAAGAATAGCCTAACAAAGATAGGAGTCTAGAGATAAAGTGCATACTTATATATATATAATAAATACAAGTACGTTACTATAGCATTATCCCATACCCCGATCCTATCTCTAATTCCTAAAGATTATGTTTTCAAAAATCATTTTTAGTTAAAGTTTTTCATAAACCTATACTCCGATACCAAGTTGTAACATCCCCTACCTAGAGGCCTAAAGCTAAGCTCTACAGATGCTGCAGTCATCTATAGTATTAACTACCAGTGACTAAATACGGCTATGTTAATGGTATCTATAATATCAGAATCACTTGAATATGAAACAAATCTCATATTTCAAAACAGAATTTTCCATTACATTTCAAAACAAGCGTTCCATATTCATATTACATAATCCTAAAACGTTTCCCAAGTAATGATAAAATATACTTATTACAAAATACACCAAGAGCGACATATGAAGATGCCTCCTTGGATGATCAGAGTCATATAGTCATAATTGACATAATACATAAACAGCGGAAATAAACATAAAACAAATAATTGCAACTCTTAAATAGCTATCTGTTAGCCTCCTACTTTCCTCCGGTATCTTTATTCGTCATCCTACTAAAACCTGAAAGAACCTCAACCCTCAGCCTACTCAAATCAATTTTGACCACCCGACAGTTTAAGGGGAAAACATAAACTTTGAGTCAAACATAAAGCCTGGTGTGAATAATACTATACATATGTTAAGTGAGACCACGCCGCTTAGCAAAACGAGTTTCCCCTCACTAACATCCTTTCAAAACATATCTTTTGAAAACCTTGATCCTGCAACCAAAACTGGTTAAAACTGTAAAGCATAATTATGTAAACATATGTATCAGGTAACAAATGGACTATCTGTACGAACACTATAGTTTTGTTTGGCTTACTATTAACCTTTGGCTGACTCGGGCCTACTAGACAAAATAACAAAATTTATCTAACATCTGTTAGAAACACCTCTTCTGGACGGTGTGTCCCTAACTTAACATCTCCTAGGGTCACCTGATCCTAAAGGTTTTGTAGGCTCACCAATAACCTATCTATATGCAATCATATATTACCTTCTATGTGTAATCATAATTTTAGTCTTACCTGTGACAAAGCCTTACACACTGGAATTTTAGACTAATTTAGTTGGAGCCAATAGCTAATGTATAGGGTGCGACCTTATACCAGTCTCATCTGGTATTCTAACATCTAAGTCATTTTTACTTAGGGATACCTTCCCATAATTTTCCTTAAAAACCTTTTCATCCGAAATTGATTTAAAACCCTTTTAAACCAAGCTTAAACAAGGAAAACATTTCGACTCTATGCTTTACTCTAAATCGCTTTGCCATGTTATATATTGCTTTCTCAAATTTGTGTTGATGAAAACCTTTAAACATTTGAAAATACCCCCTTTTGATTCAATTGAAAGTATCTCTTTCGAAACCAAGCGAAAACCTTTATTTATTCGGGACGAAAGGCCAAAACCTTCCCTTTCGAAACCATACTTGAACTCTTTCGAAACACCTTCCTTTCAAAAGATTTAAAACCTTGGACATCATATCTTAAGATACTTTAAAACATTGCCTTTCAAAAGTCTTGGAAAAACCTTCCATTTCAACCCTTTCGAAATCATCATAAAATAATACCTTTCGTCTCTTTCGAAACTCTTTGGGGAATTACCCCTTCGAAACCATTTTAAACACCTTTTGAAAGAATCAAACGTTTAGAAATTCAAACCTTTCAAAAGCTCTTGGGTTCAATTCTAAAACATGTGGAAAACACCTTAAGAAACCATTTAAACCAACACTTTCGAAACCTTTGGGTTATACCTCAATCAAAACAAAAAGGATCATTTAAAACATCTAAGTCGAAAGCTTTCCTTTCGTAACCTATCCTAAGTAAAGAAGTGATGGTGTCGAAACCATCTCCTCGCAAGCATTGGTGAAGTGGTTAATTTAATCACATAGTATACCTATCAAACCATTGACTTCGAAAGGTAGAGAGGTGGCAGCTAGGGGTTTCGACCCCTTCGAGAGCTTTACTTAAAACAAAAGAATGCAACCAAGTCAAAACCTTTCTTTTGAAAATATTTGACCCAGTCGAAAGCAACTGAGTTGAAACCCATCTCTTTCGAAAGCAAAGCAGGCGCTACCTTAGTTTTAAAACAAACATACTCCAACCCTTTTGGAACATAAGGTTTCGATCAAGTACACCTCCACCTTTGTCCAAAATGCTACGTATCAAGTAGCTTGATACCATGCGCTTTGGTTTCATAACCATTGGTGGCGAAAGGTCTAGGTCGGAACCCCCTGTGCCGAAAGTGGCGGAACATGCTAAAACCATGTTGTCTTTATTTTTAACCTAAAAGAGCAAACTTTTCAACTAACCTTCCTTTATTTGTCAAATTTCATTGGTTGCTAAATACTTTTCAGAAAAGTGCTGTTGATAATTTCAGAAATAACAATGATTTTATTTTTCAAAATGCCCCTTCTCCTTAATTAAATATATAAAACATTTAAGTCCCATACCTTAAATAATTTTATATATTCATCAAAACACTTACGAAAAATCTGGAAAAATCCACGAAAATCTATTTCAATATGTTTTCTAACATATAAAAATTTTGGACCTAAATAATTATTTATTTTGCCGTAAATAATTTATAACCCAATAAATCATTTTCTTCGCTAGAAAATTAATATAAAATCCACATTAATTCGGAAAATAATGAAATTGAAACTCATCTCTAAAATAACATTTCTGGTCTATATCTAAAATCGCAAGGTATTTGGATGTCATTAAATAGGGTTTTTACATCAAAACATATCACAAAAATCAATATGAATATGCATAAATCACCAACAAGTATATATAAGCATTTAATCATCCAAAACATGGCATTATTATGCAATTCATTTGGGTTAACCTTAAAACCGAAAACTACAAGAAAAATGGGATGTAGTTATCATTCTCCTTAGCATTGTGATTAAAGATGTGAGATTTGATGTTGAGTAAGTTAATTTACTTCTTCCTCTTGAAAATCCTAGCTTTTTCTTCTCTGGAGATTAAAAATGGTGTCCGGCCTCTCTTTTAAATTTTAATTTTTTCTTGAAAATGAATTCAAGTGAGGATTCACTGCTAGGGTTTAGGGTATTAAAATGTTCATTTTCCTATTTCGCCCTTCCTTGTTTCCTAACACTTTGTTCATGTTATCTCCTTAGTTCATTATACATATAGGCACGGCTACCCTTGGTTAAATCAAATCTCAATCTATTAATCATCTTACATTATTTTATTTTATTTAGCTAATTAAATATTCTAAATAATGTTACTAAAAATATGGGGTGCTACAATATCACATCACCTGCTAAGTGATGTGTGAAAGTTAATATTTGAATAGTTCGATATTAATCGTTGATCAAATTTACATCTAACATGTGAACGTTAATATTATTAGATATATTTGTAGTAGTTATAAATATATTAATCGATATACGATATCGATAAGCGATTAAATTGGATTGAATTACATAATATTTTATTTAAGCTTAAATAAGTTTAAGGCCTGTCATAGGGTTTGATATTTTCGATAACAAACATTGGTGGAGGCGGCTCAAATTAGGTTTAGTAAGGGACTTGACTTTGGATGGCTTAGAATAAAGGAGAATTAGTATGAGATAAGATCCATACTTCTCTCCTTTCTATCCACTATATAAGCAACTCTAACCTAATTAGATTTTAATTTATTTTGTGCCTCCTCCTCTATGCTTGTTAGCCGAAATCCCTACTGGTCTCTCTCTATCTCATCAAGTTTAAACCAAGTTAATTTAGTCGCTATCCGATAGTTGGTGGTCAGCGGTTCGATGACTAGTTATCTGCTGAATTGGAAACTGTTTCAAAAAGTAGAAATCATCCCTTTAAGGTGTACTTCAAGGCATTGGGATTATGATATGTTTCTAACTCAATTATAATGTTTTATTATATATGTATATATTATATATATTGCTAGATTAGTGACGATTCTGATATGCAAGTAATGTTGTCACAAAGTTGTTTGGTTTTACATATGCATATATATATATTAAATAAAAAAAATATTTTTTATCAAATATACATCAAGTCAGTATAGCTCTGAAAACAAATATATAATTTTGTATATTTCATTAAATTATCATATTTCATTTAATTATATGTATATAGTTTATAATTAATTATGAAATAGTCATATAATTTTATAAGTAAATAATTAAGGCTATGATAATTCTTAACAATAGGAAAATATTTTTTATTAATATTTTATTAGTATTATTTAAATCAATTTAATAAATGAATAAATTATATTGATTCAAACATATTATGAAAATTATATTTTATATTTTGTAAAATTATATTAACAATAAAGAAGCTCTTCGAAAGAAAAAAATAAAAGAACATGTTTTAATTTTTAATTAATTATTTAATTTCAGTTCAAAATTGAAATATTATTTTAAAATTATTTTTAACAAAAAAGATTATAAAAATATTTCAAAGTATAAAATATCATGTAGGATATTTTTGGTAATTTAAAATTTGAAATACTGTTTGAAATTGATTTTTAATTAATATTTTAATAATATTCGAATGGGTAAATGATTAAATGTATTTTTAAATTTAAAATAAATATATTATTTTCTAAGCTGTAGCGCATAAGACCTGAATTTTATATTTTAAAATACAAAAATTATTTTAAGGACTTTATTAATTTATATATATACACACATATATATGTTTGTATGTATGTATTATTAATATTATTATTATACATATATTTATGTGTCTGTATTTAAAATAAACAAAAAAATTAATACACATATATATACACACATACATATGTATTACTCATGGTTTTAAAAAAATCATTTAATATTTATAAATAATTTATTTATATTTAAATAAACTTATTATATTAATATGTATGTAATATTAATATTTTATTTATATGATTATATATATAAATATATATACATATTTATATACTTAAATAAAATTATTTAAGCAAAATTTAATATTTATTTATTTATAATACTTATATAAATAATAGTGTATATATACATACATATATTTGGATAATATATACTTGCATATTGGATAAGTTAACGTATCCATTACGATGTAAATCCTAGCACTTATACACGAACATGTTATATCTTGCATGGATTGATATGCTACACATGCACACGCATATATATGTGTATATGACACACACACATATATATCAAGACATAAATTAAATAAAACTATATAATTTATAAATTTAAAAGAAATAAGAGTTCTTATTTAAATAATACTTAAAAATGTTCCAAATAAATTAGACTTCATAGGCCCAATAAAGATCTAATAACGAATTTTTTTGAAATTCATCCATAACTTCCACTGTGGGTTGGCCCAGTTCCAACACGGTCGACCCATAGCGATGGACTACCCCCTTTTGACTGGTTGACCAATGGTAGTGTAGCAACTGAGAATGAATATTGGCCTAATGGCCTGAATTTAACATAATTTAATCTAACGGATAGAATTAATCAAGCACCAATAAATACAGGCCTAGCTCCTCACTTTTTTCCTCATATTTTCGGAATCAATGAGTGAACGTCTGCCATTTTCTCTTCTCCACTAATTCTAAAAATTGTAGAGGTTATAAAATATTATATATATATATATATAAGTAGAGAATAGCAGAAAATAAAAGAGAAGAAGAATAAGGGTGAATCGATTCTGCGAAGAAGAGGTAAATTCTAGATATAAATTTAAAACTATGCTTAAATCAAATCTCTTCTCAGATCAATAATTTTAATAAATATGTATGCACTTTTGATACATATTTTGGTAGAAAGAAAGAGACATAAATAAGGAGAACAAATTTAGATTAGGAGATTTGGAAACTTAGAGGTAAGTGGGAATTATAGTTTTGTACATAATATTGGATTTATAACATTGTGGATATATTTCTTTTATGCTTGAGTATAAATTATGAAATTGTATGCTTATGTGTGTGTGTGTGTGTGTGTCTATATATACAATGGACTTGAAATTTTTGCCTACATATTCAGTAGATTGTTAATTTTGACTAAATGTTGTATACATCTAAATCTTAAATGAAAGGTGAAAGTAGTCCCTAAGAGATAAGTCATTAATAAGATTGTATGTTAATTCCAGATTACGTTATTTAAATGTTATAAGTTATTAAACTTGAATTGAAGATTTTTCCAAACTTGATTGGGATTTATGTTTATATTTTAATTCATTGGAATAAAGAATATTTCTATGTGAATTTCCATAAATTATCCAACTTTACAATTATATATGAAAAGTGCATTGTTTGAAATAACAAGGAATATGCCCAAGAGAAAGAGATATGCAAAATAGAGATGTTTACCACATTTTTGACTGTCTATTTCAATAAAAACAAAAAAGATAATCCCTTGTAATTCCAAACACAACACAATTCTTATTTTTATATGATTTATAGGAAATTACAATGATAACATTTGCTTTTTGCGAAAGATACAGTTTCTGTAACGACCCTGAATTTTGAACAATTTAAATTGAAAATATTTAATTAATTTTAAATATTTGAATGATGATTTGACTTGAATTTCAAATTATCAGAATAAATTGGCGATTAAATTTTAGAATTTAATCTATTGAAAGTTGAATAAAATTTGAATCTTCAATTTTAAGCCGGTTAAAAATAATTTAAAGGCTTAGAAAATTCATATTGATAATACTGAAGATAATAGAAGGCTCAGAGTTTAATTTGAAAGCGATTTGTTCAGTTTTGAAATTGTATCGTTTAAATTGAATTTAAAAATAGCCTTCCGATGCACAGTCTCGGAATTCGACGAAACCAGTTCCATTGGGTCCGTAATATTGAATTATTACTGGATTTCAAATTTCGTACTTATCGGGGTTGTTTTGTGAACATACGACGTATAAACACGTAGAAAATTAAATCGGATTCAATTTGAATTTCTGTAACAACCGGGGTTTTGCCCAATATATATTAATCAATAAAGCGATTAACGTTGTCAGATAAATTGCTGTTAGGAGTTTCGATTCGAGTTGGAATTCGTTTAGTAAAATTTTTAGCAACATAATTAAAACATAAGTTATTAATAAATATCTACAAAACAAATTTGTTTTAAAAAGAAAAGAAAAAAAAATAATAAAATAAAATAACAACATACTTAACCCATACCTTCTCCATACCAGCCCATACCTATACCACGATCTTTTCTTCCCCCTCTCTGTTAAAACCACGACTTTCCCCTTTTTCTCATTCAAAACCCTAGTTCGAAAAATAATGAAAGAAAAGAAAATATATGGCGGCCTCGTTTCTCGTTCGTCACCCGTTCTTCAATCAAATTAGGGCTCGTTCGACTTCGTGATGGCGTGATGTCGTTTAGCTCGATCGAGGGAAGGATCGCGTGAATAAATGGTGAGTAAAATCTCACATCTAATTTAATCTCAGAATTATGCGATTTTGTGAATGGATTTACATGGCTATGATGGTTTTTGATTTTGTTTTGAACTTGATTTACTTGAGTCCCACTGCAACGAACTTTCACATTTTTAAATCTCAATCAATATTTGTTTTCGTGTGGTTCCTTGTTGACTTTACTGTGATTTATTGCTTTGGTTTACCGGCCCCTGTGAGCTTCATCTCTGGCCATCTTCTCTGTCAGTCTTATAGTTAATGTACTTGAGTTGGTTGCATGTTCATTTGATTCTAGCTCGAATTCATCTTCGAAGCACGCTATACTTGATGTTGTCTGGTTGTTCACTGGGGTTTGAGTAGTTGCCAGTTTCTTCTTTGCTGCACTTAGTTGTAGTTACTGTCTGGTTGAGGTTTTGATCATATGTATACATACATTCTTGTATGTATATATGTGTATGGCCATTCTTTATTTTGTCTGCACTATGAAGTCTTGTAGATGTTCTTTGGTTTGCATTCTTTCATACTGCTATGTTTTGATAAAGTGCATTTGCCACTGTCTTCTTTGTTGAGGCCTTTGCATATGTGTACATGTATACAACCTGGTCAGGTTTGGTTGTATTTCATGAATCATCTTGTAGTTGCATTTGTTTGCATTTATATGCATTCTTGAAGACTTTGACTATCCTATATGCCTACTGTCATGTTGGGGCATTTGCCTGTTGTTTGTGGCCAGTTGCATCGAGTTGGTCTTGTCTGCACTCACTACTGTCTTGCAATTTGCATTCCATTCTATTTCATTGGACTTGGTGCTTGCTCTCATTGTAGTCTACATCTCATATGCTTTTGTAGCCTGACCTTTGTTGAGCATATGTTTACTGTTGAGTCTTTGGTGGTTTTTCCACTTTGAATTTGCTAGCAGACTGTCTTGAGTCCGATGAACTTTGTTGAACTTGAAGTTCTCCCTGTTGTGTCTTTCATCATCCAGTTGCATTTTAGCCTCCATATATATGTATGCAGTCACGTATGTATATACATCATTTGATATGTATATATGTATGTTCGAATTTGCATTTTTGCTCTTGAAGTTATGGACTTGAGTTGATTTGTACTAGTTCGAACTTATAAATTTCCATGGTATTGATTTTTGTTTGGGTGATTTCGGCATTTCTTTGATTACGTGATAATTCCAGTTTTGAAATCTGACTTAGTGGATTCTTTGTTCATCATTGTTTTGACTTAAATCAATTTCTTTGAATCGTTGGCATTGATTTCGAAAACAAAAATTCACTGCTCGTCCCACTTTGATTTGGAACTACAGTCTATCATTTCTGAAGCATTCAGGACTTCGGGTATTTGATATTCTTTGATAAAAAAATTTACTTTGATTTTTATGGCTTCGATGTACTTCGGCCTCTAGTCATTTGACTTTAGTTGCTTTTGCCTTGAGCATTTCATTGTGGTTTTGGCTCTTGATACTTCATATATATATCTACTTTTAAGTATGTATATATGTGATTGTTTCATGGTTCTCTGTCTATTTGACAGTTTTGTATACTTGCATGATCTCTGACTTTACCACTGATGTTTACTGGTCATTCATATGTGCATTTGTTCATGTTGTCATTTTTTTGGTCTATGCCTTCACCTGTGTTCATTTCAGTTGAACTGCATTTGGTTCTGTTTCATGATGTACTCGAATTTGTCTTCATTGTTGTACATGCTTGAACTATTGATGACTTCTTAGTTCATCTGTACTTTTTTGTCCCTGTCTGCATTGCATACATGCAATTGCATTTGTTGTAGATATTGATGTTGTTTGAAACTATTACATGTCTACTTGTTTGTAGCTGCTGCACTGCTGTTCAATTGTCTGGTTAGTTCCACATTCCAGTAGTCATTTGAAGTCTCATTCATTCCAGTAGTCATTTGAAGTTGCATTCATCCCAGTGTACATTGATGCTTGTTTTTGAACTTGAGTAGTCTTGTTGCAGTTGACCATTTGTAGCTGTGCACCTCATTGTTTACTGGTTGTCTTGCTCAGTTGATTCATACATGCTTGCATCCATGTAGATGTTGACACTGGTTGTAGTATGGTCTTTGATACCTGTCTGCATTGCATACATTTGATATTGTAGTTTATTGATGCACTATTCTTTGAGTTGCTTGTTTATATTGCTGTATCCAATTTACTTCATATAAACTTGAGTCTGCATTTGAGTTCATCCTTATTTGTATTGTTGCAGTATCATGTTGACAGACTTGATCACTTGAGTTTGCCTGCTTGGTGGCTTTTGTTGTTGTCCAGCTTGTACTTGTCTTGTTGAACTTGTACATGCATTTGCCTTGTTGCAGTTACACTTTGAATTTTGATCGAGGCCATTTGCATTTGTGTTAAATCTAATTTTGATTTGATCTTGTGCATTGAATTGGAGAGGCAGTGCACATGTATGTACGTGTGTACTGCAGCCACACAGTACAGATTTTAAATTGATGTTTCTTTTGTTCTGATTCATTGATTCGTTTCATATTTCGTATGTCGTATTGGCGAGGCCGTACACGTTAGCGTGTACGGCAGCCAATCAAACTTTTGATGGTTTTAAAGTGACAATTTCGATTGTTTTAAATTGATTTAGTCGATTTGATAAATTGTTTATTTATCTCTGTTGATATTTTAAATCTGCTGATTTATTGTTTAACACTGTTAAGTGTTATATTTTCGTTATCTGATTCCTTTGTTAAAAGGATTGGATAGACGGGAATTATTGTTGACTGTCGTCTATTTGATTATTATTGCTTCTATGCACTAATAACTGGTTTGAATTAGACTGACCTATGTATTATTTTCTTTTGAATGTAATACTCTGGTCAGACCGAGTATTTTTACAGCTTGAAGATTTTCGAGCAGCGAAGTTAGAGAGAGAGGGTAAAACGCTCACTTCAGTTTTCAAGAAATTTTGTATAAAAAGACATTCCGCTGTATCAAATTAATACATTGTATAAACTCTGATGTATGTAAAAAGACTGATAGTAATGAAAGATTATTATTCTGTGTTTCTGTGGCTGATTCTGTTTAAATTCTATAAACTAAATAACAATCCGTCTTTTTGAACGTTTCGAGTTGGTTTAATTACTGACTAGGGGTGGTCAGAAGCGGGAATGTTACAGAGTGGTATCAGTGCTTTGGTTTACACAAAGCTTAGTTTATGGTGTTTAATATGAATAGTTACTAGAAACACTTTAAAAGAAAATGTTTTCAAATCTAAAGAAGTATAAATTGAATACGATTTGAAATTTAACTAAAGGAAGTTAAATAAATTGAAATGGATTAAGTAAATTATTGAAATGGAAATTTAAACTTAAAAGATAAGTGATTATATAATATGAATTTGGAAGTTTAAATTAATAAGTTGTATAACGTATAAAATGAGAAAATTTCAGTAAAATCAGTTGTTAAAATGGTTAAACGGTTTTGTTAAGTAAAACAAAATCTGAATTTTTGGATAGTGATGTGAATTTGACTTTAGAAAAAGTTAAATAAAATGACTTTAGAAATGAAACATAGCTTAAGTAATGTTGAATAAGGTTGAATTTGATATCAAGATGAATTAATAAAATGAAGTAATGAATATGAATTTGAGGTATAAAGAAAATTCAACTTTAATTGAAAAAGTGAATTAGTAAATAAACTTGGATAAGAAATGTTGTTAAGAGTTGAATAAAACTTAAATTAAGAAGTTGTGAATATAGTAAATATTAGAATTCAATCTGAATTAGAATATAAACCAATTGGAATTAAATGTGTTAAACCAAATTGAATGTAAGCAAAGTAAATAAATTTGGTTTTGCCAGTTGATTGTATAGAAATTCATTAAGTGTTAATGAAATTGAATTAATGGAAATTGGAAGCTAAGTAATTGAATTCAAATTGAAAGATAAGTAAATCTAAATAGAATCAAATTTGATTTGAATTGAAAGCAAACTAACTTAAATATAAATTAGTGAAAGTAAACTAATTGAATATGAATGAATGTTAGTAAAAATCCAATGTGAATGAATCAAATGTGATTTAATTGGAAATCAATTCAATGAAGGATTTACTAAAGAACTAGTTGATTATTTTGGAAATAGAAAATTGACAAATTTGTATAATAGTTTAAATTGGAATTTTTGAATTATTATAAACGGTTTATATAGAAGATTTGAAAAGGTTGATATTATATTGGAATTATAAAATGAATTTGTATAAGTGTTGAAAATGAGATATTAATGGATTTCATAAGTGAAGAATTGAAATTGTGAAGTTATAAAATGAATCGATGTTGTAAAATAAAAGAATTATAAGTAATTTACTTATAAATTAAATTTCTGATATAAAACTGAGTTATAGAAGGAATGGTTAATAAAGTAAATTTTTATAAATTGAAGTCTTTATAAATAGGAATAGAATTTATAAACGATGTTTATAAATCCGAAAATGACTTATTTTGATAAGTAAATTCTTATAGCTGTTAAAGGAAGTATATCCACAATTTTGGACAGTGGATAATTCTTTAAAAATGTATAGAAATGTTGTGAATATATTATTGAATAAAATGGACATGTTTTGGGAAATCGATATTTTAAAACGAAGTTAATTGTTTTAAAAGATGTTTTAAAAGGCATTGAATATCGAAACCATAGATTTCAACATTCATTGTTGAAATAGACGTTTTCGAATAAAAGGAAATGGTGGACTATAACACTGTTGTTATAGTAAATGATTTCCGAAAGGAAATGTTTTGTATAGTATTGGGATTTATACATCTATCTAAATTTCGAATTCCTATACTAGTGATTTTGAGTTGTCGTAACGATGTTTTACGTAACATTCGTTTTAACTCAAATAAATATGTGAAAGAGAATGATTTCCTTAAAGATGAAATATATACTTAATTTTGATTTAAGTATATCGAATATTTTCAAATGTTGAAAATAAATGGATTTGTGAATTACTTATTTTTAAATAAGTATGGAAATGTTTTTCCAAATATGAAATGAAATGTTGTGAATATATTCCGTAAGGGATAAATGATTTGAAATTCATTTTCAAAGTCGAAATGTTAAATGAGAAATTTGAACAATTAGTTCAATTTGAAATTTTTCAAAAAGATTGAACCGTTGAGTT
Source organism: Allium fistulosum (assembly GCA_030737815.1). NCBI lineage: Eukaryota > Viridiplantae > Streptophyta > Magnoliopsida > Asparagales > Amaryllidaceae > Allium > Allium fistulosum. Next base: position 927,691,400 of record CM060906.1, read on the forward strand.
AAAATTGAGTTTAACTTCGACACCAAAGAAAATATAAGATGAGTTTTGAATTTCAGATGATGATTTGGATTGTATGTCTAACATTGTGAATTGATGACATAGCAATTGATCTCTATTAAATATATATCTGTTGGTGGCGGAGAATTTATTCTCTTAGCTTAACACCCTTCTCTGAGACGTACGAGCTCAGAGGTTATATATCGATAGACATCAATTCTGTGTTGAGAATTGACGATGTGACGTGAAATCCAAATCGAATGTGAAAGTCGATAATAAATGGAATTATGAATATGAATTAGGTTTGAGATAACCTTAATTTTTCAAATCGACTTAGAGGAAAATTTTGAAATCCTCTATTTGTTATGGATATAGGATATGTAGGTTTTCAGAACTTATATATATATGAATGCGGTAAATTTGAAACTGTCAATTTAGAAAGTCATTGTTATGGAAATCTTATGTAAGCTTACATGGATATGATATGTACGAAATGTGAAATGAAGTACTACATATATATGATATTATGTTTTCTAAACTGAGGATATGGAAAAGTACCTTCCATTTATTATTTGAGAAGGTTTTGGAACTCGTGAAGAGTATCCATTTGAAATTCGTAGCTACGTAGAATTTCCATTAGTCGTGAAGACTATTTGAATCGGAATCCCTCGAGATGGATCATGTCGATGGGATCATGTTGATTGATGTTAGCGTAATTTGAGGGGCGAGATGCCCACAGTTACAAGCGATTCCACTGGGATAGTGGCGCAACAGCCGGGTAAACTGCAATCTAAATGCCAAAGCGAAATTTGAGGGGCGAGATGCCTACAATCACAAGCGATTCTACTGGGATAGTAGCGTAACCGCCGGGTGTACTGCGATCTATGGCGACAACCATGGCGAAATTTAAGAGATGAGAAATCTACAGATTACGAGCGACTCTACTGGGATAGTAGCGTAACCGCCGGGTAACTGTAATCCATGGGGGAACGTGCTTTCCATATCCATTTTTAAAAGAATTTTTAAAAGTATTTTCACTGGGAATTGAAACAAGTATGTTTAGTACTTGGAGATTTTTAGACCTGCGCCTGGCCAGCGTATGCCTAATGTCTGTGAGAACGAAGATGGACTTGTTAAATTTCGAGTTAGCAAGTATTTTCAAACTGTAAATAGCAAATCAATAGTTTGAAATTAGAATTACATAATTCCAACTTAATGAATTAAGGAAGAAGATCTTTGAAATGTTTTGAAAGTTCACAGCTTTGGAAGAGATATATTATGCAAATCTCTAACGTGAAGAATTTTAAAGTTTAAATCTGAGTTTGTAAGTCAAAGAATTTGGTAGAAGACTTTTGTGTCTTAATTTTAGAAGTCAATGAACAAAGAAGATAATAAAAAAAATTGAGTAGGGTATAAATATCGGTAAAATTTTAACGACCTTTCCTTTTCGAGGATGAAAAGTTTTAAGGAGGGAAGATTGTAACGACCCTGAATTTTTAACAATTTAAATTGAAAATATTTAATTAATTTTAAATATTTAAATGATGATTTGACATGAATTTCAAATTATCAGAATAATTTGGCGATTAAATTTTAGAATTTAATCTATTGAAAGTTGAATAAAATTTGAATCTTCAATTTTAAGCCGGTTAAAAATAATTTTAAAGCTTAGAAAATTCATACTGATAATACTGAAGATAATAGAAGCCTCAGAGTTGAATTTGAAAGCGATTTGTTCAGTTTTGAAATTGTATCGTTTAAATTGAATTTAAAAATAGCCTTCCGATGCACAGTCTCGGAATTCGACGAAACCAGTTCCATTGGGTCCGTAATATTGAATTATTACTGGATTTCAAATTTCGTACTTATCGGGGTTGTTTTGTGAACATACGACGTATAAACGCGTAGAAAATTAAATCGGATTCAATTTGAATTTCTGTAACAACCGGGGTTTTGCCCAATATATATTAATCAATAAAGCGATTAACGTTGTCAGATAAATTACTGTTAGGAGTTTCGATTCGAGTTGGAATTCGTTTAGTAAAATTTTTAGCAACATAATTAAAACATAAGTTATTAACAAATATCTACAAAACAAATTTGTTTTAAAAAGAAAAGAAAAAAATAATAATAAAATAAAATAACAACATACTTAACCCATACCTTCTCCATACCAGCCCATACCTATACCACGATCTTTTCTTCCCCCTCTCTGTTAAAACCACGACTTTTCCCTTTTTCTCATTCAAAACCCTAGTTCTAAAAATAACGAAAGAAAATAAAATATATGGCGGCCTCGTTTCTCGTTCGTCACCCGTTCTTCAATCAAATTAGGGCTCGTTCGACTTCGTGATGGCGTGATGTCGTTTAGCTCGATCGAGGGAAGGATCACGTGAATAAATGGTGAGTAAAATCTCACATCTAATTTAATCTCAGAATTATGCGATTTTGTGAATGGATTTACATGGCTATGATGGTTTTTGATTTTGTTTTGAACTTGATTTACTTGAGTCCCACTGCAATGAACTTTCACATTTTTAAATCTCAATCAATATTTGTTTTCGTGTGGTTCCTTGTTGACTTTACTGTGATTTATTGCTTTGGTTTACCGGCCCTTGTGAGCTTCGTCTTTGGCCATCTTCTCTGTCAGTCATATAGTTAATGTACTTGAGTTGGTTGCATGTTCATTTGATTCTAGCTCGAATTCATCTTAGAAGCACGCTATACTTGATGTTGTCTGGTTGTTCACTGGGGTTTGAGTAGTAGCCAGTTTCTTCTTTGCTGCACTGAGTTGTAGTTACTGTCTGGTTGAGGTTTTGATCATATGTATACATACATTCTTGTATGTATATATGTGTATGGCCATTCTTTATTTTGTCTACACTATGAAGTCTTGTAGATGTTCTTTGGTTAGCATTCTTTCATACTGCTATGTTTTGATAAAGTGCATTTGCCACTGTCTTCTTTGTTGAGGCCTTTGCATATGTGTACATGTATACAACCTGGTCAGGTTTGGTTGTATTTCATGAATCATCTTGTAGTTGCATTTGTTTGCATTTATATGCATTCTTGAAGACTTTGACTATCCTATATGCCTACTGTCATGTTGGGGCATTTGCCTGTTGTTTGTGGCCAGTTGCATCGAGTTGGTCTTGTCTGCACTCACTACTGTCTTGCAATTTGCATTCCATTCTATTTCATTGGACTTGGTGCTTGCTCTCATTGTAGTCTACATCTCATATGCTTTTGTAGCCTGACCTTTGTTGAGCATATGTTTACTGTTGAGTCTTTGGTGGTTTTTCCACTTTGAATTTGCTAGCAGACTGTCTTGAGTCCGATGAACTTTGTTGAACTTGAAGTTCTCCCTGTTGTGTCTTTCATCATCCAGTTGCATTTTAGCCTCCATATATATGTATGCAGTCACGTATGTATATACATCATTTGATATGTATATATGTATGTTCGAATTTGCATTTTTGCTCTTGAAGTTATGGACTTGAGTTGGTTTGTACTAGTTCGAACTTATAAATTTCCATGGTATTGATTTTTGTTTGGGTGATTTCGGCATTTCTTTGATTACGTGATAATTCCAGTTTTGAAATCTGACTTAGTGGATTCTTTGTTCATCATTGTTTTGACTTAAATCAATTTCTTTGAATCGTTGGCATTGATTTCGAAAACAAAAATTCACTGCTCGTCCCACTTTGATTTGGAACTACAGTCTATCATTTCTGAAGCATTCAGGACTTCGGGTATTTGATATTCTTTGATAAAAAAATTTACTTTGATTTTTATGGCTTCGATGTACTTCGGCCTCTAGTCATTTGACTTTAGTTGCTTTTGCCTTGAGCATTTCATTGTGGTTTTGGCTCTTGATACTTCATATATATATCTACTTTTAAGTATGTATATATGTGATTGTTTCATGGTTCTCTGTCTATTTGACAGTTTTGTATACTTGCATGATCACTGACTTTACCACTGATGTTTACTGGTCATTCATATGTGCATTTGTTCATGTTGTCATTTTTTTGGTCTATGCCTTCACCTGTGTTCATTTCAGTTGAACTGCATTTGGTTCTGTTTCATGATGTACTCGAATTTGTCTTCATTGTTGTACATGCTTGAACTATTGATGACTTCTTAGTTCATCTGGACATTTTGGTCCCTGTCTTCATTGCATACATGCAATTGCATTTGTTGTAGATATTGATGTTGTTTGAAACTGTTACATGTCTACTTGTTTGTAGCTGCTGCACTGCTGTTCAATTGTCTGGTTAGTTCCACATTCAAGTAGTCATTTAAAGTTGCATTCATTCCAGTAGTCATTTGAAGTTGCATTCATCCCAGTGTACATTGATGCTTGTTCTTGAACTTGAGTAGTCTTGTTGCAGTTGACCATTTGTAGATGTGCACCTCATTGTTTACTGGTTGTCTTGCTCAGTTGATTCATACATGCTTGCATCCATGTAGATGTTGACACTGGTTGTAGTCTGGTCTTTGATACCTGTCTGCATTGCATACATTTGATATTGCAGTTTATTGATGCACTGTTCTTTGAGTTGCTTGTTTATATTGCTGTATCCAATTTACTTCATATAAACTTGAGTCTGCATTTGAGTTCATCCTTATTTGTATTGTTGCAGTATCATGTTGACAGACTTGATCACTTGAGTTTGCCTGCTTGGTGGCTTTTGTTGTTGTCCAGCTTGTACTTTTCTTGTTGAACTTGTACATGCATTTGCCTTGTTGCAGTTACACTTTGAATTTTGATCGAGGCCATTTGCATTTGTGTTGAATCTAATTTTGATTTGATCTTGTGCATTGAATTGGCGAGGCAGTGCACATGTATGTACGTGTGTACTGCAGCCACACAATACAGATTTTAAATTGATGTTTCTTTTGTTCTGATTCATTGATTCGTTTCATATTTCGTATGTCGTATTGGCGAGGCCGTACACATTAGCGTGTACGGCAGCCAATCAAACTTTTGATGGTTTTAAAGTGACAATTTCGATTGTTTTAAATTGATTTAGTCGATTTGATAAATTGTTTATTTATCTCTGTTGATATTTTAAATCTGCTGATTTATTGTTTAACACTGTTAAGTGTTATATTTTCGTTATCCGATTCCTTTGTTAAAAGGATTGGATAGACGGGAATTATTGTTGACTGTCGTCTATTTGATTATTATTGCTTCTATGCACTAATAACTGGTTTGAATTAGACTGACCTATGTATTATTTTCTTTTGAATGTAATACTCTGGTCAGACCGAGTATTTTTACAGCTTGAAGATTTTCGAGCAGCGAAGTTAGAGAGAGAGGGTAAAACGCTCACTTCAGTTTTCAAGAAATTTTGTATAAAAAGATATTCCGCTGTATCAAATTAATACATTGTATAAACTCTGATGTATGTAAAAAGACTGATAGTAATGAAAGATTATTATTCTGTGTTTCTGTGGCTGATTCTGTTTAAATTCTATAAACTAAATAACAATCCGTCTTTTTGAACGTTTCGAGTTGGTTTAATTACTGACTAGGGGCGGTCAGAAGGGGGAATGTTACAGTTTCAATGCATTAAAATGTAGAAATTCCTAAATTTAGAACTAAAAGTGTTATAAATAGAAATAATAATAATTCTATTGTTGATTAAATATATGTGATTAAATATAAGTTAAAAAATAAATCATAAATGCTAAATATGATTAAGACAATAAATTAAAGAGTTAGGGAAATTATAGTAATCAAGTTAAAATGGGTATTAATTGTATATTTTGAAAAGAAGTAGTAAATACATAATTGTGTTAATTGAAAAGAAGCAGTAAATGATACTTAATTGTATTAATTGAAAAGAAGTAGTAAATGATATTTAATGGCCATTGTGAAATTGAAATAAGAGGTAAATTCATGGTAAGTAAATGAATACTAATAATTGAACTTAGGAGGCGTAATAATTTTCCAGTTGAAATATACGGCCTTAAGAACACGTTTTTGATGGGTACGGATTATTGTCTAGCCGCTATTTGGATTAATTATAAATGATGCAATCATTAGTATGGGTTGGGATGCGAGGCTAGTAATGTTACACAATGGAAGTCTACCCTCCACAAGGGGATACCAGAAGTTGTGTCTACATTGCACTGATGTGGGACATCTCCAACTATAGGGCCCGTAGGGATATACGTTCGCATATAGTTTACATAATATATCAAAATGGGTTCGGCTTGAATTTGAAGTCATAAATGGCCAATTAGGGTCTACTTCAATTCCAACACGAGGTACTAAATAACCAGATGGGCATTTCCTTGATTTTCAATAGGCAATCATACGGTGTATGAAAGCTCGGCGCTATGTCAGCATTGTTGGTACCATATATTCGAGGAGTAGGAATGTATACATTAGATCGAAAGTACCATCGGTCTTGTAGAAGTCATTAGAAAGACTTGGGTTATGCCTAGAAACATTGTAACAACTGGCCTTTACGGACCAGTCAAAACGCCGAAAAATTTGTCCGTTCTAGAACCAACAAATGAAAACTACCATTTTAACATATTATAATCTGATGGATATATCACATTGTCCTAAATTAATAGGATACACGAGTCACTAACTTTTCAGAGTTTAATTATTTATTCTATTAGTTGTACCTTAATACATGAAAAATAGCAAACAGCAAACATGAAAATATTATATTACTATTAGGGTTGCATCACCACCATTTGTGACTGCCTACGTACCCTATCTAATTGGGTACCCAATTTGATACAGGATCAAGCCAACGTAGTTCTCCTACCGCAAATAGGACTCAAGGAGCGTACGATGCAACAAACAAATATGCAATTCACAAACTACCCACTTAGGCTTAATCTTCACATTTAGATTTCTAAAATCTAATTAACTTTATTATTTTCAAAATATAATCCTTTTGGAAAATAATCTCTTTAGAAATAATATATACATCTTTTGTATCAAATTAACCTTTACTTTGGGATTTTAAATCAAATCACTTTTAAAAACGATATCAAATACTCTATATAAAAGCATGTCAAAATATATGCAACAGAACCGGAGGTTTCAAGCCATAACAAGGCAACTGGGTCCTAGCTTTACGAAAAACAGATATGTATATCCCTCTGTTCGTCGAGCGGACTATACTGAGGCTACAGAACTCTGCACCTCCCTTGCCCACCTGTTTAGATATGAGTTACTCGAAGGTAACGTAACAAATCATTTTGCACTAATATTCAAAAATACTTTCAAATCATAGTGTTGTTATTTTCCAAAATCTTTTGAAATCATTTTCAAACACCGATTTTTAGTCCTTGAAATTCTATTCATTTATAAAAAAACTTTTATAAACCATTCTGTATATATCATTTTATTATCACTTCAAAATATTTATTACCAAAATATTTCCATTTCTTTTCAAAAGAAACCATTACATTTAAAATATAAAATATCTTTTGTTTCCAAAATTATAATAAACATATTTTTTTATAATTCCTACTTAACCAATATTTTTATCAAACACCTTATAGTCAAACTTTGAAATTCTAATCACAAAGTGTTCATATTAAATCATCCTCAATTTATTGTCTACCCAGTCCATGCATATAAAAAGGATTATTGCTCATAAACTGGCTGAGCTTAATTCAAACAATCGATCAATGAATTAAACATAACAATAAATGATAAGCAACACTTCATTATATAAAACATTTATAACACTTTTTATTCTATCTTGGGTTAAACCGTTTTGAGTAAATCTATTTAACTTTTCCCTTCATCAGGCCAGGCCAAATAGCTAGGGGAAGCAAATAACTAGTTTCTCTTACACCATCCTAGAGACTACCATTCTAGCACCCATAAGGCAGTCAAGTTATTTGATTGACTCAAATATTGTTGATATTTATTGGAGCATTCGGGCTTTCCCTTCGACATGTTCTGTCCCTCGCCCAAGTCTCCTTGGATCTCACGGATGAAACACATGTACTAATCATTTCCGCATACACCATTAAGTATTTAACTTTTTAATTAACTTTTAAAATACTTAATTAACCATCCAAACATATTTAATATCATGATAACACATAAATAAACAATCATAAAAGCATATCATAACATCATGGAATATTAAATAAAAGAGTAAAACTTTTCTTATCTTAAAGCTATCCCTTTCAATCACTATAGCACTTCTTCTTCCAATTTAAAGCTAAGGGGAGCTCGGCCTATGGATGAGAGGATGGAGGTGATGGAAGCCATTAAAGTAGAAGTGAAGAAGAAGAAGATGGAATGAGATGTGTTAAATTGTGAAGCCTTAGGGTCTTATTTATAGCCTTGGGAAAATGTTGCAAATTACAAAACTACCCTTAGATATTATCAAAATATCTCTTACACCACATCATCTCAACATCAAATCCTTGCCAACATACTCAAGTGCATGCATTAATGAGATGTAATGTGATAAGTCATACTGCAAAAATATCTTAAACATGGAATGGCATGCATTAATGGTTGATTTGATGTTTGCTTTTTGGTGAAAATTATCTTAGATATTTACTATAGCTTTGATTTGACTAATTGTGTATACATATATGTGTATGTATATATATGTTTATTCATGTGTGTATATGTGTCAAATAACGTTGCAACGATTTGAAACAACTTACATTCAACGAAAGGTCGAAAATCCGACTGCTCATTCCCGCTCACATTTTTAGTTTTTAATCAAACTATTTATTTATATAAACAAAACTTAAAAATACATTTATTATCATCTTTAAATAATTAAAATGATATTATTTAAGGTATAAAACCATATTAAACAACATTAAAATCCATTTATAAAAATATGACGTCGATCAGCCAAAATGCGATGAATTTTATATATCTTTATAAAACAAGTATATATTTATAAAACTATTAAAATCAATTATTATCACTATATAATAATGAAAATGGAATATTCATTTAAAAATAATTATTTGGATTTAAATACCCAAAATACCAAAACTTTCCTTATATGCTCATTTGTGAAGATGATGACATCATCGATGGCATCATAATTATTTCATTTTCAAAAAATGGAAAATTATTTATTTTTTTACTTATTTTTGTTTAAATAGTTAAATAAGTGTATGTAAAAAAATCGTGTGCTACTTTTGATGGTTAAAAAGCCGTTTATTGATAAAACGATTTTCAATCATGTTATTAATATTTCTCCAACGAAAATCCAAAATCCTTATTTTAGAATACAATTTTTAGAAAAAAAATCACCATTATTATTTATCATACAAAACATGATTATATATTTAAAATAATCCTATATTTGAATATTTAAATTAATTATATATTCCAAATTAAGTGATAAAATTACAGGTCGTTACTGACATAGTACATTTCCTACTAACGTAGGTTCTGTATGGGATATGTAGTTGCTGTAAAAAAAATTTGTTGTGTCATTAGAGGTAGGCTAGTTAAACCTTAAATAAGTATTTCAGACGAGTTAGTAATACGCTTAATTAGCTATAATGCCATTATTAGGAACCAATGGGAGGTTCCCCAGTGTACGCAGGCAATTCGACCTAGATACTGTTGTGGATGCCCGATACGATGCGTAGTTATAGGTGCTAGTTGGGAATATATCCTTGTATATGGGGGACAACGATTCTTTTATACACACACACATGTATATATCTATTGCATAACTAAGGGTAGGTTGGATGCATCGTACGCGTATATGAAGTCAAAATGACTAAGCTATGAATAATAGACATAACACGTAATGGAAACCAATCTGCATAAATTACTGCTAAGGATAAAGTATATAATTTACTAGTCACCATAACGTTATTCTGACTCTCTCCTCATTATAACCCACATTATAGATTTAGAAGGACGAATTCAGGTACAAGGCAGAAATGTTGAGAAGGTAGATTCTCTCATTCATGCTCTGCACTGACAAGGGCACTAGATATCCAAGTGATGTTATTGGTTCCAAGATATTAGTCTTTGTCGGTAAGTATATGTTTTATTATATTTTATTATTCCACTGTGAGTTCATAAAGATAGCTCTCTGGTATACTTATGTTTATTTTAGGTTACCAACACCAACAATATGTACCCTAGTGGAATTGAGTTTTCGATTTAGCGGAAAATCAGGCCCATTAAGGTGTGGGTTGTTACAAAGATGGTATAACATCATTTTATAGTGCACTAGGTAGGACCAAAAGGTATTAGATTTCAGGCTTAAATCATGGTATATCATTGTCATTATAACGACAACCCTTTTTGACCCTTGAATGTCGATACTAATACATCCATGGTATTCACGTACTGAGCACTCGAGTGTTGAAAAGACAGAACGTTGGAGTAAAGAAAAAAATGAAAAGAAAAGGAACAAGAAAGAAGAGAACAAAAACATCATAATCTCACAATGGAATGATAACATATAATATCAAATGATAATACACAGAGCTACTCTAATATACATAGTATTTCAGAGTTACTATCATCAGCTTGGACAGTTAAAACAACTTGTCCTTGCAATTGCTGATATATACATAGAGTAATGCAGTGGAAATAAGAATACTATGGTAGGTAAACATCCAACTCCTCTCTATGAGCTCAATGAACATCAACGAAAACATGTCTTTCTCAGACTGCACGAAAGAGCATATGGGGAATTTAGGGAAAACAGAAGCCATATGTCAAATGTAAAACTAGTGTAAGGAACTCAAGAGATATGTAATCAACATATAACAGCACTTTTGAGACCGCATGGAATGCCATAACAGTTATCCCCTCAAAAGAACCACCATTCAAAGGGTACATATTTCAATATAACAGATAATGTCTAGGGTGATGAACATAAATAAGAAATAGCACGTGTGTGTTCCATATAGCAATAATAGTTATACAATCAAAACCACTAAGGTGAATTCGCATAATTGTGTAGGATTTCCATGGAGACGCCCTCAGTAGATCGAGGCGGATCTTCTGCACAAGGAGCAGAGATGTCCTTTTAAAGTAGAGTATATCTTTAGATAAAATATACCTCAGGTTAACATAACTAGTTTCACGCTGGCAAGCCGTGAACATCGAATATATCGCTCTCACATGCATAACCGAAAGTATCATTAGATATGCAGTCACATGTATCCATGGGCTTTCTTTCAAACCCATTAGCTATGCGCCTCTACTTTGGTTTTTTCCTTATAATGGTGAAGTCACATTCAGCATCCCAATACACGAGCCACAACTCGAACTGATCTCGACACACAAGCCCTAACTCGAATAGATCTCGGAACCACAAATGGATTCCCATATCTCAACAGATCTCGAAACCACACATGGATTATCACATCCTGAATAGTTTACAAACCTCTACATGGGTTTGAGCATCTCAATTAGATCTTGAATCTCCATATAGATTCCAGCATCTAGAACAGATCACGAACCTCTTCTAAAGCAAAGAACACGTAGATGGTTTTGAAGTGGTTACGATTTCGAGTCATCTTATATAAGTACATTTCCTAGCTTACTGGGCGCTCCAAAACAATTGATAGATTTTCGGTTAACTCAACCCAAATTAGTTCAGAAATAAATAGATAATGCACAAGGGTGAAGGTCCTCTTCTATCCGGATGGATTTTCTTATCATTTGTCCTAGAAGAGCAAGACGAGTTTATACATACAATATAACATCATCGAAGATAACTGTACCTTATAACCCTCATGTTTCTTCTAGATATTTCCTATGTTATTTTGGTCAATTTTGATAGTCGAATAATTGACTATCATGTACAAGATAAACAATCGTAAATGGAAACCAAGTCTCGTATATTATCATGTTTCCAACCTTCTCAACCTCCATTATCCCTCAGTTAAGGGTGAAGTCCGATAGGATAGATTGCTATTGCTTCTACACCAAACTCAAATCATCCATCTTAGCTCTCAAAGATAGAAACAAGTCTACTTCATCTGCTTCTGTGTTAAGAACACGACTAAATACTTTCCATAAACAAGTAAACACACAAAACATGATAAACACTCACAAAGCACGATCAAGTCACATAAATGACTTTTAACCCTCTTTTTATTTAATTAATTCTTTATTAATTTAAAACATATCTTATTTGTTAAACTCATTTTTGTCTAATAAAACTTCTTTCATAAATCAAAACTTCTAATTGATTAAACTAAACCAATTAAACTCCTAACTAATTAAAATTTCTTTATTAAATAATACTCCTTTATTAATTAAAACTCCTTTGTTAATGAATATTCCTTTATTAATTGAAACTTCCTTTAGTAATTAAAACTTCCTTTACTAATTAAAACTTTCTTTATATACTTGTATATATTTTTAGTTTCTCTTTATAAAAGATATATACTTATATTCTACTATTTTACTATTCATTTACACTCTTTTCAAAACTTCAAAAATTATTCATACACTTACCTCGAATGGAGTAATTATATTCAAAAATCATTAACGAGATTTACACACTTTAAAATATAATCAAAGAGGTTAAAATCAAATGTTATTAAAATATTGTCACTATAAGCTCCTTCCCTTTTATATTTTAAACGTATAACTTTTCTATCTTTATTTCAAAATATTTCCATACTTGTTATCCTCTTCAAAATTTCATTATTAATGATCTAAGTATTTACTTAATCATTTAATAATATTTTTCCACTTTAAAATATAATTCAAGAGTTTAAAAATGATTGTTACTAAAAAATTATTTACAACAAACCCAAAACACTTCACACTTTAAACATTATCTTTAAAACTTTCTTTTTAAAGATTTAATTATATTCATAGAGGTTAATGTAACACCTCGCAATTTTACTAAATTAAATAATGAAATCAAAAGGATAAATTCGTAATTTTAGCATAAAAGGCAAAATCGTAAATTTATGCAGGAGTTAGAACTAGATTTCGAAACCTATTACATTTCATGTAGAATGTTGTTTATGGTCAGAAAAAATATATAACTAACTAAATTCGGCTTTGCGGGCTAGAAATTATAATAAATCAAACCCAACGACATTTTCGTAGTATATTGATTTCGAAAATATGGCCTAGATATTATTATTTTAGCCTATAAATAGATTCTTAACTTCATCTTTTTTGCTGGAAAAGTCCTACTTCTACCTCTAAAACCCTAATCCCCAAATTAATTACAAGTTCTCCAAATCAAATCCGATTTAAACGTATAAATATATGAAATCAAATGCCACGAAGAGAGCTACGTAAATAAATGGAAGCTATCAAGAAATTTGGCATTCTCAAGGCAAGAAATTTTTGGATAGCAAAGGAGAGGAAGAACCTACATCAAATCGAAGAAGATGGACGGCTAATCGGTGAGTGGGATTTATCATGTTTGTGTATATACTAGTAAGACGTAGTAACTTACCTTTTATGATCTTAAACCAAATTATGATGATGTAGTTAATAATTAAAAACCATTTTTTTATGTACACGTGATTAGTGCCTAATGTGCCATGGCTAATAAATTAAATAATTAATCTTTATCGATTGTAATTAGTAAAAGTTAATCTCTGTTTAATTTAAAAAGTGCGGAAAACACAAATATTCCAAATTATGCATATTATATATCAAAGTTATAGTGCTCGATGACACCAATACACTGGTAGTCTTCATTCGTTGATTGGGTGTACGATTTGATCAGAAAAAAAGATGGAAGTTTGGTAAACATGGGACATCAATTTTAATCCAATGGTGGAATAGGAACGAAACGACGATTGGGAAGTATGGCTGCATAGAGGAGGATGGGTAGCTCATCCCGACAGTGGTCGATTGGTTAGCAGGCATCGAAGTTCTTTGACTTTGATACATCAAGTTCGTGGTGGAGATTCTGGTAGGGGGCATCGGAGAAGGTGAGGATGGTAGCGTTGGGGTGCAATCGGTATGGGGAGCTCGGGGCAATTATCTGATTTGACGCTAGTGGATGGAGGAGAGCACGGAGGTAGTTTGAACGAGTTTTGTTGACATCGAGGGCAAGCGGGTACTATAGAGGAAAGAAGTAGATGCGGAAAAATAATAATATAAATATATATTAATTAATTAATTAACTAAATAATTGTAATAAACACCTTAACTTTAAAATGTTTATAACTCTCACATACGACCTCCGTTTTATGCAAGGTTTATCGCATTGGGATCGTGGTGAGATGAGAAACATTTTGGTATGTTATTTGCTGTGTTTTAAACTACTTCGAAAATGTATCTTATTTTAGTAGATTCTTAATATATGGGTTTTACTAAGATGTTTGGGTATACATATAGGAAAATTAGTCCTCGGTTGTGCCAGTGATATTTTGGCAATGACAGGTTAGGCCTTGATCCAGTAGCTTCGTAAATGGTGGGACAATGATGAGTTTTGGGCTTGATTCTAATAGTGTTGTTGACCTTTAGGCGAATGTCTAGCATGGATTTATTCCCAATAGTCAGCACGTTTTCGGCATACGAGCAGGAACTTTGGGCTCGGTTGTGTACATATGTTTTTCAGCATTCAAGCTGGGACTTTGTGCTTGATCATTTACATTCGTTTTTTGGCATTCGAACTTGGACTTTAGGCTCGGTCGTCTGCATGTGTTTACAGCATACGAGCTGGGACTTTGTGCGTGGTCATGTGCACACGTTTGTGGTAATTATGAGTTAGGACTTTGGACTCGATCATGACATAGTGTTTCGGTATATGAGTAGGACTAGTCGAGATTTTAGCTAGACCTTCCTATGCTGTTGTTATAATATTATTGTTTAGCTTACTTGTTGGTTGCAGGTGACACAGGTTAAGGTACAGTTTTCGAGCATAAGTGTTGTTTTACTAGCTTATTAGTATTATATACCTATATCATACATTTCACTCACCATACATATGTCCCGACCTTCTCTATCATTTTCTTCATTTAGTTATACTCTGATAGGTCGATAGAGAGGACTGATGGCGACTTGGAGGCTTAATGGGGCAATGGAGATGCATATGTTGTAAGTGAAGCTTATTTGATATTATATTATTTTGTTAGTCTCGAATTATTGTATTATTGATTATTATATTTTATTCCTTCCGCTGTGAATTTTCAAAAAGTGTAGAATATGGTAGATATCTCCGTGATCTAGTTATATTATATTTAAAAATGATCCACTGTCTTCGAGGGCCGCGATGCCTGTACCACTTTTAGACGTGGGTCGGGACATTGTAGATGACGGGTTGTTACATTTGGTATCAGAGTTAGATTGGGCGATTCGTACTAAATTTGGGTGTATGAGAAAGTGTATTTGTAATTTTTATTATATATATATATATGTGTGTGTGTGTGTGTGTGTGTGTATGTATGTAAGTATGTATGTATGTATGTAAGTATGTATGTATGTATGTATATTACATCACACCCTATATATTTTGACTTGGAGAGTTAGTTGTTGGCTTATACCCTTATTGAAGTAAACTACTACAAGTACAATAAATATTGATATTTAAATAGTTTGGGGTGGTAGATAAATCCATCGCGTTTGTTGCAATTTACTTCATAAAGAATTGGTAAAAGAAATTTTATATACAAAGTTGTAGTGGAGTAAATTGTGGAACTAAGGATGAATAAGAAGAGAAGTACCACTAAGTCCATAGAATATATCGGGATGTTGATGAGGCGTAATGCGGGTACTTAACCATTTATTTGAGTTAGGCTCGTGTAAGTTACGATATACTCTAATTAAAGTATTTGAATTATTTGAAAAAATCTCCCTAAAACGTTAGAAATATTAATGTTTAATATTTTTGAGAAAATTACAGAAGTTGAAGTTTGTTTAAAATGTTGAAATAATAACCCTTATCTTAAGTTTTGAACGTGGGAAAATTTAATAAGGGGAATTTTCGATATATATAATTTTTTTAAGCTTTTGGTTTTAGAAAAAAAATTCTTGTAAGGTGCGTTTTTGCCATTATATTTTTTCATATATTTAATTTCGACAACAGAAACTTTTAAGAAGTAAAAAATTATATAGGATGCATCTTTTTGGAACATCTTCCATTTTATAAATACTTTGTTACATTTTGAAAGAAATAATAACTAAAATATTATGCTTTCATTACATTTTTATGGAAATCTCTAATTTTTAAAGTTTAAAAGGTGGGATTCACAAGTTTATTTTTATAAATCAAATTTGAATAATTTAGAATAAAATATGAATTAAAAAAAATATACAAGAATTTTAAATTTTTATTTTTAAAACTTGTGTAATTTTTCAATTTAAATTAAAGGATTTTTGATATAAACTTTTGAATATATCCATTAATAAGTGCTTTAAAATTTTGGAAATTATTTTCGAATTCGATATGAATATAGTTAATAGAAAGAAATAATGAATTTCAAAAATAAATTATATGTATATATATGATGTATTAGTAAAAAGGGGTTGGAAATTGACTGATTATTATAAAATAAAATGAATTTAAAACTATAATTTTTGCATAGACATTAGTTATCATTTCACGATGATTGAAATTGACTAGCTATTGAACACGATGATTTATAATTATATATACAAGATAAAATGGTTTTAAATTATATGAAATAGCATTTGAAAATATAAGTATGAGCATTCAGGAAATAACCGAAGTTAATTCAAATATACTTTATTTTGAGTAATTAATATCAAATTGGTAAAGTTATAAAGGATTGAATTTTTCAGCATGGATATTTTTAAGAATCATTGAAAAGGAATTAACTTTGGAATTAAAATTATAATAATTGTTTATTAAAGAACATATAAATACATACGAAGTAACTAAATTGAAATAAATTTGAATTATGATTTTATATGAAATGATTTAATATGAAATGCATAAAGTAAAACTTTTTGAAAATCTGTTTAAATATAATTTAAAGAATTTGTTTTGAATATTAATGTGATTATCAAAATTAAATACTGGTTAAAGTTAATAGTGAAATTTTCAAATTCTTACAGGTATTATGAAGAATAAGATGTGAGATCAACGATTTTGATTTAAAAATTAAAAGTAAAAGTTATTGATGTTATCAATTGAAATCTGATTGGAGCTAGAGAAGAATTACACAGCCAATAGAATTTGAATTGATTAAGGTGAACTAGCTAGGATAGTCAATATGCTAGTGTGCCTTGGATTAGTTAGAAATGAAAATTATGGATTTCAGACATAGGAATTTGTATTGAAAATTTATGAGGATATTATCTAAGAATTTTGATAAATAAAATAATAAGATTTGGAAAAAATAACGAAAAATCTATTTTGAATTTGGAATTTACCATTCAATGATTTTGATTAAAAAAATTAAAAGTAAAAGTTATTGATGTTATCAATTGAAATCTGATTGGAGCTAGAGAAGGATTACACAGCCAATAGAATTTGAATCGATTAAGGTGAACTAGCTAGGATAGTAAATATGCTAGTGTGCCTTGGATTAGCTAGAAATGAAAATTATGGATTTCAGACATAGGGATTTGTATTGAAAATTTATGAGGATATTATCTAAGAATTTTGATAAATAATATAATAAGATTTGGAAACAATAACGAAAAATCTATTTTGAATTTGGAATTTACCATTATTTATAAAGTATGGTGGAATTTAAATAAATAGTAATATGATTTTTAAAGAATATCTAAATTTCAAGCAAATAATAATATAAGAGTTCACGAAGTTTATGGAAAAAATAATATTATACTATTATTTAAGTAATAAAATAAGAGGTATTTTGAGAATAATAAAGGGATATTTTTAGTGGATATTTTTGAGTGAATTATTACTATACGAATATAAATGAAAAGGACTTTTAGAATCTAACATAGATTTTATTATTGTTGGATGATATAATGATAAAGTGGTTATGGAAAACAAAACGATTTAAATAAATATTATTGTTTTGATGTGGAGTGATAATGATATTGCTATTTTTAAGGAAATTTTATGAAATAAAATGAAAAGACTAAAGGCACGATTGAGGAATACGATGGTGGGAAACTATGTTATCACTTGTATTATATTTGGATGGATAATAAGTTTAGTAAACCGTTTAGTGCGAACGTGTGGTATGGGACACACGTTAACACTTTGCGGGTTCCTATCCGAGGGGTTTGTGACACATATTGCCAGTTAGTGGTGTCCAGTACTGGGCCTCCGGACCTTCGCCACTACGGTTTGTCGCCTTCGGGCTTGTGGATCCTTGTTTATACAGTACTGAGCGCGTGCATCTTTTATTTCATTGATATTTATATTTCCCTAGAGTATCGCCTTTTGGAGTAGATCTTTTGAAACTTGTGTTACCTTCATTGGTATTTGTTATTTGCCTTTTTGGCTCTGATATCAAGCTATGACGCCCCACTCCGAGACCCACATTGGCAAAGAGTATTACCTTGTAATACTCTTTGCCAATGTGGGTCTCGAAGTGGGGCGTCATAGCTTGGCTATTATTTTTGAGTTAAATAAAGATGCCTGGAATATTTAAATTAATACGTTGGAAACAAAGGGACTTTGAAGTATATTATCGATTTGAAAAGTATATATTATTTTGGGATAATAAAAAAAATTTGTCTTCATAATATGTAATACTATGATGATCTATGCTAAAAAGAAAATAATATGTTTAAGTTTATTATTTCGAATTGTCGAGACAAGTGTTATTAAATGTTGTTTTGAAATTGTTTAAAATGGTTTTGAGTATTTAAATATGAAAAGAATATTTCATAGACTTGTATTAAAATCTATAGTTGGACCTATTAAAATAATTTGAGAACTTTTGTTGATATTTTAAAGCATGAAACTTGAATTTTTCCAAGTTTGTTTAGTAATTTTTATACAAATTTGAAAAAAGAAGGAGTTTTTAACATTAAAATTCTTTGAAGAGGAATCTAATGGGTTTTGAACTTAGAATTTTGATATGGATACTCTATAGGATTTGAAACAATATGATTTTGATTTGAATGAAGATTTGAAATATAGAGAATATTTTAAATATAAAACTTGAATTTTATTCAAGTTATTTAGTATTGAAGAAATAAGAGGGTGTTTATACTCAATTTCTTTGAAAAGGAAATACGTGGAATTATACAACTAGAAAAATGATTTTTTGAACTATTTTTAAAATTAATAGAATTTGAATTTGAGTTTATTATAGTAATATTGTGTTCACCGAAAATAAGCAAATATCTATTTGTAATATCTATAAATTAAACGGTAATGAAGATATGAAGATATGTCGGTAGTGCAATCTACTTAAATATAAGCTAGCTGTAACGCCCCACCCCGAGACCCACATTAGTAAAGAGAATTACTAAGTAATCATGTTACTAATGCAGAGAATAGGGCTGGTTAAGGGCGACTCTCATGATAATGCATTAGCTAAGAGAGTCGCTCTTAACCAGCCCTATTCTATGCATTAGTAGACATGATTACTTAGTAATTCTCTTTACTAATGTGGGTCTCGGGGTGGGGCATCACAGCTTGATATCAGAGCCTCTAAAGATCTTGCCACTTGGATATTATACGATTAGAGACACTTTGGTGATACGCTAGGGGATGGAACTGCATAAGATAGGTACGCATAGAGAGATCGGAGTGGGCAGCATGTTAGGTGAATGACTCGTTATTTAGATATGTTTTGTGAGAAAGCTAGCACATAAGTTGTTGGGCCTTTCCCAATTTTGTAGGGAGTAAGGAATTCAGACGTTTGAGTGGGCTTCTTGAAAAGTTAGTGGGTGTTCATACGTCTTATGTTTATCCAATCTTGCGTATATATATGATTTAGCAGTTATAGTAGAGACGAGTCAGCTTATGAGGTGAATGTAGAGATGGTGTCTAGAATACTTCATAGGGCTTGACATGATATGAGGAAATGAAGTTGGTCCAAGTGCGACAAGGAAAAAGATTGGATAGGTGTGTGATGAAGCTCGAGGAGATGATCAGAGTTTCACATCATGAGCTCTCTTCCAATAAGTTCTCTTTTTGTTAGTTGTAGGTTAGTCTGCTTGTTAGCTCGTCGTTCATTTGCATGGTTTATTTAGCTGGTCAGTTAAAATAGGCATGGATGTATGAATGTTAAGATTGAATGCACGGACGTCCTTATGACGAGTTTTGGTTGCTATGGTTGTTTTGTTTGAATTATACTAGTTTAGTTTGTACCAGGTTGGTTTGTATGTATGTATATTCCAACCAAGCATAGATAACCATGGTTAGGTGTTCTAAACTATGTTATTTATTGTTCTTTTATATATGTGTTTACTGATTTCATTTATGGATTGGTTGTTTACTTACACTTTGATATGGATGTTGCATGTGGATGTTTAGATGCATATTGATATATATATATATATATATATATATATATATATATATTGCATATGTGTATATGTATTTAAACATTTATTAGTATATCTTAGGATGTTAGCATACATATTGGTTGCACTGCATTTATAGGAGGTCGATTTAGTTGCATTTGTACTCATACCTGAAAGTCTACAGGGTGGATCGTGTAGTGTATATGCAAGTATATGTGACAAAATATATGATGCAACTAAAATAATATTAATCTAAGTAAATATAGAATAAGCACACCAGGATTTTATACTTGTTCGGACCTCCCATCCTACGTTCAGTCCCGAAGCTTCCCTTCGGAATTCGACTATCAAACACCCTTGCTTCGCCCGGAGGAATAGGCTTGATTACAATAAATTGTTCTTGTCAAATGTGTGTTCTATAACATGGATATTGACTAATTAGTACAAATGCTTCCAATATATATCTAGAGAGTATTGTCTATGAAGAACTGAATATTTGGAAGAATAAAATACAAGTATAGATTGCTAGAGATCAATAGTATATGATAGAGTATATAATTAGAGAGCGTAAGTAAGTAAGGTTATCTGTTCTCTTGATTCTTGATGATATATATAGTTGTAGAGAGGTTCCTTGAGTAGTTGCATCCATTTACAAGTGCTCTACAGTTGCTTCTGTTGATGATGAAGAGTTGCAGCGAAGAGAAGTGGAGATGTCTATTCGAATGTGGCAATTGAAGTTTAAATTTAAAATCCGAGTTCGAAATCAGACGTTTGGTATTTGTATCAGACGTCTGATATTATATTTTTTTGAACATAGTAGGTTTTCAGACGTCTGAGTGCTATTACCAGACGTTTGGTTTAGCCTGTTTGTTATTCCAGAGGACTTTTCCAGACGTCTGGCTTGTGCACCCAGACGTTTGATACTTGTGCAAGTCTGTTTTGTGAACCTTTTCTTTTGCTTCTTTGTACCTATCGACTTGTAGTCTCCTGTAGTGTCCTTTGAGCCTCATTCTTGTCTTTCTAGTGATGCTGTTCTAGCAAGTTCCTATATATATACATCTATATGTACATTTGATTTTCATTGTATAGTTGTTGTCATTAAAACCATGGATTTGATTTCCTAACAATACCATATTATATCATCATATTTTATCTATCATACATATGTTATACTTTTGGTTGTGTTTTGCTTGCTTTATATGATGAATGTTAGATGGATGTAGCTATGTTTGTTTTGTATGTTTGGATGCTCTAATTCGAGTTTCGTTGTCCATCTCTTGGGATATCGGGGACGAAAAGAGGAGGGCGAGAATGTAACACCTCTTAATTTTACTAAATTAACATGGTAAATTCATAATTTTAGCATAAAGGGAAAAATCATAAATTTATGCAGGATTTTGAATTAGACTTCGAAATCCATTTCAATGCATGCAGAATGTTGTTTACAGTCAGAAAACATATATTATTTTCTAAATTCAATTATACGAGCAAGAAATTAGAATAATTTGGTTATTCGATTATACGGGCTAGAAATTAGAATAAATTCATTTATACAGTGGAAAACATATATAAGTGCAGAATGTAATAATACCTAGTGGTATTTTTGTAGTATATTGATTTCGAAAATATAGCTTAGATATTATTTTTTTCAGCCTATAAATAGATTCTTAACTTCATTCTTTTAGCTGGAAAAATCTTACCTCTACTTCTAAAACCATAATCCCCAAATTAATTATAAGTTCTCTAAATCAATCCCTAATTGACCAAATCAAATCCAATTTAAGTATATAAAATCAAATACCGCGAAGAGAGCTATACAAATAAATGGAAGATACTAAGGAATTTGGCATTCTCAAGGCGAGCACTTTCTAGACAGTGAAGGAGAGGAAGAATCTACATCAAATCAGAGAAGATGCAAGGCTAATTGGTGAGTGGGATTTATCATATTCATGTATATATTAATAAGACGTAGTAACTCAACTCTTATGATCTTAAACCAAATTAAGATGATGTAATTAATAATTAAAAACCATTTTTTTAATATGTACGCCTGATTAGGATCTAACATGCGATGGCCAGTAAATTAAGAAGTTAATCTTTATTGATTGTAATTTGTAAAAGTTAATCTCCGTTTAATTTAAAAAGCGCGAAGAATAAAAGTATTCCAAACTATACATATTGTATATCGAAGTTATACTGCTCGACGACACCAATACACAAATAGTCTTTGTTCGCTGATTGGGCATATGGTTTGATCAGAAAACGCGATGGAAATTTCAAAAACATGGAACGTCCGTTTTGATCCAACGGTGGAATGCGATGATACGACGATCAGGAAGTATGGCTGCATAGGGGAGGATGGGTAGGTAACCTCGACTGTAGTTGATTGGTCAGCAGGCATTGGAGTTCTTCGGACATGACACATCAAGTTGGTGGTGGAGATTCTAGTGAGGGCATCGGAGTAAGTGAGGATGGTAGCGTTGGGGAGCGATCGGTGTGAGGAGCTCGATGATATCATCTGATTTGGCGCTAGTGGCTGGAGGCAAGCACGACAATGGTTTGAATGAGTTTTGTCTAACATCTATAGCAAGGAAGTACTGTAGAAGAAAGTAGCAGGTTCGGAAAAATAATAATATAAATAAATATTAATTAATTAATTAATTAACTAAATAATTATAGTAAACACCTTAGCTTTAGAATGCATATAACTCTCACATACGACCTCCGTTTTATGCGTGGTTTATTGCATTGGGATCACAGTGAGACAAGGAACATTTTAGTATGTTGTTTGCTATATTTTAAACTACTTTAGAAATCGTCTTATTTTAGTAGATTCGTTATATAGGGGTTCTACTAGGGCGTTTGGGTACACGTATGAGAAAATTAGTCCTCGATGGTACTAGTGATATTTTGGCAATGACGAGTTAGGGCTAGATCCAGTAGCTTTATAAACGGTGGTATGATGATTGGGCTTGATTCTAATAGTGTCGTTAACTGTTAGGAGAATGTCTAGCATAGAATTACTCTCAATAGTCGGTATGGTTTTGACATACGAGCTAGGACAATAGGCTCGGTCATTGGCATATGTTTTTTTGGCATTTGAGCTAGGACTTTGGGCTTGGTCATTTGCATTTTTTTTCAGCATTCGAGCTGGGACTTTGTGCTCGATCGTTTGCATGCGTTTACGGCATACAAGCTAGGACTTTGGGCTTGGTCATGTGCGCAAGTTTGTGGTAATTATGAGTTAGGACTTTGGACTCCATCGTAACATGGTGTTTCGATATATGAGCAGACCTAGTAGAGGTTTTAGTGAGACCTTATCATATGTTGTCGTTATGGTATTATATTTTGTTTTGCTGACTTGATGGGTGCATGTGACATAGGTTAAGTTAAGGATTTCAAACATGATTGTTGTTTTACAATGTAACCACCCGCAAATTCATCACTTTAATAAATTAATATTATTTCTGAAATATTCAAACACAAGGATTTATAACCCCAACAATAATGTTTTAAACCATAAATAAAAATGGTAAACCTGTATAAAAATATATTAACAAAGATTTAATTAATTTATGACAACATTAGTAATGCCAGTATATATAATAATTAATTAATGATTTTCAATTAAGATTCAATGATTTAATGATTATTATAAATATTCAAATAATAGTTTTAAAATGATAATAATTTATTTATAATAGTAATAAAGTGATAATAAACCAAATGTGATAGTTTTATAAATTTATAAATAAGATTTGAAATTATAAGGAAAATCGATATCAATTTAATAACACTTTTTGTAAACAATTGTTTAATATTGTTTTATATGGTTTTATAAGTCATATAAGATCATTTTAATTCATGAATAATAATAAAAAAATAGTTTTCAAAGTTTGTTTACAAATATATTTATATATATATATACACGTTAATTAATAAATCAAAATATGATCGAAGATCGGAATCAAATTCGTAACGGTTTAACGTATATAGTTTATACGACGTTGTTCAAATAACTAGTACACATTTGTTACATGAACATACATTAACATACACACGCACGCACACATAAGAGAATAGTAAAAAAAGATTTTTACCATTTTACACATTTATTTACGAATGGTAATAGAATAAAATATCTAAAGTAATACTTTAAAAGGAAAACATCAAATCACCACCACCACATGACTAGGAGGAGGGGGTGCCTACCGTGCATCATTGGTGGGGTGTTTGAGGTGATGGCAAGGGTAGATTGGTAATTTCATGTTAAAATATTCTAATTCCAAAATCTTCCTATAAATACCCTACCCATTCTTCATAATTTCCTGCAACTTTTTCTTTATCTTCTTCCTCATTTCTAAGCCTTTTTAATGGCTTCTCGACTTAATAAAATAATGAACAAAATATTTGTGAAAATAAATTAAATTTATATAATTATATAATAGTATATATACCCCAAAACTACTTCAAAAACACTCCTTTTCACCATCAAAACTCATGACCACCATCATCCACCACCTTGGCTGTAAGCAACCACTACCTCCTTGCTTGGCCGTGAGCATAAGGACCAAGGCCAAGCACTCCAAGGGCTTCCGGGCTCGAATTCGTAGAGTTTTACTTTGACTTAGCGAAGCTATAGCGAAATCTAATCAATACGATATCCAATGTAGGTGAGAACTCCTAAATTAAATGTTTATAAATAGTTATAAATATTTAACATGACTATTGAAATGCTTAAGATGTTTGGTTGGATGAATTACTGTAATTAGTGGATATTTGGAAAGTAATTAGTAACATTAGATATGTTATATAAAAAGTTAGAAACTCCAATTATATATATACATATATTGGATGATGTGGTTGTTTATAATGATTATTTATCATGTTTGGATGTTGTGAAATTACCGTTGTTTACAAGTCACGTTAAATACACATCAACATTAAAGAAGGAAACCACTTTTCGAATCAAATCATAAAAGTAGTATGGAATCATTAAAACTCTTTGAAATGGTTTTAAAATGATTTAAATATGTTTTATAAACACTAAAAATAGATTTGGTGAAGTTTGAATAAGAAATGAAAAACGTGTCAAAACTAGGCGCGTCGCGTAATGGTAGTTCACGATTTCTCGCCGCAAAAGCTAAATGGATATATAAAGTGGAAAATAGCTCAAAATTCTTTGTAATAAGAATTTTCCAAACTATTATATTCATAGTTTTCAAATGAAGGAAGAAAATCAAGATTTCATCTTATAGGTTTTGAAATATAAGTAAAACAAGTTTTCAAAATAATCGCGATTTTGCAGTTCGGAATCCAGAAAGGACTTATATAAATTTTCCAACTTTAAACAACTTGGGTTTCATAGAGATAATCTTCTTATAATTGATATTAAATTCCGAGAAGGGAACTCGTACTACTCATATGAATTTAAAAGGTGATTTCACCATTATTCGATGGATAGTACTTGTTGATTACGAAAATTAACATCAAGTATAATCTGAATGATATCTGTGGATCTGTTTCATTCAAATATTAACTAATTTGGATTTACCATCTTAGATAACATGGTTTTTACTTATTAAAAACTTACGTTTTTGGAATTGAGAAATCTTTGTTAAAATTTAAGTAAAACGATCTAGAATTATTCTAGGTTTTAAAAAGAGTTTAATTAAACCGAAAAATTAATAAAGAGATTTTTAATGAATTCCATATATAGTGAAAAGAAATAGTTTTCAAAAGATAAATATCTCTATAAGATATTATGGATAAAAAGATATTGATTAATGGAATATTAATCACCTACTTATAAGCCATCTTTTTATCGGTTATTGGTTTGAAGGAACCGGGGTCGGATTTGGGTAATTCCTATCCAAAAACCACTTCAAACCAATTTACTTGTTCGAAAATGAAGATATATGTAACACCCCTAATTTTTAATAACATTATTCAGGAGATTTAATTAGATAAATTAAATAGAGTAATGTAAATATTAGTGTGATAAGGGGATTGAGATTTGAAAATTTATTTTGAGGCCGTACTTAAATAAACATAAAGAATGAGTTTATGGAAATGGTTTATTAGAAATTAATAAGAGAATAAAACAAGGGCATTATGGGTAATAGCCGCACCCATAATTCCATTACCCTTAAAATCTCGTTTCCATTTCTTTGCACGTTCATTTTTCAAAACTCAAAAACGTAAATAAAATAGAGTTCAAGTCGCCCATAACCCAGGGAAAGAAAAGGGGAAAAACCAATTAAAGCTAAGCAATCAAGCAAGGAAAATTAATCAAAGATCAAATCCCAAGTTCCTTATCCTAATCAAGGCGAATAATAATCTAAACCATCTCTAATTTTGGTTTTAAAGATCATTTAATTTCGGGTTTAAGTTTAAATCCACTATGATGATTTTTAATGATGATATGCTTGGATTTCATGATATGTTATATACAAACAAGTTTGTTTGATAAATGTTCTATTTGATTTTAAGGCTAAAATCGTTTATATTGGGTTTCAAAGGCCATGAGGATTTAATATGTTATGTAAAATATTATTTTGGAGATGGGTTTAATTTTTTGTAATTATCCAAGCTATGGATAAATTATTATGAATTTTCAGATGAGAATATGAATAATTGGGTGTAAAAATTAATTTCAGTAATTATATAAAGGAATCTAGGTCCGAAATTTATATAGGATTGATAACATATTAAAAGTGAATTTCTATGATTTTTGAAGATTTTTTCTAAGTAATTTACAATGGAAATTAAATTTATTTATTTGGAGGACTTAAATGTTTTAATATTTTGCTTGAGCGAAGGGCTTCTTTGCTAATTATCTTTATTTAGATCTGAAATGAATGGAATTTGAAAAGTTTATGGAAACCAATTAAATTTTTACAAATAGGCAGGTTAGTTAAAAAGCAATTACTTAAAAAGGAAATAAAATAGTTTTTGTATAGAAGTATGGTTTCACCACTTCCAGTAGCTACCTTTCGATCTTATATGTAACGACCCGATATTTTGGACCATTCACATCCATTATAAGTGTATAGGTAGACACTCATGCCGGAATTGAATTGCTCAAAATACCATGTTGTTAATTTAAATTTGGCAAAACTGAACATATACAGTAAATAAATAATCACAGATCACAGACACAGAGTAATAAATGCAGCGGAAATAAAAGAGATAGTAGTTCATGAAGCTACTATATAAATGTATAAGTTACATCAGAGTTAAACCAGATACAACGGAAGAGTAATACGATACATCAGATACAAATCAGAATACATCACTGGAATCATCGAATACTGAAAGCGGGATAGATGGCTGGATCTTCAAGCAAAGCTCCAACTCCAAAGGTGAGTCTTGAATACTGGAACACTCAGTCTGACCCGAGCATAAAGCAAAACACAAAACACTCGAGTCAGGATTAACATTCTTATATTTATAAATCCAACTCAAGTGAAATAGCAATTGAAATACAAATAACTTAAAGGATGTTTGGAATAACCATCCTTTGAGGATCCGTTAAACTATCTACTAGGTAGTAGTGTACGATAAGTAGATAATGTCTATCAGTAATATAAAGATATCAAAACAGCGTTAAGTCATGGCCCATTCCACCCTTAACACATTTTTATTCCCAAGAGCATATACAAGACCGTAGTTTCCCCAAAACCGGAAGTCACCAGAGGGCAATCCATATACTAAAGGTACAAACCAAAATCGTAGTGGTCGCGAATAGGATAATCAGTATGACAAGGTACATGAGGCGATACCCAAGGTAGTGAAACTACCGTTTGCCTGATCCGGACTTGTGAGAACGCATCACCGCAGCGATCGCAACACCGCGAAACAACACTCCCAAAATCAAGGGTGCACCAATCGACAACAAGTAATGAGTAGTTCGAAGAAGTGTGTTCGCTTGAGGTAGCTGACCTCCATTTGGCCCGGCACGGCTCCTGTTTTAGTCATTTCCAATTTGACACAAGTGTCAAGGCTATCCATTATCGTTCTCTTTCTTCAGTCATCACGTACATCATTCCAACCACTTCATTCTGGAACATACTCCGCGTATAGTTATTAAAGTGGTTTTCGGTTTAGATAGAGAGTATGTCCATAACCGATTCCGGTCTCTTTAATAACTTTCGTGATAATTACACCGATTGGTCATTTATTTATTTTCAAAACCAAATCAATTTCAATTTCAGTTAAAAATTGTAAATCAACATTTCATTTGTCTTCCTAAATCAATTTCCACAATTTACATTTCAAAACTTTCAAATTACCATTTCAAAATCTTATAATTCAATTTCAATTCAAATATTGATTTAAGTTCGTATATCCGTTTTATTTCAAAATCATTTAAATTAATTTAATTTAACATTCAAATCAATTTAAATTCATTTATCTATTTCATTCAATATTTGTTAAGTAAATTTGCCAATCAAAACAATTTCTATTAAATTTCCAATTCATTAAATCCATTATTTAAATTCAACTTCCTTATTTCAAAACTTACAAATTGAATTAAATTAAATTCATCAATCAAATTCTTAAAATTTCAAGTCTTACATTTATTTCAATTAATCATATTTTATTTCTTGTTGAAGAAATTCAATTTCACTTATTTAATTACTTAAATAATTTTCCAAAACTTAATTAATAAAGAAACTCAATTTCAATTATTTACAAAGTAAAAATTCACTTATTCAAAGTTCAATTTCACTTATCAAGAATTCAATTCAATTTAATCGTTAAATAATTCAATCTTATTTAATTATTAAATAATTCAAAACTTAATTATTAAATAATTTTAAAGTTTAATAATTTCAAACTTAATTATTAAATCATTTCAAACTTAATTCAATCATTTCTTAAATTTAACAATGTTCTTTCATCAATTACATTTGTTAATATTTTGTCTCAGATTATTAAACATTAACATTTTCCTTTCATTAAAATTCAAATTTCAACTTCATTTCAAAACCATATTGTTTGTACAAAAAATGGACAAACACCTCGAAGTTGTATGATTTAGTAGATCTTATGTTATTCTTAGTGATTTGAGCGATTTATGCAAATATATAAAAAACAGGGGCTAAACTGTAAAAAGACACGCAGATTTATAGTGGTTCAGCCAGAATGTGCCTACGTCCACTTTATATGTTATTTCTCTTCCCTTATTCTGATTACAAGTACAAAGCTTTGATACCAGTAAAAGAAAGTTGTTTGAAAGTTCTATCCGTGCTTGAGCTCTCAAAAACTTGTCCCCATTGTTGTACCCCTGCCCCTCTATTTATAGAGTGAGGCTGGGGGTAGGGGTCTAGGATGTGTATAGTTGCTGATGGGCCTGGGCTGATGTGATCTGGCCTGGTACGTCTTGGTTCGTCATTGCTTGGTTCGGAGGTGGTTGGAGTGTAGAATGGACCGGTAGTTGCTTGGACCGGTGGTGGGATGGTGAGGTTGATCCGGTGTGGAGATGGTTCGGCATGGGCTGGTCCAGTTGGTTTGGCAGGAGGGTTGGTCCGGTTGGTTCGGCAGGAGGTGGTTCGGTGGGAGTTAGGAAGGTTGATCCGGTTATGGAGATAGGAAAGGTTTGTCTGCCGAATGAGCTCGAATGAGGTCTGCCGGATGTGGTATGCCGAATGGGGTATGCCGAATGGATCAAGCTTCTTAGTCTCGAGGTCTTCTGGGTGAGAACACGCCCAACATTTGCCCCCCAAAGTGGGGCATATTCTTGAATATGGCGTGCTTTGTTTGACATTTGCAATTGGTCCTTGGATGCCGAACCAGATGGTCCGGTCGTGTCCTTTTGTCTATAAGTAGGGACCGTACGCCCTTGCTATTTCCTACCTGCCGAACTAAACATTTGCTCTTGCCGGATCAAACTTCGTAGCTGAGTCGAACGTGGTAGCCGAATCAACGTGGTAGCCGAACCAACCTGGTAACCGAACCAACCTGGTAGCCGAATCAAAGTGACAGCCGAATCAATCGTGGTGCCCGAATCAATTTGGTAGCCGAATCAAAGTGATAGTCGAATCAAAGTGATAGCCGAATCAAAGTGATAGCCGAATCAACGTGACAGCCGAATCAACGTGGTGCCCGAATCAATTTCTCTATATTCACTGAATCAGGTGAGATCCTTTCTATGTCGGACAAATGGTTTATCGAAGGTAGTTGTATATCTGTATAAACGGATGGAGTTGGGAATGCCGAATGGATATGAGAACTACCGAACGGCCTTGAGAATTTTGCATTTACTTTACCGAATGACAACGGGAGTTTGAACATTCTGATTTTATGAGTGAAATTCCATATTATATACTTACTTTTTTACCTCCTTTGTTCTAACAACATGTTTTTTCGGTGTTGTAGATAATGTCTCGTAAAGTGGAAACTCGATCAGACAAAAAGAAATCCGGGGGTGAAGGAGGTTCCTCTGCCGTGCCCCCAGCTCAGCCGAATCCAGAACGTCACGGATCTGCCCCGAGATCACTAGTGGACGGGTACGGCCCTCAGGAGCTTCTGAACTCCCCGCCCGATTGCTTTCCTAGTTCCCTCAAGGAGGAGCAGCTCGATGTCATTTCCCGATCCTTTGGAATTGATAGGGCGCGCTTGCTATTGCCTGGGAGAGACGTTATGCCGTATGATCCTCCTGAAGGGTACTTCGCCTACAGCAGATACCACTGCATGTGTGGTGCCATCCCTCCTCTGAACGCTTGGATAGCCAGCTTCCTTACATATCTTAAGGTGGCCGCGTTCCAGCTTCAACCCAACTCCTATGCTATACTGGTGAGCCTCTTCGTCATTTTCCGGAGGAAGTATGGTCGTGCTCCTTCCAACCGAGAGATCCGGTATCTATATAACCTGAGGGGCTATAAGAAGGGGTCCCCATACATTAGCTTGGAGTCAGCTGTGACCTTCAAGCCGGTCTTGGATCTGTATTCCAAATTCAGCATGTTCAAGAAGGAATGGTTCTTTGTTAGGGACGACTCTGTATCAATTCGGCGCTTTACTTCTGGATGTAAGTTGGTGCTTTTACTTATAATTTCCATTTCTATTGCGATGCTTCTTCTCATACTTCCTCATTTTTGCTAGCGACAGGTGGCTTTGCGGTTGTGGAGACTGACCGCCTGGTTCAGACGGCGGCTGAGATAGAAGCTATTCTCGGGAAATATAGATCATCTACCTTCTTGATCAGAAATGCGATTCTTTTGGAGTATAACTTAATCCTTCCACAGCAGTCGGTAGTTAAGCTGAGGGAGACGGCGGAGGAGAGGGCGGCTGCTCAGACCAAGGAAGGTGTTACGGTAGAGAGTAGCAAGAGGGAACCTTTCACAAAACCTCTAGCCGTCGGAGGTAAGAAACTCAAGAAGTCGGACGGTCCCTCCCCCAGCAATTGTCCACTTACCCGGGAGGAGGAAGACATAGAGGAGGAAAGAGGCGAGGGTGGAGATGATCGGGAAGGTGATAAAGGTGGCGATGGCATCGGGGCCTTGCTTCCTGGGCAAGCGGGCGAGATTCAGGAGTGGACGGATGATGCGTTCCACCAGGCTTTTGAGGGGCTGGACAAAGATCCGGCTTTGGTAGAGAAAACCGGGAAAGCGGACAAAGCCGGGACCGGTGCAAGTGAGTCTTCCCAGACCATTCCAGCCAGGGTGGCTCCGACGACTCAAGGTGAACTCTTGACTCCTGCATGCTTCACTAATGATAGGGACTTAGGAATATTTTATGACCCGCTCCCGTCCTGGAATGAAATCCAGGACCTATTGCAGTATCCTACTCCTCCTCAGGGTTTGTACAACCACAGATGTGTTTCTCTCCTTTTAATTTGCTGTGTTTTCTCGAAGTATAGAACAATATATGCTTGTGACACTTTTTCTTCATATCAGGAGCAGGTAAAATGGTCAAAGCCTCAGATTTTCGGCACAGGCTTGAACAGTACAAGCTTTCCAAAACTTCTGTCAAGCCGAAGCCTTCGACCCACCGCTCCGGGGATATAGTCGGCTACCGTCCTCTTCTCGGGGTTATCGAAGAGGGTATTCAGTAGAGAAAGAGGAGTCGTCCTTTATCCGAACCTTTGCCTGGTCCTTAGTTCTCGGCTCAGCCTCTTCATGATATCACGGAGGAGGATAGCGAGTTTGCACCTTCTCCGCACCCATCCGGAAACCCTTCTGTTACTCATATCGACCGTCCTGACTTGGCTCGTAATCCATTTGCGGGTCATCCTGATCTGGATCCGAGCTCTCATGATATTACCTTTGACGAAGCCACTGGTGAACACCTTCTCCCCCGCAACCCCATGGTACGGGTACTTGATGAAGCTAAGTCCTTAGATCTCGATTTACTCACTACTCGTATAATCACTATGGGAGACGAGGCCAAGGCTAATATTGATCGGGTGGCGGAGGAGACCAAGAAGCTGATGGGGCATCATGCCCGGCTGGTTAAGGCCGGAGAGGAGATTGGGAGCGCCAATATCCGACTTCGATTGGTGGTTTCGGATCAGGCCAAACAGCTTGCGGATCAGGCTATTCAGATTTCTCAGCATGAGGCTGCTACTGAACGATTAAGGAAAACCATGGAAGAGGCCAGTCGGGCCGAATTGCGGAAAATGGAAGCTACTTGCAAAGAGCGGATTGATATGGCTATTGCCACGGTGGACGAGGTTCGGAAAGCGGATCTCGAGCAGGTGGTGGAATTGTCCGGGAAACTTGAGGCTGCAGAGCTTGCTCAAGCTAAGTTGAGGGAGGAGATGGAGGCAATGCGGGGATCCCTTCTAGCCGACTGCTCGAGATACCGATCGGAGAGAGATGCTGCCGTTGGGAGGTTGTTGGCTTCCGAGGCCCGGACGAGGGAGTTTGAGGAGAATGAGGGGATGATGGACGAAATGCTCCAGGACATGTACTTCCGAACCTGGAAGCAGGGCAACCTATCCTGGATGGATGATTATCCCAGGATCATGGCTAAGATCTATCTTCGGGCTCTGGAGGAGGCCAAGGCCGATGCAGATAAAGATGGTGGCGTGGCCTTCAGCATGGATGCGGTCACTGCCCAGTTTGCCAAGGAGGAGAAGGTGGCGGTGAAGGAAGGTATGCGGTTGCTTGCCGCTGAGGAGGTAGGCGTGTAGGTAGAGGATGACGACCAGGATAGTCAGGAAGCAGGCGCTGGTAAGTCTCCCTTTTTAGTTTCTCCATCAACTTGGTTGCTTATTGCTAATGAGTCCTCTTTTTTTTTTTGACTGGACAGGGGGTCAACAGGGCAAGGATAAAGCTCCACTGCAGCCGGCTCCTTGATTATACCTGGAAAAACTCTTTTTGTGGATTCGACAGTGTTGTATATGTTAGTCGAAAAGATAGTAACGTAGCCTTTAGGTTGTAATATTTTGCCACTTGTAATAAATAGTCTTATTTTTGACGTGTAATTCTTTAACTTGGGCTGATTTTCTTGAATGTTTGTTGCTTTTTCGACATGTCGTATGAGAAATATAGCTATGCATATTCTTGTAATTGAATTGTGTTTGATGTCAGGTTTTGGTTTTAAAACATAATTTCATGACTTGTAATATTAGTGTGTGGTGTGAACAGATTATAGTCATGTATTTGTACATAAAAGAAGAAAATACCGCCTTTCATGTTTTAATCGTAGATGGCAGTCTTGAATATCTTGTATGACCGAGCATGGAATGTAGTCGAATGTCCTGCCACTGTGAGTCCTTACACCCATTGGCGAGTATCTCCTACTCTGTATCATGTACTTTAGGGATTGTTATAGGGGATAGGGAAAAACCTTTTTAAGTAAAATTGAAATACGTGAAAAGGTAAAACTTCCAATCACGGAAGGCCTTCGATGTGCTTAAGTTCGTGGCAAACGGGTTTTGTAGTCACTTTCCCTAGCTGTGGGTCTTGGAGACATTCGTCACCCATCTTACGCCTCCGCGGGGAGTTAATTCTTTTTTACCACAGCCGCACTTAAGACACATCGGAGCCGAGATCGCGCACAGTAACTACCCGGGCCATTATGGCTCGTAATCGTGGGTATTATTCGATTTACTGTGGCCGGCTAGCGTGGGTGCCGATCGTCAACTGTGAACTGCCCCTGGCTGGCCACACCTTATGTTGGGGCTTATAGTCGGTTCACAGTTGTCGGCGAGCCTAACGCCGTAATGAGCTGCCTCGGCTATAGTCGGCCTTCTCGGTGGCTTATAATCGGCTCATTACAGTTGGCTTTAAGGGCCGTCGCGAGCAATGAGTTAACCCGCAGCAGAGGGATGCTGGAGCAAAAGTGTCTCATTGGCGAGGGCATAGATTCGCATAGTACCTGTTGGGTCTTGTCCAGGTGAAGTTGCGTTGTGGAGTGCTTTGAATAGAAATGCTATATACTCGGGATTTTGTTCAACAGAAAAGGATAAAGTTAACAAGCAGCCAAGATACAAAGGAACAAGTTAAAAAAGAGACAAGGTTTTTAAAGTGGTTCGGCACGAAAATGCCTACGTCCACTGATTCTCTTTGTTAATTCACTTCATATGGGCAATACAAGTTAAGAAAAGTATCGACGGAGGTGTTGGATGTTCCATGCCCTCTGGAACACCTCTCCGTCCACTATTGACAAAATATAGGCTCCGTTGTGGAGATCTTTATGAATTACATATGGTCCATCCCAGATTGGGTCTAGTGCTCCGGGGCGAGGGAAGATTCGCTTGAGGACAAGATCCCCTTCCTGTAAGGTACGATGCTTGACTTTGGAGTTGTAGTGTGCCGCCACTTTTTGTTTGTGGGCTGCTGCTTTAAGGACTGCATCATTTCTTCTTTCCTCGACTAGATCCAAAGACATGTTGAGGAGCTCTTCATTCTCTTCTGGGTTATACTGGATCCTACGGTGGGAAGGCACAATGGTTTCAACCGGGAGCATAGCCTCCGATCCGTAAGCCAAAGAGAAAGGAGTGTGCCCCGTTGATGTTCTGAAAGATGTGCGGTAAGCCCACAGTGCCGTAGGGAGTTCGTCCACCCAAGCGCCTTTTGACTTTTCGAGCTTCTTTTTTATCAGAGTTTTCAGAATTTTGTTGACTGCTTCGACTTGTCCGTTTGCCTGGGGATACGCTACGGATGAGAAGCTTTTATGAATTCCGTGTTCTCGGCACCAGTTGGCGAATTCCTCGCTGTCAAACTGAAGTCCATTGTCTGATATGATTTTGAGTGGGACTCCATACCTGCATAGAACATTTTTGATCAAGAAGTTAATAACTTTTGCTGAAGATACTTTATTCAGAGGTTCTGCTTCCACCCATTTGGTGAAATAATCAACTGCCACTATAGCATATTTGGCCCCGCCTCGGCCCATCGGTAGCTCGCCGATTAAGTCAATTTCCCATATTGCGAAGGGCCAAGGGCTGGTCATTTGAGTAATCTCAGTTGTTGGTAGCCGTGGAATCTTAGCAAATTTTTGGCATCTGTCACATCTCTTGACGAAATCTATGGCGTCCTTGCTTAAGGTGGGCCAGAAATATCTGTATCGGAGTATCTTTTTTGCTAATGTTTGCCCCCCGGTGTGATCTCCACAGCTCCCCTGATGGATGTTGGATAAGATTTCCTTGGCTTCCCTTCCGGCGACACACCTTAATAATGGGTTAGAGAAACCGCGCCGATAGAGGATGTCTTCTTGTATTGTATAGCGGGACGCTTTCCTCAAGATTTTCTTGACTTCATTACGCCCGTCGGGTAGTGTGCCACTTTGTAGGTAGTTTCGGATGGGAGTCATCCAAGTTGCTTCTTCGGCTGCAGCTATCAGATTCACTTGCTCAAAACTTGGGACCGTTTGCTTTGAGATGGTTACTGCCCCGAAGATGGCGATGTCTCTCATACTCGCTTGCTTTGCCAATTCGTCGGCCTCTTGGTTCTCTTCCCGAGGGATGTGTTTGACTAAGTACTGATCCAATCGGCTGAGAAGCAACTTGGTCTTCTTTAGATATGCTATGAGTCGTTCCTCTCGAGCTTGGAATTCTCCTAGTATTTGATTAACAATAAGTTGAGAATCGCTGTGAAGACACAAAGAATTGGCTCCGATTTCAATGGCAATTTCTAGTCCAGCTATCACTGCTTCATATTCTGCATCGTTGTTGGTGGCAGCAAACTCCAACCTTATAGCATAGTGCAGTTTATTTCCCCTGGGAGTGATTATTACCACACCTGCCCCCGAGCCTTGTTCGTTAGATGCACCGTCCACAAAGAGATTCCACTTGATATCTTCTGTTATTTCCAGTTGCTCCTTATCCTCGTTGGTAGTGAACTCTACAATGAAATCAGCCATGGCTTGTCCCTTGATGGCGGTGCAAGGGTGATAGGTGATATCATATTGACTCAGCTCAATACACCATTTAAGTAGTCGTCCGAAAGTGTCGGGACGATGGAGTACCTGCCTCAGTGGTTGATCGGTCAGAACTTTGATGGAATGGGATTGGAAGTAGTGACGTAGTTTTCGTGAAGTGATTAGTAAACAGTATGCTAACTTTTCAAGTTTAGGATATCTGACTTCTGCCCCAGTAGACCTTTTACTGACGAAGTAAACTGGTCGTTGCGTGCGGTTGTCTTCCCTTACCAAGGCAGCGCTTAAAGCGTGAGATGACACAGCAAGGTATAGGTATAATTCTTCGCCTTCGCTTGGGGTCGAGAGTACCGGTGGTTTCTGGAGGTGTTCGATTAGGTTAAGGAAAGCGGTTAAGCATTCGTCCGTCCATTCGAACTTTCCTTTATCTTTCTTTAGAGCTTCGAAAAAGGGGACGCACTTGTCCGTTGCCTTGGAGATGAATCGGCTTAGGGCGGCCACTTTTCCATTTAGGCTTTGCATTTCCTTTCGGGTGGAAGGTATCTTGATGTCCCTTAATGCTCGGACTTGTTCAGGGTTTGCTTCAATCCCTCGGGCATGAACGATGAACCCTAAGAATTTTCCCGATGACACTCCGAAGGAGCACTTTAGTGGATTCAACTTCATTCCATACTGTCAAAGTACCTGGAACATTTCGCCTAGGTGGCTTACGTGATCTTTGGCTTTCCGTGATTTCACCAGCATGTCGTCCACATATACTTCCATAGTTTGTCCTATTAGCCCTGCAAACATCTTGTTGACGAGGCGCTGGTAGGTGGCTCCTGCATTTTTAAGTCTGAAAGGCATTACCTTATAGCAGTACAAACCTCGATCGGTGATGAAACTAGTGTGGTCTTGGTCGGGAGCATGCATAGGAATTTGGTTATATCCTGAGTATGCATCCATAAAGGATAGGAGTTCGTGCCCGGCTGTGCTGTCTACAAGTTGGTCGATTCTGGGAAGTGGGAAGCAATCCTTTGGGCAGGCGTCATTTAGGTTGGAAAAGTCAATGCAGGTTCGCCACTTCCCATTAGCCTTTTTTACCAGTACCGGGTTGGCGATCCATTCCGGGTAGATAGCTTCTCGTATGAAGTCATTGGCGAGTAGATTCTTTACTTCTTCATCGAGTGCTGCTGATCGCTCTGCCCCCATACTTCTCTTTTTTTGTTTTACAGGCGCCTTGGTAGGATCAATGTTTAATACGTGGCAGGCTATGTCGGGGGAGATTCCAGACATGTCAGCGTGTGACCAAGCGAATACATCCAAGTTGTGGTGGAGAAAATCGATGAGTTGTTCCTTCAACTCGGTTTTTAGTTGGGACCCAATTTTCAGTAGCCTACTTGAGTCGTGCTTGTCTACAGATATAAACTCCATAGCCTCTGCAGGCTCGGCGGTGGCCTCCTCCTCTTTGTCCCTAGGGTCTAATTCATTGAAAGGGTCGCTGGTGTATCGAAGAGGAGGGGCTTTCTTTAGTTGCTATGCTTCAAGGCTTTTTGTGCAGAGGGAAATCTCTACACCTTTCCCTTTATCCTTCCTGTGGTTGTTGCGAAGTTCGGTTACATAGCAGTCTCGTGTAATATCTTGGTCTCCTTCCACTTCCCCTACCCCATTGTCTGTTGGAAATTTCATTTTCAGGCACCATGGGGCTAGGACAATTTGGAAGTCAGACAAGGCTGGTCTTCCTAAGAAGGCGTTGTAGGCCGAATGGTTTTCTATTAGCACAAACGTCTGTTTCCGTACAACGGAGCGGGGATGGCTTCCAATCTCAACAAAGAGGTCCAGCTGCCCGAGGGGCATCTTCGCATCTCCAGTGAAACCGTGTAGTGGTTTATCGCAGGGAGATACATCCTTCATTGATAGCTTCATTTTGTCGAATGCGTGTTTGAACAGGATGTTTACCGAGCTTCCAGTGTCTACCAGGATTCGGTAAACTTCGGCGGGACCGAGTCGGGCAGAGATAACCATAGGATCCATGTGAGGGTACTGTCTTCCTTCTAGGTCACGCTTACTGAATGTGATGTCATTACTTTCTTTCCGCTTTGGGTGGCGCTCTTCTATAACCGTATTGACACAGTCCTTATTGTCTCTAAGCGACTTCCCATATCTTTCCATCTCTCTCCAACTTCTGTCTGCGATGTGCGGACCTCCTGAGATGGTATGGACCACTATCTTCTCTTGACTAGAGCTGCTAGCGTTGCGGTTTCCTCTGTCGGTCCCCGGTGAGGGTAGCCTTGGGTTTTCATTGGCAGGAGCTGGAGTCCTGTCTTGACTTTTTACATAACGTTCCAGTTTCTTCCTTCTGATGTGTTCCTCAATCAGATCGCGGAGATGATGGCATTCGTTGGTATCATGTCCGTGAAATTCGTGGAAGCGGCAGAATTTTCCAGATTTCTGTGCGTTATCTGATTCTTTCTTGTATGGTGGGCGTTTGTATCTAACTTCGCCTTGGGTGGCAAGGAAGATATTTTCGACGGTCTCGTTCAAAGGGGTGTAAGTGTCGAATCTTGGTCCTGGCCGATATAGGCGCTTTTCTCCCTTCTTGCCCCGAACATTGTCTCTGGAATCAGTTCTTCGAACGTCCCTTGCCACAGCAGGGGCGTTGCCATGGGTTGTCTTATTTTGCTGTCCTGACTGCCCCTCAACGGCAGCATCCTCAAGCCTCATGTATTTCCCGGCTTCATGGAAGAAATCGGGTAAAGTAGCTGGCTTTTCTTTTGTCAACCTTCTAGCAAATTTAGTGTCCGGATGCACACCACTGCAGAGGGCCACCAGGATAAGCTTCTCATCGGCATCTTGGACTGCGGCTGCTGCGGCGTTGAATCTGGTTAGGTATTGCTGCAGCTTTTCTCCAGGTTTCTGTTTGACGCTGGATAAGGAATAAGCATCCTTGGGTTGCTCCACATGAATGCGGAATTGACTGATAAATTTTTCTTTCAACATTTCCCAAGAGCTGATGGATCCTTGGGGTAGATGACAGAACCAGGAGGTAGCAAGATCTGCTAAGAAGAGCGGAAAGCATTTGCACCGTACTCCCTCTGTTGCTCCACTCATAAGCATATGCTGCGTGTACCTTTGTAAGTGTACAACGGGATCGGAGGTTCCTTTGTAGGGTTCCATTGTTGGCATCTTCCATTCTCGGGGGGTGATAGCAATTTCGATATTGCGGGCGAAAGGGCTGGTTACCCTAGCGCCTATCCCTCGATCTCTTTGCTCCCGTTGGACACACTCTCTGAATAAGCGCGCCATCCTTTCATCAAAACTTGGAGTAGATAGAAATGAGTTTGATTCTGTTCTGCGGGATTGATTCCGTCCAGATGACCTGTAGGGATGGTATCGTCTATCATTCCTCGTATTTTCCAGTGGCTGCCTTTGATCTTCTGGGAGCATGCTTGGGTCAGCTACAGTTGGCCCTTGCCTTGATCTCCCCCTGTTGGGTTCCGATCTAAGCACTTCCTCGGGTCCAACTTCGGGCTGGACTCTAGCTCGGCCCCGTTCACTGGCGTTTCTGTGGTTAGGCAGCATGACAGGCTCAGCTACAGTTGACCTTCGCCCGGTACCTTCCCTGTTGGGTTCGGTACCAAACGTTTCCTCAGGCCTAACTTCGGGCTGTGCTCGGTCTCGGCTCCTACCATGGCTACTTCTGCCGTTAGCTCCTTCGAAGAAGGAAGATCTTTGTTGTCTCTGAGATCCTCCAGACTGGGACTCGCCCCATGATTCAGTGTTGCGGTTGGATTCTTCAGCGTCCCTTAAGCGTAACATGAGATGGTCCACCAAGGCTTCCTGCTGGGATGTGAAGCGGTTAGTTACTTCAACCACAACTCTGTCCAGATCTGCTCTAGTAATTGCTGCAGGCTGTTCTGTGGCAGGAGTAGTTGGGTTAGCCTGTTCTTCATTCGTTACTGTTGCTGGAGGAGGACGATTTTCTTGATTCGCGACAGCTGGATCTGGAAGACTGCTGGAGGCGATGTTTTTTCCTTTGCTAACATCTTTTCTCTGTTTGGGAGGCATGTTTTCCAAGTGGCGGACGATGCTGTTAGGAAAACTGTTAAGTGGATGAAGCTGAAGCTTCGAGCTTCTAACTCTCAGTGAAAGCACCAAAAATGTTTGTACAAAAAATGGACAAACACCTCGAAGTTGTATCATTTAGTAGATCTTATGTTATTCTTAGTGATTTGAGCGATTTATGCAAATATATAAAAAACAGGGGCTAAACTGTAAAAAGACACGTAGATTTATAGTGGTTCAGCCAGAATGTGCCTACGTCCACTTTATATGTTATTTCTCTTCTCTTATTCTGATTACAAGTACAAAGCTTTGATACCAGTAAAAGAAAGTTGTTTGAAAGTTCTATCCGTGCTTGAGCTCTCAAAAACTTGTCCCCATTGTTGTACCCCTGCCCCTCTATTTATAGAGTGAGGCTGGGGGTAGGGGTCTAGGATGTGTATAGTTGCTGATGGGCCTGGGCTGATGTGATCTGGCCTGGTACGTCTTGGTTCGTCATTGCTTGGTTCGGAGGTGGTTGGAGTGTAGAATGGACCGGTAGTTGCTTGGACCGGTGGTGGGATGGTGAGGTTGATCCGGTGTGGAGATGGTTCGGCATGGGCTGGTCCGGTTGGTTTGGCAGGAGGGTTGGTCCGGTTAGTTCGGCAGGAGGTGGTTCGTTGGGAGTTAGGAAGGTTGATCAGGTTATGGAGATAGGAAAGGTTTGTCTGCCGAATGAGCTCGAATGAGGTCTGCCGGATGTGGTATGCCGAATGGGGTATGCCGAATGGGGTATGCCGAATGGATCAATCTTCTTAGTCTCGAGGTCTTCTGGGTGAGAACACGCCCAACACATATTATTTATTCAAATAAAATCTTCATTTTATTTTTAAATCAAATTATTGACCAATCGGGTTTTATTTAATTCTCTATCCTAAGGTCAAAGTTTAATTTGGGTATTTATCATTTCAACTCGATTCCAATTCAATTCAAAATCAAAACATAGCAAAGGGAACTTGTAGTGTGATAACTGGGATAGTGTCAAAGTAAATAAACAAGCAATAACAACAATCAATAACAATCCAATAATCAATTCGAATAATCCCGAAATAACCGTATTAATTCGCATTGTTCTTTGTACGAATTAATATAATTATCTCTAGAATCTACACTATCATTTCATGTAGATTAAAGATTATTACACTAATATTTATACGGTTCTTCAATTGTCATTCGATTTCAATTTTAAGACTACAACAATTAATCAAATATACGTTCAATGGTTCAAAGTGTAATTATCACTATTCTACATGTCAATTAATTTAACAATTAAAAGGGGTCATATTCAACTAATCAAGTTCAACATATATGTCAATTCAAATTTTAATTATCCTACGTCAAATTTATTTGCATAATATTTTTCAGTTTATACATTACAATTTTAACGTCTAATTGTAAACATCAAACAATCAATCATTTAACAACCAAACTGGATTATCATTGCATATATAACAGATAATGGTGTCAGATGTCACAGGTGAACTGATACAGGTAATAACAGTGTAAATATCTAACAGCAGCATATTTCAATTGTCGTTTCAATTGAAATCAAATTTAATAAATAAAAGAACATTAACCGTGAGTGATTGCTCACCTTCCGAGGCTAGAGAAGGACAAGAATGAGAGAAGTTGCAAATCCGAGCACGAGTTCCAAAGCAAAATAGATTGGCACGAATTCGATGGATAGATCTGATAACAGAAATCGATGAGGACAAATCAAAATCAGTTTTGATATAAACTGAGAATACATACATTATTATGTTATTTGTGTGTGTATATATATATATATAAATTCAGTATTTTTTTTAAAGACAATATATATATATATATATATAGATTTCGAAATCATTATTCTTAAACTAAAATTTGATATATATATATATATATATATTTAAAACCGTTACCAAAACGAAATCCTCATATATATAGCTTCGCTTACCTAAATATATATTTCCAAAGTCAACATCCAAATAGTTATATGCGAGTATATAATATATATATATATATAAACATTTACAAATTTAGACAAAAAAGGAGGCTAAGGCTCCAGACTAAAATTAAAAAGGAAATCAAGTAAACTTACATTGTTATAAATCTTATACAGTTCAACAGTTCAAATATAATATATAACATATATAACCTATGCATATGAACAGATGGATTATAAATATATACAGCTAGTATAGAAATATACGCACTTATAAGCAAACAGATTATACAAACAAAAATATAACTACCGGAGTATAAACCTATATATAGGCATTAATAGACAAGCTAAGTTTTAACTTACATATATACATGTTACACGCATACTCCTAATAACACGTATATACAACAAACAAAGCTTATATATATAAAACACTCATTTTATTACACTTGTTCAAACTTTTATACGGTAACCATTCCATGGTTATATACTTATGAACTAGTATATATAAGGACGTACATATATTTTAAACTTATACATAAAAATATATGTATATCTATTTACGCAGAAAGTGATGTACTATATATATAACAGATCAAAATTTATATAACTTACCTCTATATATACAACAGCCGTAATACATATATATAGCACACTAGCTCATTCAATTTCTGAAAACATACGTATACAACTACAACTATATATACTAATATATATAAGATAAAAATATACAATACACACACGAAATGGAACAGGAGGAGGCAAAGCAGCCCTTATATATATTACTAGTATTTACACTTTATATATTATTTTTTTTGAAAAGAAAACCAAATGCTAATAAATTTAAGCCTATTTGAAAGTATACAAACTATACTGCAAGTTTACTACCATATTTATTTACACAGACCTTAAAAACTGAAACAAAGAAGACTATAAATAGTTGCAAAATCCATAGACTCTATAACAATATTATTCACAAAATAATCTGCAATCTAGGAAAGTAAAACAACAGTGATTGTTTGAACCACACTAGTAGAGTCGTAAGCGAGTTGATATAAAGCGTTGGCAAAATGGGCATATATGCAGTTTTTCTCTACACTTCTGGCAAGCCTGGTGCCCACATCCGAAAGAAAGATCCTTTGCTTGGGTACACTTTATATTATAAAATCAGTTTAAACACATATACATTTTATACTCTTAAATCAATGCATATATATACATATTGTAAACTATTACACAATACTAATATATATATTACCTGCAAATGGCAAAAGTAGAAGAATAGGTAGCAAGGACGGTTGAAGGTTGGGCGGAGATCAGGTGGTGGACGTGGGCGAATGGGTGGTTCGGTAGGAGGCTGCTGCGACGAAGTGAAGAACGGTGGAAGGTTGGTGATGCAAGGAAGAGGCGGAGGTGAGAGGGAGGGGCCGCAATTTCTATTTTGCAATTATTGAGTGAAGTTAGGGAGGAGGAAGAGGCCGGAGTAGCTGCTGCCGAGGTGGAAGGCCGAGCTGGCTGAGGTGGTTCACGGCAGTTGGGTGGTCGGTCGAAGGTGTGGTGAAGGCCGTGGGTTGTTGTCAGAGGGATGGTGGGCTGTCGGAAATGGAGGAAGGATGAAGGGCGGTGGAGGTTGCAAACAAAATAAATTTCGGCCATGGGAGGAGCAGGCAACCATAACTTACTTTGTTATATTATAAATTGGAAAGCAAAAATCAAAGGAAGACAGAGAGAGAAAAATAAAACTGGGAACGAGCAAAAATGAATGGCAATTTCATTTAACAGTTAGGATAAGAAAAGTTAATAAATAAATTTTGGGAATAGAAACGGTTACTGTCCATTTGTTTCTCACGATGAATAACGAATGGTCATAGAGAATCCCAAAACCCAGATGGCGGAACCCGAAGAATTTGTCTCCGTAAATTTCGCCGGTTTTCGGACTTCGAAATACACAATCGAATATATCGTAGAGGTCAGTACGACGAGACGATCAAAACGGTATACAGATATCAGTGGTATGATTTAGTTATAAAGATTCGAATTATCTACTATCGAAAAATGCAAGAAAAACGCTGAAAAATAAGATCGACGGAGCCAAAGATGTCCGAATTTGGAAAAACGACAAACTGACATCTTGCTCAGAAGATGGTTTAGAATTTTTCTATGTAAAAATATTTAGGTTTTGGAAACATTTTATTTTCATCGCTTTTTAACTGATTAAATTGAAGTAATATACGCGCGAAATAAATTTTCATATTTTCGAACGA
Source organism: Allium fistulosum (assembly GCA_030737815.1). NCBI lineage: Eukaryota > Viridiplantae > Streptophyta > Magnoliopsida > Asparagales > Amaryllidaceae > Allium > Allium fistulosum. The sequence goes on from CM060906.1 coordinate 927,736,344, forward strand.
AAACTTACCAGTTGCTATGTTTAATTAGACGATTTCCAAATATCAAATTTATATTTCAAAATTTTATCGTTTAAAATTTCATAAAATTTCAACTAATTACGTTATTAAAACGGTTAAAATTTACGGGTCGTTACATTCTCCCCCACTCAAAACTTTTCATCCCCGAAAAGGAACGAGGTAGGAGAATAGAAACAACCAGAAAGAAGAATAGATTTGAAATACAAAATAACAATTAATTTAAACCATATAAATTCAAATTTAAATTAATTGATATTCAATAATTGATTTAATCCATTTGATTTCACTAAAATCAATCTCAACTATTTCTAAATTCATTATCTTATTATCCCATTTTCTTCAATTTACAATTTCTAAAACCATAAGTTTTGAATAGTCTTTTATTATAATCATATTTTCTTCAACAATTTTAAATTCTTCTTTATTCCAAATTACTGTTAAATTTATTCTACTTAATATATCTACTCACATATATTTAACCCATATAAACTAATTTAAAACATAAAAGTTTCGATTTAAATTAATTTACATCTATTAATTTCTTTTAAATTCAAGGTATTTTCATATGTTGATCAAATTACAATTTATTAATTCTTTCAAAACAAATTTATTAATTCTTTCAAAACAATTTATTAATTCTTTCAAAACAATTTATTTCATTATTAACTGAGTTTTACTTATTATCCAATCTAACTCTATTAACATCTTTATAATCAAAATTTAAGTGTATAACATTTATTATAACCACTCAAATTTTATTTATGAAATCATTTTATATTGTATATTATCCAATTACAATTTAACTTCTGAATAATTTAGGTAAGTTATATTGAAATGCAATTTAGTACTATACAAATAAAATTTTCAAATTCAATTTTCTCAAGTTTAAATATTTATCCAAAAATTTTGACTTCAGTTAATAATTGAAATCATCTTTAAATCATAAACTTAAGAATTTAAATCTCCGATTTACTTCAACAATTTTGAGATAAATATATATATAATATATATCAGATCAAAATTTTTCTTTATATATATAATAAATCCAGCCATACCACAGAAATTCAAATCAAATTAAATTTCCAACCTTTTAGAGATAATTATGTGTATACTATATATATTACTCCAAATTAAATTTAAAATAATATACCCATATATATACATAATTCAAATCAAAATATTTTTCCAAAACAAAACCGTAGCAAAGCTACAGAATGGTCTCTCCACTTCGAAACTCAAAAATGAATGTCGATGACGCTGCAGTCATCACCGAAATTATTTTCCAGCGACAAAAGAGAAGAGTACTGATTTCAACACTTTAAAATCTTTGAAAACGGTTTCTATTCGAAAATACCTTTAATAATATACACTTTAAAACCAAAATTGAAATCACCGGAAATCAAATTCTCAAATTCCTGATTTTTAAAATTCATTTCGATTCCAAATCAATTTATAAACCATTTTATAAATTCATTTAGAACAATAAATGATAATCAAATATTATCATTCAACAACCAATTTAATTAACTATTTAATTCCAGAAATTCCTATACTTATATATATATAATATAATCATATGAATCTATTCAATTTACCAAATTTGAGATAATATTGTGTCAGTTTGCTCTATTCAAGTGTTTTGGAAATCCTATCGATAGCGTTGATCAGACGAATCGATCGAAAACCCAAATCAACATCAACAACTCAAACAACACAATAAACATTTATATATATTAGTTTACAAATACATTTCTTTGCTCGACAATACAGGATTGAATGTTTAAAATAAGGATAGGGTTTCAAATTTGATAGACTCAAATCAAAGAGAAATTTGATTCGAAGATAACTTCGAAACAAAGATATGATGATTAATAACAAAGTAGGAAGATTGATAAATTTATATAAATCGCGGGAAACCTTAACCGGGTCAATCGTGGCTTCAAGAATAAGATCGATGCAGAATTCCGAGGCAAATATACATTCGATCTCAAGAAATAGAATTCAGGTATAGCAGGAGATAGATAGCATCGTAAACCGAGGATACAGAAATCTCCGGTAAATTGATGCCTATTATCAAGGAGTTTTGCTCCTTTACGAATCATTCGAAGATAGGCGAGACCGCCGATCTATTATAGATATCATTCAAAATAGAGTTATGGGGTGCTCCAGAATTTAAAGGAGACGAATAGTGAAGGTCACGAATGAATTTCGGAACCGAGGGGACCTTTCCAAAATTCAAAGGAATTGAGTCAAAGGAAGAGATTGAAACTCGAATGAGAGTGATTCTGTAAATACATTTACCCTATATGCTAAGTTTTGCCTAGAGCTACCAAAACTCTGATACCAACTGTAACGACCCGATATTTTGGACCATTCGCATCCATTATAAGTGTATAGGTAGACACTCATGCCAGAATTGAATTGCTCAAAATACCGTGTTGTTAATTTAAATTTGGCAAAACTGAACATATACAGTAAATAAATAATCACAGATCACAGACACAGAGTAATAAATGCAGCGGAAATAAAAGAGATAGTAATTCATGAAGCTACTATATAAATGTATAAGTTACATCAGAGTTAAACCAGATACAACGGAAGAGTAATACGATACATCAGATACAAATCAGAATACATCACTGGAATCATCGAATACTGAAAGCAGGATAGATGGCTGGATCTTCAAGCAAAGCTCCAACTCCAAAGGTGAGTCTTGAATACTGGAACACTCATTCTGACCCGAGCGTAATGCAAAACACAAAACACTCGAGTCAGGATTAACATTCTTATATTTATAAATCCAACTCAAGTGAAATAGCAATTGAAATACAAATAACTCAAAGGATGTTTGGAATAACCATCCTTTGAGGATCCGTTAAACTATCTACTAGGTAGTAGTGTACGATAAGTAGATAATGTCTATCAGTAATATAAAGATATCAAAATAGCGTTAAGTCATGGCCTATTCCACCCTTAACACATTTTTATTCCCAAGAGCATATACAAGACCGTAGTTTCCCCAGAACCGGAATTCACCAGAGGGCAATCCATATACTAAAGGTACAAACCAAAATCGTAGTGGTCGCGAATAGGATAATCAGTATGACAAGGTACATGAGGCGATACCCAAGGTAGTGAAACTACTGTTTGCCTGATCCGGACTGGTGAGAACGCATCACCGCAGCGATCGCAACACCGCGAAACAACACTCCCAAAATCAAGGGTGCACCAATCGACAACAAGTAATGAGTAGTTCGAAGAAGTGTGTTCGCTTGAGGTAGCTGACCTCCATTTGGCCCGGCACGGCTCCTGTTTTAGTCATTTCCAATTTGACACAAGTGTCAAGGCTATCCATTATCGTTCTCTTTCTTCAGTCATCATGTACATCATTCCAACCACTTCATTCTGGAACATACTCCGCGTATAGTTATTAAAGTGGTTTTCGGTTTAGACAGAGAGTATGTCCATAACCGATTCCGGTCTCTTTAATAACTTTCGTGATTATTACACCGATTGGTCATTTATTTATTTTCAAAACCAAATCAATTTCAATTTCAGTTAAAAATTATAAATCAACATTTCATTTGTCTTCCTTAATCAATTTCCACAATTTACATTTCAAAACTTTCAAATTACCATTTCAAAATCTTATAATTCAATTTCAATTCAAATATTGATTTAAGTTCGTATATCCGTTTCATTTCAAAATCATTTAAATTAATTTAATTTAACATTCAAATTAATTTAAATTCATTTATCTATTTCATTCAATATTTGTTAAGTAAATTTGCCAATCAAAACAATTTCTATTAAATTTCCAATTCATTAAATCCATTATTTAAATTCAACTTCCTTATTTCAAAACTTACAAATTGAATTAAATTAAATTCATCAATCAAATTCTTAAAATTTCAAGTCTTACATTTATTCAATTAATCATATTTTATTTCTTGTTGAAGAAATTCAATTTCACTTATTTACTTACTTAAATAATTTTCCAAAACTTAATTAATAAAGAAACTCAATTTCAATTATTTACAAAGTAAAAATTCACTTATTCAAAGTTCAATTTCACTTATCAAGAATTCAATTCAATTTAATTATTAAATAATTCAATCTTATTTAATTATTAAATAATTCAAAACTTAATTATTAAATAATTTCAAAGTTTAATAATTTCAAACTTAATTATTAAATCATTTCAAACTTAATTCAATCATTTCTCAAATTTAACAACGTTCTTTCATCAATTACATTTGTTAATATTTTGTCTCAGATTATTAAACATTAACATTTTCCTTTCATTAAAATTCAAATTTCAACTTCATTTCAAAACCATATTATTTATTCAAATAAAATCTTCATTTTATTTTTAAATCAAATTATTGACCAATCGGGTTTTATTTAATTCTCTATCCTAAGGTCAAAGTTTAATTTGGGTATTTATCATTTCAACCCGATTCCAATTCAATTCAAAATCAAAACATAGCAAAGGGAACTTGTAGTGTGATAAATGGGATGGTGTCAAAGTAAATAAACAAACAATAACAACAATCAATAACAATCTAATAATCAATTCAAATAATCCCAAAATAACCGTATTAATTCGCATTGTTCTTTGTACGAATTAATATAATTATCTCTAGAATCTACACTATCATTTCATGTAGATTAAAGATTATTACACTAATATTTATACGGTTCTTCAATTGTCATTCGATTTCAATTTTAAGACTACAACAATTAATCAAATATACGTTCAATGGTTCAAAGTGTAATTATCACTATTCTACATGTCAATTAATTTAACAATTAAAAGGGGTCATATTCAACTAATCAAGTTCAACATATATGTCAATTCAAATTTTAATTATCCTACGTCAAATTTATTTTCATAATATTTTTCACTTTATACATTACAATTTTAACGTCTAATTGTAAACATCAAACAATCAATCATTTAACAACCAAACTGGATTATCATTGCATATATAACAGATAATGGTGTCAGATGTCACAGGTGAACTGATACAGGTAATAACAGTGTAAATATCTAACAGCAGCATATTTCAATTGTCGTTTCAATTGAAATCAAATTTAATAAATAAAAGAACATTAATCGTGAGTGATTGCTCACCTTCCGAGGCTAGAGAAGGACAAGAACGAGAGAAGTTACAAATCCGAGCACGAGTTCCAAAGCAAAATAGATTGGCACGAATTCGATGGATAGAGCTGATAACAGAAATCGATGAGGACAAATCAAAATCAGTTTTGATATAAACTGAGAATACATACATTATTATGTTATTTGTGTGTATATATATATATATATAAATTCAGTATTTTTTTTAAAGACAATATATATATATATATATAGATTTCGAAATCATTATTCTTAAACTAAAATTTGATATATATATATATAACCCTTACCAAAACGAAATCCTCATATATATAGCTTCGCTTACCTAAATATATATTTCCAAAGTCAACATCCAAATAGTTATATGCGAGTATATAATATATATATAAACATTTACAAATTTAGACAGAAAAGGAGGTTAAGGCTCCAGACTAAAATTAAAAAGGAAATCAAGTAAACTTACATTGTTATAAATCTTATACAATTCAACAGTTCAAATATAATATATAACATATATAACCTATGCATATGAACAGATGGATTATAAATATATACAGCTAGTATAGAAATATACGCACTTATAAGCAAACAGATTATACAAACAAAAATATAACTACCAGAGTATAAACCTATATATAGGCATTAATAGACAAGCTAAGTTTTAACTTACATATATACAGGTTACACGCATACTCCTATTAACACGTATATACAACAAACAAAGCTTATATATATAAAACACTCATTTTATTACACTTGTTCAAACTTTTATACGGTAACCATTCCATGGTTATATACTTATGAACTAGTATATATAAGGACGTACATATATTTTAAACTTATACATAAAAATATATGTATATCTATTTACGCAGAAAGTGATGTACTATATATATAACAGATCAAAATTTATATAACTTACCTCTATATATACAACAGCCGTAATACATATATATAGCACACTAGCTCATTCAATTTCTGAAAACATACGTATACATCTACAACTATATATACTAATATATATAGGATAAAAATATACAATACACACACGAAATGGAACAGGAGGAGGCAAAGCAGCCCTTATATATATTACTAGTATTTACACTTTATATATTTTTTTTTTGAAAAGAAAACCAAATGCTAATAAATTTAAGCCTGTTTGAAAGTATACAAACTATACTGCAAGTTTACTACCATATTTATTTACACGGACCTTAAAAACTGAAACAAAGAAGACTATAAATAGTTGCAAAATCCATAGACTCTATAACAATATTATTCACAAAATAATCTGCAATCTAGGAAAGTAAAACAACAGTGATTGTTTGAACCACACTAGTAGAGTCGTAAGCGAGTTGATATAAAGCGTTGGCAAAATGGGCATATATGCAGTTTTTCTCTACACTTCTGGCAAGCCTGATGCCCACATCCGAAAGCAAGATCCTTTGCTTGGGTACACTTTATATTATAAAATCAGTTTAAACACATATACATTTTATACTCTTAAATCAATGCATATATATACATATTGTAAACTATTACACAATACTAATATATATTACCTGCAAATGGCAAAAGTAGAAGAATAGGAAGCAAGGACGGTTGAAGGTTGGGCGGAGATCAGGTGGTGGACGTGGGCGAATGGGTGGTTCGGTAGGAGGCTGCTGCGACGAAGTGAAGAACGGTGGAAGGTTGGTGACGCAAGGAAGAGGCGGAGGTGAGAGGGAGGGGCCACAATTTCTATTTTGCAATTATTGGGTGAAGTAAGGGAGGAGGAAGAGGCCGGAGTAGCTGCTGCCGAGGTGGAAGGCCGAGCTAGCTGAGGTGGTTCACGGCAGTTGGGTGGCCGGTCGAATGTGTGGTGAAGGCCATGGGTTGTTGTCAGAGGGATGGTGGGCTGTCGGAAATGGAGGAAGGATGAAGGGCGGTGGAGGTTGCAAACAAAATAAATTTCGGCCATGGGAGGAGCAGGCAACCATAGCTTACTTTGTTATATTATAAATTGGAAAGCAAAAATCAAAGGAAGAGAGAGAGAAAATTAAAATGGGAACGAGCAAAAATGAATGGCAATTTCATTTAACAGCTAGGATACGAAAAGTTAATAAATAAATTTTGGGAATAGAAACGGTTACTGTCCATTTGTTTCTCACGATGAATAATGAATGGTCATAGAGAATCCCAAAACCCAGATGGCGGAACCGATACGAAGAATTTGTCTCCGTAAATTTCACCGATTTTTCGGACTTTGAAATACACAATCGAATATATCGTAGAGGTCAGCATGACGAGACGATCAAAACGGTATACAGATATCAGTGGCACGATTTAGTTATAAAGATTCGAATTTTCTACTATCGAAAAATGCAAGAAAAACGCTGAAAAATAAGATCGACGGAGCCAAAGATGTCCGAATTTGGAAAAACGACAAACTGACATCTTGCTCAGAAGATGGTTTAGAATTTTTCTAAGTAGAAATATTTAGGTTTCGGAAATATTTTATTTTCATCGCTTTTTAACTGATTAAATTGAAGTAATTTACGCGCGAAATAAATTTTCATATTTTCGAACGAAAATTTACCAGTTGCTATGTTTAATTAGACGCATTCCAAATATCAAATTTATATTTCAAAATTTTATCATTTAAAATTTCATAAAATTTCAACTAATTACGTTATTAAAACGGTTAAAATTTACGGGTCGTTACATTATACTTCCGCCCTCAATGAAGTCGAAACCAATACACAAGGTATCAAGGCTTTGGTACGTAGTGGATTGGAGAAAGGCCGCAGGTATGGTGTTGAAACCAAGCTTTCGAAGGGGTTGAAGCCTTCATTTTGCTTTACAAAGAAATGCCGCTTGCCTGGTTTTAAAAGAATGCACTACAACAAAATGGACTTTTGATAGCATCAATCTATAGCGTTTCTGCATATCTCCTTTGGTGCTATGAAAACTAGGTTCTCCAATGCTATTTACCTTGATAAATTCAGTACAACGCTATTCATTTTAACAGGCGGGAAACAAAATAAACGGGGGAACTAAAAGACCGTGTATTGCTTTGTCACTTCCTCTCCTCCAGCAAATATTCTTCCTCTCACTTTATCACCTCCAAAAAACATTAATTGCCATCATCATAACTTCTAGAAATCCCAGTCGTGTAAGTGGATCGATTTCGTAACGTCTCTCTACACAGCCGATCCAGATCCCTAAAAGCGTCTCCTATGCGAATTGATATGCTGTGTGAACAAGCATCTCCAGAAATTCCAAACGAACTTTGTGGGAGCTATTACTATTCTTCATTTTGTTTGTGTCTGATTTATTGAATTTGGTACGTGTATCAAAAATTAATACTAGTACATTATTCTTATTTTGTTTTACTTCGAATATTATCAATCCTTGATGCCAGTTACATCTCTGAACCCTGTGTATCATAACTTATTGATTTTGATGGGTATACGGAGTTTGCTGTTGAGTTTAGGTGGAGACGGGTGCTCCTTTAGTTGCATGAGTGTAAGTATATTGTGCCTTGTTTTTCCTAGCATGTCAGGTGTTTGAAAGTATGTGTCTGTGATATTGTGTGTGTACCTTGTCAACTACAGTCGAGATGAATGTGTGTAATTGTAATGCATTTTCATTTAAAATTCGATGTAGGCAATCAAATTTTAACTGAAGTAGAGGAAATATTTGGGCTCAATTATGTAAATTTATTTCAGATTCTTAATGACTATGCAGGAGAAGTAGAAAGAGGGTATAAATCTGTTAGCTTTGACCATTTAATATATATAATTTAGTATAGAAAGGAAATATTAATCTGTACTCACATTCTCACACAAAATCTTTTTTTATTACAGACTAAAATTATTATAATTGTATTCCAGTAGCTAGTAAAGTCATATAACTTTTGGATGTACAATATAAGAGAATAATGCTTTGAAAGAACAATAAGAACTTCCTTATTAGTCAACTGTACAAAGCGAAAAATATTAGTTTGATTGGTAAGCATACTTACCAGAGACAAAAATAGTAGGTGGGAAGTTAAATGTGAATTTGCATGCAAAGTAAAAGTATTCAACGACTCTAAATCTGATTTGGGGTAAATCATTTACACCTTGAAGTTTCTAGATCCATTCATAATTTTTATGTAAAGATCCAATATATGTACAAGTTACTCAAGTATGCCATTTTTTATACCAAAAAAAGATCTTGAGCTTTATGCATGATGTTACATGTGAAATGCAAGAAGAAAACTAAATCAACAAGTTGACTAAACACATCCTGTAGCGAAGACATATCTGTCCCTGATAAGATTTGAGCTTTAGCAGAGTCGAAGTCAGAAGGCAATCCACCAAGGAAACTCGTGATCGCCATCTGCTCGCGTTGTTTCTGTTGGGTCTTCACGTCTGAACTTAAGGGCAACAACAAGTTGAACTCTTCATAGATCTTCTTGAAGTTCGTGAAGTATGTCATCAACGACTGTTCATTCTTTTCAGTACGGTAAAATGATTTGCAAATCTCAAACATGCGAGACAAATTTCCTTTCCCAGAGTATAAGAATTCCATATATTCCAATAATTCTTTAACGAATTCGCAGTGGTTAACTAAGCCAATTACCTCATTATCAATTGAATTTCGAATTTGAAGGAAGAGGCGAGCATCGTCATGAAGCCAATTCAGATGAGCCTTCTCAGTGGAATCTGGTTGCGGTGGGTCATCAGTCAGATGGTTGTCTTTCTCAATGCTCCTGAGATAGATGCGAACAGTCTTGCTCCAGTCTAAGTAATTGGCTCCGTTCAACTTGTGGTTAGTGATTTTTGATAAGATCGGAACGACGTCCATCAATGTCGATACTTTTTCTTCACCCATTGAAGCCAAAACAAAGCTTTAATCGACTGCCGAGATTTAAAAAAAAACTTGATAGGAAATCCCCAAAATTGACGTAGAGAAGACGACCAAGGCTTCGGTAACAATGATCGAATTTTTTGAAATTTTGATTCTTTGGATTTGGGATACTTTTCTGATTTGGGATTATTTTCTGGTTTTGAGGCTTTGGATATGAAGTTTGCGGAAGGATTTGAAAACAAAGAGCGAAAGGATTTGAAATCTTGGTTCGATTAATTTTCTGATTTGAGATAAATTTTTGAGGAAGGCTCTGATACCATGTTAATTGGTAAGGTTATGAATATGGTTCATGAGAACGAACATGTAAGAGAATGCAGAAAGTAAAACTTTTATTAATTCTTATCACTTGATTTACAAGAAGAGGTGTTTTTAAATACACACCAAATAGTTAAAATAGGAAAGTTTATAATAGGAAAGATTATAATAAGAAAGGGAATATAGAGTAAATCATTCTATATTTAACACTCCCCCTCAAGTTGGAGCATAGATGTTAATCATGCCCAACTTGTTACTCAAGTAACTAATTCTAACTCCATTCAAAGCTTTGGTGAAGATATCTGCAACCTGCTCTTCAGTCTCCATATACTCTGTAGATATTAGTCCGTCTTGTATTTTATCCCGAACAAAATGACAATCGACCTCTATGTGCTTGGATCGTTCATGGAACATGGGATTAGATGCAATATAAATAGCAGCTTTGTTATCACACCATAATTTAGCTGGAATAATAGGTTTCAGTCCTATTTCATTCAAAAGTTGATATTTCCAAACTATCTCACATACAGATTTTGCCATAGCTTGATACTCGGATTCTGCACTTGAACGTGAGACAACGTTTTGCTTCTTACTTTTCCATGAAATTAAGTTTCCTCCAACAAAAACACAAAACCCTGTTGTAGATCATCTATCTATCTTAGAACCTGCCCAATCAGCATCTGAAAAGCATTCAACCTGGCTATGCCCATGATTTGTATATACAATACCAAGCCCAGCTGTTCCTTTTAAGTAGCATAAAATTTGTTCTAAGGCAGTCCAATGGTGAACTGTTGGAGATGACATGAATTGGCTAACAACACTAACAGAATATGCAATGTCTGGACGAGTAACAGTGAGATAATTAAGTTTTCCCACCAATCTTCTATACATTTTTGGATTTTCAAATAATTTTCCTTCTTTTGTTAGTTGCATATTTGGAATCATTGGAGTGCTACATGGTTTTGATCCTAGCTTTCATGTTTCTTTTAGTAAGTCAAGCACATACTTTCTTTGAGATAAGAGAATACCTTTGTTACTCCTTATAACCTCAACACCTAAAAAATATTTTAATTCTCCCAAGTCTGTTGTGTGAAACTGAGTATGAATAAATTGTTTAAGCGACTCAATTCCTATTTTGTTGCTTCCTGTAATAACAATATCATCCACATAAACGACTAACAAGATAATTCCATTCTCTGAATTTTTATAGAACACTGAGTGATCTGCTTTACTTTTCTTCAAACCAAAATTCTCAATGGCTTGACTAAATTTTCCAAACCAAGCACGAGGACTTTGTTTTAGTCCATATAAGGTTTTTTTAAGACGACATACCAAACCATTCTCCCCCTGAGCAACAAAGCCAGGTGGTTGCTCCATATATACTTCCTCTTTAAGGTCGCCATGAAGAAAAGCATTTTTAATATCAAGTTGATGTAAAGACCAGTCATATGTAGCAGCAAGAGAGATAAATAAACGTATAGATGTTAATTTTGCTGCAGGAGAAAATGTTTCAGAATAATCCACTCCATAAGTTTGAGCAAATCCTTTCGCAACTAATCGAGCTTTCAAACGAGCAATTGATCCATTTGGATTAACTTTCATAGAAAATACCCATTTGCATCCTATAGCTTTCTTACCAATAGGTAAGTTTACTAAATCCCATGTATTATTAAACTCCAAAGCATTCATTTCATCAATCATTGCTTTTCGCCAACCCGGAATAGATAGGGCTTTAGTAACAGATTTGGGAATTGAAATTTAGTCAAGAGAAGTAATGAACAAATATGAAGAAGTGGATAAGTTATTATATGAGACAAATAACGAGATAGGGAAAGTACATCTGCGTTTTCCTTTTCTCAAAGCAATTGGGAGATCTAAATCAGAGGAAGTGATTATGTTTTGTTCATTAATGGGATCGTCTGGAGGAGATACATCAGTATTTTGGTCAGTAGCTGTTTCAAGATTTTGGGTGGATGAAGCAGTAGGAACGGTTTGAGTAAGATATATAAGAAAATCATCACTGTCTTGAATAGGAGAAGTAGTGGTAGAATCAGGTTTTGAAAAGAAAGGTGTATTTTCGAAAAAGCTAACATCAATTGAGATTATATACTTATTAAGACTAGGACAAAAACAACGATATCCTTTTTGAGATCGTGAATAACCAACAAAAATACATTTCAAAGATTTTGGATCAAGTTTAGTTATTTGTTGTCTTACATCTCTAGCAAAACAAGTACTACCAAAAATTTTAGGACTAACAGAGAATAAAGGTTTGTCGGGGAACAATACTTTATATGGAATTTCCCAATTAAGTATAGAAGACGACATGCAATTTATGAGAAAGCAGGCTGTAGAAACTACATCAGCCCACAAGTATTTAGGAACATTCATTGTAAATAAAAGAGCACATGCAGTTTCAAGAAGATGTCTATTTTTCCTTTCTGCCACACCATTTTGTGATGGAGTGTCAACACACGATGTTTCATGGAGTATTCCATGTTGTGTCATATATGAGTGAAATATAGCAGATGTATATTCTTTAGCATTATCACTTCGTAGTATACGAATGCAAGTATTAAACTGATTTCTTATTTCAGCACAAAAGCCAGAGAATACAGAAAATAATTCAGATCGATTTTTCATAAGATAAAGCCAAGTTGTACGAGAATAATCGTCTACAAATGTAACAAAATATCTAAATCCAGATGTAGACAAAATTGAGCAAGGTCCCCAAATATCAGAATGTATAAGTTCAAAAGGATAACTAGCACGTTTATTAAACCTAAGACTTGTAGAGTGACGATGATGTTTAGCAAACTGACATGCTTCACAATCTAGTGTAGACAACGAACTGTATTGAGGACGAAGCTTTTTGAGAAGAGAAAGAGATGGGTGGCCTAACAGGTAATGAGTTTTGAGGGCTGAGGTGATACTTGAACAAGTTACGGAAGGTGATGAATCAAGAATATATAGCCCTCCAGACTCAAGCCCCTTACCAATAATCTGCTTCGTTGTTAGATCCTGAAAAACACAATGATTTGGAAAAAAAGATATGGAACAATTTAGATTACGAGTTATCTGACTGACAGAAAGCAAATTGAAAGATAATGATGGTAAATGTAAAACAGAGGGTAATGAGAGATTAGGAGTAGGATTAACAACACCGGACCCTTGGACAGAAGAAAGGGATCCATCGGCTAAAACAACTGAACGATTGGAAGTGTTTGAATGGTAGTTGGAAAAGAGTGAGGAATTACCTGTCATGTGATCAGTAGCACCTGAATCAATGACCCATCAATTTCCTGAATTAGCTAGAGCAGTTACTGATGAGGAATCTTTTGAAGTTTCTTGATGCTTTAGGAATTTAGCAAACTCATCTACATAATCATGTATTGTTTTACTACCAGAAGTTCCATTGAAATCATTGGTTCCCGAACATTGACTAGCCCCAATATTTGTTTGTCCAGTGTTACAGAAACCCAGATTATTAGCACTAATTCCTGCGATTTGCCTATTACCTCCAAACTGTCTTGCACCATTTCCATTGCCAAACTGACCAGTGCTACTACCTCCAGACTGACTATTGCCATTGCCTAACTGACCAGATTGCCTCTGCAAATTCTTATACTGAAGTTTTCTACATTCTACCTTAGTATGTCCAGGTTTCTTACAGTAGTTACATACCAAATTCCGAGAATCAGTTTTGTTTGAGTTTTTATTCTTCTAATCTACATTCTGAGAAACAAGAGCATTATTATGTACAGAGTTATTACCCGAGGAGGCCAGATTATCTGCTCGAAGAAGTCGACTAAACACATCCTGTAGCGAAGACATATCTGCCCCTGATAAGATTTGAGCTTTAGCAGAGTCGAAGTCAGAAGGCAATCCACCAAGGAAACTCATGATCGCCATCTGCTCGCGTTGTTTCTGTTGGGTCTTCACGTCTGAACTTAAGGGCAACAACAAGTTGAACTCTTCATAGATCTTCTTGAAGTTCGTGAAGTATGTCATCAACGACTGTTCATTCTTTTCAGTACGGTAAAATGATTTGCAAATCTCAAACATGCGAGACAAATTTCCTTTCCCAGAGTATAAGAATTCCATATATTCCAATAATTCTTTAACGAATTCGCAGTGGTTAACTAAGCCAATTACCTCATTATCAATTGAATTTCGAATTTGAAGGAAGAGGCGAGCATCGTCACGAAGCCAATTCAGATGAGCCTTCTCAGTGGAATCTGGTTGCGGTGGGTCATCAGTCAGATGGTTGTCTTTCTCAATGCTCCTGAGATAGATGCGAACAGTCTTGCTCCAGTCTAAGTAATTGGCTCCGTTCAACTTGTGGTCAGTGATTTTTGATAAGATCGGAACGACGTCCATCAATGTCGATACTTTTTCTTCACCCATTGAAGCCAAAACAAAGCTTTAATCGACAGCCGGGATTTAAAAAAAACTTGATAGGAAATCCCCAAAATTGACGTAGAGAAGACGACCAAGGCTTCGGTAACAATGATCGAATTTTCTGAAATTTTGATTCTTTGGATTTGGGATACTTTTCTGATTTGGGATTATTTTCTGGTTTTGAGGCTTTGGATATGAAGTTTGCGGAAGGATTTTGTAACAACCCGCATATTTATCGATTTTATATTTAAATATTTTATTTAAATATTTCGTCGTTCGTCGGATTTTGGTCCGAAAAGCTACTTTTTGCGAACATTCGAATTAGGACTCGAGACCACCTCCATTGAGTTCAAAATGTCGTTTGCGATCTTTTTAAGTATAAGCTTCGATATGTTTGGAGAAAGTCGAATTTTGCTATTTTCTATTGGACTTTGGGTTTGGGTTTGGATTCAGCCCACTTGCCCAAATCTGGTTATATCATTACCCCTCTCCACTTCACTTCTCTTCATTCATTCCTCATTTCTTAACACCCTCAAGCTCAAGAGAATAATGGGGGAAGAGATTGGAAATGGAAATTCCTAAGCCCTAGCTTCAATTGCAAATTCAAGCTTCTACCTCCAAAATTCAAGAAGAAGCATTGGTAAGCATCTCCTTCATCTCCTCCAACCCGTTCTCCTCTCAATTTTAGAAAATTCCCTAAATCTAATTTAGGAAATGTTTCTCTTTTGAGCATAGATTCAAGCTCATTTGGGTTGTGTTGAAGAGTGGTTGATTCTCCCTTTGCTTTCAAGCTCCTTCTTCATTGTTGTTGTGAAAAGGTGAGATTTTTATCTCACATCTTAAACTATAATTATCTTCGATTGTTAGGTATGAATTCCTAACACTTATTCTTGTGCAATTGCTTTTGGTTTGGACTGATTTGGTGATATTCCAATTTTTAGTGTTTTGAGTTCAATTCTTTAAAAATCCAAACTTTGATCTTTGATCATGATTTTTGTGATGCATTGAAGAGCTTATAAGGCCGGGTAGTCGATAGGCGTAAACCCTTAGCGTCGTTGCTCGACCGATTGCATTTCGGAAGTGTTTGGCATTCATTTGATTGGCATGGGAGTGCTGGAAACAGGCTCCGGTCGACCGACCTCAGAGTCCGGTCGACCGACCTGCTACTCTAGCATCTCCCTGCCTCTGTTTGGAAGTGCAGATTACAGGCTTCGGCCGACCGACCTCAGGGTCCGGTCGACCGACCTGCTACCCGAGCACTTCTGTCTTTGGTCCGGTCAGCCGACTCAGGGAGTCCGGTTGACCGACCTGCTCCTATTTGCCAGTTTTTCCTATATTGCTTATTTGTTTGAATTTCCAACTTTAATCGATTCGTGTTGTCTCCTATTTGTTGTTATCATTTCTTAAGACTTTGATGACTCCTCTTTTGGGATGGTACCACGTTAGGTCGCTCCACCCTATCCCCCTTAGGTCGTTAGTCCTTATTTTGTCCTCTCTAGGTCGTACCGTTTAGACGGGGCGCTGCATTCTATCTGGAACCATCATCTGACTTCCTATCTGGAACCATCATCTGACTTTTGGCTAACTACTCTAGTTTAGTAGTTTTTTTGTTGTATACATTTGAGATTAGACCCCTTGATGTATACATATTCTATTGTCTTGTACTTGTATCTATTCTTTTGTGTTATTATGGATCTTATTTGACCACTACTCTGATGTACACTTTCATGTGTGTTATATATTCATATCTATTTCCGCCTTTGTGATATGAATTGTCTGTGACTGATTTATGTTATGTTTATTTCTATATTTGTTTCTGAATATTATATATAGCCACTGTGTGATAGCTTTGAGTTTGTATCGGTATGTCGGATTTCCTCCTTAAATGATATGCATTCTATACTATCTGACATATCGGTACTCGTACAAAGAAGTTACACGGATGGTCGCTCCTCAATAGCCTTATTCTCCGTGCTAATTGACAGCACTACATCGTAGTGTTCTTGGTTAGCGTGGGTATAGAGGTGGGGCGTCACAGATTTGAAAACAAAGAGCGAAAGGATTTGAAATCTTGGTTCGATTAATTTTCTGATTTGAGATAAATTTTTGAGGAAGGCTCTGATACCATGTTAATTGGTAAGGTTATGAATATGGTTCATGAGAACGAACATGTAAGAGAACGCAGAAAGTAAAATCTTTTATTAATTCTTATCACTTGATTTACAAGAAGAGGTGTTTATAAATACACACCAAATAGTTAAAATAGGAAAGTTTATAATAAGAAAGGGAATATAGAGTAAATCATTCTATATTTAACATTTTTCATACTCACACACGTTCACAAAAAAAGAAACAAGCTTTTTCTTTTCTTGTTAATGTTTTGAAATACATATGTCCAATGTTAGAATTATTAGAACTTTCTTTACTGATATAAATCAAGAAAAGAGTTTAAAAAAATGTTTTGGTTTATTAATTATTCCTTTTACTTTATTTTAATTTTCCTGTCAAAACCCATTTAGAAAACAGACAATTATAGATCCTTTCAATAGCTTAAATTAAGATTTTAAAAAGAGGCGAAGTTCAGTTTCAATTTAGAAAACATATCATTAGTTTAACATATTAAATTGTTGTTCAAGAGGATCATTGGTTGCAGCGTGAGCGGAACCTAGATTTTTCTCTTGTATTTTCCTTGATTTTCTTCCATTCGGATATGGTTGACCATGGGAAGTTAAGGACAAATGGATTTTCACTACAAAACAGGCTTTGTTTAGTGACTGTAGCTAGTGACGGCTAGCAATGGCTAAAAAAGGCGGTCGACACTAGCCGACGCTAAAGGCGTTTATACAGGCAAAGCCGCGAACCAGAAAACACAATCCCCTTCCCCCAAATCAACGCAACAAACCCCCTCCTCTCCCAATCGCGAAAGCTACAATGCTCCAAAGCTCGAAGGTATGTTATTGCTTTTCAATTTCTACTTAATCTAGGTTTAATCAAAACCCTAATTTTGAAAATTGGTTGATTATATCTGATAGAAATTGATGATTATGCGGTACTAGTAGTTGATAGTAGCATATTGATTGATTTGAGGATATGTTGAGAACCCTAATTTGGCAAATTAGTTAATTATGGGTTGGTTATTGTGTATTAGTTAATGATAATACTGTATTTGTTGAGTTGGTGATATTAATTAGCGGTTTGATTGTTTAATTTGTAATTAAAAATTAGGATTTATTTATAATCCGAAAATTAATGTAAATTACTAATTGATATGCTAATGGATATATAGTTAATTTACGCGAATATTTGTTATAGTTAATTAGAACAATGTTTATTATAGTTTGTGCAAACATTAGTGTACAATTGTTGATTAATATGCTGCTAGATTGGTACGGTTAAACAAAAGTAATATTTTTTATTTAATTAGCATGTGTACATTATAAGTATTAGTTGTTAGTATAAAATAAAATTAATATTGTTTATTACAAGTGCTAACATCTAATTTTCGTTTACAAAATCGATAAAAAAATTTAAATTGTTAACTAAATTCTAAAATACGTTTTGAAATTTCAAATGTATTAAATAAAATATTTAAATGGTTGAATGAATTATATAATTTTTAAATGAGCATAACAACAACAAATATTATGCTGAAATTAATTTTTGTAAAAAATTAAGAAATGAATATAACAACAATAAATATTCTACTAAAATCGATTTTGTAAAAAATGAAGAAATGAATATAATAACATTAAATATTTTGCTAAAATCAATTTTCTAATAAAAATTAGGAAATGAATATAACAACAATTAATGTTGTACTAAAATCGATTTTGTAAAAAAATTAAGAAACAAATATAACAACAACAAATATTCTACTAAAATCGATTTTTAAAAAAATGAAGAAATGAATTTAAGAACATTAAATATTATGCTAAAATCGATATTTTGAAAAAAAAAATTAGGAAATGAATATAACAACAACAAATATTCTTCTAAAATCGATTTTGTAAAGAAATTAAGGAATGAATATAAGAACAAGTATTGTACTAAAACCGATTTTCCAAAAAATTAAGAAATAAATATAACAAGAATAAATATTTTACCCAAATCGATTTTTTTAAAATTTGAAATGAATATAATGTTGATTTGAAAATAAGCATTAAATATTATTTCAACAAATAATTGACGCTAAAAAATTAGAGCCTTTACTCCCAAAAGTTTTTAATTTAGTTTAGAAAATACAACGACAAAAATACACCCCTTGGATGCAAAGTTATGCATAGAAGAGAAGTGAAGTGCTATCGAAATTAGACAGAAGTGTGGTGTATGAAGCTTTTAGTCCTAAATGGCTTTACTTTATTTTAGAAAATACAACAATAATATACAATTTGAGTGCAAGTTATGCGTAGAAGAGAAGTGAACTGAAGTGCTGTTGAAATTACTAACATATATTTTCAAATCAGGAAAAATGTTCGATTATTTCCTCGACCGTGCGTGGATGTATGAATTCAAAACTGGTAGGAAAGGTTCAATAAAGGAACATTTTTGTAACGGTGTATACGAATTAATTAGATTAGCGAAATCTAATAATCGAAAAAACGATGAAATTAGTTGCTCTTGTAGTAACTGCCAACATTTGAAGCATTGGAAACCAGATATAGTTGAAGTACATTTGTATACATATGGTTTCGTGCCGAATTATTATTTCTGGGATTGTCATGGAGAACTTGTTGAACTTACACCTAATCTTGTAGTGTTAGAGGACGATAATATTATGACGAATCCGATAGAAAATATGGTGGAAGATGCAGCACGATCAATGTTTCCTACCATTCAAGCTGATGATGAAGACGTAAACGTCGAAGAAGAACCAACTGTGGGGGCTAAAAGAATATATGATTTATTGGATTCTGCTAAGAGGCCGTTGTGGGATAGTTGTAAAAGCGGAACCGAACTATCAGTAACCGTCGTATACATTACTATGAAATCAAAATTCAACCTTACAGAAGCTGCATTTACAGCAGTTGTACAAGTTGCTAAATGACACATGCCACCCAATAATATGATGTGCGATAGTCATTACAAAGTGAAAAATCTGATGTCCGCTTTCGGTCTACCATACGAAAAGATAGATACATGTGTAAAAGGTTGCATGTTGTATTGGAAAGATGACGTTGACCTTTGAAAATGCAGAATATGTAACGAGGAAAGATACAAATCAAGAAAAGAAGGAAAAAAGAAGTTTCGTACAAGAGAATGCATTATTTACCCATCACTCCCAGACTTCAAAGGTTATATGCATCTTCTGCTATGGCATGTCATATGCAATGGCACAGTGTGAGAACACTGGAAGAAGGAACTTTGATACATCCATCTAACGAAGAAGCATGGAAACATTTCGATAAGACTTACCCCGCATTTGCTGCAGAAAGCCGTAATGTCAGACTCGGTTTATGTACGGATGGATTTTCACCATTCTCTCAGTTTAGTAGTAAATATTTATCCTAGCCAACTATCGTTACTCCGTATAATTTACCTCCATGGATGTGTATGAAAACACCATATATGTTTCTCACTATTGTCGTCCCTAGCCCTCATGATCCAACACAAGGAATCGATGTTTATTTACAACCATTATTCGAAGAGTTGAAAAAACTGTGGAATGAAAGAGTTAAAACATACGACATTTTGAAAGAAAAAAATTTCGTATGTTCGCTTCTTTATGATGGACCATTAGTTATTTTCCTGCATATGGGATGCTTTCTGGTTGGAGTACGGCCGGTCGTCTAGCATACCCTTATTGCATGGAAGAAACATGAGTATTTTCTTTACGGCATGGGAAGAAAGTTTCTTAGTTTGATTGTTATCGGTGTTTTCTCCATCCCAATCATACTTTTAGAAGAGATAGAAAAAACTTTATAGCTAACAGAGAAGATAATATGCAACCACCAAAGATTTGGTCAAACGAAGAATTATATGAAATTGTAAAGGACTATCCAAAGATACATAAAACTGGACTACAGATTGAAATTCTAGGAAAATCGGACATTCATAATTGGTGCAAACAAAGTATATTTTGGGAGTTACCATATTGGAAAGATCTCTTACTCCGACCTAATATTACGTGATGCACAACGAAAAAAACGTGTTTGATAATGTGTTTAATACAATTTTGAATGTAAAGGGGAAAACTAAGGACGATTTGAATTCGAGACTGGATATAGCACACTTTTGTAAACGTCCTGAACTTCATATGAAGCCCGATGATAATAAAAAACCCAAAGCATGCTATGAGCTAGACAGCAAGCAAGTAAAACTCGTGCTAAAGTTGGTGAAAGAACTAAGATTTCCCGATGGGATTTCTTCTAATCTTCGTAGATGTGTTGACTTTAAAACGGTAAATTGAGTAGGATGAAACTTCACGATTGTCATATCATGATGGAATATTTACTACCCATGGATTTCAAAGAATTGTTGCCTGTAGAAGTATGGAGTGTTATAACAGAATTAAGTATGTTTTATAAACAGCTTTGTTCGACGACATTAAAAGTAGATCGTTTACATAAACTTGAAGTAGAAATCCCCATACTGCTCTACAAACTGGAGAAAATATTTCCGCCAGGTTTCTTTAATGTAATGGAGCATTTATGACGCAGCGGAAATAACAGAAATGAATACAACGATGAAAGTAGCAATCGGTGGATTGAAAATACCAAATGCCCAAATCCGTTGATCTCAAAGATACCGGATTCTACCTATCTCCCTTCTCTCTTAGCTCGCCATCCCCTAGTTCCAATGCATGCTCTGTCTCGTTAGCCCGTAAGTCGTTAGGTCGCTCGCGACCTAAAATTTGTGACCTAGTGTTGTAACGCGCTGCATCATCCTCCCCCAGTTGACAAGAATTCGTCCTCGAATTTGCACCTTCCTCTTCCACAACAAGCTCATTCCCATGATACGGAATCAAGTATTTGACGTTGAAAACGTCTGCAGTGTGAATATGATCCGGCAATTTAAACTGATACGCATTATCATTGATCTTCTTCAAAATTTCTACTGGACCGATTTTTCGAGCTTTCAACTTGTTGTAAGTTCCAACAGGAAAACGATCATTCGTCAAAACGGCGTAAACCAAATCACCTTCCCTGAAGTTCACACTCCTTCGCTTCTTATCCGCCAGTTGTTTATACTTCTCATTCATATTCTCCAATCGTTCCTGAATGATTCTATGGCATTCTGTCAACCCATAAATGAAATCAGCGGCCCGCTTAACTGTCCCCTTTGGTTGTGGCATTGTCGTTAAATCCAATGGCCCCTTTGGCAAGCTTGAATATACAATCAGAAATGGACTGAAACCCATACTACGGTTGATAGCATGATTATGTGCAAATTCCGCCTGACACAACTTCATATCACAACTCTTTAAATTATCCTGCACAAAACATCGCAACAAGTTTCCCAATGATCTGTTCACCACTTCTGTTTGCCCATCTGATTGTGGATGATAGGCGCTACTAAAATTCAGCTTCGTTCCAACCATCTCCCACAAACTCAACCAAAAATGGCTTAGAAATCTAGTATCCCGATCAGAAACAATAGATTCAGGTAGCCCATGTAATCGATACACCTCTTGAAAGAACAATTGAGCCATACGGACTACATCAGCGGTCTTTTTACAAGCTATAAAATGTGTCATTTTCAAAAACCTGTCCACTACAACATATATTGAATCATTCCCTCGCTGAGTTCTTGGCAACCCCAAAACAAAATCCATGCTGATATCAACCCATGGTTTAGTAGGCACGGGTAATGGCATATACAATCCCGCATTCGTCGCTGTCCCTTTGGAAACTTGACAAATATGACATCTCTCCACAAATCTTTCAACTTCTTTTCTCATAGAAGGCCAAAAATATGATTGCGAAATCAGCTGCAATGTACGATCTCTTCCCACATGACCCTCTTCATGCAATTATTTCACAATCTTCATCCACAGACTGCTCTCTAGTATACATAACCTGTTTTCCTTGAATAGAAATCCATCTACCAACACATACTCATCCATCTTCCCTTTATTGACTTCATCAACCACCTTGGCAAAATAAGGATCATCAACAAACAATTCTGGCAACACATCAAACCCCGTCACTTCAACCTTCATTGTAGTCAACAAATGATTCCTTCGACTCAATGCATCTGCCACACGGTTTGTAATTCCCGACTTATGCTTCACCACAAATGTAAACTGTTGCAAGTATGCGATCCATTAGCATGTCTAGCTGCGACTTTATCCTGACCTTGCAAATGCTTCAACGCCTCATGGTCTGTATACAAGACAAACTCCTCATGGAACAAGTAATGTCTCCAATGCTTCACAGCTTGTACAATAGCATAGAACTCCACATCATAAGTATTATATCTCATCTTAGCTCCCGAATGCTTCTCACTGAAATAAGCAATTGGTCGACCTTTCTGACTCAATACCCCTCCAATTCCAACCTTCGATGCATCAATATGTAATTCAAATAGCAACTGGAAATCCGGTAAAACTAGAATTGGTGTTGTCGTCAAAAGCTCCTTGATCCGCTCAAAAGCTAATCCTGCTTCTTCCATCCACAAAAATTGTTTTCCCTTCATACAATCAGTAACTGGCGCCATCACGCTACTGAAATATGGAATAAATCTTCGGTAGAATGATGCTAAACCATGAAAACTTCTCACTTCAGTTATAGTCTTGGGTTGTAGCCAATTTTTGATTGCTTCAACTTTACTTTGATCCACCTGTATACCTCCTTCAGAAACAACATAACCCAAAAATAACACACTATGCGTCATGAACATGCATTTATTCGTTGCAGCATAAAATTGTTCCTGTCGAAGTATCATCAACACCTCTCTCAGATGATGCAAGTGTTCTTCTGTGGTTCCACTATATATCAGTATATCATCAAAATACACCACCATGAACTTCCTAATAAAAGGTCTGAATATCTGATTCATCACCCGCATAAACCTACTAGGTGCATTCGAAAGACCAAACGGCATAACCAGCTATTCGTACAAACCCTCCCGTGTCTTGAACGTTGTTTTTCATTCATCCCCTGGTCGAATTCGAATTTGATGATAACCACTCTTCAAATCGATCTTCGAAAAGATAGCAGCTCCACATAGTTGATCCAACAAGTCATCCAATCTAGGCATTGGAAATCTATACCTCACAGTAATCTTGTTCAATGCCCGACTGTCGGTACACATCCTCCACGTTCCATCCTTCTTCGGCACTAACAAGGCTGGAACTGCACAAGGACTTAAACTTTCCTGTACACGCCCTTGTTCAAGAAACTCTTCCACTTGTCTTCTCAATTCTTCGTGCTCCTTTGGACTCATTCTGTAATGTGGTTTAAGTGGTAACACAGCTCCTGGAACAAGATCAATTTGATGTTGAATGTCCCTCAACGGCGGTAACTCCTTTGGCAACTCCTCTAGAAATACGTCTTCAAATTCCTTCAACAATGGCTTTGCTTCTTCAGGAATTTCAACCTCCTCACTACTGTCACGTCCAATCAACAAAAATACTTCAGGTTCCTCTTCTACTTCTTTAACAAACTCCTTCAAAGATAGCAAAGTCTTTAGTTCTTCAATCTCCTCCAACTTGCTTTCCCTCTGTTGTTGCCTTTTAGGAACTAAAGTGATTTTAGTGCCATTGAACATGAAACTGTAGCAGTTAGTTCTACCTTCGTGTTGCACGGCTCTATCGAATTGCCATGGTCTCCCCAACAACAAATGACATACATCCATATCCACAACATCGCACCAAATTTCATCCTTATATGTCTTTCCAATAGAAAAAGTTACACCGGCTCTCTGACTAACCTTCACCTCTCCACCTTTCCTCAACCATGCTAACTTGTAAGGTTTTGGATGCTTCTCTGTCTTCAATGCCAACTTCTTTACAGCTTCTGTAGAGCTAATGTTTTCACAACTCCCTGCATCAATAACAAACTTGCAAACTCTCCCCAGAATAGTGCACGTCGATTGAAAAATATTACTCCCCAACCAACTAGTCTCTTCCTCCTGTTTTGGTGTTA
Organism: Allium fistulosum; assembly: GCA_030737815.1. NCBI lineage: Eukaryota > Viridiplantae > Streptophyta > Magnoliopsida > Asparagales > Amaryllidaceae > Allium > Allium fistulosum. The sequence goes on from CM060906.1 coordinate 927,761,142, forward strand.
AACAAGATCTCCTCATCATTAAAGAATACCCTTCATCTCCTGACAACAATTCTTCTTCCTCCTCAACTGGTAGTGAATTAGAAGGTTCTGCATCTGCATCCTCATCTTCAACCTCAGCAATCATCGCTCGCTTCTTAGGCTTTGGACATTCATTGCTTTTGTGGCCAAACTCTTGACAATTAAAGCACTTGATACTGCTGTTGACTTTGGTCTTTGCAACTTCATTGACAACCGGTTTATTAACAGCCTTGGAAACGTTAGCATTGCTACTAGCTCCTTTCACTTGATTGTTGGAATTTGTAAACACACCACCTCCTCTTCTGCCTTGCTTCTCCCAAGCTAACGCCTTCTGGTGTGCTTCTGTAACGGATCTAGGGTCAAACATATTCACCATATACTAAATTTGCATTCTCAATCCTCCAACAAATCTAGCTGTCAGCTGTTCCTCTATCTCCATGATATCATTCCTGGCAATAAGTTGATAGAACTCATCTGCATAATCATTAACCGACTTGGTCCCTTGTCTAAGATTCTATAAGCCCTGATACATAAGAGACTGATAATTATAAGGCAAGAAAGTATCCTTCATTAATTTCTTCATCTTCTCCCATGAATCAATCTTTGACTTTCCCATTCTCTCTCGTGTTAGTTTAGTTTGCTGCCACCATGCCATAGCTCTTCCTTTCAATCGTGTAGCAACCAACTTCAATCTACGATGCTCGGGTACTTCTTTGAAGTCAAAAATTTCTTCAACATTAGACAACCAATCCAAAATTCTTCCGCTACCATTCCACCCTTGAATTCTGGAATTTCAGTTTTCATCCCCAACTCCCATCATCGATCATCGTCTACATCCCGATATGCATTTCGTACTTGGTCTCGATCTCGATAATGAATATTACTTCTATCACCCTCTTCATCATAATCACGTGTACTTCGGTATCGATCTCGACCATCAACATCTCTTCGATCACGCATGTCTCTTCTACTATGTCTTTCATCATCACGATATGGCTCATTCTCAAACTCACGTTGAGTTCTGCTTTCTTCATCTCGAAATTCATGGGGATCTCTCCTTGTTGAAACTGATGACTCTCTTCTATCTCGAACAGATTGTGGCGACACCCTCCTCGCTTCCATAACCGATGGCGAAACTCTGTTTCCTCCATGGTTCGAGACTGGCGACCTTCTACTTTGACTTTGATTCATATCAATCATCAATTTCTCCAATCTACCAATTCCTTCATCCAACTTCTCATTGAATTTATTACTGATTCGTTGTTCCATCTGTTCAGCATCTTCTCTTTTGTACAAATCTTCAACATTTTGATGACGATTAGCTCTTCTCGGAGGCATGATTGAATCTTCAACAAAAATTAACTCTCGGCTTGAACTTCAAATTGAACTTCACACTTCAACTTAGCTCGGCTTTGACTCTCGGCGTTGAACAACAAAGTGATGCACGGCCTTGACTCTTCAACACAAAGTGATGCACGACTTCAACTTCTAGCCCTCGGCTTTAACTCTTCAAACTCTTCTCCTTGGCTCCAAGACTCGGCTTAGCTATGATCGGCTAAGTCTAGCTCTGATACCAAACTGACACAGCGGAAATAACAGAAATGAATACAACGATGAAAGTAGCAATTGGTGGATTGAAAATACCAAATGCCCAAATCTGTTGATCTCAAAGATACCGGATTCTAGCTATATCCCTTCACTCTTAACTCGCCATCCCCTAGTTCCAATGCATGCTCTGTCTCGTTAGCCCGTAAGTCGTTAGGTAGCTCGTGACCTAAAATTTGCGACCTAGTGTTGTAACGCGCTGCATCAATTTACCTATTCATCATTCATCCGAAGCATTTCTTCGAGGTCCTGTGCAATATGGATGGATGTATCCATTTGAGAGGTAATATTGAATATCTGCAATATTTATGTCAGTTTAAAATTCATATTTCTATATCTAAATATAAATTAAATTTATTTTGTAATGGGTACTTGAATCATTTGAAGAAAAAAGTTGGACAAAAAGCACGAGTTGAGGGTTTGATTTGCAAATCATATCTTAAAGAAGAAGCTTCATTCTTTTTCTCTCATTACTTCAGTGACGATGTGAACTTATCATTTGTAAGCATTCCTTGTAATGATGAAGTCTTTAAATAAGATTCTTCTCAAACAATGTTATTGTTTTTAGACAACATGGTCGCCCTGCTGGAAAATATGTGGAAATATGGTTAGACGATAGAGATTACCATGTAGTACACATATATGTTCTTCTAAATTGTGCTGAAGTTGCACCATTTGTTAGGTAATAATAAATTCATATATAATTCACTTATACGTACATATTAATTATAACCCATATTACATATTTGCATTATCTACGAATCACAACATCCATCTGGCGATCTCAGTAAATAATTTGCTAAATGGTTTTCGAACTACATTTATGATCCAAGAAACTGTGTCGTTGATGAAGGTTTAAGATATCTTGCGATCGTACCAAAAATAAATGTGAAGACTTATCCAATATTCTTCGTCAATGGATTTAAGTTCAACACGAAAGATTACGAGGTTGAAAAATTAACATATAACAACGGTGTATTTGTCAAAGGTAGTGATGATCCAGATGAGTATATAAAAGATTTTTACAGCGTCTTAACATAGGTTCTAGAGTTGACATATTATGTAGAACTTGCAGAAAAAGTTTTTTTATTCAAATGCAATTGGTTCAGTAATGTTCCTGATCTGGAATCAACATGCACAAAGATTATAAGCTTATTGAAATAAAGCATACCTCACATTACTATAAGTATGATCCTTTTGTATTAGCCAAGCAAGAATTACAAGTTTATTTTGCTCCGTATCCATCCTTAAAAAGAGATAAAGCGGATTGGTCGGCTATTTTTAAAACAAAGCCAAGGTTTACGTTTGATGGAAATAATATTCCAAACGAAGCAGCGTATCAAGCGGATCTTGAATCAAATACAGAAATTATAATAACCGACGACATTGATTTAGGGCTGTTGAATGATGAATTGAATGTTTTATTAGATGCATTTGAAAGTACCGAAGAAAATGAGATAGAGTACGAGATTGAGTCTGAATCAGAAAACGACAAAGACTAAAAACTTTGAATATTTACATCGCTTGTTGTATAATGTATTATTCTTAGCTGCATATTATTTTGAACTATGTATTAATAATGATGACCATGTTCTAAGCTATGTATTATTCTGTTTTGAAATTTCTATATATGTATTCATGAGATCTTGTCCCATTTATTATGATTTAGTGGAAGTTTTATGTGATGATTACTGAAACATGCTTTGTACTAATAAATTTATGTCTTTTCAATCTGTGATATTATTTCTCTGTGGTAGATATGTTTGGCAGGAGACGTAGTCAGAGATTCGAGCCTTCTCCATCTCCCGGTGCGGGTGCCAATGGCACTGCACCGGATTTACGCCCATTGGCAGAGGTAGTTCCGAAAAGCGCTGGGTAAGTATCAAATTTATTTGAAGTATTTTCTTTTAATTTATTAAATATCTACATCAAAATTTGTACAGGGGATTTGAGGTGGAGCCTTCGGATTTCATCCTACAAGTTTCCAACAAGGCATTTATGAGTAGGATGTCCGGTTGTTGGCCTCATTGGGATGAAATCCCACCACATATCAAGAATGCTATTTTGGCTGATGTACCCGTAAGTATAAGTTTGAATTTCAGTTGAAAATTAATATAATTTACATAATTCAAACTAATTTCAATATGTAGGCAGTCGTGCGTGTAGATCCAAAGAATAAGGACATTTTTACCAATCACTGGAATAAAAGGATGAGAAAAAATTACAGGGACACTCTGTCTAAGGCTAAAAATGCAAGTAAAAAACCAAATTGGATGGGCACAGATGTGTGGGCTGAGTATCTTCGGCTCTAGGACACTTCAAAAGTGAAAGTAAGTTATATACTTTTGCATTGCTGTTAAAAAAAATTTGTATGTTAGTTGCAGTAATTTAGTTAATCATGTATCTAAATTTGCAGGAATTATCTGCCCAGAATCGTGCTAATAGGAATAAAAATCTTGTGTTGCACTGTGTCGGCTTCAAATCCTTCCAGGAACATAGGAGAGAGTTGGTAAATTTATAAATTGTGTTTATAAAAATTTAAAATGTTGTTTAATCATATTTGTAGCATTTTTTGTTCATAAGTATATATTTTCAAGCGGTGAGATACAATCGCGAGCCTACTATGGCTGAGTTTTTCATGGCCACGCAAGCCGTTGAACAGAAAGATGAGGAAGGTAACGTTTCGTACGAGTGGACAGATGATAAAGCAAGATCCGTAATGGTAAACAGGCTTATCCTTAATGACAATGTTTCATATTCCTTTATTTCACATTTCATAAACTTTAAATTGAATATTTATCATGTCAAACAATTGTTCGTAATCGCATGAGAGGTACGAAGCGGAGCGGGCTCGAGTAGCGTAGTCCACCAGCCGGGTAGAGGTTACGTTTGAGGAGTCAAACCGTATTTGGGATGCCATTATTGATCCGCCTTCGCGAAATACGCGGTACAGTTATGGAAATCAGGAGGTAAATTTCTTCATTTACTAATATATAAATTTACACATGCAAATGAATTTAAACTTAAGTGAACAAATTATAAATTGAATAAGGAAGTTGAATAATTGAAATAAATAAATTGCAACCAATGTACAATAGTTAATTATAAATATTAGTCGCATAATTAATCAACTAATTTTGTTCATACTGTTTATAATGTTCATAAATTATAATTAAATATCAACTATTTCACAGGCGTTAATATCCCAGAGGGCTTACAGGAGATCATAAGCAGAGGAGGAGATTGCTCAAATGAAAAAAAAAGCTGGAGGAGATAAACGATTGAAGGAAGAGCGCATTGGCGCAACAGCTAGACGAACATATTGTAGCCTACTTGGTACAGCATGGGACGATGTCTAGAAAGGACGGGTCGGGCGGCGACGATGAGTAAATATGCTTGTGTTTCTATTGGATTTTCATCGTCTTGTTTTCCAGTCAAGTGACATTTGTGTATATATTTGATACATGTTGGTTGGTTGTTGTGTTTGATGGGTTAGTGGACATTTGTGTATATATGTGATTGATGGATAGTATTTGGTTGTATGGTTACATTGTTTGGTGGATTTGGGTGGTTCTGTTTGATTGGTATGATATATTTATATGGTGGTGATGAAATTTCTATGTATATTTATACGTTGCATTATATATATGATTATTTGTGATATGTGTGAGATTATATGATGGATGGAGTGGTATTGGTTGTGAAATTGAATGTATATGTGTTGAAAAGTGATTAGAATTTGGTTGTGTGGTTGGATTGATTGAAAGGCAAAATTGGAGCTGGAAATTTATCCCAGGCTAGTGACGGCCTCTTTACCCAGGTTAGCGACGGCTAGTGACGGCTATGTGGTTTCAATTTAGCGACGGCTAGTGACGGCCTGTGGCGCTATACCTGTGATAACTAATTTTCCATGTGTCCAATTAGGCGTCGTCAACCATCGCTATTGTGGTGACGGAGCCGTTGCTTTACTGTGTGGTGGAGACCTAAATAGCGATGGCTTTTAGCAACGGCCGGTGACGCCCGACGACGACTTTTAGCCGTCGCTAAAGCCGCATTGTTTTGTGGTGTTTGTTGAACGTGTGTGCACTTGTCCATTCTATGAAAAAACAAGAAATAATAAGAACTTTGTTGAGCAGTACAATTTTCTGAAATGAGATTTATATGTGTATCTCATGGAGATAATAAATGTTAATAAAAATATAGCCTTAAAAACCATTATAGATTAGTCTTTTCTTGATTTTTTTATAAAAAAGGAAAATTAATAAATTCCACCTTTTTTTAATGTTGATTATGCAATTTGTAAAGAAGTAGCATAAAAGCATCAAGGGAAGAATTTGTTGCTTCTTGGCAACAATTCACACTGATTAATTACCCCAAGTAAAACTAAAATGAAAATACTTGCACTTGACTACCTTCTAATGTAGGTCTCCAATTAATTATTGACATCTATTTGCAAAGTTGCAAAGGCTGCAAAGCTTAGATGATTAATTCAAAATGATCATTATCTAAACATGAAAGTAAATTGATACTTTGAAGATCATTGATGAACCATGGCTGAAAGTAAAGTCAAGTTATCATATTAAAATGGTTTACAATAATAATTCAAATTCTAGTAAAGTACGTTTAACTTTCTTGAAATTGATATATGACAAATGCTAGAATGATATATCAAGAAGATTGAAAATACATAATGACTGATAAAAAATTTAACTCAAATAATCGGCTGCCGATAGATAATACAAATTTGATATGGATTTTGGTAATAAACATATTTTAAAACAACTAACATCTAAATAGGAAAATTAAAGGTGTAATCAAGGATATAACTATCTGAAATTACCGAGTATATTTTTAATCATATCCCCATCACTTGGATAGTTTAAGTCAACTTACAATGTTTTTTTAAAATTGAAGTTCTGCTATGCAGGTTCTTGTCTAATATATGTTTTAAATTTTGATTTTTTTGCAAATGCTTCCACTTTAAGGACATTTTTTTAATAAGTAATCTATCATCTATTCTTTAATTGAAGTGCAAATAAAAAAACTCATTTGATTTTTTTCTTCTTCCCCAAAATGTAACCTTACCAGTAGTCTATTTGATCAAATATGAGGGATCTAATGTTTCCAATCTAAGTACTATGGAACGCATAATTATACTAAATATGACTGGATGGACAATATATATTTTGCAATAATTCTTTATGGGTTCAATATTTTCTCTTTGGAGTTCTATATTTGTTCTTGGTATTTGGTTTTTTATATATAAGTTGTATAGTATGTATGGTTTTTTTTCTTTTTTTAAATTCACCCATTTTGTAATATTGGATTTAATTTCATAATGTTCATTTATTAGATTTATCTTTCTATCCAATGTCTGAAATAAAAATTGTCTAATATTTGATTCAATTTTGTTAAATTTTGGTCTAATTTTTGAAAACTGATGGGTAAGTCTAACAAAAAAATTGAATTTAAGTCTAACATCTCTGTCATGGTTAGTGATTAGTCCAAAAAACCATATAATATATCATAGTTCAAGGATCCTAAATATCTATGAACATTATACAAGATACAGATGGTCTCCTAATTACTTACTCATACTCTTATTTATTACAGTAAGATAGATTATTATAAGCATAAGCACGTTTATATGTTGGTTGTTGTTTAATGTGTGAACCATTATACGAAGAAAAACTTAAGATGCTTGGCTATCACCTCTGGAGGTATAGAAACACTACAGGTGGTTCCAAAACACTTCCAGATTTAGAGCCCCCATCCGACGCAATATACAAGTATCGGAAGTTATTCCAGATTTAATTACTCTGTATACTCGTTAATTTGATAATTGGAGCATCTCCAAGAGATGCTTGGTTATATATTAAGATACCTGGGTTTAGAAATGGAATGTAGGAGTGCACCGAATGTTTTCTGTAGTTTCAGGGCATTCATCAATATCACCGTACACAAAAGAAAGCTTCTTAAATTCATTGCTCAAGTCGTTAAATGCTGGTAGAATTTGGCTGCATACATGGCACCTGCAAATTTCTGGTAGAACATTTAGATAGTAGTGTACATAATGATAATACCTAAAATATTATGGTAAATGGATACATGCAGATCAATCAAGTAGAAGATTTTACAAGGAAAAACTCAACCATGACCAGATCCACATTATTGTGATTAACAATACCAGAATAGTTTAAGTGCATTGTACAAACTGTTAATATATTTCTTTTGAATAACGTTTCTTTTTCCATTTATTTGTACTAATAATTTACTACTCTGGTCTGTGGATAAAAGCAATTAGTAAGTGGCAATATTCTAACGAACTCATGCAAAAAGAGAGTATAACAATGAATGCATTGTTCCATGCTTGACATGGTGCATACGACTTATATTTTCCAAAATGTGAATCTTTGAGAATTATGCAGGTTAAGAAGCATAAACTTTAGTGACTAGCTTTCTAATGCTCCTATAAAGAAAGCATTACTAGATAACGAGAAATAATTTACTCTCATACCAATTATAAGGCATAAAGGTAGAGCATTATAGAAATAACCAAAGATAGAGTTACAAATGAGAAAATAATGCATCACTAAGGAGAGAATATAATACATACATAAGGATAAAGGACAAAAAAGAAATTCTAAACTAACATGGAAAGTAAATATTAAAAATGATTTTGAAAACCTAAACATAACTAAAATTACGAGTTAAGGTAGAATTTTATCGAAAATGAGAATTCATGTAGCTGACCTATTCATTTTGGAAAAATGCAAGGATGATGATGATGATTTATTTATATATAAGTTCAGCATAATTACTTTGATTATAAGTATTTTTAAGTAGTGACAGACAAAAATAACTTGTATGCTAGTATGATGTTATGTCCAAACTTTTTTAGGCCTAGTAATTCTCAAAAATTGAAGTAATTAAAACAACTCATAACAATATTAATAAGTATTATTTTCTATTTAAATACTTATAAAAATCATTCATGAATATCTATCTAAATTAGCAACAATACTGCCAACTATAATTAATTACAGCATCTGTTCAACTAGTTTCATACTTTGATCTTTTTTTAGAATCACATTTCCTCTTACCTGTTCTTGTAACTGCTTCTGCATTGAATTCCAAAACCTTACCACATGAAAATATTTTTATTTATCTCCAGAGCATAATAAGGTTCAACGTGACACACACATACTCACTCTATAACTACAAAACCAAATGGATAATTTACCTTAGGTTGTCTCCTAAAATATTATTGGTCATTCTCGATTTACCATAGTGCTTTATATTTTTCCACTGGCATGTATTTTATACGTTTCTTTTCCTAGCTTAAGGTTTTCTGCTGGCATGATTACCTTGATTTTGAGAAGACACTGAGGATTTTTTACTGATACCTTTTTACTAACTACAGGATATGGCAAAGAAGAGGAAGCTTACTTGCAAACAAAAAAAAGCTGAGGAACCAAATGAACAACCTGAAGCAAATATTGAACCCAATGAGCAACTTGAACCAAATTTAGAAACCAATGAGCAACATGAAGCAAATTTAGAAACCAATGAGAAAGGAATTGAAGCATGTACAGACAATATGATGCAGGGTGAAGTAAAGATTGAAAACAATGAATTTTAAATTGGAAATGATGCGATGGAAAATGAGACTGATATTCAACACAGAGATGAAAGTCTGATTCAAAAGAAAAAAGCTAGAGGTCAAACTAGAATGAAAAGACTTCCTTCGGATCGTGTGTCTCGGATTAACGTTGAATTTAATGAGAATGTTGTACCAATAGGAGAAGGTTCTATAAAACTATCTTCTTACTTAGGACCTCTCGTATGGGAGAATGTTCCATTCACGATTGATGATTGGCAGAATATTGGCAATGATTTAAACATGTGCTGTGGAGTTCCATTCAGGTATCACTTCAGTATGCTTCATTTTCTTTATTCAGATTGTTAGTTTATAGGTGGTGTCACTTAATTTTCTAACATGGCATATTAGATAACCATATCACAAAAATCAATGCATCCCAAGGGTATTTGTTGTCACTTTTGTAAATTAGATTTGTCAATGGGTAGGGTTGGTAATTAGGTAAGAATTGTAGCGTTGTTAAATGAACAATTTAATTTCGTTGGCAATTCTTTTTAGGTTTATGCAATTGCATGTTCTAAGCCTAATAATTGAGAAGAAAAATCATTGATTAAAGATAATATATCGAGAAAAGGTTGGTAAGGAATATGATGTATACTAGTCCTGTGTTAGAAATTGATACCGATATTCCCAAATTGAAAAGCCGAAACCCTTGGAGCCAAGAGGAGGAGGAAGTCACGAAGCACTCCAAAGCTTTGTGAAGATTTCATTTAGTGTTTAAGGAAGTAGGGATTTCATTCGGTGGTTTGGTGAAGGCTAGGGCATGGAGACTCATTCGGTAAAGAAGAGAAATGGAGCGGCAAAGCTTTGAAGCCGTGAAAAAGAATTGCCGAATGAAATATTTCATTCGGTGTTTTTCTTAATGAAATATTTCGTTTGTTATTTGAGCATGCCGCTCCAATAAGGGAAATGTTGGTCCAAATTTTTCGCTCGGCGTTTTGCCGAACCAAAGTCATGTGAAGCCAGATGCATGCCGAACCAAGAGCTTTGCCGGACCAGATTAACGCCAAACCAAATCTCAGGGCTGCTATATAGCAGCTACCCCTCCTCATATCTTCACTCTATAAATAGGGGAGATTTTGGACAACAATGGTAGCCGAAATTGAAAGCTAATTTTAGCCAATTTCAAAGCCATCCTAGAGAGCTAAAACTTTGTAGAATTTTGTCTGTATTATAAATTCTTCTTATGTATAGCCTCCAAAAGTGAATCAATCTTGTAACTCTAATCTTTTAATGATTAATAAAATCTCCTCTCCCCAAGTGGACGTACACTGCCTAGCGGTAGTGGAACCACTATAAATACTAGTGTTATTTATTTTTCTGCATTGCATTGATTTGTGACTATCTGTTCTGGTGTTTATCTCTGTTTGTTCCGTCTCACTACAATCACGATCTAGTTCGTTGTTTTTCCGCTGTGTTGGGTTTTTTATTCCCTTAGACTGATCATCTGAAGGGATTATTCCCCAATAGTCTGGTATCAGAGCTGCAAGGTTGATTGAGGAGTGTTAGACGCTATGGCAGGAGATGAAGCAACTCCAGTTATTACAAGACCCTATACTAGAGGGATGTATATCGCATCAGGATCGCGGTTGGAAATTGAGAAATGGAATGGGGATAAAAACTTCGAGAAGTGGCAATGGAGGATGAAGGCTGTTCTAATGAGGAATGAAGTCCATCCAGTAGTGTTTGCCCTTGAGGAGTTGACGGCTGACATCTCAGTCGCAGAAAGGAAGGAGATGGAGAAATGGGCGTTTACTACTTTACAGCTAGTTATGGGAGAGAATGTTATCTCAGAGATTAGCAGTGAGACCACTGCTAGGGGCATCTGGACCAAGCTAGAAAATCTCTACTTGAAGAAATCTCTAACTAACCGTCTGATATCACTGAAGACATTTTTCACCATGCGGATGAGAGAGGGTACTTTAGTGAAGGAACATCTTAATTTCTTTGATGATCTCGTGATGAAGATGAAGACTATTGACTTGAAGATGGATGAGGAGAAAATGGCAATGATTCTTTTGTGTTATCTTTCGGAGTGATACACAGGTTTTGCTAACAGCCTTATCTTCGCTATAGACACATTGATAGTGGAAGATGTGAAGTCAGGCCTTCTATCCGAGGGCTTGTGATATCAGATGAAGGATATAAGTGAAGGAAGTAGAGGTGGAAGTAGTGGTCATGGCCTGTTTGTTGAAAGAGGTATAGAAGATAAGAAGAATTGGCACTCTAGAGGGCGTTCCAAGTCTAGGATGCCCGGTAATGGCAGGAGCGGAAAATCTAAGGATGGAAAGTTCTTCATCTACAAGAAACCTGGTCATTGGAAAAAGGATTGTCCAGATTTGAAGAAGAAGGAAGAAGACGGATCTACATCATTTGCGGTGGAGAATTCTATATCTGACGATGTGTTGTCTACAGTAGCGTCGGATGTCTCAGACCATTGGGTGCTGGACTCGGGGGCGTCTTTCCATATGACGCCTAATAAGGATTACTTCAGTTCTTTCGTTGGACAAGAGGGAAGCTCTATTCTTATGGGCAATGATGCTAGCTGTAGAGCAATGGGTGAAGGTACAGTGAGGATCAAGATGTTTGACGGAGAGAAACGCACTTTGACAGGTGTCTGGTATGTTCCAGGTCTTCGAAAGTCCTTAATTTCTTTAGGACAATTGGCATCTTTGGGATGCAAGGTAACTATCGAGAAGGATAGTCTGAAGGTTTCGAGAGGTGCACTAGCTCTTATGAAAGGAGATGTGTTCCAAAATCTGCATTTGCTGAAAGGAACCACAGTTCTTGGAGAGTCGTGTGTTGGAGTATATAGTTCTCGTGCATTGGATGCCACAAAGCTTTGGCATCTCAGGTTGGGTCATATTTCAGAGAAGAGCTTAGAGTTTCTTCAAAGATGGAAGATGATCAAAGGAGGAAGCTTCGACAAGATGGATTTTATCCAGGAGTGTGTGTTAGGCAAGCAAACTAAAGTATCTTTTGGGGTTGGACTCCATAGATCGAGGCGAGTACTTGAGTACGTGCATACAGATGTTTGGGGACCGGTTGCTACTCCTTCTCTTGGAGGAGCAAAGTATTTTATCTCTTTTATTATGACTTTTCTCGGAAAGTATGGGTGTATGTGATGAAGGAAAAATCAGAGAGTTTCGAGAAGTTCAAAGACTGGAAAGCACTTGTTGAGAACCAATCTAGTTCTAGGTTGAAGGTGCTGAGATCTGATAATGGCGTTGAATTTGTCTCTAGGGAGTTCCTCGGTTTTTGTAGACAGCATGGCATTCAGAGACATTTCACTACACCCAGAGACCCGCAATCCAATGGGGTTGCAGAAAGGATGAACATGACTCTATTGGAGAAGGCTCGTTGCTTGAGATTGACGGTGGGCTTGTCTAGAGGCTTTTGGACTGAGGCATTATCAACTGCAGCGCATATCATAAATCTAATTTCGTGCTCAGCCACAGATGGGAAGATTCCAAATGAGAAGTGGAGAGGTAAAGCAATGTATCTTGGTTACTTCTGAATTTTTGGTTGTCCTGTGTATGTTCACCATACAGATGATGACAAGTTGGAGGGTAGAGCATACAAGGGCATACTAATGGGATACACCGATGGTATCGAAGGTATTGAATTTGGAACCCTGTTGATCGGAAGATTGTTCATTCCAGACATGTTACTTTTGATGAGTCTGCTATGTTCAATCCGAAGGAGAAGTTACCTGCCACATCAGAAGATTCTGATAGGCCTAAGGAGATGAAAGAAGTTCCCATGTTTCAGCCAAGGAGTAGAATTGTTGTTGATGCTGTTGAGGAAAACGCAGTTGGTGAAACATCATAGGATAGTCCATAGGTACCTTCTAGTAGTGCTGGTGTTGTGCATGAATCTAGAGGAAGTTTAGTTCAAGGTGGAGCTGAAAGGAGTTTAGGTGAAGTTGTACCTACCCGAGTCAGTCGTAGGACTATTAGGCCGCCTGAAAGGTATGGTGATTGGTAGTTTGCGAACATTAGCCTTGGTGATCAGTTTGACTATGCCCTACATGTGGTTCATGAGGAGTCGCTTGACCTTGATGAAGCTTTGAAGTCATGTAACAGTTCAAAGTGGATGTGCACTATGGAAGAGGAGTTAGAGTTGTTGAAGAAGAACAAGACGTGGGATTTGGTACCACCTCCTTAAGGAAGCCAAGCCATAGGTTGCAAATGGGTATTCAAGGTGAAGGATAATAGGAGATACAAGGCTAGACTAGTTGCTAAAGGGTTTTCACAAAGAAAGGGATTGGAGTATGATGAGATATTCTCTCCAGTAGTGAGGCATACGTTCATCCGCATTTTGCTCACTACCATCGCCGCCCATGACTTAGAGTTGGAGCAACTAGACGTGAAAACCGCTTTCTTGCACGGAGACTTGGATGAGACCATCTACATGAAGTATCCAGAAGGATTTGTTGTAGATGGGAAAGAAAATTGGGTTTGCAAATTGAAGAAGTCATTATATGGACTTAAGCAGTCGCCTAGACAATGGTACAAGAGGTTTGACTCTTTTATGCTTTCACTTAGTTTTGATCATAGCATCAAAGACGCTTGTGTATACTTCAAGCATTTAAAGAATGGTAGATGGGTGTACCTACTCTTATACATGGATGATGTGTTGATTGCTTCCAAGGATAAAGCTGAAATCGATAGTTTAAAGCGAAAGCTAAAAGCGGAATTCAAAATGAAAGACCTTGGAGAAGCAAAGAAAATTTTGAGTTTGGAAATCCAAAGGGATAGAAAGCTAGGACTTTTGAGCCTCACTCAAAAGGAGTACATTCGAAAGGTGCTTGCTCGGTTTAGCATGGAAAGGGCAAAGGCAATCAGCACACCCATTCCTTTGCACATACAGCTTTCTAGTAAAGGCTCTCCGATCTAGGACAAGGCTTATATGATGAAGGTCCCATATGCAAGTGCAGTTGGCAGCTTGATGTATGTCATGGTTTGCACTAGGCCTGACATTGCACAGGCTGTTGGATTGGTGAGTAGATTCATGGCGAATCCAGGAAAGACGCATGGGAAGCAGTGAAATGTATCTTCAGATACCTCAAAGGAACTCCAAACCATGGACTTTTCTTTTGCGGCAGAGGAAGAGATTTCAGCTTAGTTGGATTTTGCGATTCCAACTATCCCGGTGATGGAGATCGAAGAAAGTCAACCTCTGGATATGTGTTCACCATTGGTGGGACAGCGATCAGTTGGAGAGAGAGGTTGCAGACGATTGTGGCTTTGTCCACTACAGAGGCAGAGCTCATAGCTGCGGTTGAAGCAGCTAAGGAGGCACTTTATTTGAGGCGACTGTTGTGTGATTTGGGCTTTGTATATGAAGGAGTGAATGTGTACTATGATAGTCATAGTGTAATTCACTTAGCTGAAAATCTGGCATTCAGCTTGAGGACGAAGCATATTGAGGTGAGAGAGTCATTCCTTGTCTCGATGAGTGAAGAGAAGCTAGTTCGTCTTCAGAAAGTTCACACAAAGGAGAATGCAGCAGACATGTTTACCAAGTCGTTTCCTATTGCTAAGTTCGAGCATTTCTCGGACTTGATTCGCTTAATGAAGTGCTAGGTTCCACAAGGTGGCACGGGGGGAGAGTTGAGACGGTTCATGGAGACGTTTGTTTTCATGGTGGAGATTGATAGGTTCTACAGGGACTGGGTACTTCGAACATCTTGTTGATGGGCGGTGGCCTTGCCTGAGTTCGTTGACAGAGTGTAATGGGTGATGGCATTACTGAATCTCATTGGGAAAGTATCCATTGCTTGGAGCATGAAGGTGTATATGAAGTTGGAAGGCTTCTTTGGAAATCCAGTATCAAGGTGGAGATTGTTAGAAATTGATACCGCTATTCCCAAATTGAAAAGCCGAAACCCTAGGAGCCAAGAGGAGGAGGAAGTCACGAAGTGCTCCAAAGCTTTGTGAACATTTCGTTCGGTGTTTGAGGAAGTAGGGATTTCATTCGGTGATTTGGTGAAGGCTAGGGCATGGAGACTCATTCGGTAAAGAAGAGAAATGGAGCGGCAAAGCTTTGAAGCCGTGAAAAAGAATTGCCGAATGAAATATTTCGTTCGGTGTTTTGCCGAACGAAATATTTCGTTCGGTATTTGAGCATGACGCTCCAATAAGGGAAATGCCGGTCCAAATTTTTCGCTCGACGTTTTTCCGAACCAAAGTGATGTCAAGCCAAATGCATGCCGAACTAAGAGCTTTGCCGGACCAGATTGATGCCGAACCAAATCTCAGGGCTGCTATATAGCAGCTACCCCTCCTCATATCTTCACTCTATAAATAGGGGAGATTTTGGACAACAATGGTAGCCGAAATTGAGAGCTAATTTCAGCCAATTTCAAAGCCATCCTAGAGAGCTGAAACTCTGCAGAATTTTGTCTGTATTATAAATTCTTCTTATGTATAGCCTCCAAAAGTGAATAAATCTTGTAACTCTAATCTTTCAGTGATTAGTAAAATATCTTCTCCCTAAGTGGACCTACACTGCCTAGCGGTAGTGTAACCACTATAAATACTGGTGTTATTTATTTTTCTGCATTGTATTGATTTGTGACTGTCTGTTCTAGTGTTTATCTCTGTTTGTTTTGTCTCACTACAATCACGATCCAGTTCATTGTTTTTCCGCTGCGTTGGGTTTTTTATTCCTTTAGACTGATCATCTGAAGGGATTTTTCCCCAACATCCTGTTCATAAAGTAGTATGATAAAGTGGGTATATACTGTGAATCATAGACAATCGAGTTGTTTACTTAGTCTTCTTACCTAATCACCAACCCTACCAACCCATCAATATATTTAGTGCTAAAGGACACCTTCTCTGTTATAAAACAACAAGTCAACAACAGATTCAAAATATACTAAATTATACCGACAAATAGTGCTAAATGTAGATTCATTTCTTTGCTACTAAAATTAATGCTAAATTACACGGTATGTATGGAATTCAGTGAACTTTGCTTATGCATTTTTGTTTTGTTTTTTCGTTCTTTACCTTATCCCAAAATTTTCTAAATTCTGAATATACTTTTGGTATTTTGAGTCGATACAGCGTGGATCGAATTCTAAAATATTATAACAAATACCTATCACTTGAACTTAACAGAGAGAATAAATAATGAGATTTAAGGGACAAAATTTTGTTATTTTGTTCTATTCGAATCGACTGTCTCAAGCGTATTTGATTTTTTTGCTCATTAAATCGAACTACGAAAAATAACTAACAGAATAAATACACAGTCTTTTTACCAGCAATCCATACTTATAATTAGAACATGATGACTAATGAAGGATCTAAGAAAAGTAATTGGCGGTATTTATAGTGATTTTGAACTTATCAAAGAACAATATAGGTTGCAGTGATAAACTAAATCAATTTAGGCTTTATAACATTTTAATAATGTTATGGAAGTTGCAAATGCAATGCAGGTCTAGGCTGCTCTTCTGTGGCATATGGCATATTCTAACATTGACATATTTTTTTTCTATTTTACTCTTTAATGACTTTGAAGTATAAAATTGTCTAAACATTTAGAGTTAAGATGGAATACTGAAGTTAGTTCTAGCATTAGTGCCAACTTATTGGTTGTTGATATAAGGTATGGATATCAAAATTCTTTTTGATCTGATATGGTTGTGTTTTTTCTTCATGTTACTTGTAATGATTTGACTTTAGCGAAGGCAAGGTAGAAACTGTTTGGAAGTGGTTGAGAGATTTAATTGGCTAAAGGTCTACATTTTCCTTTACCATGTTTTTCCTGAATAAAGGCTCCTTAATTCGTACTATATATAGCTTTGCTGGCATATTTCTTGTTTAAATCATGTGCTTTCTTCAAGAATTGTATTTATCCTTGCTGTTTCTAAATGTGTATATGTGATAGTTTTGTTCTTGTTTTGAATAAATTTGTATTCTAACCGAGTGTTATTCAATGGAACTTCTACATACAATGATTTGATGCATACTTACTGAGGAAGGGTCTTTAAACTCTATTACCCACAACCTTGCACAAATTTGTTGGATAATTGTGTTGATGATTCGAGAATAATGAAGATGATAACTGCTGTACTTCTGACTTCAAGGATCTACTCCGTAGATTCTTTTAGAAAATAGTTCAACCCAACAGGTACAAACGGGTTATCGAACTATCGACTTCAGGATTCAATGAAGCCTTGAAATAGCGTAATCGGATTCAAAAGTTGTACGATGTTGATCTGACCAAGAACACTCAAATTTGATCTCTGATGATGCAATTTAGTAAAGAATAGAATGAAGAAGAAGAAGAAGAGAATTGATCTGCAACGTCTCTGCATTTGTAACACCTTATAGGCTTCGCAAACTGTGGTGAGAAGGCAGTGTTCTGCAACACTTTCTGGGCGTCGCAGATCTGGAGGAAGAAGAAGGTACTAAGAAAAGAGATTGTTATTTCGTGATGATTCCTAGGCGTCACTATTTATAATAGTGAGGAGGTGTCCATTCTTCAAGTGTCGCATCATTTCCAACGGTCCGAAACCGTTACAAATTGTCGCGTCTGTTCGTAACAGTTTAAAACTGTTAGTAAACGGTCGCGTCCCTTCATTCAAATGACCCACCAAAAATCTACCCGTTTAAATTCTAAATTCGGCCCGTTAACAAAAATTAATTCATCATTTTAGATCCGAACCCGAACGATGGCGGCGACGGCGCGCGTGTGTGGTGGTGATGCATAACTTCCCTCCTCACATCAAAGCAAAGCTTTGGGTGCCCAAAGGGCCCAACCTTCCTTAGAGAAATCCATATATAAATCAATATATTCCCTTAAATTCCAAGATGTGGGACTATTCATCCCCTCTTCTTCCTTCTTCTTCACTTCTTCCCTCTTCAAAAACAAACCCAAACCCAAAATTATTTTGAAAATTTCCAACAATTTCCCCCCATTTTCAAAATAAGTAAAATAAATAAAATAGAAGGCTGTATCACTAGAGTGACTACCTACATACCCAAGTGGGATCAAGCCAATGTAGTTCCAAGATCAAGTTTTGAATCATCGTATAAACCAATACATAAATGATAGGTATCTTTTAGATTCGAACCTTCACTTAGTGTAAACCATTCAAAGTTCTATCGAGGTCTACGGTGAACATATCTTGAACCAAGTACCCCTAGTGATAGTACCGGAATAGTCACACATACTGATTTCCGTATATAGAGTGTTCTGTATGCTCAGCACATTAATGGCCATGAGTTCAAATCCTGAGTTCATGAGTCTACTTTAGAAAGCGGTCTTACTTTCTTAGGAAACGACCTGATTTTCATACTCATATAGGTAAGTCTCTTAAGGTATTTCTGTGATACACCTTTTTAAGACAACTAGACTTATTAAGGATATATTATCCATCCTTTGTTCTTGCAGAATCCAACACTAAACCTTATGGGATTATTGATTTAGTGTTCCATAATCATTCTCTTAACTTGTTGGTACCCATTGAACTTTGTCTATCCTTTTCAAAACATAAGTTGGGTTTCTGTTAAAGATGATCAACCTTCATTCACAGACCTTAGTCACATTTCCTTTGATTTTATAGAAACCATTACCTTTGGAAGACTCTTTGTGAGTGGGTCAGCCAATTTTTTCTTTGTTTCTATGTATCAACAGTTATTACTCCATTTTTGAGTAACTGTCTTATCATTTGATGTCTTAGACTCACATGTCTAGACTTCCCATTATATGTCTTATTAGAGACATTGTATATTGTAGCCTGATTTTCACAGTTAATCAAGACTGTTGGAGATGGCTTCTTCCATAATGGGATTTCTTTTAATAAATTCCTAAGCCATTCATCTTCCTTATAAGCATCTGCTAATGCAATCAGCTCTGACAACATTGTTGAGTCAGATATACAGGTCTGTTTCTTGGAAACCAAAGACACAGCAGCACCTCCTAACGTAAAGATCCATCCAGTCGTAGACTTGGATTTGGATTCTACATTGTTCCAGGTTGCATCACTATATCCTTCTATTACAGCAGGATATCCTTTATAAGATAAACCATAGGTAGCGGTTCCTTTCAAATAAGCTAAAACTCTGGAAATAGCTTGCCAATGTTTGAAACCTGGATTACTCGCAAATCGACATAACATGCTTATAGCATATGCTATGTCTGGTCTAGTGCAATGCATAGCATACATAAGACTCCTAGTAATACTGGAATACTCAAGTTGTGACGACCTGACTTTCTACTACCAGAAAGTCGCATCATCTTAAAGAAAGAAAGGGGTGAGAAATAGAAAAGATAAAGAAGAAAGAAGAAACGACATCAGAATCTCAACAGCGGAACGAATGAAATATAATATATCACATAAATATTACATAATATACAACATCAATCAGAGTTACACAGATAATACAACACATACTAGACAGTTATAAACACCTGTCTAGTTAATACAACTCGATACAACTCAAATACAACACAGAGATACCAACACAGCGGAACTACTATATATATATCTACACGTTGAAGCCTCCTGCTCCATTGCTCTTTCACAATTCATCAAAGCTAACCTGAATCCCTTGGCTACTCGTAAAAATTTGAGTACCCGAGAGTTTAAGAAAAACAGAAATAAACTCTGGGTCAGACATGGGTCTGGTATGAGTAACAGGTTAAAGTTGCTTAACTTTGAAAAGCCTTTGAAAATAAAAGGTATCACGTAAGACTTCCCACACATAAACATGGAAAAGTTTTTACCTTACGCTAACCAAAACTTTGATAGGAAATTTAGTGATATTATAATAGTGTCTAGGGTTTTCAAATAAATAAAAATAGCTGAAATTGTTACATGATTAAATTCCAGCATACTAGCCAACAATGTGGGTAATACAATCAAATCCGATGGCACTTATTGGATTTTGGATTCCATACAATGGCAGGGCTACTGGGGTACCGCCCGTCACAGTACCTGGCCTAGATCAGCATACCGAGGACCCACCCTAAGTCCCCTGCAACACAAAGCCGGAACCATCCCTTACTGGACAGTCCCAAACAAGACAACCCCGGCAGTTGGAGCTCAAAACTGCCCACACAGCCGAAATAAAAAGGGACATCTAGACAGGGGTATATCTCGCTCTCAAGTGGGTGCTACCCACGAAGCCTTGCTGCACCTCCCCTGTTTTAGCCATTCCCGGTTGATGAGGCTTGAGGTCACGATTACCTTTATCAGAACTCATCACTTAGAATGCTCATCGTCCACCTGACGATGTGCTGAAAGCATTCAATCCATACAAGTTCGTTCCGGGTTCGAACGAAACCGAAGGCATTATCTCGTTACACTCATTTTGAAATCACCCTCAGAGTTAACGACAATAACCCTTGCACTCTGAATCTTCAACTTCCCTTGAGATTCACGACCTATCGTTAATTTGGACCGATGTGGTATTCGGGTCTCCAGATCTAGAATCCCGGTATATGGAAACCCGATCCCGGTCTCATCGAAATCCAAACCGTATCTTTTAAGGCCAAGTTGTTTTAAAGTTAAAACAGTTCAATTCATTATCCATATACACAGATAGATAATTCAAATATCATAGATAGATAATCTACAATATCATCACAAATAGATAATCTACATAACCAATACACTTCAACCAAAACAACCATATCATACAACATTATTTATCCCATATCTGAGATTTCAAACCATTCAAGGAAATCAATATCATCCATCAATACATAAGCACTGATTCATAAACACACCAATTATAATTAATTTAAAATGAATTAAATCAATTACTTATCACTAATTAATTTAAAGTAAATTAAATTAATTACTTCATCATTATAAATCTTGCTTACATAACCATTAATTAATTACAAATAAATTAATTAATCATTCTCAAATTTCCATCTTAGTTAATCATCCTAGATTAATTATCCTTTAATTACATTCAAGTAATTATCTTTCAATTAATTTCACAAATTAATTATCCTTAACCAAATACAGTAATTAACCTTTAATTACTCTATTAATTAATTAACTATAATTAATTACATTAATCCTTAATTAATTACATTAATTAATTACTCAAAATCACTTATTTTTGATAAATTAATCTTAATGAATCAATCCTAAATTACATCATTAATTATAAAATTTAATGATTCCTAATTACATTTTTAATTAATTATCCTATTTAAATAAATTACATTAAGTAATTTATCTTTAATTAAACCACATTTATTAATCAGTCTTGATTAATCCTATTCAGTAATTAACTACCCTTAATTACTTCACTTAATTAAATTAATTTCTCCTAAATTAAGTATCTTAATTAATCCCTTGATTAATTTCACAAAGTAATTTAATCCAAGTTACTATTATACTTAAATCAACTTCAATCAATTACATATAGTAATTACCATTAATTACTTCATTAAGTAATTACACTTCATTAATTACATTTAAGTAATTATACTTATCAAATCATCCAATGATTAATTTAAATTAATTAAACTTAATTAATTAACTTAAACAAATCAAATTAAACTCAATTAATTATATTAAGTAATAAATTTCTTAATTACTTTCATTTAGTAATTACACTTAACATTTTCACAAATGATTATCTTTAATTAATTAATAAAATTAATTATTTAATTTAATCACATTAATTAATTATGTTATAATCTCTAGTTAATGATCTTCATCATTTATTAACAATTCTTAATTTCTTCCTTTAAGAAATTAAACTTAGATTAATCAATATTAATTACAATTTAATTTATCCTTAATAACCCACTAATTAACCTTTAATTATTTAATTAATTAAGTTAATTGTATCTTAATTAATCTTTAATTACTTGATTAATTAACATTTAACCATTAATTTAAAGTCTAATCTTATCAAATTAATGATCTTTAACTACAAATTCATTATTTCTAATTAATTAATCTTAAACGTTAATTAATAAATTTTAAAACTCTTAACTACTAAATTAATCATCCATAGCATTACTTTAATGAATTAATTAATTATCCATTTTTAATTATCTTAATAATTTAATGAATCCAAATCATTAAATTCTAATTTAAAGATTATAAACTAAATTCCTTTTAAATTTTCAAATCATTAAAGTATACTTTAACTTTTAAACTTATTTACATCATTTAAAGTTATAAACTTTATTCTATTTTCAAAACCTAAGATTCAAATTCAATTTGAATTCAGATTTAAAATCCTGATTTAAACTTGGGTTTAAATTCTGTTTCATATATTATTTTAAATTTTAAAATCAAGAGAACTGCCAGGCTTTACCTCTTCAAAAGCCTGGAACAACATTTACTCGAATCGAACTAAGATTGCTTCGAGACATTTCTTCTCTACTTCGAGTCAGGTACTCGAATAACTCGAGTCAATTCCGAGACTTCTCTCTGCCTCATCCCAGACAACAGGGACATCCAAACATCAGAGCTCGTGCACGTGCACGATCACCAGAACTGCCTCTGACCTTTGATGACCTCTCCGGCATATCACTTAACACCCATACCTTCGATCCCTACCTCCAAATCACATACTGATGCAACTACAGCTGATCGACCCAAATGCACAATTCACAAACCTGCACGGTATCTAGGCTATCAGGCAACAAACTAATAATAACAAATTGGATCACGTATGGCAGCAAAAGCAGTAGTTGGTTATAACAAATTCTGGTATTTTCTTTTTTTACTTTTCAGCAGTGGTTGGTAAAATAAAGTGTATGAGCCACGTGTCCTAATTAGTTACAAAGGAGTGGCTAGGATTCCTTAGTAGTAGCTATAAGAACAGAGCACTGTAATCGAGAAAGGCATGAAAAATATATGATCTTCTTCTTCGCATTCTTCTTTTCTCTATTTTTTTCTTAATGTCTGCTGCTACATATCAGTAGCCTATCAATTTGGTGCTTTCATTTCTCAACTCCCATCCCTCTTCCTCTACCATGGTTAACACGACACAAGACCGAAACCGAGCCATTGATGAGGCTATATCCCAACTCCGTGAAGATTCCACCACCCACACAACATCCATGGACGCCATGCGCTCCGACATCTCCACTCTCCAAACCTCCATGACCAACCTGACCACCATGATGCAAGAATTTACCACAAAATTCACCAACCCACCACATCACTCACAGCCCACCCCCCCAAAACTCTCCAACCAATATCCGACCACCACCACTCATCACCACCCCGCTTCATTCAGCCTTCCCTCCCAGCCCAATAGCCATCCGACACCCAAAATGCGAGTTATCCCGCTTCAATGGATCAAACCCCTTAGATTGGATCTTCCAAGCGGAACGATTCTTCATCTATCACTCTACGCCGGAGGAGCAACGCATCGAGCTCTCAAGCTTCTACATGGAGGGGCAAGCGTTAACTTGGTATCAATGGATGTACCGGAACAAGCAACTCTCCTCATGGTCGGCACTTACAAAAGCGATTGAACAAAGGTTCGGACCCTCTTCCTTTATTAATCCTGAATCTTTTCTTTTCAAACTTCGACAAACCGGATCCGTAGAAGAATATCAAGCGACATTTGAAACATTAAGCAACCGTATCACCTCCCTTTCCCCCGATTACTTCCTCCATTGTTTCCTTTCCGGCCTTAAACCACCAATCCGAAATGAGATACACATCTTACAACCAACAACACTTTGCCAAGCTTTCGACTTAGCCAAACTCATCGAAACTAAACACACCGATCAACGCTCCTCCTTCTACAGATCAAACCCACGACCCCTACCTGCTCCAAATCCGCCTTTACTTTTGACAGCACCCCCAACCCATCCCAATAGCCTACAAAACTCCTCCAATACTCCACAAATTTCTTCCAACAATCCACAAAATCATCAAACTCATTCCACAAACTATCCTATTCGACGCTCTACATCATTAGAAATGGCACAACGAAAGGCTCAGGGGCTATGTTTTTACTGCGACAGTCGGTACAGCCCGGGGCACCGCTGCGTTACACCACGAGCCCTCCTCCTCCTTCCCGACCCAATTCCAGATCCACCCGACCCAATAGTAGACACAGCCGACCCACCCCTCGACACAAACACCGACCCCTCCGAACCCCAAAACCAACTACCTGTCACTGAAACCCTAATCGACTTCTCAACCAACCCCGCCGACGTCAGCTTCCATTCCATGGTTGGTACAGCCTGTCCCCGCGCTTTGCGTCTCTCAGCCACCATCTCGGGCCAGCCGATCTTAGCCCTAATCGACACGGGGTCGACCCACAATTACATCCATCCACGTGTCGCCTCTTTTCTCAAATTACCTATTGAAGAGAAAACACAATTTTCTGTAACGATTGGGAATGGAGCTAAACTATTTAGCAAAGGGATCTGCAGAGGCACACAATTTAAGGTACAATAGTTTACGTTTGTGGCTGACCTACATTTTCTTGAATTCACGGGTGCAGATATCGTTTTGGGTATCCAATGGCTGGAAACGTTGGGCCCAATTACTACTGACCACAAATCTTTAACCATGAGCTTCATTTACAACCAAAAATTCATTACCCTATCCGGCCTTCCTAATTTCTCCCACCCCAAAGAAATCTCATTACACCAACTAAAACGTCTCGACTCAACAAATTCCATCGCATCCTACTTTCACTTACACATTAACCCATCACCGCCTCCTCCTCCAATTCCGACCAACCGCATACCCACCTCCATTCAAAACATATTAGACCACCACACATCAATTTTTCAAAAACCTACCGAACTACCTCCTCACCGTTCACTCGACCACCACATCAATCTAATACCTAACCATTCTTCAGTGAATGTCCGTCCATACCGATACCCCCATTTTCAAAAAAATGAGATCGAAAAACAAATCCGTGAAATGCTCCTCACAAAACTCATTCAACCATCCACTAGCCCATTCTCCTCACATGTCCTCCTTGCAAAAAAAAGGATGGAACGTGGCGTTTTTGTGTTGACTACCGCGCCCTCAACGCCATCACAATCAAAGATAGATTTCCCATCCCAACCATAGACGAACTATTAGATGAACTTCATGGCGCCACATACTTCACCAAATTAGAATTGCGAAGCGGTTACTTCCAAGTGCGTGTACATCCCCCCGACATTCCTAAAACAGCATTCCGAACTCACGAAGGACATTATGAATTTGTGGTCATGCCCTTTGGCCTCACAAATGCCCCGTCAACCTTCCAAGCAACCATGAACAACATTTTTAAACCACACCTCCGCAAATTCATTTTAGTATTTTTCGATGACATTCTCATTTATAGTCCTAACCTTACCACTCATATCTCCCACCTACAAACCACCGTTCAAATTTTAACCAACCACAAATTTTTCATTAATCTCTCTAAATGTGCCTTTGCACTCACCGAAATCGATTATCTCGGCCACATAATTTCGGGGCAAGGAGTGCAAGTGGATCCCAAAAAATTCCGAGACATGCTTGATTGGCCCACTCCCCAAAATACAACGGAACTTCGTGGATTTTTAGGCCTTACGGGTTATTACCGCAAGTTTATCCAACATTACGCCAAAATCGCTAGCCCACTCACCGATCTACTCAAAAAAGACGCCTTCCTTTGGACCAACTCCGCAACCAATGCCTTCAACGCCCTTAAACATGCCGTTACCACCACTCCAATCCTAGCCTTACCCGATTTCACCCAAACCTTTACCATCCACACCGATGCTTCCATTACCGCCATCGGTGCCGTCCTCTCCCAAAACAAACATCCAATCTCTTACTTTAGCAAAGTCCTACCCCCACTCCTTCAACGAGCATCCACCTATAGCCGCGAAATGTATGCCATTACGTCCGCCGTCAAGCGTTGGCGCCATTACCTCCTCGGTCGCCATTTCATTATCATCACCGACCACCAAAGCTTACGCCAACTCACAACACAAACTATACAAACTCCGAAGCAACAACGCTGACTGACTAAATTGCTGGGATTTGATTTTACCATACACTACCAACCAGGACCGTCTAACACTGTGGCAGATGCACTCTCTCGTTGGACTTCTGCAGCTCAGCCCAAGCCCAAACTTACACAACAAGCCCAACTTTCCACTTCTTCACTACCTACAGACCCAATCCCATCCAAACTTTTCACCATAAATCCACCCTCTTTCTCTTCTACAACTGCCGATCCACCTACCCTAATTCCGTCACCGACATGAACCCCACCGCCCATCCCGCAACCACCGACCCCATCTCCGATTTCCCTCTTACCACTGCACCAGGCCAAATCGAACCCTCCACTTTCCCAGCAACTGCCAACCTCACCCAACCTCCAAACCGCACTATCGCCCGTCACCGCAACCTCGCATCACCTATACACCATTCTTACACCTAAATTCCTCCTCACGGCACGAATTAAGGCCGCAACAGCAGCTGACCCGGTGGCTCAGCAACTTCGGCAACAAGCTTCAACGGGATCTACCCATATTCAATTCCGCAATGGCCTAGTACTGTATGATGGCAGAATCTTTGTTCCAGACACGCAGGACCTTCGTCAGCACATTATCTCCACCCTCCATGGATCCAAACTAGGTGGACACTCAGGTATTAAATCCACTACTGCTCGTATATCTTCCAATTTCTATTGGCCCAAACTGTCCACTTCTGTCAAACAGTTCGTCAATCAGTGTTCCACCTGCCTACAGTCAAAACCCGAAAACACCCCGCCCAAAGGCCTCTTACAACCCTTGCCCATTCCCGAACGCATATGGGAAGATATCTCCATGGACTTTGTTACACATCTACCACCGTCTTCCGGTAAAACCTCTATTTGGGTCATAGTCGACCGTCTGTCCAAATATAGCCACTTCATTGCCCTACCGACCTCCATTTCCGCAGCTCAACTGGCCCGATATTTCATCCAAGACTATGTGCGATTACACGGTTTTCCCCGTTCCATTGTTTCCGATAGAGACCGAGTTTTCATTAGCCACTTTTGGAAAGAACTTTGCCGCGTACATGGCACGGACCTGAAAATGAGCAGTGCTTATCATCCCCAAACGGATGGCCAAACTGAGGTGGTGAATCGCTGCTTAGAGACTTACTTACGAGCACTAGTGGGTGACACACCCAATCGATGGGTCCAGCTCCTTCCCTGGGCCGAATGGTGGTACAACACAAATCACCATTCTTCTCTGGGTACTTCCCCGTTTCAGGTGGTGTACGGAAGACCCCATCCAGTTCTCGCTGACTACAGCGAAGGAAACTCCAATTTACCCGAACTTGATGAATGGCTCGTTGACCGCGATTGCCTACTCCAACAAATCAAAGCAAATTTAGTGAAAGCTCAAACGAGGATGACGAACCACGCCAACCAACACCGCACGGATAAAGAATTCAGCGTCGGCACATGGGTCTTTGTTCGCCTCCAACCATATCGCCAAACCTCCCTCGGCACCACACACCACAAACTTGCCCGCAAATATTTCGGACCCTATGAAATTATAGAGAGAATCGGCGCCGTAGCCTACAAACTCCGCCTTCCCTACGACTCCAAAATCCACCCGGTATTCCATGTATCCCTCCTCAAATACTGCCCTAATCCACACTCCACCACGCCCACGGCCCTACCTCCACTAACTCATGAAGGCCACCCAGTCTACCAACCGGCCAAAATCCTTGCTCATTGCCACCTCAATCCCACCACACACCAAGTTCTCATCCAATGGCAAGGCCTCGACCCAACTGAAGCCACCTGGGAAGACTACACTCAGATCACTCACAGTTTTCCCCACCTCAACCTTGAGGACAAGGTTGCTTTTGGAGAGGAAGGTATTGATGCAACTACAGCTGATCGACCCAAACGCACAATTCACAAACCTGCACGGTATCTAGGCTATCAGGCAACAAACTAATAATAATAAATTGGATCACGTATGGCAGCAAAAGCAGTAGTTGGTTATAACTAATTCTGGTATTTTCTTTTTTTACTTTTCAGCAGTGGTTGGTAAAATAAAGTGTATGAGCCACGTGTCCTAATTAGTTACAAAGGAGTGGCTAGGATTCCTTAGTAGTAGCTATAAGAACAGAGCACTGTAATCGAGAAAGGCATGAAAAATATATGATCTTCTTCTTCACATTCTTCTTTTCTCTATTTTTTTCTTAATGTCTACTGCTACATATCAGTAACCTATCACATACGCAAGCTACAGATCAAAATCGAGACACGCAGATGAACAGGCAAACAACCCATCACCAGAAACTGTCTTGAATACGGCGCCTCCGATCACCAGAACACCAACCACTCCGGCCACGTCTACGACAACGTACCTATTTCCATCCCCCAAAATCGCATGCAACTCGATGCACGATCGAAGCCACCCCGATCAAATTTCTGATCACAGCCCCAAACTAGGTTTATAAATTCCAGAAGCTTGCCAACGCCACCACGTTGAACTATTCACCATTCCAATATTTTTCCTAGAACCTTCATTCGATCCTCCATCACCACAGAGAAACCCGACCATCCCGATCACTTGGATCATCAGAAATCACCCAATATACCATTTTCAGTTCAACAAGAACTGCTCCTTCAAACTAGTACTAAAAATCGTGAATTTAGTTTTAAAAATCATGATTTTGAATAAGTTTTCAGATTTTAAACTTAGATCAGTGAATTAATATGCTTGAAATTTAACATAAATCAACTTGCACTGTTGTTTTATATTTTTCCAGAGAACATACAAATTGTTTTTAACTTAAACAAATTTATTCTAAAATCTATGATTTAACAAACATATTTTGTTCTAGACTTAAGTACTATTGGGTCAAGAGAAATTGATTTATGATTTGATCTAGAACCTGGAAACAACCAAAACAATGTACATATATATACCACAGCATGCACACTATATAATCATATTATTCACAGCAGATTTTTCACTTATGCATACTTATCACAGAGATTAACATACAACCAAATTTACTTAAGTTTTAAAAAGTTACTCACCTCTAATATGAGAGCACCTTTGAAAAACAACAACTTGATTTTTCTTTGAAAACTGCTTTGAAATCTTAAAACTGGAATGGCCTTGATCTTGTTTTGAATTTGTTGAATGATGTTGTTTGAATTTGAAAAAAATACTTCAGTTTGAAAAAGAAGAAAGAGTGCTTGCTTATTTTATTTTCTCTGGTTTGCTATGAATAGAACAAAGAAAAAGAAGAAGAAGATATACATGTATATCTAGAGAATGGTTTCCTGGTTTTAAGCAAGATAGGTACAAAAATACATATTTTCTTTGATCAGGTATTTAGTATATTGGAGCTGAGATAATAGTTTAAACAGTTCGAAATGACAATAAGCTTGCTTTCATTAAATGCTTAGAGTACTATCCTATGCTTTTGAAATTCTTTTCCCTGCATTTATGTTTCAGTCTACAACATTCCTACTAGCCTGCACATACATATTTACCTTACTTTGCATTAACTACACCATACTTATATTATACTTTACTAGTCTACAGCCTGCAACATATACCTATTTTATACAAATTCGAGATGACCATAACATTACTTTGTTTACTTGCCTTATTTTGTTTTCATACATGCCTGCACTACATATATATTTGCCTAGTCATGTTTTAGTTTAGGCTCAAAGATATACAAAGTTGTATTGTCATCAAAGTTATAATATCAACCTATATATATATATATATCTAGTGTTCATATATACACTCTTACCTTATAATAAAAATTGCTATAGTTATTTGTTGTAGAATTTAAACCTAAGGATTTAAATTCAAATCATAAATGTAGTTATTTTAAAGTTATCAATTAATTACTTACCTATCATTATTTCATTTTATACTTATATTAAGTATTTATAAGGTATATTTTAATTTAAATAAATTTTAAAAGATTCATTTCTAATTTATAAATCAAAGTTTCTTATAAGATATATATATATATATATATAACAATTGTTTTTAACTTAAACAAATTTATTTAGCTTTTTAAAAGATAAATTATCAGCCCAATATTTATTCAGAAGAAAATTATTAGTTCAATTCAAGTCTTATTATTAATTAAAATCAGATCAATTTAATTTTTAAAGCCGGTTATTAAATTGATATTGTTCAAAATTTCCGGGATGTTACACAAGTTGAGAAATGGTACGTCCAGTATTTTTTCTAATTTAATACTAGGATCTAAAGGAGTAGGTGCTGGTTTGTCATTATAATGACCATATTTTCGGAGGAACTTCTCAATGTAATGAGATTGTGTTAGTAACAACTCCCCCTCTTTCCTAATAATTTTAATTCCTAGAATTACGTCAGCTTCTCCTAGATCTTTCATATCAAATTTAGAAGATAGAAACTTCTTAGTTTCATTCACACGGGATATATTGGAACCAAATATTAGCATGTCATCAACGTATAAACCTATTATAACATAATCGTTGTTGTCTGATTTGCAATATATACATTTATCAGCATCATTAACAATAAATCCATGTGACAATGCTATTTTATCAAATTTCCCATGCCATTGGATGGGAGCTTGCTTCAGGCCAGAAAGAGACTTTACTAATTTGCAAACTTTCTTTTCTAGGCCTGGTGTTTTGAAAGCTTCAGGTTGTTCCATATATATCTCTTCTTCTAAATCTCCATTTAGAAACGCAGTCTTTACATCCATTTGATGTATGACCAATTTATGAATTGATGCAAGTGCTACTAAACAGCGTATAGTAGATATGCGAGCAACTGGAGCATATGTATCAAAATAATCTACTCCATGTCTTTGCTTATATCCGTTAGCAACTAATCTGGCTTTAAACTTATCAATGGATCCATTTGTATTCAACTTTTTCTTAAATATCCATTTACATCCTATAGGTTTAGCACCAGGAGGTAAATCAGTTAAAACCCAAGTTTGGTTTAACAATATGGAATTCATTTCATCATTAATAACTTCTTTCCATAATATTGAATCTCTGGAACTCATAGCCTCAGAATAAGTTTTGGGGTAATCATCGACGTTCATGACATATCTAATTACATTATGGACTTCGTCCTTACTACCTTCTATAAGATACGTAATGAAGTCAGGACCATAGTCCTTCTCTATTATTGCTCTTTTAATTCTCCTTTGTTTAGTACTATTATCTGGTACAGATACTTCCTTGTTGTTTTGAGCAGGAACATAGTCATCATCATTGATATCATTAATCGTATTAGGTTCTGGACTGGATGATCTCAATGGAATCTCAACAGTTTGATTTTCGAAAAATTCTACATCTACGGATTTTATAACTTCTAAGGTGTCAAGAATTAGGAATCTATAAGTTATACTATTAAGTGAATAACCAATGAACACACATTTAAATGCCCTATTTCCTAACTTTGGTCGTTTAGGGTCTGGTTTTCTAACATATGCTAAACAACCCCAAAATTTAAGTCTTGTAAGATTAGGTTTCCTATTAAACCATAATTCATAAGGGGAAACATTATTCTTTTTAAGTGGTACTCTATTTAAGATATAACATGCAGATAACATAGCATCACCCCATAGGTTATAAAGTAAGTTTGAACTTATGAGCATGGCATTAACCATTTCTACTAAAGTTCTATTTTTCCTTTCAGCAACACCATTTTGTTGTGGTGTATATGGGGCAATGCATTGGTGAACTTAACCGTGTTGTTTACAAAATAAGGTGAATTCATTTGAGAAATATTCACCACCTCGATCTGAATGTAATACTTTTATTTTAACTCCTAATTGTGTTTCGACCTCTGCTTTGTAAATTTTAAATTTATCAAAGACCTCATCTTTAGTTTTCATTAGATACACATATGCATATCTAGTATAATCATCAATAAATGTTATATAGTATTGGTTACCACCATAGGTGATATGATTTTTTAAGTCACCCACATCACTATATACTAAATCAAGCAAGCCAGTTTTCCTTTCTATAGATTTAAAGGATTTTTAGTGTATTTTTGCTTGAACACATATTTCACATTTAGAGATAGTATCGAAATCACAATCAGAAATTAATCCTAGTTTATGCATATTCTTAATGGGAATTATAATTCACATGTCCTAGTCTACCATGCCATAAACTAACAGAATCAACAGTATAACAGAAGATTTATTTATTACATTCAACTTAATCATGCCATTACAAGAATATCCATGTCCAATGTACTTCCCGTTTTCGAACAACAATAGTTTGTCAGACTCATACACTATCTTGAATCCTCCTTTGTTAATAAGGTATCCAGAGACCAAATTATTACAAATATCGGGTACATGATATACATTAACCAAAGTAAGAGTCTTTATAGATGATAACGGTAGTTCCATAGTGCCTTTTCCAATCACCTTACTGCGAACATTGTTTGCTCCAGTAACTTGATTCTCATCTCCGCTAACATCTTCGTAGTTCTTGTAGAGACTATGGTCCTTGCATATATGAATGGTTGCTCCAGTATCAAGCCACCAATCATTATCAGTTTCGCTAACGGAGGTCGTCTCTTGCACTACAGCCACAAGCGAGCCTTCGACCACATTCACCTTTTGTTGTTTCTTCCGCTGACGGCAGTCTCGGGCATAGTTGTCGGGCTTGTTACAATAGTAACAAGCACCTTTCTTTTTATCTTTCTTAGAATGATTTTTCTTCTTAAACCGTGTCTCATTCCTAGGTTTTAGAGAATTTGATATTTCAACATTATTTGCCTTAGAATGAGACTCGGTTTGTGGATTATCATTTAGTGCTCTTTTACGAGAGTCCTCTTCTATACGAAGATGATGATGTAAATTCTCTAAATCATAATCCATCTCCGCATGTTTCAATTTCTTTTTATAATCATTCCAAGAGTGAGGGAGTCTAGAAATAATAACTCCAACCACAAAGGATTTAGGGAGTTCAATCTTGGCATCTTTCAGTTGATTTACTATATATATTATATCACTCACTTGTCCAATAATGGACTTATTATCTTGCATTTTGAAATCCATAAAATTGCATACCAGGAATTTCTTATTGCTTGCCACAGTTATTCGATATTTGTTCTCCAGGGTAGTCCAAAGTGGTTTGGCTATTTCCAGACTTCTATGTGCGTTGTAAACTGATGTAGATAACGCGTTGAGAATGTTCCCTCTACACAGGAATACATCTTCTTTGCGCTTTGCTCGTTTTGCTTTCAATTCATTGGCATCTTTATCAGTTTCCTCTAGCATTTGCTCCAAGTTATCTTCAAGAATATAGAACAATTTGACCGTGATCAAAAAGAATTTAATTGTCTCTTGCTAACGAGTGAAGTTTTCACCATCAAACCGTTCCAATCGCATCAAATGCTGATTCATAACTTAGGGAGCATTGATATTGCTTGAACTGGAATCATCCATGGTTGAAAATATTGTCTAAAATTTGTTGGATAATTGTGTCGATGATTCGAGAATAATGAAGATGATAACTGCTGTACTTCTGACTTCAAGGATCTACTCCGTAGATTCTTTTAGACAATTGTTCAACCTAACAGGTACAAACAGGTTATCGAACTATCGACTTCAGGATTCAATGAAGCCTTGAAACGGCATAATCGGATTCAAATGTTGTACGATTTTGATCCAACCAAGAACACTCAAATTTGATCTCTGATGATGCAATTTAGTAAAGAATAGAATGAAGAAGAAGAAGAGAATTGATTTGCAACGTCTTTGCGTTTGCAACACCTTACAGGCGTCGCAAACTGTGGTGAGAAGGCAGTGTTCTGCAACACTTTCTGGGCATCGCAGATCTGGAGGAAGAAGAAGAAGGTACTAAGAAAAGATATTGTTATTTCGTGATGGTTCTTGGGCGTCACTATTTATAGTAGTGAGGAGGTGTCCATTCATCAAGTGTCGCATTCTTTCCAACAGTTGAAACCTTTACAAACGGTCGCGTCTGTTCGTAACAGTTTAAAACTGTTAGTAAACGGTCGCGTCCCTTCATTCAAATGACCCTCCAAAAATCTGTCCCTTCATTCAAATCAGGCCCGCTAACAAAAATTAATTCGTCATTTTAGACCCGACCCGGCCCGGTCGGTCGGCCGAACAGACAACGGCGGCGGCGCGCGCGTGTGGTGGTGATGCATAACTTCCCTCCTCACATCAAAGCAAAGCTTTGGGTGCCCAAAGGGCCCAACCTTCCTTAGAGAAATCCATATAAATCAATATATTCCCTTAAATTCCAAGATGTGGGAGTATTCATCCCCTCTTCTTCTTTCTTCTTCCACTTCTTCCCTCTTCAAAAACAAACCCAAACCCAAAATTATTTTGAAAATTTCCAACAATTTCCCCCCATTTTCAAAATAAGTAAAATAAATAAAATAGACGGCTGTATCACTAGAGTGGCTACCTACATACCCAAGTGGGATCAAGCCAATGTAGTTCCAAGATTAATTTTTGCATCATCGTGGAAACCAATACATAAATGATAGGTATCTTTTGGATTTGAACCTTCACTTAGTGTAAACCATTCAAAGTTCTAACGAGGTCTATGGTGAACGTATCTTGAACCAAATACCACTAGTGATAGTACCGGAACTGTCACACATACTGATTTCCATATATAGAGTGTTCTATATGCTCAGCACATTAATGGCCATGTGCTTAAATCCTGAGTTCATGAGTCTACTTTAGAAAGCGGTCTTACTTTCTTAGGAAACAACCTGATTTCCATACTCATATAGGTAAATCTCTTAAGGTATTTCTGCGATACACCTTTTTAAGACAACTAGACTTATTAAGGATATATTATCCATCCTTTGTTCTTGCAGAATCCAACACTAAACCTTATGGGATTATTGATTTAGTGTTCCATAATCTTTCTCTTAACTTGTTGGTACCCATTGCACTTTGTCTATCCTTTTCAAAACATAAGTTGGGTTTCTGTTAAAGATGATCAACCTTCATTCACAGACCTTAGTCACATTTCCTTTGATTTTATAGAAACCATTACCTTTGGAAGACTCTTTGTGAGTGGGTCAGCCAATTTTTTCTTTGTTTCTATGTATCAACAGTTATTACTCCATTTTTGAGTAACTGTCTTATCATTTGATGTCTTAGACTCACATGTCTAGACTTCCCATTATATGTCTTATTAGAGACATTGTATATTGTAGCCTGATTATCACAGTTAATCAAGACTGTTGGAGATGGCTTCTTCCATAATGGAATTTCTATTAATAAATTCCTAAGCCATTCATCTTCCTTATAAGCATCTGCTAATGCAATCAGCTCTGACAACATTGTTGAGTCAGATATACAGGTCTGTTTCTTGGAAACCAAAGACACAGCAGCACCTCCTAACGTAAAGATCCATCCAGTCGTAGACTTGGATTTGGATTCTACATTGTTCCAGGTTGCATCACTATATCCTTCTATTACAGCAGGATATCCTTTATAAGATAAACCATAGGTAGCGGTTCCTTTCAAATAAGCTAAAATTCTGGAAATAGCTTTCCAATGTTCGAAACCTGGATTACTCGTAAATCAACATAACATGCTTATAGCATGTGCTATGTCTGGTCTAGTGCAATGCAAAGCATACATAAGACTCCTAGTAATACTGGAATACTCAAGTTGAGAAATGGTACGTCCAGTATTCTTTTCTAATTTAATACTAGGATCTAAATGAGTAGGTACTGGTTTGTCATTATAATGACCATATTTTCGGAGGAATTTATCGATGTAATGAGATTGTGTTAGTAACAACTCCCTCTCTTTCCTAATAATTTTAATTTCCAGAATTACGTCAGCTTCTCCTAGATCTTTCATATCAAATTTAGAAGAAAGAAACTTCTTTGTTTCATTCACACAGGATATATTGGAACCAAATATTAGCATGTCGTCAACGTATAAACATATTATAACATAATCGTTGTTGTTTGATTTGCTATAAATACATTTATCAGCATCATTAACAATAAATCCAAATGACAATGCTATTTTATCAAATTTCTCATGCCATTGCATGGGAGCTTGCTTCAGGCCATAAGGAGACTTTACTAATTTGAAAACTTTCTTTTCTTGGCCTGGGGTTTTGAAACCTTCAGGTTGTTCCATATATATCTCTTCTTCTAAATCTCCATTTAGAAATGCAGTCTTTACATCCATTTCATGTATGACCTATTTGAATTGATGCAAGTGCTATTAAATAGCGTATAGAAGATATGCGAGCAACTGGAGCATATGTATCAAAATAATCTACTCCATGTCTATGCTTATATCCCTTAGCAACTAATCTGGCTTTAAACTTATCAATGGATCCATTTCTATCCAACTTTTTCTTAAATATCCATTTACATCCTATAGGTTTAGCACTAGGAGGTAAATCAATTAAAACCCAAGTTTGGTTTAACAATATGGAATTCATTTCATCATTAATAGCTTCTTTCTAGAATATTGAATCTCTAGAACTCATAGCCTCAGAATAAGTTTTGGGGTCATCATCGACGTTCTTGACATATCTAATTACATTAAGGACTTCATCCTTACTGCCGTCTATAAGATACATAATGAAGTCAGGACCATAGTCCTTCTCTATCCTTGACATATCTAATTACATTAAGGACTTCATCAATCGTATTAGATTCTGGACTGTATGATCTCAATGGAATCTCAACAGTTTGATTTTCAAAGAATTCTACATCTATGGATTCTATAACTTCTAACGTGTCAAGAATTAGGAATCTATAAGTTATACAATTAAGTGAATATCCTATGAAAACACATTTAAATGCCCTATTTCCTAACTTTGGTTGGTTAGGGTCTGGTTTTCTAACATATGCTAAAAAACCCCAAACTTTAAGTCTTGTAAGATTAGGTTTCCTATTAAACCATAATTCATAAGGGGAAACATTATTCTTTTTTAGTGGTACTCTATTTAAGATATAACATGCAGATAACATAGCATCACCCCATAGGTTATAAGGTAAGTTTGAACTTTTGAGCATGGCATTAACCATTTCTACTAAAGTTCTATTTTTCCTTTCAGCAACACCATTTTGTTGTGGTGTATATGGGGCAGTGCATTGGTGAACTAAACCGTGTTGTTTACAAAATAAGGTGAATTCATTTGAGAAATATTCACCACCTTGATCTGAATGTAATACTTTAATTTTAACTCCTAATTGTGTTTCGACCTCTGCTTTGTAAATTTTAAATTTATCAAAGGCCTCATCTTTAGTTTTCATTAGATACACATATGCATATCTAGTATAATCATCAATAAATGTTATATAGTATTGGTTACCACCATAGGTGATATGATTTTTTAAGTCACCCACATCACTATATACTAAATCAAGCAAGCCAGTTTTCCTTTCTATAGATTTAAAGGATTTTCGGTGTATTTTTGCTTGAACACATATTTCACATTTAGAGATAGTATCGAAATCACAATCAGAAATTAATCCTAGTTTATGCATATTTTTAAGGGAATTATAATTAACATGTCCTTGTCTACCATGCCATAAATTAACAGAATCAACAGTATAACAGAAGGTTTATTTATTACATTCAACTTAATCATGCCATTACAAGAATATCCATGTCCAATGTACTTCCCGTTTTTGGACAACACTAGTTTGTTAGACTCATACACTATTTTGAATCCTCCTTTGTTAATAAGGTATCCAGAGACCAAATTATTACAAATATCAGGTACATGATATACATTAACCAAAGTAAGAGTCTTTCTAGAAGATAATGGTAGTTCCATAGGGCCTTTGCCAATCACCTTACTGCGAACATTGATTGCTCCAGTAACTTGATTCTCATCTCCGCTAACATCTTCGTAGTTCTTGTAGAGACTACGGTCCTTGCATATATGAATGGTTGCTCCAGTATCAAGCCACCAATCATTATTAGTTTCGCTAACGGAGGTCATCTCTTGCACTACAGCCACAAGCGAGCCTTCGACCACATTCACCTTTTGTTGTTTCTTCCGCTGACGGCAGTCTCGGGCATAGTGGTTGGGCTTGTTACAGTAATAACAAGCACCTTTCTTTTTATCTTTCTTAGAATGATTTTTCTTCTTAAACCGTGTCTCATTCTTAGGTTTTAGAGAATTTGACATTTCAACATTATTTTCCTTAGAATGAGACTCGGTTTGTGGATTATCATTTAGTTCTCTTTTACGAGAGTCCTCTTCTATACGAAGATGACGATGTAAATTCTCTAAATCATAATCCATCTCCACATGTTTCAATTTCTTTTTATAATCATTCCAAGAGTGAGGGAGTCTAGAAATAATAACTCCAACCACAAAGGATTCAGGGAGTTCAATCTTGGCATCTTTCAGTCGATTTACTATATATATTATATCACTCACTTGTCCAATAATGGACTTAATACCTTGCATTTTGAAATCCATAAAATTGCATACCAGGAATTTCTTATGGCTTGCCACAGATATTCGATATTTGCTCTCTAGGGCAGTCCAAAGTGGTTTGGCTGTTTCCAGACTTCTATGTATGTTGTAAACTGATGTAGATAACGCGTTGAGAATGTTCCCTCTACATAGGAAATCATCTTCTTTGCGCTTTGCTCGTTTTGCTTTCAATTCGTCGGCATCTTTATCAGTTTCCTCTGGCATTTCCTCCAAGTTATCTTCAAGAATATAGAACAATTTGCCCGTGATCAAAAACAATTTCATCGTCTCTTGCCAACGAGTGAAGTTTTCACCATCAAACCGCTCCAATCGCATCAAATGCTGATTCATAACTTGAAGAGCATTGATATTGCTTGAACTCGAACCATCCATGGTTGAAAATATTGTCTAAAATTTGTTGGATAATTGTGTCGATGATTCGAGAATAATGAAGATGATAACTGGTGTACTTTTGACTTCAAGGATCTACTCCGTAGTTTCTTTTAGAAAATAGTTCAATCCAACAGGTACAAACGGGTTATCGAACTATCGACTTCAGGATTCAATGAAGCTTTGAAACATCGTAATCGGATTCAAAAGTTGTACGATTTTGATCCAACGAAGAACACTCAAATTTGATCCCTGATGATGAAATTTAGTAAAGAACAGAATTTAGAAGAAGAAGAGAATTGATCTGCAACGTCTCTGCATTTGTAACACCTTACAGGCGTCGCAAACTGTGGTGAGAAGGCAGTGGTCTGCAACACTTTTTGGGCGTCGCAGATCTGGAGGAAGAAGAAGAAGGTACTAAGAAAAGAGATTGTTATTTCATGATGGTTTATGGGCGTCACTATTTATAGTAGTGAGGAGGTGTCCATTCGTCAAGTGTTGCATCCTTTCCAACAGTCTGAAACCGTTACAAACGGTCGCGTCTGTTCGTAACAGTTTAAAACTATTAGTAAACAAATACTTCCCTTCATTCAAATGACCCGCCAAAAATCTATATTGTTAGGTAACCCAAACCCAAACCCAAAATTATTTTGAAAATTTCCAACAAAATTAACTGACACTTAATAAAAGCAATCACACAATAGAATTTATTACGTGCATCATGAGTTAGGTAACAATTATACTGAATAAAACCTATATTGTTCTTCAATTTGAAATTGTTCTTTATTTTTAAAGTATTATACTTTCACAGTGAATAAATCAGTACTCTTTGATAGAACGCTAAATTAATTGATGTGTACTTTTTGAAATTTTAGTTGGGCCATATCTATATATCCAAATGTCTATGTTTCTATATGCCAACTCTATGATGAAATTTTGGCTCGTTGAACTAATGAAAACATTTTGCTTTAGAATATTGTCCTGTGAGACTACTAGATCAATCACAATTATCAAACCCACATTTTTAACTGAAATACACAGCAACAAAATACAAGCGGCAGGGAGAGCATTGAAAGTTAATATACTACATTGAGTGTCAAACGAAAACAAGCTTAACCTTTTTATTATAATGAACAGCTTATTATTTGAAACAAATATTCTATTTTAAATAGTGATTGAAAATATGTAAATCAGTGTATCAATTACTTTCACTGTTTTCCAATTTATCTACGTCTTTGATAAAGAGCTGTATAAAATAAATTTTGATAAGTATAACAAGCGGTTTACAATTATAGAAATCTTGCATGCAATCATTTAGGCAATGACCAAAATGAATACCTCAATTTATTTTAACAGTAGTAATTCAACACACATTCAAAATATAAATATTCTAAATAAAAGTTTTTTTTCCTTTAGACGTTTGTTAATTTACCATAAATACTTTATACACCTTTTGGATATGCCTCCAAATACTAGTTAATCAGTATCTCAACCATTATAAACTAAATTCAAATGCTCATTAACTTTAAACAGAATGAAAGCTTTTATAAAAAACAATTGGTAATAAATGCAAAAAGTATTCCCATTAAATATTATTACAATGTGCAAGGATGGTGTTTTTGACACCTATTTTTCAGCAAATGAGATGCATATGGAGGGCTTCAAAGAGCAGGTTTGTTAGGCAAATATTGGAAGCAAAGAACATGGAGGAAAGGATTAAGCTCAAACCTGGTAATGTCGAAAATATGAAGGATTGGAGGGATTTTCTAAAAAAGAAATCAGACTCAAAGTTTAAGGTAAATAAATACTAAATTCAATTGTATTATGTAATAATTATAATTAATTAGTGTATTATATCTTTTCATCTTAGGCATAAAGTGATCAATTCAAAGCTATTAGAAGTTTTCAAGTGCCACATACAGTAAGTCGCAAAGGAATGGCTCGATTAGCGGAAGATATGGTAAGAAAGAACAATTAGTTTAATTAGTGTAACATGTTACAATTATGTATTTAATACAACCATATTCACTTTATTTATCATTCTTAATATAGAGAAAGGAGAGTGGTGGTCACATCCCCATTTCTAGAACTCAAATTTGGATTAAATCCCGCACTCGAAAAAATGGTGAAGCGGTTAATACAAATGTTCTAGAGACTATTGTAAGACACTACAGTATTGATAAAAATTGTATAGTATTGTCTTTCTATAATTTATTGGCATTCTATCTATTACTTATATGTGAAATACGTTAACTTTTCTAAGAAAAGGTTAAAAAAATTGAAAGTGAATTTCAATCAAACTCAACCAGTAGTTCTTAAGAGAAGATGCTCTTTCCCAAATGTTGAGACAGGATAGACCTGGACGACTACGAGCAATGGAAAGAGGTGCAAACTATACCAAGTTCTTGCTCTTACAAGCTAAAGATGGTAGAATTTCACGGTTGGTAAAGGAGGTCTGCATGTTAAAGAAAAATATGGTATATAACATATCAATCTTTACTTGTTATTCTACTTGTGTAGTAATATTAGAGATATTGTTCAATTTTGTTTTTTCATATGGTTTTTTAATTTATAGTCCACACACTTGATTTCTTAGGTCAATGCATGTCGGAGAGAAGAATCCATGTCTCAGGTAAACATCAAATATTAGCATATGCATAATTTCATGATTACATATGTGTGCATATGATACTTTGCTATTAAACATCAAATATATTATCATTGTGATATTATTTAAAAATTATTTTCTAATACACTGATTAACTTAAGACACTTCTAATTAATTGCAGAGCAATTATGGAAATATATTTGATAAATGCGATTTATTGGATTGGAATGGAACTGATGAAATAGTTTCTGAAGGAAGAGTCGTGTCAAGTGATCCAAATGAGCTTGTACATAGAATTCCTCTATGACCAAATGCAAATGTAGTTTTGATTGGGTTACCAAGGAAATTGGATGCTTTTTTATGGAGAGTCGTGTTTAATAGATACATATTGGAGAGTCTGCGGGTATGTTAGTTGCATGGCCTGCCGATAAAGTTATTACGCATAAGCTAGATCAAATCGACAACACAGTAAATTAAATATCACCTTATTTATATTTTTATTTTAATATACAATTACTAATTTCATAAATACATATTTTTTTAGAATAGAGTAAAACTAGCAGCACAGAGCCTTCATGCAAGCTATATGATTGGATTGGAGGTGAAGAAGTAGTTGCTGAAGAACGCTTGTACTCTAGCAATCCAAACCAGCTTGTGAATGGCATTCCTATTGGACCATCGGCTATGTTAGTTTCTATTGATAATCCAAAGAACCCTAATGCCTTTTTATGGAGACCAATAAATAATATGATATATGTTGGAGAAGCCGTTGGTAATAAAGTTTCTTGGCCAAAATCAAAAGTGGTTGTCGAGAATGCTAAAGCCGCATCATTTGTTTCTTGTCATGACAACTTAACATCTCATATGGTAATATGTTTAAACATAATTATAGCAACTTGTTATCAAATTTATTAATTAAAAAATATATATTAAAACCATCACTTTTCTTTTCTTGTTTGATAGAGTGGAAGGCCAGCCCCCAAAAGCAAATGCAAGCTGATTGATGTTGGTGGAACATGAAAAATAGTTGCCGAAGGAGTTGTGGCTTCAACCGATCCAAATGAAGTGGTCCATTTGTTCAACTTAGAAGAGATTCCGTTAAAGTTTGGGTAGTGAATGCTACAGTTCCCGATGCAGTTCTGTGGAGACCAACTTCTAATCTTGTCTGCATTGAAGATGATGTAGGCTCTACAGTGGCATGGCCAGCCTCAAAAGTTGTGAAAGAATCAAGTTCTAGTAAATATAAATTATTTCTTTTATATATACAAAAATTTAAAGTGTATTCATATTTGATTGTATGATTTAATTCTTGACATTGTATCGCTTTCTTTTATATAGATAACCATTTCTAAAGTTTGTCAACCGATCAGAAGAAAAGAAAGCTCTTTTTGTCCTAATTGTATGTTTTAAACTTTTTTACAATTCTATCTATTTTGTTAATCTTTTTTTAAGCTTACAGCATTAGTGCATTAGTGCATTCTCACCATAGGTATGCATATTGGACTAGCACCCCTTGGTAAGCGTTGTTAAATTTATGGCTGTCCATTTTATGATCTGTAAAAGATTGATTTTGAAGGCTTTTTATATCTATGATATTTGTCAACATAGTTATGTTGCATCTTCCTTCTCTTTTGTAAAACATGAGCTATTTAAAACTTGGCTTGTATTGGTGACAAAGATGTCATATATAATCTGCTGTAAAGAGTTATACGCTTTGCTTGTTTGTTGTTAGGATTTAGAATGAAATTAGTGAATATTTAAGCACTAATTGATCCTAGAGAAGAGAAATCATTTTGCTTCTTTCTCTTCCAAATCGGAAAAGAAAAAGGAGCTCTGTTTTCCATTTTGTTGATACAAGACCTATGGTAGTTTAGTGTTATAGGACTCATCGGATCCATAGTGACCTTTGTAAAGTACCAGTTACCTTTCTTTACAGACTTACTATAGCATGTAATTTTTTTGATGTTTCACTTTTTAGGTAAAGACCATTGGTTATACCACTC
Organism: Allium fistulosum; assembly: GCA_030737815.1. NCBI lineage: Eukaryota > Viridiplantae > Streptophyta > Magnoliopsida > Asparagales > Amaryllidaceae > Allium > Allium fistulosum. Next base: position 927,804,849 of record CM060906.1, read on the forward strand.
TTCGAAAGGTAAACTAAGTTATTTTATGAAATTGTTTCCTGACCTTACAAAATGAACCCTAAACACATTCATCAACAATCCATGATAAATTCGACCACTTGAAGTTGTATTATACAAAGTAGACATATATGTTAGCAAAATTAAAATGTATTTGCATTTCTTTTCATACTGCAAATCAGCTTAGTTTGCCGGGCACATTTCTTTATGATATAGCAAGTAATTTCAATACTCTATGCCTACATATTTATAATTATAATATATGGATGTTCTTTTACTCTACCATAAGAGCTGCATATTTGTAATTATAATAATGCATATCAGTGATACTCGTACATAACACAGAATCAAGATACAATAATGATTTTATGTAGAAATTAAAAAAAATACTTGGATCAAATTCTTTCCACCTGTACCTCATAGTGATTTCAAGAATACTATCATCAGTACGACGTGTTCCAACAGCAGGGAGAATGAGGTGCACCATGACTTTACACTGCTCGTTGGCATAGATATCTCCAAATTTAATAGTTACGGACCCGTTCTCACCGTCAATGGACTGTGTATATTTAACACCAGAGATAGTGTGGATTGTGGAGTTGATTTGCCTCACATTTAGCTTTACCTCCGAAACGGCTATAGTGAGAAGCCCAGTTAAACACTCAAAAAATGCACTGTTTAACCTGTCTGGGTTTGGAATATGCGAGAACGTTCCTCCTATACTCGCATTTGACATTTCTTTCAGCCCCTGTTTATTGAATGAGTAGGAGATTGCATGGTGTTAATTAAGGTTTGAAGACACAATATACAACTTAATAAATAAATAAATAAAAACACACATAGGTGTTTACCTTTTCAGTTGAATTTATACTCTGATCGAAATATTTGCCTACACCAAATGTGTAGAGAGGAACATTACCGAGCTAAACTTGGTAAGGTTGATAGTTAGATTTTATTGGGTTGACATCCAACATAAGCATAATTGCAGCTAAACGCCCTGTGGTGAAATGGCGACTGTTGATCACTTCTACACCCAATTGAACCCCACCACTTATGTTCCTTCCATGGTGACAAGTTACAATACGGACCAAAAAGTTAATATTGTCGCAGTAGGCACACCTGTAGTGGTTTATTGTTAGAAAGTATGACAATGCACAGACAGTCAATGGCGCTAAGTTTTAGCTGTCGTTTCCCTACATGTATGCGTACTTGTTTTCCCACTATATCTACTGTTGTTCTGGATCTAGCGAGTTATGTACTATGTTCTGGTCATTGTTTATATGTTGCACTCTCTTTTCTATGTGGATACTAGCTAATAAGTTTTAATATTTTGTTCTACTATGCCTATTGCATGTTCTGGAAAGTACAACAAATCATTTTTTCACACTTCTGAGTTTGATTTCTTTTTATAGCTATGCTCAAGGAAAAGTGTTGGGCACCAGAATTTTAAAAAATGCAATATAGCCACGTTGGGTCCTCTTTAGAAGTGGTCATAGATGATGGTCGTATTCTTAAACTATTCTCCTCATGTAGATAACTGATGGGAAATGAATCCTTATTGATGTATTGATTTTCTACTTTATAGAATTGTGTGCTATAAAATAGTTATTCATGGTTTAATTCGGGGGTGGATAGTCTTTGAAATATTTGCAGTGTTTAGTTGAGTCTCTTAGTAATGTATTTGTTGAGTTTTAAAGAACAACCTAATGGTGTTTGAACTATATGTATGGAATGCTTAGTGTGAATATGTGAAATTGTTTGAGTGATCTATATGAAATATTATGCTGCAATTTAATGTATTTGTTATCTGCGATAAGAAATGAGAAGATGTATAATATATATATATATATAATAAAAAGATGAAACTGAAACTGATAAATGCTATAAGTTAATATTACATGGAATAGCATTAGATAAATGCTATTGATTAACAAACGCTATAAAAACTGTGTATGGGATGTAAGAATTATGCATAAAAACACTATAATATAACATCATAAACGATATACAAACATGAAAGAAACGCTGTACAAGTATGACAAGAAATGCTATGGAAAAAGAAATGAAACGCTATACAAATATGATAAGAAACGCTATGGAAAAAGAATGACACGCTATACAAGTATGATAAGAAACGCTATTGAAATATCACCTTAACACTATAACATAGTATGCTAAAATGCTACAAAATATGCCTAGCAAATGCTATAGAAATCAACTGCAGAATAATATTTCCTATAGCGTTTTGCTTTAATAACAAAAGAAAAACGCTATGGTAGGTTATAAACGCTATGGTTTATTATAGCGTTTTTTCCCTGCTATGTAAAGCTAAACATTCTACCATAGCATGTTGTTCCACGGCATTCTCTGAAACGCTATGGTAGGTTATAATAGCGTTTTCTGAATGCTAGGAAACCCCATTTTGTTGTAGTGATGCTTTTGGAAGGGTTTAATATAGCTTTCAACGAGGTTGCCGCCTTTTTGCAAAAAGGGTAGCTTTTGAATGAGTTGCCTTGTTTTAAATCAATGCTTTCGAAAGGGTAGTTTGAACCCAGTTGAAACCATGCTGCCTTCTTTATGCCTTTCGAATGGATTGAAGTCATAAATGAGTTCAAAAGGTAGATTTTGTTTTATAATTGTAATAAGTCACTTCCCAATGCTTTCGAAAGGGCTCCGGTGGCTATTTATACTAAAGGTTTCGAAGGCAATGGTTTCGAAAGGGGTTTCGAAGCTATCCTTCCAAATGTTTTACTTAAATGATCAATGTTTTCGAAAGGATGGTTTCGAAGCCATCAGTTTTCCCCAATCACTTTTACTTAAAGGTTAATGGTTTCAAAAAGGGTACTTTCGTTTAAATTCACTTTAACCCAAATGATATTTTTAAGGATAAACCTAATGGTTTCGAAAGGGGTACTTTCAAATGGTTTCGAAGCTATGCTTCTATGAGTTAATAAGTGATGATTTAATACTTTTGAAAGGTATGTTTTGATGGTTTCAAAAGAGATGTTTTAAAGTGCATATTCTTAGTGTTTTGAAAAGAAGATTTGAATGCTTTCGAAGGAGGTTTTCCAATGGTTTCGAAAGTAAAGGTCTACGGTTTCGAAAGCCTTAGTCTTCAAAACAAAGAACCCAATCTCATTTTTAAAGGAAAACCCATGCCAAAATAAAGAAGTTTTAAAATGGCTTTTAATATAGGAGTTTTTGAAAAAGCTTTCCTTGATAAGGTAATAGATTTAAGGGATTAACCATGTTTCATATGAAAATGATTTCGAGGACATTAAACCATATATGTTGGTGTTATTATGCTATTATGTTTGCTTCTTCTAATATACATATTCACTATAAAATGGACCCATAATTGTATTTTGGGGAGAAAGGGGCAGAATAACCAGTTAGGTTGATCCAGTAGTGAATATAAATCGAGTTAGCTCCTGTATGAGTAGAATTGCATCCAGGAGGTCAGATAGACCAGAACTTAGGATGCCCAAAGACTAATTAAGAAGTTATCAGTTTAGACAGGTTCATAGTAAACCCATGAAAACTATGTTTAAAGAGAGTTATTGGCAGGGGCCAACAGGTTTGTAATGAACCCATGAAAACTATATCCGGATTAAGTTATTGATAGAAGTCAATAGCTTCATAGTCAACCCATGAAAACTATGATATAAGGGAAGTTATTGGAGGTACCAAAAGGTTCAGGGAGAACCAATGAAATAATTAAATGAAGTTATTGGCAAGGGCCAATAGGTTCTTAGTGATCTCATGAAAACTATGAGACTGGACAGATCGTCCATAAACTTTAATTAGGTTATTAGTGAGCCCATGAAAACTAATAGTTTAATAGTAACCCTAGAAACTATAACTATGACAGATAGTCAAATGAATGGGGATGGGAAATCCAGAATGATTTACTTGTTTGCATATCATTATAATATTTTAAATTGCTATGTTTTTAACCATTGTGGATGCAGGAGCACAGTATATGGTTATCATAAGTTTTTGATAAGATACTAGTGAGGGGAAAACCCATTTCGCTAAGCGGCGTTGTCTCGCTAGATATCTAAATGGTTCGAGATGGTCGGTTATTATTAATACCAGGCTTTATGTCCGACTCAAAGTTTATTTTTTTCCCCTTAAACACTCGGGTGCTCAATTAATTTTCAGTAGGTTAAGAGTTGAGGTTTTAAGGTACCTCTTTAGACGAATAAGCTTCCGGAGATGCGTAGGAGGCAAGCTAGCTAGTAGGAGTTCTTTTCTATTTTGATTCCGATGTGTTTTGTTGTAAAGGAAAAGTTGTTTAATTGCCTAGATATATATACTCTGATCATCCAATGGGGCATCTTCATATGTCGCTCTTGGCGTATGTTGTAATAATTATATTTTCTCTGAACGTGGTTCTCAAATCTAGGATTATGTAATGAATTTGCATTGTTTTTAAATGGAATGAGAAAGTTATTTAATGATTTTAAAAAATATCCATATCCATGTGTTTCTGATATATCAATGTATCTAACATTACCGTATTTTCTCGCCGAGGATTAATAATTATGGATGACTGTAGCATCCGTAGCCATTAGTTTTGGGCCTCCAAGTAGGGTATGTTACAATATATATTGAAGACCATAATTTAGGAAGATAGTGGATCTTCATTTCAAAAAGATTGATTGTTGATAATCTCCGGGTAGCTCCCAAGATAAATAAATAGCAGTGGTCCCCTCGTTTTGAAAATCTTCGAAACACAAGGATTGTCTGCTACTAATCCTAGGGGCAATTCCCAATAGGATGTGGTAGGAAAGTACCTTCACTTTGTTCTGTTCCTGGACAATGTGTATGGATGAATGTCTGACGTTCCATGTGTAAATCATATTGATTCATCATTATGAACGTATCATCTATTTGGTGGCGAAGTAGGCAACTTCTCTTAGCTTAACACACTTTCCTGAGACGTATGAGTTCAGGGGTTATACATTTTTAGAAATCAGTTGTGTGATTGTGAAATGGGAAAGTGGCATTCAAAGTGGAATATGTTCTATATAAAATGTAATCGTTACCTCAAAGCCTCACACCCGAGGATGATGAAACATGGGATGCTTTAAGGCTAAGTGGCTCGCAACCAATCAGGGTATGAAATCACCTTATAGATCTATAAAATTTCTACCCGCTATAACATCGAGTTTAAATTAAGTGGTGTATGCTATGAGACATCTCGGATAGATCGGTAACGGTCGGGTGATGTAATACTCGATGTTATTCGTGTAATTTTCGGATAGGCCGGTCTTAATTCGAATAAGGACCAACGTAGGGTCCTCGGGTGCATTCCTCTAGAAGTGCACTGTATGGGTGGTAGTCCCTTACCTCGCTATTCAGTTGGAAATCCAATCTCCAATAAGTGCCTTCAGTTTTGTTTTATAGAACCTTAAATGACTAGGTCCAGAATTTAATATCGTAAAAATTTCGGCTAAGATTCATAAGTTTACTCGCAAATGTTTTCAAAAGAATGTCACTACAAATAATATTACCAAAATTCCACGTAAAAATGTTATGGTTATCATAAGATAAAAACTCGTTCCGTGTTTATTTATGGCGTGTTCTTATGAGATAACTTTTGTTTTCAAGCACTCATATTTTGAGTTTCTCACACCAGTCTCATGACTGACCGGGAGTTTATTACCCTTTCCTTAAACTCTAGGTGCCCTATTTTTCTCGGCAGCCCAGTAGTTGGGTTTAGTTAGAATAAATCTGGGGGAGCTCGGAGCATGGAGTTATAAGATTCATCAGTAGACTATTACCTCTTTCCCACCACACTTGTGTACTATTGTATTCCGCATTTTAATGGACGGAGACTTATAACTGTCTATGTTTATCTCTGATAAATGTATTTAAAATTTCCGCTGCAAAGATTTTATATATTGAAATATTATATGTTATTCCATTCATGTAAGATTATGTTCTATGTCTGTTTTTCTTTTTATCCTTTAGGAACCGCCTCTCCGGAACTTAGGTTTGAAGCACATGAATACCGAGGATGTATTAGCATCGATTTCCAAGGGTCGAAGAAACGGGTCCTTACATTTGGTATCTGAGCTTAGGTTTAGCGAACACATGAACCTGAACGAGGTAAGAACTTATTAGAGATAGGATTAGTAATATCCTAGGATGAGTAACTCATTAGAGATAAGGTTAGTAACGCCCTAGAATGAGTTGAGAGTATTATATATATAAGTGTGTATCTGTTAATATATAAAAATGATTTAAAAAATATGGTAAATGAAATAATTTTACCAAGGATTATATTTTGAATATGAAAGATAGGTTTTTAAAAAAGATATATGGTAACTTGAATGATTGTTTAAAAAAAAATTAATAAAAAGATTTAAGCTTAAAACATCTTGTGATTAGAATTTCACAGTTTGACTATAAGATGTTTATTAAATAAGAGTAATAAGGACATGTATATGAATCCTAAGAATTTGGATAAATGAGAAACTTTTAACTAAAAGGGTTTCTGAAGAAAATTTCCGAAGGATTTTTATATTGGTTTAGAAGTAACAAAACCAAGTGCTTAGTAAACTATTTAACCGTTAATTGAAATTATGACATTGAAAGGTTATAAAGCAATTAATAGTAACCTTTATCTAAAAGGTTTTTGAGAAATAAGTTTAAAGGATTTTGAAAGTTGATGATAATAATGTTTAGAAAACATTTTAGCAAGGATTTAACCAAATATCGATTGTCTTTCAAAAATTTGATCAAATATGATTTTAAGGAAAATACCGAAGTACTTAGAGAATTATTACCCTTAACTATCAAATGAATTTGTGATAGGATACATTTAAATTTAAACCTTGACATTAGAATAAGTTAGTATTCATATCTAAGAGGACTTTATTTGCATTGGTAGAAACCATTCATAGGAAAGTATTCGAGGAGTCCTCAAAGAGAAAGGGGAAGAAGAAAGACAATTTGATCGTCCTATTGAGCAACGAAGAACCATTGCAGTGGCCACCTAGAAATGGTCGGCGCATCATAGAAAAAGAATTAGATCGGTATACTAGGTTAGACAAAGACGACTATCCTATGGCCGCAATGCTTGTACCTCCACGCACTCCTGAACTTATCATTGTTTCAAGCGATGAAGAAGTTGCTCCAACCTCTGAGGAACCGATGGAGGAGGAGGAATCTGAGCCTATGGATCCAAATTCTATGATACCCCATGAATCAAACAACAGCAACATAAACATTAATATTATATGGGATTTAAATGGAGACCATAACGTTTGGCGAGAAGAATCTTCAAGCTCGTACATTAACTACAATTGGGAGGAAGAACTTGAGGAAATAGAAGTTGAAATATCTAAAGAGGAGGAAGTGCAGGGGATAGAGGAGAACGAGGAAGGAAATCTATGGGAAATCCATACGCAGGGTCTCGAGGAACAAGAAGTTGGGGAAGTAATCCAAGGAGTTCCAGTAGGAATGGGACATGTTCCATGGAACCAACCATGGTTGCCATATGAGGAAGATAGGATGCAACGGTGTGAGGATGGAAACGAGGCAGACGATGAGCAGGGGAATAATGATGACGATGACGATGATGATAAAGGAAATGATGGATAAATATTTGATGTTGGTTATTGGAGTGAATTAGCTTCAGAATGATGGTAGTGTTTGGAAGCTAGTTGTATATCTAGTGGTATTTAATATTAAGTATTAGCTCGTATGTGAGACGGACATTTGAGGAGAAGTTTAGTGATGTACGAGTGTCTGTAATATGAACCCCTATATGGTTAGAATGACTAAAGAATGTTTTAGTATGTATGTTGAGATGGTTAGTATAGTGATGTAAGAAAAACTATCTATAAAAATCTTTATGTCCTTCATTCATAACTTTGTTCGATAACGAATACACGAATCACTTAAGAAAAATTTCATAAAACTTTTGGTAAAATATATAAGCAAGAATTTCCTTTGAAAAGGAATAAAACTATATTTTTATTAAATTTTTGAAACTTGAACCAAGGATTTCTAAAATAATCTGGAAAAATAAAGTATAAAAGTATTATACACTAAGCACAATTTGGCCAAAGATTTGGATGTAAAATTTTGATATCTGAAAAGGATTTATCGTTCGATGGTCAAAGGCAAACATTCATAAGGGTTTATAGTCTAATTGCTTACATTTTCTATCATAGTTGAGGGCTATGTAAGGAAAATAACAGCCTCTGAGCCTTATCAAGATCCGCACCAGAAAATCGGAGGATCAATACTAATTCGGAAGCAAAATGATATATTCGAATTTAAGATCGAACAAGATAAGTGCATATGAATAATATGTAAGTACCACCCGACGATATATTTGAAATTTCAACTTTGGAATAAGTATTACCGACTTTACGCTCAATTTCCAGGACGAAATTCTTTTAAGTAGGAGAGTTTGTAACGACCCGCAAATTCATCACTTCGATAAATTAAGGTTATTTTTGAAATATTCAAATATAAGAATTTGTAACCCCAATAATAATGTTTTGAACCATAAATAAAAATGGAAAACCTATTTAAAAATATATTAACAAAGATTTTATTGATTTATGACAACATTAGTGATGCCAGTATATATAATAATTAATCAATGATTTTAAATTAAGATTTAATGATTATTATAAATTTTCAAATAATAGTTTTAAAATGATAATAATTCATTTATAATAGTAATAAGGTGATAATAAATCAAATGTGATAGTTTTATAAATTTATAAATAAGATTTGAAATTATAGGGAAAAAATCGTTATCAGTTTATCGATATAATAACACTTTTTGTAAAATATTGTTTAATATTGATTTATATGAATTTATAACTCATATAAGATCATTTTAATTCAATAATAATAAAAAAAAATTTCAAAGTTTGTTTATAAATATACATACGTTAATTAATAAATGAAAATATGATTGAAGATCGGAATCCAAATTTGTAACGGTTTAACGTATATAAGTTGTACGACGTTGTTCAAATAACTTGTACACATTTGTGACATAAACATACACACATTAACATATATATATATATATATATATATATATATACATAAGAGAATAATAGAAAAGATTCTTACCTTTTTACACATTTATTTACTAATGGTAAAAGAATAAAATATCTAAAGTAATAATTACTTTAAAAAGCAAACCTCAAATCAACCTTACACCACATCACATCACCACCACCACATGGCCAGAAGGAGGGAGGAACTGTCATGCATCCTAGGGGGAGGGGTTGGAGGTGATGGCAATGGTAGTTTGGTAATTTCTTGTTAAGATATTTTGATTCCAAAATTTTCCTATAAATACCCCACCCATTCTTCATAATTTTGTACAACTTTTTCTTCACCATCTTCATTTCTAAGCCTTTTTAATGGCTTCTCCACTTAATAAAATAATGATGAAAATATTCATGAAAAGAAATTAAAATTATATAATATATATAATAGTATATACACCTCAAAACACTTCAAAATCACTCCTTTTCACCATCAAAACCCACGGTTACTATCATCCACCACCTTGGTCATGAGCAACCACTACCTCCTTACTTGGCCTTGATCATAAGGACCAAGGCCGAGCACTTGAAGGGCTTCCGGGCTTGAGTTCGTAGAGTTTTAGTTCGAGTTAGCGAAGCTATAGCGAAATCTAATCAATGTGATATCCAATGAAGGTCAGAACTCCAAAATTAAATGTTAATAAATAGTTATAAATATTTAACATGACTATTGAAATGCTTAAGATGTTTAGTTGGACGAATTACAGTAATTAGTGGATATTTGGAAAGTAATTAGTAACAAAAAGTTAGATATGATATATAAAAAGTTAGAAACCCCATTTATATTATACACACACACATATATATATATATATTGGATGCTATGGTTGTTTATAAAGATTATTTATCATGTTTGGATGTTGTAAAATTATTGTTGTTTGGACATATAAACAAGTCGCGTAAATACACGTCAATATTACAGAAGGAAATCACTTTTCGAATCAAATCATAAAAGTAGTATGGAATCATTAAAACTCCTTGAAATGGTTTTAAAATGATTTAAATATGTTTTATAAACACTAAAAAAAATTTGGTGAAGTTTGAATAAGAAATTAAAAACGTGTCAAAACTAGGCGCGTCGCGTAATGGTAGTTCGCGATTTCGCGCCGCAAAAGTTAAATGGGTATATGAAGTGGAATATAGCTAGAAATTCTTTGTAATAACAATTTTCCGGACTATTATATCCATAATTTTCAAACAAAGGAAGAAAATCAAGGTTTCATCTTGTAGATTTTAAAATATAAGTAAAACAAGTTTCAAAATAATCGCGGTTTTAAAGTTCAAAATTCAAAAAAAAAATTAAAATTTAGTATTTTTAAATGTTTTAGAAATATGGAAAAATCTTTGTAAATCTTTTAAAATGTTTAAAAGAGATTTGAGTTGTATAAATAAATTATCAAATGATAAAAAAGTCATTTTGATCAATATAACTTTAAAAAACACTATTCGTAGCACTATTTGCAGCGGTTTTCAATTACTTTTGAAATATAACTTTAAACTTAAAAATTCTTTCCCAAATCTTTTATAAATAATTTTTAAATGAATAATTAAGTTTTTTAAAGATGATTTGAGGATCTCATAATTTATTTAAAAGGATTTAAATAAAAGAATTAAAGAAAAGCGGTTATAAGCAATTGTTTTAATCTTGGCCCTAATAAGCCGATGAGTACACTTGATTTTTATATTAGTTGAGGTGCTTAAACTAAGGAGATGTTCAGGAGCAACCAGTACCCTGACTCACCTAGGTGATGGATAGATAAGCACGAAATGTCGGAAACAAGTTAAGTAAAAAAGATTAAATTTCCCAACTTTAAACAACTTGAGTTGTAAGATATAATATTCTTATAATTGGTATCAAATTCCGAGGAGGGAACTAGTGCTACTCATATGAATTTAAAAGGTTATTTCGCAGTTATTCGATGGATAGTACTTAGTGAATACGGAAATTAACATCAAATATATAAATGATTTATATGGATCTGTTTCATTCAAATATTAACTAATTTGGATTTACCATCTTAGATAATATGGTTTCAACTTATTAGAAAGTTACGTTTTTGGAATTGAGAAATTTTTGTTAATATTTAAGTAAAATGATTTGGAATTATTCTAGTTTTAAAAAGAGTTTAATTAAACTGAATAATTTAACAAAGTAAGTTTTAATGAATTCCATATATACTGAAAAGAAATGGTTTTCAAAAGATAAATATCTCTAGAAGATATTTTGGATAAAAAAGATATTAGTTAATGGAATATTAATTACCTATTTATAAACCATCTTTTTATCGATGATTGGTTTGAAGGAACCAGGGTCGAATTTGGGTAATTCCTATCCGTAAACCACTTCAAACCGATTTACGTGTTCGAAATTGAAGATGTATATTAAAGACCATAATTTTAGAAGATAGAGGATCTTCATTTCGGAAGGACTGCTTGTTGATAATCTCTGGGTAGCTCCCGTGATAAATAAATAACAATGGTCCCTTCATTCTAAAAATCTTCGAAACACGACGACTATTCGCTACTAATCCTAGGGCAATTCCCTACAGGATGTGGTAGGAAAGTACCTTCAGTTTAAACAGTTTTCCTAGACAACTTGTATGGACGAATGTCTAACTTTGCATTTCTAGATAATATTGATTGATCTCTATGAACGTATCATCTGTTTGGAGGTAGAGAAGGCAACTTCTCTTATCTTAACACCCTTTCTTGAGACGTACGAGCTTAGGAGTTATATGTTTGTAGAAATAAATTGTGTGATTGCGAAATGGAAAAGTGGTGTTCAAAGTGGAATATGTTCTATATAAATGGTAATCGTTACCTTAAAGCCTCAAACCCGGAAATGGTGAAACGGGGGATGCTTTAAGGCTAAGTGGCTCACAACCAATCAGGGTATGAAATCACCTTCTAGATCTATAAAATTTCTACCCACTATAATGTCGGATTAAAATTAAGTGATGTATGCTATGAGACGTCTCAGATAGGTCAGTAACAACCGGGAATTGTAATACTCGGTGCTATTGTGTAATTTTTGGATGGGCCGGTCCTAATTCGCATGAGGACCAACGTAGGGGTCTCGAGTGCATTCCTATAAGAATGCACTACATGGAAGGTGGTCCCTTACCTCGCTATTCAGTTGGAAATCCAATCTCCAATAAGTGTCGTCGGTTTTTTTTTAGAACCTCAAATGATTAGGTTCGGAATTTAACACGGTAACAATTTCGGCTAAGATTCATAAGTTTACTCGTAAATTTTTCCAAAAGAATGTCATTAAAAATAATATTACCAAATTTCCACGAAAATATGTTTTGGTTATCATAAGATAAAAACTCGTTCCGTGTTTATGTGCGACATGGTCTTATGAGATACCTTTTGTTTTCAAACACTCGTATTTTGAGTTTCTCACATCAGTCGCATAACTGGCCCAGAGTTTATTTCCCTTTCCTTAAATTCTTGGTGCCCTATTTTTCTAGGCAGCCTAGTAATCAGGTTTAGTTAGAAGATTCTTCAGTAAACTATTACCTCATTCCCACCACACTTGTATAGTATTGTATTCCGCATTTGAATGGACAGAGATTTATAATTGTCCATGTTTAACTCTAATGGATTGTGATGCCCCACCCTGAGAGCCACATTAACAAAGAGCATTATGGAGTAATACTGTCTGTTAATCCAGAGAATTGGGCTGGTTAGAAGCGACCATTCGTAAGATTTGTCTTAAACAAGTATTAAATGCGTCGATTGGGTGCTCTAAAAAAATTTCTTTTACCTTTCTCAAGTGGATCGACATACTCAATAAATGTTTAACACAAAACTACGGTGGTAATGGATCTATCAGAACAAAATATAACAACAACAAATACAACATATCACAGAACAGTAGTCACACATATATACATATATACAGATACATCATAGTACACTACATAGTGATACACCAGTGGTGGTACATAGACCACAATATATACATCGAGTCAAAAGAATATGTACATATCACACAAAATAACTACAAGGCTACACAAAAGATGACTAGCATCCAAAAAAGCAAGAAAATCCATAGCGGAAGCAGCATAGCGGTAATCTAGAGTAGGTGACTAACCTGAAACAACTTGGTCTGAACCGAGTATATAAAATACGCGGATCAGTCTAGCTTAAATAAACTAATTAGCACAAGATAGATGAAGTATAGGTATAAAGGATAATGTTTCTTCTTGAAAGAGAAGAAGCAACACCAAATATATATATATATATATATATATATATCAATTACTCATATGAGATGGTATCACCGAAATATCATATGAAAATTTCTCGAAAGAGGCAAGATCAACTATAACATCAATTAGTCACAAATAATCACCTCATATCATCGGCATCTACAACAGCCAATATAATGGCTTCTATCAACCATAACTCCTAAATAGGAAATCACAAATCCCAAAAAGGCCAAAGGATGGCAACCATAAATCACAATATTAGAACCTGGTTAAGAGTTCAAAACTCCAAAATGTAATCACCATATAATAAATCCTCAAAGGCCCAATAATCACAAAATGGCGAAAACATTTGGAAATCACAAATAAATCAAGAAATATCACTAAAGATGCACGTGCTCAACAAAATGGCCGAAGCCCGCCAAGTACTGTATCACAAATATGGCGCCTAATATAAATGACTCAAAGGCCAAACGGCCCGAAAGCCAAACGTCCTGAAGGTCAAAGAACCCAAAGATCAAACAACCCGAAGGTTAAACAACCCGAAGGTCCAACTACTAGAAAGCCCAAATGACCCGAAGGTCCAGTACTGGAAAACAACCCAAAAGTCCATGAAATGTGTATAGCTTCAATTGAACGAATCCGAAATTAACCGAAAAAGTAAATGCATGTGTCCCATACCACATGTTTTACTAAATCGTTTAAATCACTTCCTCGTTTTCTCGAAGAGTGCGAAAATGTGTATTTTGTATAGAAAATACTTTGCTTCGAGAAAACTAGTTTTAAAATAATTTTTCTGAAATCGTAAGGAAATTATGGCTTTGAAATTCTCTTTATTATAGAGAATATATATTTTAAATAGCTTCAAAAGTAGTTATAAATGTTGTAAAATGTTTATTTCAAAAGCTATTTTATTATAAAAATCATTCCAAAATCGGTTTAGAAAACACGTGCACGAAAACCACCAAAATCACCGAAAGCGCCATAAAACTGGCATATGAAAACTACTCAAAACACATCAATCCGAAGTATGGATCAACAATAATGTTGGCCTATCTATTGATAGGTTTAAGCCCTTCAAAACACTTCAAAATATCACAAGAATTGGTCACAAAAATCACTTGAATAAGCAGAATAATCAAAACAGTGCACAGGAAGAACAAAAGAACGACCTGGACAAATAAAGAAACAAGGGTCGACCCTTATATTGCTCAGGTCGACCCTAGGAAAGCATGGGTCGACCCATGTGTGGCTCAGTTCGACCCCAGGGTTGACCCCCAGAGAGCCTGGGTCGACCTGATGGGCGCGAATACTACATGCATTTTTCCTGTTTCGTTTCCAATTTCGAGCACTGATTTCAGGCACTTCCAGATTGAATTAAGCTATGAAATTTGACCTGCAACTACTACTAAACATGGTCTATGATCCAGAAAAGGTTTCACTCAATTCCGATATGAAATCAAAGAGATACAGGGTCACAAAGTTGAACCCAGACAAGATTTTTACTCTGAACTAGAAATTTCACGTTTATAGTTTAAAGTAAATCAAAAACACAACAGAAACTGAAACAAATTCCTTACAAGCAGTTTGATTTGGGTAAAAATGTGAGTTACTACTCACCTTGATAATATTTTAGCATTGAATAGCAAGCAGTAGTCTTTTGGCCTTGGAGAAGCTTCAGTTACCGATAGAAAGAAGAAAGAAGACATGCAAACAGGAAATTGAAGTTACAAACACCGACTTTCTCAAAAATGAAAAAAAGAGGATGAAACAAAGATTGTTTTGGTGAGATTACCTGTATTAGATTAGGATTTACTTAATTTCACACTTTTATTTACTATAATTTTGAAGAGATTTTAATTTTAGAGAATTGGAGAAGAGGCCTTTTTTTTCTGGTTTCTCAGAGGAAGACAAAAGAATGAAAAGAAGAAGTGTACGTACAGCTCAACCCCATCCTCTACTGTTCATTCTAGAGAATGGGTTTGGGTTTGAACCCATTACCCAAAAGCCTATGTTAATACTTAGTTAAATTTTAACTAAGTTAATTTATGTTAACACAATTTTCACCATATTTAAACATATCTTAACTAAGTAAATTTATACAACATATTTCTAAGTTTACAAAAATATTTTCCAACATACAAAAATTAGTTTAGCCATTTAAAAACAATTTTCTATCATTAAATTCTTCTTTTTATTTAAATACTTCAATTTACACCATTATTTACATAAAACAATATTTTTAACACCAAAATTTGCACAAAAAATCGTTTTCTTATCCAATCAAATATAGCAAACCATATTAACATTATTTTTACATCCAAATATTATTTTTGAACAAAACTCCACCTTTTTATTTACAATATTTTCCATATTAAATTTTAATACTTCATTAAAATTTAACAAAAATCAACATTTTATCACTATTTCCATAATTATTATATTTTGTCAAAATAAAATCATCCAATGCTTATTTTTATCACAAATTCTCATAGCAAAGTTTCTAGAACTTTATTTCCAACATTATTTATTTATTTACAACAAATAATTTTGAACTAAATACTTTTACTTCACTTATTTAATTAAGTGGAAATTAGGGAGGCATCCCTATCATACTTTCATATTGTAAAGCGGGTCCCTGTCAAGTTTCATTGTAAAGCGGGTCCCTGTTTTCTGGAAACGAAGAAAAATTATTGCTGAAATGTCAGTAACTTTTATAAATAAGTGCTGATATTTCAGCAACTATCTGTGTCAAAGTTTTATTGTAAAAACAAAGAAAAATTATTGCTGAAATGTCAGCAACTTTTATAAATAAGTGCTGATATTTCAGCAACTTTCATAAACTGTGTTCACAGTGTACATAAATGTTGGTGAAATATCAGCAACTTTTATAAATAAGTGTTGATATTTCAGCAACTTTCATACACTACGTTCAGTGTACAGAAATGTTGTGGAAATGTCAGCAACTTTTATGAAATGTTGCATCATGCTCTGCAATAATCGTGAATAAAAAACAGGGACCTAATTTACACTGAAATTTAGTGAAGGACTTTTCGTCAATTTTGAAACTTAATAAGGACCTGTGCCAAAAGTACCCTTTAATTAATTTACCCCCAAAACATCATATTTCCATTAATCTCAATTTATTACCAACCAAACCAACCCAATACCATTTTATTTTGCCAAAATCCATTGTTTATTTAAAATAAACAATTTTAACAAATTTTACATCTCCAATTTATTTTATTCCTTCATTATTAAATTATAACCACTGTTATAATTTAATTTCACAGGTAATCACTAAAACCAGGGTTGTATCACAAATATGGCACCTAATATAAATGACCCGAAGGCCAAACGACCCGAAGGCCAAACAACCTGAAGGTCAAAGAACCCGAAGGTCAAACAACCCGAAGGTCCAATGGCTAGAAAGCCCAAATGACCCGAAGGTCCAGTACTGGAAAACAACCCGAAGGTCCATGAAATGTGTATAGCTTTAATAGATCGAATCCGGAATTAACCGAAAAAGTAAACGCATGTGTCCCATACCACATGTTTTACTAAATCAGTTAAATCACTTCCTCGTTCTCTTGAAGAGTGCAAAAATGTGTATTTTATACAGAAAATACTTTGCTTCGAGAAAGCTAGTTTTAAATAATTTTTCTGAAATCGTTTGGAAATTATGGCTTTGAAATTCTCTTTATTATAGAGAATATATATTTTAAATAGCTTCAAAAATAATTATAAATGTTGTAAAATATTTATTTCAAAAGCTATTTTATTATAAAAATCATTCCAAAATCGGTTTAGAAAACATGTGCACGAAAACAACCGAAATCACCAAAAACGCCATAAAATCGACATATGAAAACTACTCAAAAACACGTCAATCTGGAGTACGAATCAACAATAATGTTAGCTTACCTATTGATAGGTTTAAGACCTTCAAAACACTTCAAAATATCACAAGAATTGGTCACTAAAATCACTGGAATAAGCAAAATGATCAAATCAGTGCACAGGAAGAACAAAAGAACGACCTGGACAAATAAAAGAAACAAGGGTCAACCCTTATATTGCTCAGGTCGACCATAGGAAAGCATGTGTCGACCCATGTATGGCTCAGGTCGACCCTAGGGTCGACCCCCAGAGAGCCTGGGTCGACCTGATGGTCGCAAATACTACAGGCATCCTGTTTCGTTTCCAACTTCGAGCACTGATTTCAAGCACTTCCAAATTGGATTAAGCTATGAAATTTGACATGCAACTATTACTAAACATGGACTATGATTCGAAAAAGGTTTCACTTAATTCCGGAATGAAACCAAAGAGATACAGGGTCACAAAGTTGAACCCAGACAAGATTTTTACTGTAAACTAGAAATTTCACGTTACAGTTACAGTAAATCAAAAACACAACAGAAACTGAAACAAATTTCTTACAGGCAGTTTGATTTGGCTAGAAATGTGAGTTACTACTCACCTTGATAAGATTTTAGTGATTTGAATAGCAAGCAGTAGTCTTTTGGCCTTGGAGAAGCTTCAATTATCTATAGAAAGAAGAAAGAAGACATCCAAACAGGAAACTGAAGTTACAGATACCGACTTTCTCAAAATTGAAAAATAGAGGATGAAACAAAGATTGTTTTGGTGAGATTGCATGTATTAGATTTGGGTTTACTTAATTTCACACTTTAATTTACTATAATTTTGAAGAGAATTTAATTTGGGTTTGAACCCATTACCCAAAAGCCTATGTTAATACTTAGTAAAATTTTAACTAAGTTAATTTATGTTAACACAATTTTCATCGTATTTACACATATCTTAACTAAATAAATTTATACAGCATATTTCTATGTTTACAAAAATATTTTCCAACATACAAAAATTATTTTAGCCATTAAAAACTATTTTCCATCATTAAATTCTTATTTTTATTTAAATACTTCAATTTACACCATTATTTATATAAAACAATATTTTTAACACTAAAATTTCCACAAAAATCATTTTCTTATCCAATCAAATATAGCAAACCATATTAACATTATTTTTACATCCAAATATTATTTTTGAACAAAACTCCACCTTTTTATTTACAATATTTTCCATATTAAATTTTAATACTTCATTAAAATTTAACAAAAATCGCCATTTTACCACTATTTCCACAATTATTATATTTGTTAAAATAAAATCATCCAATGCTTATTTTTATTACAAATTCTCATAACAAAGTTTCTAAAACTTTATTTCCAACATTATTTATTTATTTATAAAAAATAATTTTGAACTAAATTCTTTTACTTCGCTTATTTATTTAATTTACCCCCAAAACATCATATTTCCATTAATCTCAATTTATTACCAACCAAACCAACCCAATACCATTTTATTTTGCCAAAATCCATTGTTTATTTAAAATAAACAATTTTAACAAATTTTACATCTCCAATTTATTTTATTCCTCCATTATTAAATTATAACCACCATTATAATTTAATTTCACAGGTAATCACCAAAACCAGGGTTGTTACATGGATGTATTTAAAATTTCCGCTGTAAATATTTTATATATTGAAATAACATATGTTATTCCATTCATGTAAGATTCTATTCTATGTCTATTTTTTCTTTTACCCTTAAGGAACCGACATTCGGATTTTTGGCATGTGAATACCGAGGATGTATTAGTGTCATTTCCAAGGGTCGAAGAAATGGGTCCTCGTGTATTAGCTTATCGGTACACTCACTAGACGTATGTCTGACTCCTCTATCATTTTCTTCTTTTAGTTATACTCTGATAGGATGATAGAGAGGACTAGTGGCGACTTGGAGGCATAATGGTGTGATAAAGACGCATATTCATTCGTTATTTATTTATTATTACTATCTCAGTTATTCCCAAACATTAGACTGATTTTTTTACTTGTTTTGAGAAATGTTGTAAGTGAAGCTTATTTGACATTGTATTATTTGGTTAGTCTGGGAATTATTATAGTAGTGATTATTATATTTATTCCTTCTGCTGTGAGTTTTCAGAAAGTGTAGAATATGGTAGATAACTCTGTGATCTATTTTATATTTTATTTAAAAACGATCCGCTGCCTACAAAGTCTACGATGCCAGTACCACTTTTAGACGTAGGTCGGAACGTCGTAGATGGTGGGTTGTTGCAGTTATAAACGAAAGTTACTTAAACATTGTTAACTACTACCCCAAAACGATTCACTTATAATTACATTAAAATATTCCTTATTCAAGCCCTGATTATTTTCCAAAATATAATTCGAATTATATTCCAAATTATAATTATAATTATATTCCAAATTACATTTCAAATTATATTCCAAATTATAAATCTAATTACATTCCCAATTATAATTCTAATTATATTCCTAGTTACAATCTTAATCATAATCTTAATTATAATCTTAATTATATTTCTAGTTATAATATTTCACTAATTTAACAAGTTAATATACTTTTACTTAACTCTACAAAACCATTTATTTTAACTAAAGTGTTACAGTCCAAATCTTCTGTTATTTCATGATTAAAGGTTTAACTTATCTTTCCAACTCATATATTTACTAAAAACCTTTGAAAATGATATATATACACACACTAATTTATTTATAAGATAAAATATTTAATAATAAAAACAATTTAAAAAGATATTATACAATATAAGCAACATTTATTTTAGTAAAATATTTAACAAATATTCTAAAAACTACATATATTTAAAAATACTTTAAAAATACTTATACTATGGTTTAATCATTCGTCTTTATACTTAAAAGTACTTATTTTATAATTTATTTAAAAACCATAAAAAGCACATCTTATAATTTCAATCGTTTACATTAAAAATTCATAAGTAATTATTAAGAAAATATTTAAACCTCGATATTTCTCCAGTAATAAGTTTATGGTAGTTATTAAAAATATGAAGAACCCCTATGATGTCTTTCAAAGTTAACTTTAAAACTTGCCAAATACAAAGCGATTTCAAAGTGCATCCATAGCGACCTTTTCGCTTCTAACTATTGCAACTTCCATTCACAATTTCTATAACTACCCAAACCAATTCCTTTATGTCCAATACACCAAAAACATGTGTAGTGAAAATCAAATATATGTTTCCATAATTTATTCACATTTTAACCAGTTTAACATATATTAAATATAGGGGATTCAAAGTGCGTCTATAGTGACTATTTCGCTTCAATAATTTACAACACATTATCAAATATGTGAAAAAAATCTCGGCTACGATACAAGTTGTAAAGGGTTTAAAAGAGAGACTATACTATGTATAATGTTGTTACTTGCTTTCAAAAGCAAGAAGTGGTCCAAAATTAATAACCTGTATTGTTATATATTTATTTATATTTAACACAACAAACAATTATATACACAAAATATACAAACTAAATGGTAAGTAAACTCACCTAAGCCCAAACCAGACCAAGATGTAGATAATTTCACTATGAGTGCTACGGTGAAGATGGCTTCTCAATTAGACGTCGTATGAAAAAGTTACTGATTTTATAAGAATTCAAATTATACAATTCAATTAATTTACTTAATAAATTAATAATTACCTTAATCCTCTTATTTAACCATCTTCCCCAAACTCCATATCACTGTATACAAAAATGTGCATGACCTATTGCCGAGCCCTTCCCTCCATGATTTCTCCCTCCACACTTTACTAATCCATAAACCACCTTCGCCAATGATCTTCTCTTTGCGTCCTCTCTGTGTCCCACCCAACAAAGTCAAGTTGGAACATCCCAATCAAAAGCGACCTAACACCGACCTATTTCACCACTGAAGTCGCATTATGCCATGGTTAATTGAAGCTCCTCCGACCAACACCAAAACACTCCACTTCGCGAGCCGAGTCTAACACCAAAACACTCCACTTAAGTTTTTAAACATTTTATAAAGACTTATCTTTACTTATAAAACATTTCATTACTTAATCCCATACTCATATAATACTCACTACGTCCTAAGAGTATATACAAAACATTCAAATTTATTTTACATTTGAAAGATGTTCAATAAATCTTAAACTTGTTTTAACTTACTATCCTCCCAATTTAAGAGTTACAAAACCTTTTTTTATTTTCGTAAAAACATTTAGCTTCAATTTTTATATCAGTTCAAAAGTTTCCGACTATCCAAAATCGTCAAAAATTCCGGTTATTTCGATAAATGAAAACTACTAAACAACATATCATAACAATATGCATAAGCTAAACTACCCTGATGCATATGATACTGCATCCATAAAAATAACTTAACAAGAAAACCTCATAAATAAACACTTGGTTTCGTTTCAAATCATTTTGAAATAATAATATATACTTATAACTTTTGTATATCAAATCATACTTTCGGGATTCAAATCAAAATCTATTTTAACAAAATAGCTCAATAGAAAACTACTATAGTAGTATCCCCAATTAAAAACTCCAAAATGAATGCCGATAATGCTACAGTCATCACCGAAATTATTTTCCAGTGGCAAAAGTGAGTTTAATTCTTTCAATCTCCTTTAAGATCCAGATTTAAAATATTTCTACTCATAAATACTTTCAAATAATACTATTATTATTTTCTTAAAAACCTTGAAAAATAATTTTCAAAAATCTGGGATTTAAGTTCTTAAATTCTCAATTTAAATCCTTTTAATTTATAAACCGTATTTTTTAAACCATTTTCTATAAATTCACTTTCTTATATAAAATCATTACACAAATATATATTCCAAAATATCATACCTTTCATAAGGTTATAATAAACGACTTTTATTAAAGTTAACCAAACACCTTATAGTTAAACTGTGAAACTAAATTCACAAGGTGTTCGTTTCAATGTTCCCACAATTATTGTCTATCCAAGCCATGTTGTAAAAAAGGTAAACTAGTTATAAATTAACGAATAAGAGTAAATGGTCATAAACTGCCTGAGGATGAATAAGGTAATAAATGAGGGAAAATAATGAACATCATTAATCCCTGCATAAACCAACCACACTATCAACTTACTTATATAAGTTACCGTATATGAAATTTTTAATTTCATTGTCTGATTTACCTTTAAGGCATACATTTATAACAAAAAACGCTCTTATATGTATAATTTACTCAAATCATAATAGGACATTCCATTACCTTATCTCTTAATGAGTTATACCCTACCAAAGTCAAGCTTCTTTCTTAAAATTCAGCTCTGATACCAGCTGCAACGACCAACCTTTTCGACCCCCAAATGTCAACACTAATACATCCACGATAATCATGTGTCGAGCACCCAAGTGTCAGAAAGACAAAACGTTGGGGAAAAGAAAAAAAGAAAAGAAAAGGAACAAGAAAAAGGAGAACAAAAATATCAGAATCTCATAGCGGAACGATAACATATAATATCAAAAGGTAATCAATAGAGCTACTCTAATATGCATAGTATTTTAGAGTTACTAATTAGAGTACTACCATCAGCCTAGACAGTTACAACAGCATGTCCTTACAATTGCAGATATACAGTGATGTGCACGTGAATGTGCATATATTTACATCCATATTTTATCTCTTTTTATTTAAATAAACATCATATTTGGGCATTTTAACATGTTTAAAACCAAAATTCAATTATTTTCAAACCATCATATTTTCATCTTCATTCAGGGGCAACATGGTCATTTTTGTGCTTGTGTCAATTTAAGAATTTTTACTTGGATATTTTTTGATAATTTTTATAGGAATTTGGATGCATATGGAAGAGGCTTATATGAAGATACATGCATGCACAAATGAAATACAAAGGAATGAAGAGGAAATAATTCAAGTTCAAGATCATGGAGGACCCCACCCACTTACCTAAATGTACAATTATGAGCTAATGGACAACTAAGTGGAGGTTAAAGCTTCATGCATAACAAATGATGGATTAATTAGTGGCTAATGGTTACTTGGTGGCCACACTTCCTAAAGGGCATTTTAGGAAGCCCCCTAAAAATAGAATTAGGGTTTTATGCATGTATATATAGCCCTCTTATGTACATGAAACTATCTTCTACTCTTTCATTTTACTTAGGAAATTAAGAGATCAGATTGTAAGCTCAATGTTCAATGAAATAAAAATGGCTTCCAAGCCTCTTTCTTCTCCTTTTTCTACATGTTTTTCTTTGTTTTTATGTTAATGCTTTTATCTATGTTCTTTTCTTTTCTTTTCTTTGTTAGTAGAATAGTTTTACATTCATGCAAGTAGTGTAGCTTAATTTCTTTTGTTGTAAGTAGTTTAATTACATTCTCTTCTTTGCTTAATCTCTATTTTCTTCTCTTTTTAATGTTGGAAATTACTTGTGTTGCTTCAATGCCACAAATGAGTAGCTAAACCCCTTAAATTTAGGGGTAATGAAGCTCTCAAATATTATGTAATTTCAACATTTTATGATTTATGATCTCATTTGGTTTATGCTTCATGAAGTGAGTTTTGATGCAATTTTATACAAGTGGGTTTGATAGCTTATATTGTTTATGCAAATGAGCTATTCTTATTCAACATAAACACAATTTGCATCATCATTTGCTAATCCATTTTTGATTGTGAAATTAAAGTAAAAATGAAATTTTATGATCTATATTACTAGTTACAATAGTAAATAGATCATACTTAAAATAGCTTTTGTTTTGGCTTCATTTTCATGAGAATTATAAGTGGTTTATTTGTTGTATTATAGTTTGATGGTTTGAGTTATGTTAATTAATAATATAAACAAACCATACTTATCATAAATAAAACAATATTTCACTTAATACCAAAGCTAGAGATAACAAATTGTTTGTTTGTTGATTTACAAAAATATGAGAGTGGATTGCCTCTAAATTGTTCTCTAGTTCAATAGTTTTTAAATCACATTTTAATTCTAGCTTTAGCTTCTTTTTGTAGTTAACAACTTTCATCTCACTTTGGTCTAATTTGATTGAATAGATTTTTAATCTCTCACAATTCCCTGTGGATCGACCCGTATTCGCCACGTACTACAAAGTGTACGCCATGCGCTTGCGGTTTATTTTAATTTAAAAAATTTCGACAAATTTCTAAAACGATAGAAATCTTGTCGATTAACAAGTTTTTGGCGCCGTTGCCGGGGAGTTGGTTTGATTTTAGTTTTCTATTCTTCGGATTAGTAATTGCTTGATTTTTGTGTTTTTATTTTGTGTGTACTGCTCTTAAAAAAAATCACTGCTCTTTCCATTTCATCTTGTAGCATTGTTTTCATTGCATTTCTGGTTCTCATAATTCCAACCTAAGCATACTCTTTTGAGCACAACAGAAATAGTTCTCTGTTGAGTATTGTTTTTCAGTTTGAGTATTCATAGATTTCATCTTGTAGCTTGTTTTCATTTAGCATTTGTTCATTTTTATTTTGCATTTCTATTATCTAAAAAAACAACACAATCACATTTCAAAACAAAGACATTTTATTTCCTTTTCAAATTTCACTTCTTTTCTTTACAATTTCTATTTCCAATTTACAAAGTTTATTCCTCATTGTTACATTTCACTGTTACAAACATTACAACTTGCATTTTTGCCCTTCTTTCACAATTACTACAGCTACTTTCAAACCATTCCTTGACCAGTCTCCTGCAACCAAATCATCAAATAACACCTCAAAACTTACTGCCCGAACAACTTTAACTGCTGCATCTTCCATACATCCACAAACCATCCACACCCCTACCCAACATCATACTTCAACACTGACTACTTCAACCATCATCACTACCATACAAACAGAGCAACCTTCACCATCATCTGCTACCTCCATCTCATCTAACAACTGGCCAAC
Organism: Allium fistulosum; assembly: GCA_030737815.1. Classification (NCBI taxonomy): domain Eukaryota; kingdom Viridiplantae; phylum Streptophyta; class Magnoliopsida; order Asparagales; family Amaryllidaceae; genus Allium; species Allium fistulosum. The sequence continues at coordinate 927,830,027 of CM060906.1, forward strand.
TGATTCCACTGCACTGCAGTCTGCCGCAGACACCAAGACATCAACTACTGCTTGCTACCACTAAAACAAACTGTCACTGCCCGTATCAAACAACAACTCAACATAAATCAATAGTTCCTCCTTCATACCAGACCATTCACTTCACCACACAATACTGCTTCACCAAACATTCATCACAATCCAATCCAACAATCCAGCAAACATTACATCACCAGTACCATCCACATTGTCATTGCCAAACCACAAACCACACTGTCACTACCAAACCAAATTCTCCCCTCTGCCATAAAAAAAACATGTTGCCTTGCATTACAAACCGACGACCCAAATAGTGCCGGCCATCCAACTATTCTTCCTCTAACATACGCACTGTCAATACCCAATCAAAAAAATCCTCAACCTCATCACCAACACGAAGCTGCAATCACCACGTATCCCAAAATTGCACCTCATCCCCACAAGCTCACGACTTCGACATCGGCACAGAAAACCCAGCATCGAGCTTCAACAGATACAACCCACAACTTCGGCATCCTCCAACTCGTCCACCACCACTGTTCGAACTCGCAACCCTCCATCTTCAACCACTTGAACCCAATTCGAACACTACAATCCACAAACTTGAACATACGCAGCTTCATCCACTTTGAATTCTCCCACCGCCTCCTCCTTTCTATCATTCTATATCATCCATCTGCCTTCAATCACCCAGTCACTTCCTACAAACTCCGAAGATCTCCAATTCGAAATCGAACAACGCGCGACATCGCCTAACCCCAATCGCCCCTCCCCAAAGTCACCAGAACTTCCTCCGCAACCTTCCGCAATCCATAGCAGTTCTTCACCTGTCCACCTCTTTGAACAATAATCACCGTGAATTCGATCCCCTCCTCAGACCGATTTTTTTTATAAAAAAAGCGGATTTTGATTTTTGAAACTGAACATAACTTGGTTGCGATATATTGGAAGTAAAATTAGAGTGATCTGTGCTAATTGTTTTCATTAATAAAAAGAAAAGTTAGAAACTAGTTAACTTTTTGTGGGCCGGGTAGAAACTTGTTTAATTTTCATTTTCATTTGTTTTCACTTGTTTTAGTTTTCATTTATTTTATTTTCAATTGTTTTGTTTTTCGCTTATTTTGTTTTTCATCTTTGATAAACATACTAAAAATAATAATAATAAACATTGTTGAATATATCTTATTTTTCATTTCAGGTTGTTGAAGCAGATTAAAAGGAAGAACTATTTGCCCAAAAATAATTACTGCTTGCTTATAAAAAAAATTGCCGCTTAAAAAAAATTGCTAATAATTTGCACGCTCTGGGATTGTGCTTTCATCTCTAGTGCATTGTTGGTTGCTTGCATTTGCATTTATATATACAAATAAAAATTTCAAAATCCAAAAACAAAAACAAACTTCATTTTAGTTGCATTGTAAATTCACGTTTAATTTTTGTTTTGCATCCATCTCATCTTATTTTCTTTTCTAAGGGCAATACCCCAATTCACATAAGGTAATGGATTTCATCACCCTTTCCTTAGCCCACAAACGCATTTCATCGTAGAATTTGACTAATAATAAAGGTTAGACATTCGACTTAAGGGTGTCGCGAGCTCTTCTAGGGCTTAATTGTATCTTCCCAATTGTTTTCTTTGAACAATTTTATTTCTTGGTGTCTAGGCTACGGCAGAGTAATAACTAGTTATAAAAATTACGGTGATATGTAAATATTATACTGGTTGTTCCTCTGAAGGTACTTAAACCTTTGGCTGCATTGCTACGGTGATTCATGGTGCAACAATAACCCCTGCCCGTTACCTGGCTGAGAAATATTTTTGTTGATTTAAGACAAAGTGTGATTATACAATTTTGGGTTAGGAGCTACTAAGGACAGAAAACTGTAATTAAGTCCTTTGCATTCATTTAGTTGCATTAGTTCATGCATATATAAAAAAAAATCAAAAAAATCAAAAATCCAAAATCCAAAAAAAAAATTGTAAATTTTTCTTAACTTAGTTTTTAATTCCACAAAAAAAAGTTTAAAACCTTTTTAAAAACAAAAAAAAATTGAAAATTCAAAAAACAAAAAAAATTACAAAACCAAAAAAATATAAAACTTTGAAAAACCAAAAATCAAACTTCTCTTTTCAAAATAAATTTCACTTGGTAAATATTTTTCTTCCTCTAAAAAAATTTCACTTCGATTTTTAAATCTTCTTTCATTCACTAAACTCGATTCTAACTTCTTTCTCTTCTCGACTTTCACTTGTGCATGAGTACTTGGACTGGTGACACAACAACAAATCGTTGGACTCGCGACCCTTCTACAAACTGTTTAACTCGAACAAACGATCCTCCCGTAATGGCAAACGAAAATGCCCCTCAAACTCTTATGGATAGAATCTTTCCCGATAGAGTTTCTATTCCATCTTGCATCACGTTACCCACCCCTACGAGTAACCATTTCTAAATTCACTCAAACCATATTGCCACTCTTCCGAAATTTGGCAATTTCGAACACGATGATCCATACATCTTCTTGACTAAATTCGAACAAGTTTGTGCAACCATTAAACTCCAACAACTTTCTGATGACGGAATCAAACTTTGATTAATCCCATTCGCTCTTACGGATTACGCTGAAAAATAGTTGTACAGCTTACCATCGAACTCGATTAAAACATGGGAAGAATTCGTAAAAGCTTTCTTAAAAAGGTTCTACCCTTTGGAAAAAACAAGTAGAATCTGAAACGAAATTGTAAACTTTCATCAATTCAAGGGAGAACCATTCGGAAAATATTTTGAAAGATTCAAAGAGCTTTTGATAAAATGTCCACACCATAATTTCGAAAAATGGACGATTTGCCAAATTTTATACGATGGACTCGAAAATAGCTCACGTACCATGCTCGAATCAATGTGCTAAGGAAACTTTCTTGCCCAACATCACGATGATGCTTGGCAATTTCTTGAACACCTCGCCGAAAAATCATCCCAATGGGAACGTTCGAACGAAAAATCAATCTACTCACGATCGAGTGCACACTCAGTAGGATCTTCTGTTGCTTTGGAAGCTATGATCGACGTAATGATTAAAAAATTCGATAATGTTTTGTCATCGAATCAAATGAATCAAGCTTCCCAACCGATGTGTTATAAATGCAATGATCCTAATCATATAGCTGATCAGTGTCCCAATTCCATTGAACAAATCAATGCTTTCAACAAAGCCAAAAATGACCCGTTAACGTACAACCCTAGTTGGAGAAACCATCCAAATCTTGCATGGAACCAAAACAATCCCAACACGAATACGATTCGTCCCAATTTGCAAGCATTTCCGAATACTGCTTCGAATCCTTCCTTTCAACCCAATAATTTTCAACCAAACTTTGCGCGCCCGTCCCATAATCAACCGCAACAATCAAACTTTCAACCAAATTCTGCTCATCCTCCCCAAGACGATAAACGTTTAACTTCACTTGAGAAAAATCTTGAAACGTTGGCTAAAGCAACTACTAAAAGCCTTTAATCAAATAGCAATTTGCAAAATTTATTGACTTCATATATGCAAAACACAAACCAATCAATTGCAAAAATCGAAATGCAAATGAGTCAATTAGCCACATTTGTGAGCGAACGTGAACGAGGAACATTCCCAAGCCAACCCTTTCCAAATCCCAGAAATCGAAGCGATGTTCAAGATAGCAACGTCACCCAATTGAATGCTATCACAACTCTCCGTTCCGAGAAACAAATCGATAATCAAGTCGTTAATCCAAACGATTTATCGGAAACTTCTCTCGATGCTTCTAAAACAACGAATGAATCTAAACAGAATGTGGAGCCAAACGTTGAATCGAATGCCAGTCAAAACTCTTCTTCTACTCGAGTAGACCTGCCTACCGAGTATCGTGTCCCATTTCCACATCGTCTTCGACCTAAGAAACACTCGGACCAAATGGAAAAGAGGTTTGAAATTTTTAAACAAGTCAAAGTTAACATTCCGCTTCTTGACATTGTTCATCAAGTCCCAACATACGCGAAATTCCTTAAGGACTTGTGTACCCAAAAGCGACACACTCAAGTGCCCAAAAAAGTCTTCTTAGCCACCGGTTTGAGTGAAGTCTTGTCCCAATCCATGCCCGTAAAATACAAAGATCCTGGCTGCCCTACGATTTCGTGTACAATTGGTGACAAGACGATTAACAAATGTTTGATAGACTTAGACGCGAGTGTCAACTTGATTCCATATTCCGTGTACGAACAATTAGGCTTAGGTTAGCTCAAACCAACAAAAGGCATGCTTCAATTTTCCGATCGTTTCATTAAGAAGCCCGTGGGAGAAATCGAAGATGTGCTCATTCAAGTAGGGTAATTCATATTCCCTGTTGATTTTATTGTTCTCGAAACACAACCCGTGACAAATCCCGCAAGTCAAATTCCATTGATTCTAGGCCGACCATTTTTAGCCACCTCAAATGCCTTTATTAATTGTCGTAACGGATTGATGAAAATCTCTTTTGGAAACATGACTTTGGATCTCAACATTTTCAATCTTGAAAGCCAATCGAACGAACCTCGTGACCAAACGTTGGAAGTTAGTGCCATTCACGAAAACTTTGAAAACGAAACACTTGATTTTAATGATGAACACGAGCCCGAGTATGAAAAATTGTTTCACGAAATTACCAACGAGATAGAATACACTCTTCCCTTTGAATCGCTTCAAGTTGAGTCCCGAATCTCAATCAAACTCTTTGATCGAAAAACTCACAAAGTTGGACCTCAAACCACTTCCCGATCACCTTAAGTACGCATACTTAGGTGATAACGAAACGTTGCCCGTCATAATTTCCGCAACTCTCTCTCTCTTGATCAAGAAGCTTCTCTTCTCTCTATTCTTTCGAAAAAAAGGAAGTGATTGGATGGTCGATCTCCGATATAAAGGGAATTAGTCCAGCTCGTGTCCAACATCGCATTTATTTAATCGACGATGCCAAGCTTGTTTGTAACGTACAACTAAGGCTTAACCCAAAAATGAAAGATGCGATGCGTGATGAAATTCTTAAACTTCTCGACAACGGAATCATTTACCCAATCTCTGATAGTTCATGGTTAGCCCAATTCATGTTGTACCGAAAAAGTCTGGGCTAACCGTTGTCAAGAATGATTCAAACGAACTTATTCCAACTCGTACTCAAACGGGTTAGCGTGTTTGCATTGACTACCGAAAAATTAATGCCGCAACATGAAAAGATCGCTTCCCCCTTCCTTTTATCGACCAAATGCTCGAACGTTTAGCCGGCCATGAATTTTACTACTTCCTTGATGGTTATTCCGGCTATAACCAAATTCTCATCGCTCCCGAAGATTAAGAGAAAACAACTTTCACGTGTCCATTTGGTACCTTTGCTTATCGACGTATGCCATTCGGACTTTGTAACGCTCCTGTAACCTTCCAACGATGCATGATTGGAATTTTTTCTGACTTGATTGAACGCTTTCTAGAAGTTTTTATGGACGATTTCTCAATCTTTACCGATTCTTTTTCCCAATGTTTACATCATCTCGAATTGGTTCTAAATCGATGTAAAGAAAAACATTTGACTTTGAATTGGGAAAAATGCCACTTTATGGTCAAACAAGGCATAGTCCTTGGACATATCATCTCAAATAAAGGCATTAAGGTAGATAAAGCGAAAATCGATGTCATTGCAAATCTACCCATTCCCAAAACTGTTAAGGACATTCGATCATTTCTTGGACATGCTGGCTTTTACCGACGCTTTGTGAAAGACTTTAGCAAAATTGCTCGTCCTTTGACGACTCTTCTTGGAAAAGACGTTCCTTTCGATTTTAACTCTGATTGTATCTCTTCTTTTGAACGTCTTAAGAACAAACTCATTTCTGCTCCAATCATTTGTGCGCCCAATTGGGAACTTCCTTTCGAAATAATGTGTGATGCTTCGAACTTTGCCGTTGGTGCTGTCTTAGGACAATGCATCAAAAAGATCCTTCACGTGATTTGCTACGCGAGTATGACTTTGAACGATGCTCAACTCAACTACACAACAACCGAAAAAGAGCTTCTAGCTGTCGTTTTTGCTCTCGAAAAATTCCAACAATACTTGATAGGGTCACACATTACTATGTACACGGACCACTCTACGCTTCGATATCTCTTCGCTAAAAAGGATGCCAAATCCCGCTTGATTCGTTGGATCCTTTTACTTCAAGAATTTGACCTTACAATTAAAGACAAAAAAGGATCCGATAACGTCATAGCCGATCACTTGTCTCGTCTTCCGAACGCACCATCTTCTTTGCCAATCAATGAAAACTTCCCCGATGAACAACTCCTTTCAATTTCTATCGACCCATGGTACGCTGATATACTGAACTACTTAGTCACTAAAGAAACTCCCTCATCGTGGTAAAGAAACTCCCTCATCGTGGTCCAAACAGGAAAAATGCAAATTCATGTCCCAAGTGAAGTATTTCTATTGGGACGATCCATACTTGTTCAAATATTGTCCTGACTAAATCATCCGCTGTTGCATTTCGGATAATGAGATTAGGAGTGTTCTTTCATTTTGCCACGATCAAGCGTGTGGTGGACATTTCGGTCCTCAACAAACTGCGGAAAAAGTGCTTCAGTGTGGTTTCTATTGGCCTTCTCTTTTCAAAGACTCGTTTGAATTTTGCAAAACTTGCGATCAATGTTAAATGCTTGGAAGAATTTCTCGACGAGATATGATGCCTCTATACCCCATTCTAACGATCGAAATCTTTGATGTTTGGGGTATAGACTTTATGGGACCTTTTCCCAATTCTTTTGGAAACCTGTATATCCTTCTCGCTGTCGATTACGTTTCAAAATGGGTCAAAGCCGTTCCTTGCAAAACCAACGACCATAAAATTGTTGTGAAATTTCTCAAAGAAAACATCTTCTCGAGGTTCGGCACACCTCGCACAATAATCAGTGATAACGGGACCCATTTTTGCAACCGTTCTTTTGAAACTTTAATGTAAAAATACTCGATAAACCACAAGTTATCCACTCCGTATCATCCTCAGACTTGTGGCCAAGTTGAAGTTTCAAATCGACAAATAAAACAAATCTTGGAGAAAACTGTCAATAAAAATCGAAAGGATTGGTCTCAGAAATTGACCGACGCGCTTTGGGCTTACTGTACTACTTTTAAAACTAACCTTGGGATGTCCCCATTTCGTTTAGTTTATGGTAAAGCTTTCCATTTACCCGTTGAAATCGAACACAAAGCGCTGTGGGCAATTAAGAACTTAAACTTTGATCTTGAGAAAGCTGGCGAAAACTGAAAACTACAACTCAACGAACTAGAAGAACTTAGGAACGACGCGTATGAAAACGAGAAAATTTACAAAGAAAAAACTAAAGTTTTTCATGACAAGTCAATCCTAAGGAAAACGTTTTCGCCTAACCTAAAAGTTCTTTTATATGACTCAAGGCTTCATTTATTCTCTGGGAAACTTAAATCGAGATGGACCGGACCATTTGTGGTACGAACTATTTTTCCACATGGTGCCGTAGAAATAGAAAACCCCAAGGATGGATCGGTTTTCAAAGTCAACGGTCATCGTCTAAAACCTTTCTTGCCAAATAACCAGGAGGAGGAGCTCATGATCCTTCACGAGTCAAGCTACGTCTAGTAAGAATGTTAACCCTCTTTTGTAAATATGTACATAGTTTTCCCCGTTACACTCATTATATCATGCATTGACTGTGGGGACACGGTCAAAATTAAGTGTGCGGGGAGTCTCATTTTCATTTTTTTTAGTTTCATGATATTTTTGAATTTTTCATTTTTCTTTTAACTTAAAAAAATCTCAAAATTTCAAAATCTCAAAAACATTTTCTTTTTAGCATCTTGATTTATTTTTGAGGAAACACTATGGGATAAGTATAAGTTTTGGTTAATAAATTGAAAGTTTTGAAAATTTATTTATCTTAACAAAAATAAAAATGAAGTTTGATTACAAATAACAATGGTTTAACTAGTATATAGGAAGGTTCATATGTGTTAATTATGAAGTATGTTCTAATTGAAAATCTTTGTTTAAAAAAATGGTAAATTTAAAGTAAAGGATATAACATTTTTATCTTCTAAGTTAAATTGTAACGACCCAGAATTTATATTAATTAAAATTTGAATATTTAATTGATTTTAAATATTAATAAGTGGAATTAATAAGTTGAATGATTTAAAATTCGAATATTTGGATTTAATTGGATAATTAAATCGATAATTAATAGTTGAAATTCTAGAAATAATTGAAATCTGGATTAAATGTGATTGAAAATGATTTATAAAGTTATATTAAATCATGTTGAAGTTATAGTGATGTTATAGAACTTTTAAAATTGAATTTAAAGTAAATCTGTGAAAATTGAATAATTTAATATTTAATCGACTAGTGAAATTAGCCATTTTTGGGACAGTCTCAGAATTGAATGAAACTAGTTCCATTGTATCTGTAATAGTTTGTTATTATCGGATTTTAATTTTCGTAGCAATCGGAGTTGTCGTTTGACCGTGGCAGCTCCAAACGCATCGAAATTGTTTTAATATTAAATTGACGAGTTAAAATAGTCATTTTTCAAAAAGTGTCGGATTTCGACAAAACTAGTTTCATCGGATCCATAATGTTATATTACTGTAAGGTTTCAAATTTTGTGTCAATTGGATTTACCGTTTGTCCGGGGCAAGCCAAAACGCATCGAAATCGGTTTGAATCGGTTTAATTTAAAATTGATCGTTTTTCTCCGTATCTCGCACAGACGACCGAATTAGCCTCCAAAACATGTTCCATTGCGTTCGGAACGTGGGTAAACCTTAGAAACGCCAGCCGGCACGCTTCGTTTGGAGTTCGGAAAATTTCGGGTGAATAGTGTCGCGTATTTTTCTATAAAAGCCCTTCTATTTTCATTTTTTTTCACAAAATTAAAAACCTAACCCTATTTCAAAGCCAGCCACCACTTGCTCTTTCAATGGCCAGAAATGTGCCTTCTTATTCATCAATTATCCCTCAATCCGTAAACATTTGGCCGAAGTCATCAACTAGAAAAATGTAGAGCTCGATGAGAGCTAGTAGATCAACGGTGGAGATCGGGATTGGAGCTTCGTAGTGATCTCTAGGGGGCTGCGATTGGGGTTGGGTTGGGCATGTTTTCCCAGGCCATGGGTTGGCCGAGCTGGTCATGGTGGCAGGCGTGGGTAGGGGAGGCTACTAGCTTCGATTTGAGGGTAGTATGATGGGGTTTCGTGTAGCGAAGAGGCGGCGGCGATCTAGGGTTTTAACGTGTGTTGGGTTTGGTTTTAACGTGAATGGCCTGGAGAATGCATAATGGAATAGAAGCAAACAAGCACGGCCCAGATCTAATTCTGGAGTGATGAAGGGCTCAGATGAGTTGGAGGTTAAAACAATAAAAGATATTGTAAAAAATTGAATTATATTAAATTGTACAAACTTTAAACGTGTATAAATTTTTGATACGAGGTCCGTTTCGAACGAGATTTTTTGCGTTGGCTTCGTTTTGTCGAGCACTTCGCTATGAAACTGGATTGGAAGCAATTGGAGTCAGTGAAAATTTCGGGTAAAAATTAAACGTGTGTTTAATTTTATTCGAAAAAACGCGGAAACTGAATTGAAATCAAGGTGAGAACTCCTTACTCAATCGAATGTTTTGTTTCGATTTATATTTTAAATAGTTGAGATTTAAAATTGATTGACAGTGTTGATTGTGATGAATTGAATGATGATTGCTATTTATTGTGTTAAATAGACATTATACGTCGTTATTAAGCGGATGTTAATTATTAAAAACATATACCACGATAATTTCACATTGAAGTGAAATTGGTATTATATATGTATATAGTAATATATATATATATATATTGGAATATGTATATATTGGAGTTGATTTCCCACATTGTATAGCGGATGAGACCCTATTGCGCCGTTAGTAAGCGGATAATATTTATTAAACCCATATACCGCGATAATTCCGTACTATAGCGGAATTGGTATTGTGCTAACATATGTGGATGCAGGGAAATAGGTTGGAGGGATCTGACTGGATTCCTCACCGTAGTGATTTATTTACATATATTGTTGTATATTCTGTTATCATATGATGATATATGATGTTTAGATGTTGTGATTGACCATTTGGTGCTGTTGCATCCTCAGATCCATTTTTGAAGTTTAAAAATAACAATTTTGATTTTTTAATTGGGATTTTTGAATTATTATAAATGATTTATATAAAAGATTTATAAAGTGATATTTTATAAATTAAGAATACTGGAATTATAAAACGAGTTTTTATAAGTGTAAAAATCGAAGTAATGGAATTTTAAAAAAGGAGTTCTGTTAATGTTGAAAATAAGGTTATAAATAAAATCTTATAAGTAATAAGATTTATACCTTGTGAAGTTTGAAAAGAATGATTTCTGCAAATAAATGAATTATAAGTATTTAACTTATAATATGGATTTTTTTGATATATAATTGAGTTATAAATTGATTTGGTTAATAAAGTGCTTTTATAAGTTAAAGTTGTTATAAAATACAAATGGAATTTATAAATAGATTTGTAAATCTGAGAAACGACTTATTTTGATAAGTTAAATTTATATAGCTTATTAAAGAAAGTATATTCACGATTTTGGACAGTGAATATATTATTAGATAAAATGGATACGTTTTGGAGAAGTGATATTACGAAAAGAAGTAATTGTTTTAAAAGATGTTTAAAACGTGTTAAGTATCGAAAACATAGATTTCAACATTTATTGTTGAAATAGACGTTTCGAGAAATAAGGAAATGGTGGACTATAACACTGTTGTTATAGTAAATGGTTTCCAAAAGGAAATATTTTGTGTAGTATTGGGATTTATATATCTATCAAAATTTCGAATCCCTATACTAGTGATTTTGAGTTGTCGTAACGATGTTTTACGTAACATTCGTTTTGACTCAAATAAAAATTTGTGAAAGGGAATGATTTCCTTATAGAATGAAATATATACTTAATTATGATTTAAGTATATCGAATATTTTCCAAGTGTTGAAAATAAATGATTTGTGAATTACTTATTATTAAATAAGTATGGAAATGCTTTTCCAATATGAAATGAAGGGTTTGAACTTTTATCTTTTGGAAATAAATTGAAATGTGGAAATTGATTTGAAATTGTTTCAAATGGTTAAGTGTGGAAATAATATATCTTGTAAAGATATTTTTGGAAATTAAATAATTTGGAAAATTATTTGGAATCTGATGATGTTGCACATCTTTATTGATAGTTAAATAACCGACTATCAATAATTACCTTGAATGGGTATTTGTTGTGATTTGATTGAATTTGAATGCCACACTTATTTTTGAATAAGCGCTCACTATTCGGGTTAGCCGGGAAAGGACCTTTGTGTCATATAACCCATTCCGAATTTGTGATACGATGATATGGATCGTATTGAAGACCGGTGGTGAAGACCGGATGTTTATGAAAATGATAGGATGACCTATCGATTGTCTCTGCACCGTTAGCTACGGTATTGAGATTTCCTTTGTGATGGGAAGTTTTATCGGGATTGTGAATATCCGGATTGCAAGGTCTTCTTTGGAAGTGCCTTCGGTTCTGTTCGAACCCGGAACAGACTTGTATGGTTACGTGTCTGACATTACATTTTGAGATGTAAAGCTGATTTCTTTCAAATACATTTCTGTTGGTGGCGGAGAATTTATTCTCTTAGCTTAACACCCTTCTCTGAGACGTACGAGCTCAGAGGTTATGTAGTTGAAATTTATCAGCGATATATCCCAATTTGGTAATGTGACATGCTGAGTGTTGCTGTGAAATGATCATTGTCTGATCATTTGTGATATGATCATTTGTTTGATCATTTATCTTTGTGATCATTACTTTGATCATTTGTTTGACCCAAAGCATAGCTTTTGTATAAAGCGTAGCTTTGTGGACGAGACTTCGCCAGGGCCTCAACAACCCGGAAATGGTCGAAACAGGAATGTTGCGGCAAGGTTATGAGGGTCGCGCCCTTTAGGGTATGTCATTTCCTTCTGGAAAGGGGTGGTATCATGGTATGGAGCCCAGATACTTACTCATGTGGACACACCTTATTTATTATGTGTGATGATGCTACCGAGCGCTCGGATAAAGGTCCCAAAGGACCGGGTGGTGACATATTCGTGAGTTACCTGTTATAGGGGTAACCCGGCCTTGTTTGGCAGAGAGCAGTTTGTCTCTCGGAGCGTCCAGCCAGAGGCGTTTCTTTCGTGGCATAGGAAGTTCCTTAGCCTGACCATTTGTTGGCAAATCCATTTTCCAATACGAACCTTGTACGGTTTTAGTTGTAGAACCTATCATTCACTTATGGTGGCACCCCACTGTTTGGATGGTAGCTATAGTAGGCATAGTTCGAAATGTCTATGCTGGCTAAGATTAATATTATGCTTTCGAAATATTTTCTTCACTATGCACTAATAATAATAAAATCAAATGATTTTGCGTAGTAAGCATCTTTGATTATCATAAGAAGAAATCTCCTCCAATTCTGCGTTTGCATTGTGTGTGTGGCAGGAGGTCTTATGGTAGTTTCATTTTCCAAAAGCATTTTGGGTTTCAATGTTAAAATTCTTTTGTTGTGTGTTTGAAAGATAAACTGTTTTAGTTCTCACACCAGTCACCATGACTGACTCGGAGTTTATTGTTTCCTTCCTAAACTCCGGGTGCCCATCAGTCTAGAGTTAGGTTATTAGGTCATTCTGGATTCAGGAGATGCTGTGGAGCTCAATGGCGAGCTGGATGGCGAGACGTATCATCTATACTATGTATTATTCCGCTGTGTATTCTGTATGTGGACAAGTTCATATAACTGTCCAGTTGTGTTGTATATTGTTGTTGTACACTCTGATGATGATGTAATGTATAAAATGATATAGTTCTTTGATTTAAAGATTATTCATTTATCTATTATATGTTGTTCCGCTACGAATGTGAGATTCTGATATTGGTTCTGTTTCTATGTTTTTCTGTTGTTTCTTCTTTCTTTTTCTTCTGTTTTCTTCTACCTCTTCTTCTTAAACCCTAATGGTTCGGTTTTCCGTTCATCTTGAGTTAATCGATGGAGATTAGTTTCTATTCAAGGGGTACGGAAAAGTGGATTATTACATTTGGTATCAAAGCATATGGTTAAGCGACAACCCTGCTCTGTTGGGTGTGACTCATTATTGATAGAGTCAGTAGTACTCTAGAATGAGTTTGAGTGTAATAATAGATACGAGTGCGTATTTGTTAGTGTGTATAAAATTGTTTTATATTGTGATGATTGGTTTGTTGAGTGGTATATGGATTATGGTCGATATAGTCTGTACAACTCTATCGATAGGGATCTCTAAACACTTATATAGAACAATTCGGCATGATATTGTTTTAAATTAGGTAAATGAAATAATTTTACCTCGATTATATTTTGTATATAAAGAAATAATTTTCTGAAATTATTAAAGTATATATGATTGATTGTTTGGTTGTTAAAAAAAATATATATATATATATAAGTAAATAAAAGTTGTTGAATAAGTTAAATAAAACAACAGTTGTAAAGGAATGAATTGTATAAGCAAATGAATTATAATGTGTGAAGTTATAATTAAAATGATTTACAATTGTAAAAATAATCTTATATATAAGAAGTTAAGTTATATAAGTAAAAGATTTATAAATGTGATTTTAAGCATTGAATTCACTATTGTTGCTGGGAAATAGTACGGTGATGACTGCAGCATCATCGGTATCATTTTCGGGTTTCTTTGTAATTGATTTGCTACAATAAAAAATAAAAAATTGAAGTTTTGTTGTGATAAACAAATTTGAAATTAAAGTCCAAATTTAAATTGATAAATATAAGTGAAATGAGTTTTATACTTATAATATGATTTGGAAATTTAAATAAATAAGTTGTATAACTTATAAAATGAGTAAATGTAAGCAAAACCAAATGATAAAGTGATTAAACAATTTTTTTAAGTCAAATAGGATATAAATTTGAATGATTGATGAAATTTGATTTTGGTAAAAGGTTAAATGAATTTTGTTAAGAAAAACAAAATCTGAATTGGATTTATAAGTGGAAACTTAAGTTAAGTTAAACAAATGATGTTTGAAATGGAAAATAACTTAAGTGATGTTGAATGAAATTGATTTTGATATCAAAGTAAATTAATAAAGTGAATTTATTAAATGAATGTGAACTTGAGTTATATAAATGAAATTCAATTTTATTTGTTAAAATGAATTAGCAATTGAATTAATAAATGGATTGAATGTTAATCAATTGAATGTAAATAATTGGTATGAAACAATGAATATGGGTGTTAATTCATTAGAAGCTAATGAAGTTGAGAAATTGAATAAATTGAATGGAAGTCAATTTAAAATCAACCAATTGAAATTAAAAGTGTTGAACCAAATCGAATGTAAAATTAATAATTTGGTTGTAATGGATGTACATTGGTTGTTATATGGATGTTAGTTGATTGTATATAATTTATTAAGTGTTAATGAAATTGAATTGACAAATTGAAAGCTAAAGTAATTGAAATCAAAGTGGAAGTTAAGTGAATCTTAAATAGAATTGAATTTGATTTGTAAGTAAACTAATGTGAATGTAAATTAGTTGAATTGAAAATGGATGTTAGAAAAATCCAATGACAAACGAATCAAATGTGATTAAATTGGAAACCAATTCATTGAATATTAATGAAAAGTGAATGTATATTGATTTGGTTATAAAGTTGTTGAATGTTTATTGGATGATGGTTGCATTTGTTGTTTGTTGCATTTGCTATATTGACACATATGTAGTTGATATGTTTCTATATGATGTATATCGATATTATTTTCTATATACATGTTCTCATTTGTTTGATTGAGTGTTTAGTAGGTGCGGATGGCGTTTGCTTCGCATTTGGAGCTCGCTTTCGCGCTATATTAGCCGTATACGCTCGCTAAAAATATATAAGGTACATATCTCGGATTAAATATCGTACTTTTACACTTTTTTCCCTACGGGATACCTCATCACTTGATGAGATGTATATTTGTGATATATATACACTGTCATTTTTTTTCGGATCGAGCCGCGCAAAGGAGGCTATGGCGAATTTTTTTAAAAATTTAAGGCGTTAGAATATTTTTGAGAAAATTTGAAAATTTTGAAAACTAAGTATGATTTGGAAAACTTAGTAAAGTTGTTGAAAGAAGTTTAACTCTGGATTTTGGAGAAAGTTAAACACTTAAGAGATTTGTAAATCTAATTTGAACGGTTTGTTTTGGAAAATTAATGGATTTTGTATCTTTTTCTTACTTGGTAATTTCGAGGACGAAATTCTTTTAAGGGGGGAAGTTTGTAACGACCCAGAATTTATATTAATTAAAATTTGAATATTTAATTGATTTTAAATATTAATAAGTGGAATTAATAAGTCGAATGATTTAAAATTCGAATATTTGAATTTAATTGGATAATTAAATCGATAATTAATAGTTGAAATTCCAGAAATAATTGAAATCTGGATTAAATGTGATTGAAAATGATTTATAAAGTTATATTAAATCATGTTGAAGTTATAGTGATGTTATAGAACTTTTAAAATTGAATTTAAAGTAAATCTGTGAAAATTGAATATTTTAATATTTAATCGACTAGTGAAATTAGCCATTTTTGGGACAGTCTCAGAATTGAATGAAACTAGTTCCATTGTATCCGTAATAGTTTGTTATTATCGGATTTCAATTTTCGTAGCAATCGGAGTTGTCGTTTGACCGTGGCAGCTCCAAACGCATCGAAATTGTTTTAATATTAAATTGACGAGTTAAAATAGTCATTTTTCAAAAAGTGTCGAATTCCGACGAAACCAGTTTCATCGGATCCGTAATGTTATATTATTGTAAGGTTTCAAATTTCGTGTCAATTGGATTTACCGTTTGTCCGGGGCAAGCCAAAACGCATCGAAATCGGTTTGAATCGGTTTAATTTAAAATTGATCGTTTTTCTCCGTATCTCGCACAGACGACCGAATTAGCCTCTGAAACATGTTCCATTGCGTTCGGAACGTGGGGTAAACCTTAGAAACGCCAGCCGGCATGCTTCGTTTGGAGTTCGGAAAATTTCGGGTGAATAGTGTCGCGTATTTTTCTATAAAAGCCCTTCTATTTTCATTTTTTTTTCAAAAAATTAAAAACCTAACCCTAATTCAAAGCTAGCCGCCACTTGCTCTTTCAATGGCCAGAAATGTGCCTTCTTCTTCCTCAATTATCCCTCAATTCGTAAACATTTGGCCGAAGTCATCAACTAGAAAAATGTAGAGCTCGATGAGAGCTAGCAGATCAACGGTGGAGATCGGGATTGGAGCTTCGTAGTGATCTCTAGGGGGCTGCGTTTGAGCTTCGTAGTGATCTATATTAGCCGTATACGCTCGCTAAAAATATATAAGGTACATATCTCGGATTAAATATCGTACTTTTACACTTTTTTCCCTACGGGATACCTCATCACTTGATGAGATGTATATTTGTGATATATATACACTGTCATTTTTTTTCGGATCGAGCCGCGCAAAGGAGGCTATGGTGAATTTTTTTAAAAATTTAAGGCGTTAGAATATTTTTGAGAAAATTTGAAAATTTTGAAAACTAAGTATGATTTGGAAAACTTAGTAAAGTTGTTGAAAGAAGTTTAACTCTGGATTTTGGAGAAAGTTAAACACTTAAGAGATTTGTAAATCTAATTTGAACGGTTTGTTTTGGAAAATTAATGGATTTTGTATCTTTTTCTTACTTGGTAATTTCGAGGACGAAATTCTTTTAAGGGGGGAAGTTTGTAACGACCCAGAATTTATATTAATTAAAATTTGAATATTTAATTGATTTTAAATATTAATAAGTGGAATTAATAAGTCGAATGATTTAAAATTCGAATATTTGAATTTAATTGGATAATTAAATCGATAATTAATAGTTGAAATTCCAGAAATAATTGAAATCTGGATTAAATGTGATTGAAAATGATTTATAAAGTTATATTAAATCATGTTGAAGTTATAGTGATGTTATAGAACTTTTAAAATTGAATTTAAAGTAAATCTGTGAAAATTGAATATTTTAATATTTAATCGACTAGTGAAATTAGCCATTTTTGGGACAGTCTCAGAATTGAATGAAACTAGTTCCATTGTATCCGTAATAGTTTGTTATTATCGGATTTCAATTTTCGTAGCAATCGGAGTTGTCGTTTGACCGTGGCAGCTCCAAACGCATCGAAATTGTTTTAATATTAAATTGACGAGTTAAAATAGTCATTTTTCAAAAAGTGTCGAATTCCGACGAAACCAGTTTCATCGGATCCGTAATGTTATATTATTGTAAGGTTTCAAATTTCGTGTCAATTGGATTTACCGTTTGTCCGGGGCAAGCCAAAACGCATCGAAATCGGTTTGAATCGGTTTAATTTAAAATTGATCGTTTTTCTCCGTATCTCGCACAGACGACCGAATTAGCCTCTGAAACATGTTCCATTGCGTTCGGAACGTGGGGTAAACCTTAGAAACGCCAGCCGGCATGCTTCGTTTGGAGTTCGGAAAATTTCGGGTGAATAGTGTCGCGTATTTTTCTATAAAAGCCCTTCTATTTTCATTTTTTTTTCAAAAAATTAAAAACCTAACCCTAATTCAAAGCTAGCCGCCACTTGCTCTTTCAATGGCCAGAAATGTGCCTTCTTCTTCCTCAATTATCCCTCAATTCGTAAACATTTGGCCGAAGTCATCAACTAGAAAAATGTAGAGCTCGATGAGAGCTAGCAGATCAACGGTGGAGATCGGGATTGGAGCTTCGTAGTGATCTCTAGGGGGCTGCGTTTGGGGTCGGGTTGGGCACGTTTTCCCAGGCCATGGGTTGGCCGAGCTGGTCATGGTGGCAGGCGTGGGTAGGGGAGGCTACTAGCTTCGATTTGAGGGTAGTATGATGGGGTTTCGTGTAGCGAAGAGGCGGCGGCGATCTAGGGTTTTAACGTGTGTTGGGTTTGGTTTCAACGTGAATGGCCTGGAGCATGCGTAATGGAGGAGAAGCAAACAAGCACGGCCCAGATCTAATGCTGGAGTGATGAAGGGCTCAGATGAGTTGGAGGTTTAAACAATAAAAGATATTGTAAAAAATTGAATTATATTAAATTGTACAAACTTTAAACGTGTATAACTTTTTGATACGAGGTCCGTTTCGGACGAGATTTTTTGCGTTGGCTTCGTTTTGTCGAGCACTTCACTATGAAACTAGATTGGAAGCAATTGGAGTCATTGAAAATTTCAGGTAAAAATTAAACGCGTGTTTAATTTTATTCGAAAAAAACGCGGAAACTGAATTGAAATCAAGGTGAGAACTCCTTACTCAATCGAATGTTTTGTTTCGATTTATATTTTAAATAGTTGAGATTTAAAATTGATTGATAGTGTTGATTGTGATGAATTGAATGATGATTGCTATTTATTGTGTTAAATAGACATTATACGCCGTTATTAAGCGGATGTTAATTATTAATAACATATACCGCGATAATTTCACATTGAAGTGGAATTGGTATTATATATGTATATAGCAATATATATATATATTGGAGTATGTATATATTGGAGTTGATTTCCCGCATTGTATAGCGGATGAGACCCTATTGTGCCGTTAGTAAGCGGATAATATTTATTAAACCCATATACCGCGATAATTCCGTACTGGAGCGGAATTGGTATTGTGCTAACATCTGTGGATGCAGGGAAACAGGTTGGAGGGATCCGACTGGATTCCTCACCGTAGTGATTTATTTACAGATATTGTTGTATATTCTGTAATCATATGATGATATATGATGTTTAGATGTTGTGATTGACCATTTGGTGCTGTTGCATCATCAGATCCATTTTTGAAGTTTAAAAATAACAATTTTGATTTTTTAATTGGGATTTTTGAATTATTATAAATGATTTATATAAAAGATTTATAAAGTGATATTTTATAAATTAAGAATACTGGAATTATAAAACGAGTTTTTATAAGTGTAAAAATCGAAGTAATGGAATTTTAAAAAAGGAGTTCTGTTAATGTTGAAAATAAGGTTATAAATAAAATCTTATAAGTAATAAGATTTATACCTTGTGAAGTTTGAAAAGAATGATTTTTGCAAATAAATGAATTATAAGTATTTAACTTATAATATGGATTTTTTTTATATATAATTGAGTTATAAATTGATTTGGTTAATAAAGTGCTTTTATAAGTTAAAGTTGTTATAAAATACAAATGGAATTTATAAATAGATTTGTAAATCTGAGAAACGACTTATTTTGATAAGTTAAATTTGTATAGCTTATTAAAGAAAGTATATTCACGATTTTGGATAGTGAATATATTATTAGATAAAATGGATACGTTTTGGAGAAGTGATATTACAAAAAGAAGTAATTGTTTTAAAAGATGTTTAAAACGTGTTAAGTATCAAAAACATAGATTTCAACATTTATTGTTGAAATAGACGTTTCGAGAAATAAGGAAATGGTGGACTATAACACTGTTGTTATAGTAAATGGTTTCCAAAAGGAAATATTTTGTGTAGTATTGGGATTTATATATCTATCTAAATTTCGAATCCCTATACTAGTGATTTTGAGTTGTCGTAACGATGTTTTACGTAACATTCGTTTTGACTCAAATAAAAATTTGTGAAAGAGAATGATTTCCTTAAAGAATGAAATATATACTTAATTATGATTTAAGTATATCGAATATTTTCCAAGTGTTGAAAATAAATGATTTGTGAATTACTTATTATTAAATAAGTATGGAAATGCTTTTCCAATATGAAATGAAGGGTTTGAAATTTTATCTTTTGGAAATAAATTGAAATGTGGAAATTGATTTGAAATTGTTTCAAATGGTTAAGTGTGGAAATAATATATCTTTTAAAGATATTTTTGGAAATTAAATAATTTGGAAAATTATTTGGAATCTGATGATGTTGCACATCTTTATTGATAGTTAAATAACCGACTATCAATAATTACCTTGAATGGGTATTTGTTGTGATTTGCTTGAATTTGAATGCCACACTTATTTTTGAATAAGCGCTCACTATTCGGGTTAGCCGGGAAAGGACCTTTGTGTCATATAACCCATTCCGAATTTGTGATACGACGATATGGATCGTATTGAAGACCGGTGGTGAAGACCGGATGTTTATGAAAACGATAGGATGACCTATCGATTGTCTCTGCACCGTTAGCTACGGTATTGAGATTTCCTTTGTGATGGGAAGTTTTATCGGGATTGTGAATATCCGGATTGCAAGGGCTTCTTTGGAAGTGCCTTCGGTTCTGTTCGAACCCGGAACAGACTTGTATGGTTACGTGTCTGACATTACATTTTGAGATGTAAAGCTGATTTCTTTCAAATACATTTCTGTTGGTGGCGGAGAATTTATTCTCTTAGCTTAACACCCTTCTGAGACGTACGAGCTCAGAGGTTATGTAGTTGAAATTTATCAGCGATATATCCCAATTTGGTAATGTGACATGCTGAGTGTTGCTGTGAAATGATCATTGTCTGATCATTTGTGATATGATCATTTGTTTGATCATTTATCTTTGTGATCATTACTTTGATCATTTGTTTGACCCAAAGCATAGCTTTTGTATAAAGCGTAGCTTTGTGGACGAGACTTCGTCAGGGCCTCAACAACCCGGAAATGGTCGAAATAGAAATGTTGCGGCAAGGTTATGAGGGTCGCGCCCTTTAGGGTATGTCATTTCCTTCTGGAAAGGGGTGGTATCATGGTATGGAGCCCAGATACTTACTCATATGGACACACCTTATATATTATGTGTGATGATTCTACCGAGCGCTCGGATAAAGGTCCCAAAGGACCGGGTGGTGACATATTCGTGAGTTACCTGTTATAGGGGTAACCCGGCCTTGTTTGGCAGAGAGCAGTTTGTCTCTCGGAGCGTCCAGCCAGAGGCGTTTCTTTCGTGGCATAGGAAGTTTCTTAGCCTGACCATTTGTTGGCAAATCCATTTTCCAATACGAACCTTGTACGGTTTTAGTTGTAGAACCTATCATTCACTTATGGTGGCGCTCCACTGTTTGGATGGTAGCTATAGTAGGCATAGTTCGAAATGTCTATGCTGGCTAAGATTAATATTATACTTCCGAAATATTTTCTTCACTATGCACTAATAATAATAAAATCAAATGATTTTGCGTAGTAAGCATCTTTGATTATCATAAGAAGAAATCTCCTCCAATTCTGCATTTGCATTGTGTGTGTGGCGGGAGGTCTTATGGTAGTTTCATTTTCCAAAAGCATTGCGGGTTTCAATGTTAAAATTCTTTTGTTGTGTGTTTGAAAGATAAATTGTTTTAGTTCTCACACCAATCACCATGACTGACTCGGAGTTTATTGTTTCCTTCCTAAACTCTGGGTGCCCATCATTTTTCACACGGGCAGTCTAGAGTTAGGTTATTAGGTCATTCTGGATTCAGGAGATGCTATGGAGCTCAGTGGCGAGCTAGATGGCGGGACGTATCATCTATACTATGTATTATTCCGCTGTGTATTCTGTATGTGGACAAGTTCATATAACTGTCCAGTTGTGTTGTATATTGTTGTTGTACACTCTGATGATGATGTAATGTATAAAATGATATAGTTCTTTGATTTAAAGATTATTCATTTATCTATTATATGTTGTTCCGCTACGAATGTGAGATTCTGATATTGGTACTGTTTCTGTGTTTTTCTGTTGTTTCTTCTTTCTTTTTCTTCTGTTTTCTTCTACCTCTTCTTCTTAAACCCTAATGGTTCGGTTTTCCGTTCATCTTGAGTTAATCGATGGAGATTAGTTTCTATTCAAGGGGTACGGAAAAGTGGATTATTACATAAATGGTGCTAAGATGATTTTGCAAAACTCTCTCTTTCTAAAAAAAGCATTTTTATATATGTGTGTATATATATATATATTTTTAACACCTAGAGTCATGTGTTCACACTCGTGTGTTCACTCGCCATGCTCTATACCATTCTCACGTAAGCCCGAAAGGCAGTGCATGATCGGTATATTTGGCCTCAGTTTATCTGAGTTAGGTATATATAGATAAAAAATTCTTTTTAATAACGCCTACAGTCGATAAGTGTTCACATTTGTGTGTTCATTCGCCACGCTCTGTATTCCCCTCACATCAGTCCGCAATGCAGTGCACGGGTAATATATCTGGCCTCAGTTTACCTGAGTTAGGCATATGTAAATATTGTTAATATCAATAAAATTTTCAAATAAGAGAGAGTAAGCAATTGAAATCCAAACACTATTTTGACTTGTTTGATTTAACTTGTTATTGAAAAGAAATGAGAATACCACTTTGACAAACTTTGATAATCAACTAAGGGTTTATTTCATAGTTACACTTTGTTATCAACAGAAACAACGAGTTAAACTATTGTCTATTTGCTATGATAACTTGATTTTTGTTGGAAGTTTTGACAAGTAAATGACTTAAATTTTCAAGACAATGACCAAAACCTATATTTAACTTATGAGTGTCGAATTGAAAGTGAATCCTTCATTTGTAAATATTTTCAGGAACTTGCATTCATTCCATTGTAAATAAATCTTACACCTTGTAAATATTGTCACTTTGCACTGGATTTTGTGGGTAGTATCCGTTGAAAACCCTCACAAGACAACACTCGTCCTACTGGGGACATCCAGAGGTTTAACGGCTTGTTGCATACGCTCAATGCAATTGTGCTCCCTATGAAAATGGATTTATCTTAGTTTTCCTTTATTCGAGGACGAATAAAAAGATAAGTGTGGGGGTATTTGATGTGCACATGAATGTGCATATATTTACATCCAGATTTTATCTCTTTTTATTTAAATAAACATCATATTTGGGCATTTTAACATGTTTAAAACCAAAATTTAATTATTTTCAAACCATCATATTTTCATCTTTGTTCAGGGGCAACATGGTCATTTTTGTGCTTGTGTCAATTTAAGAATTTTTACTTGGATATTTTTTGATAATTTTTATAGGAATTTGGATGCATATGGAAGAGGCTTATATGAAGGTACATGCATGCACAAATGAAATACAAAGGAATGAAGAGGAAATAATTCAAGTTCAAGATCATGAAGGACCCCACCCACTTACCTAAATGTACAATTATGAGCTAATGGATAACTAAGTGGAGGTTAAAGCTTCATGCACAACAAATGATGGATTAATTAGTGGATAATGGTTACTTGGTGGCCACACTTCCTAAAAGGAATTTTAGGAAGCCCTTTAAAAATAGAATTAGGGTTTTATGCATGTATATATAGCCCTCTTATGTACATGAAACTATCTTCTACTCTTTCATTTTACTTAGGAAATTAAGAGATCAAATTGTAAGCTCAATGTTCTATGAAATAAAAATGGCTTCAAAGCCTCTTTCTTCTCCTTTTTCTACATGTTTTTCTTTGTTTTTATGTTAATGCTTTATTTATGTTCTTTTATTTTCTTTGTTAGTAGAATAGTTTTACACGCATGCAAGTAGTGTAGCTTAATTTCTTTTGTTGTAAGTAGTTTAATTACATTCTCGTCTTTGCTTAATCTCTATTTTCTTCTCTTTTTAATGTTGAAAATGAGTAGCTAAACCCCTTCAATTTAGGGGTAATGAAGCTCTCAAATATTATGTAATTTCAACATTTTATGATTTCATTTGGTTTATGCTTCATGAAGTGAGTTTTGATGCAAGTTTATACAAGTGGGTTTGATAGCTTGTATTGTTTATGCAAATGAGCTATTCTTATTCAACATAAACACAATTTGCATTATCATTTGCTAATCCATTTTTGATTGTGAAATTAAAGTAAAAATGAAATTTTATGATCTATATTACTAGTTACAATAGTAAATAGATCATACTTAAAATAGCTTTTGCTTTGGCTTCATTTTCATGAGAATTATAAGTGGTTTATTTGTTGTATTATAGTTTGATGGTTTGAGTTATGTTAATTAATAATATAAATAAACTGTACTTATCATAAATACAATAATATTTCACTTAATATCAAAGCTAGAGATCGCAAATTGTTTGTTTGTTGATTTACAAAAATATGAGAGTGGATTTGCCTCTAAATTGTTCTCTAGTTCAATAGTTTTTAAATCACATTTTAATTCTAGCTTTAGCTTCTTTTTGTAGTTAACAACTTTCATCTCACTTTGGTCTAATTTGATTGAATAGATTTTTAATCTCTCACAATTCCCTATGGATCGACCCGTATTCGCCATGTACTACAAAGTGTACGCTGTGCGCTTGGGGTTTATTTTAATTTGAAATTTTTTGGCAAATTTCTAAACCGATAGAAATCTTGTCGATTAACATACAGCGGAAATAAGAATTCTATGGTAGGTAAACAACCAGCTCCTCTCTAAGAGCTCAATGAATATCAATGAAAACTTCCTTCTCAGACTGCTCGAAAGAGCACATGAAGAATTCAGGAAAAGAAAAATTCACGTATCATACATAAGTCAAATGTGAGAAACTCAAGAAATATGTGGTCAGCATATAACAGCACTTCTGAGACCGCATGGAATGCCATAACTATTATCCTCTCAAAAGAATCACCATTCAATAAGTACAGATTGTGATATAATAGATAATGTCCAGGGTGATGAACATAAATAAGAAATAGCTGTGTTGCGTGTGTGTATAATACAACAATAATAGTTATACTACCGAAACCACTAAGACATCTTCACATAATTATGTAGAATTTCCATGAAGACGCCCTTAGTACATCAAGGAAAATCTCTTGCATAAGGATCAGAGATATCCTTCCGTAGCAGCATATGTCTCTAAAACAACCGCCCTATAACTCCGGCACCAATAGTATACAAGTAGTGCGCTGCTTCCATGCTCGGTCGATATAGGACGATCATCAGGGTTGAAAATGAAACAAATACAACGTATCACTAGTCATATATCTCACAGCGCATGGATAAAATATAATATCAGAGATATAGCAGGAGATACTATAATAACTATATGAACAAATCATTAGATTAGTAGATCCACATAGTTATACATCAAATGTAATAGAGTTTATACAATAGAATCAACTCAAATAATTGTCTCAACAAAAAGGAAATAACCGAGCAGTGCCAAGGCTTAACAGTGCTACCTAGTAGAAAGCATAGAAATCCATATACGTATATAATACGAGATAGGTACATGCAGCTCGTCCTTCGCACAGCTATTGCATCACCTACACCTGTTATCTACTCTACTCATTTAAGAGTACCCAAGATAATAAGAAGCAAAGCATAAAAACTTGGATTAGACAATAGTTTGGTGTGAGCGGTAAATCAATCTCAAACTATTATACATGTAAATATAGTAAGGAATAGAGGTACACGAATCATACCTGACCTATCCCTATAACCAAAGACCTAGCACGTAACAATATAATATGCTACTCTATAATATCATAAAGGTGCTATACAAAATAGAATGGTGGATGTCCAGATATCTCTATCTCCAGTACCTACTCCCAATGATATTCATGAGTGATAGCCCACTAAAGAAAGGAACCACAGCAACCATAGCATACATCAAGCAATACTCACTATCACTCATCCCTGAGCTCTAAATATATAATAATTCATATGGCCCCCATGCCGGGGGCTAATGGAAATCCCGGTTTTCATTGTACCCTCATATCACACAGCCTAAAGCTTAATACGTGTCCCGTAGCCCAAAGCTAGACATTAGACCAAAGCCATTGGTCCAGGGTAAACCCGTCCCTTTGTTGATCCATGGGCGTCCCCACTTATAATTACCCTGCTTTAAGTACAACAGAAAACACTCTGAGTATCGACAATTCCTTAGCACGTATACACCCGAGCTCTCCTTTACTCCATTCAGATCCAAGCCATTCCCTTGCTCAATCTAGTTCCTATTATCCAGGAACCCCCCATGTTCCCCATTCTACGGCTCTCTCCTTTATCGAGCCTTTATCTTCGGTACCTACTCTCCTCATGAGTCATAAACTGAAGATACATGGCTTGTATCATGTTGTTATATCGCCGTCCAACTTGATGCATATGAGCCATCACCTCTGGCATGATCAATAAAACCTCTGCTCCATTCCCTAGAAGTTACTAAAACATTATTACTATAAGTCGCTTCTCTTTTATATTTAAACATATAACTTTTCTATCTTTATTTCGAAAGATTCCATACTTGTTATTGTCTTTGAATTCCATTATTAAAGATCTAAGTATTTCCTTAATCACTTAACAATATTTTTTCACTTTAAAATACAATTCAAGGGTTTAAAAACGAATGTTACTAAAACATTATTTACTGTTAGAACCTCCAATTTATGTTTCAATGATAACAACTACACAATCATATATATACCTTATCAAGATTATAGGTATATGCTACAAGAAGACACCATGCTCGACGATATTGACACTCAAAGAGAAATGAAGATTCATTGACCATATTACTATTAGTAAGGTTATTCTACTATAAAAGAGTCCTAGATAAATTATTGTTAAGTCTCCTTGAGTATATTTGCATACACAATCATACTCTATTCATACTCTATTTCATATGCATCAAAATTAAGTTAGGAAACTGTTTTTTATACCTCCAAAGGTCTGAAATAAAACCATAAACATTTGTGACAATTCTCGGGTTAAAATTTTCTAAAGTCACAGACGTCTAAATTTTTACCACAGCCGTCTGTCATATGTAAAAACTGTCAATTTTGAAAAGACACTTCTGTTTGAAACAGAAATATATCACCCTTCATCGAAAGGTTGCAACCATTAAAATGCATAGATCTTCTTAGATATTAACAACTCTTCATCTACATCCTTCTGAATCTATAAATACTACTTGGATTGAGATGTAGAAATCAACTAACTTAAATTAATTTATTCTTTCCTATCTTGATTTCTAAACACTTTCTTGTGTATACATTGTTCACAAACTCTCAATCTATTATAACCAAAATATAATTTTGGTTAAAACCACTTTCCTACAACTCAAAGCATTCATATTCATATACTCAAAGGAGATCGTAGGAAGATTTGTACTATAAGTCAAAAACTGTGTTATTTGGAAGACAAGATTGTCAAAGATACTTTTGTATTAGCATATTCCTCTAGGCAAAGCAAGGGTAGTTTGTTTAAAGGAAATACCGAAGGGGAGCTTCGGGACTGAACTTAGGACGGGAGGTCTGAACTAGTATAAATACTCTGGTTTGCATGCTTTTTTATACTTTACTATTTATTGTCTACTATAACATTAGCTTATACACTTGCATACTATACACAAGTTAGATAATATATGATCCACAAGATTTTCATTTTTGGAATTAAGAAAATGAGGATGGTTAGTTGTGGTCAAGTGTTTATAGAAAAGAAATTTAAATTGATGTATATATGGTTGGTTGTATACTAGGATGTCCTTATGAGGGAATTGACTTAACGGATATACCGGATCATAATCTTTTACCTAGAGAAGAAGTTACCCATCAACTATGGGAAGATAGGATGCCCCAATGGAAATCCATTTACCTACGCCCACATGCTAGACTACTAAATAGAATGATAATCCACACAATCATTCCACGTCTGGGTAGCCACGAGCAAATTTACCCGAATGACCATCGAGTTTTGTATGCAATATTTGGTCGCCTACCAGTAAATTAGGCAAAATTTATTCATGACCAAATTAAAGGTTTTTGGACTCGGCATTATTGCTCAATTGTATAGGCTCCGTACATAATGTGTATCTTGCAAGATCTTGTAGTTCCTTTGTACTTATCACAATACGAAGAAATTCCAACAAAAGATAGTGGTCCACGATATCTATCCTTGATGCGACTCCCCAAAACCCACCTCGTCACATCCCCTTCGACCAATGGACTCTACAACAGCATCAACAGGAACATCATGGCCCTCCTTCGACTAGCGCTCCTTGGTAGACTTACTCACCTCATCCTTCACAACAACCAACTTCCATTAGTCATGCTACCGAATATTATTCATACTCTGAAATACAAGAAGCTCGCGTTGAACCAATGCAAAACGAATCTCTTCGTGATTTGGCACTCAAAAACCAAAAGATAATCACGATTAGCCAGTTAGCTTTAAACAGAAAGATGACTGGATTGGAACGTTCTTTCTCTACAAGGATGACAAAAATGGAGAAAACTTTGGACAAAGTGGTCTCTACTTTAGACAAAGTATGCGCAAAGTACGTGATCGATCATCTTCTCGCTCATCATCCTCGCCTTCACCAACACTCCACCTCGGGATCAAATACCAATTTATCGCTCTCAAGACTCGCTCGAAGGTACGTCTCATGATAGAGGTGACCGTGGGAACACTCCTATTCATGCATAACCTGAGGAAAATAGGAAGATAGTGATGACATGTACGTGTTTGATACTCCGCAGTTTCAACAACAATCATACATGGCATTTCAAGGCCTTTCAATTCATGAAGATAAGGAGTACAATGACCAAACACAATGGCCGGGTACATATGAGCACGAACCATTTTATTATTGGGAATACTACGAGAACTATGGGGGGCTTATCTTACTCACAAAATCAGTACAATTAGAGTTTTTCTTTTATTTTGCAATTATCTATTCTTATGCTTGTTTGTTTAATTGTTTACAACTTCTGCTGCAATTTTCTCTACTTTTATTTGAACTTCCACATTTGATTTTCCATGATCTTAATGTATAACATGTTATGTCTATTTAATATCTTCGTATCTTATATCCTTTCCCTCCATTTTGATAATGACAAAGAGGGAGAAATTTATGAATATACATAGTGGGAGACAAACATAACATAGAGGGAGACAAACAAAATAATACTTCCATTTTTTGATTGTATAGTTGATTTTTGATTGTATATTTGTCATCATCAAAAAGGGGGAGATTATTAGAACCTCCAGTTTATGTTTGGATGATGATAACAACACAATCATATATATATATACACCTTATCAAGATTACAGGTATATGCTACAGGAAGACACCATGATCGACGATATTGAGACTCAAAGAGAAACGAAGATTCATTGGTCATACTACTGTTAGTAAGGTTATTCTACTATAAAAGAGTCTTAGATAAATTATTGTTAAGGTCTCCTTGAGTATATTTGCATACACAATCCTACTCTATTCATACTCTATTTTATATGCATCAAAATTAAGTTAGAAAACTATTTTTTATTACCCACGGACGTCTGAAATAAAACCACAAACGTCTGTGACAATTCTCGGGTTAAAATTTTCTAAAGTCACAGACGTTTGAGGTTTTATCACAAATGTCTGTCATATGTAAAAACTATCAATTTTGAAAAACACTTCTGTTTGAAACAAAAAGATATCACCCTTCATCGAAAGGTTTCAACCATTGAAATGAATATATCTTCTCAGATAGTAACAACTCTTCATCTGCATCCATTTGAATCTATAAATACTACTTGGATTGAGATGTAGAAATCAACTAACTTGAATTAATTTATTTTTCCTCTCTTGATTTCTAAACACTTTCTTGTGTATACATTGTTCACATACTCTCAATCTATTATAACCAAAATATAATTTTGGTTAAAACCACTTCCTACAACTCAAAGCATTCATATTCACATACTCAAAGGAGATCATAGGAAGATTTGTACTATAAGTCAGAAACTGTGTTATTTGGAACACAAGATTGTCAAAGATACTTTTGTATTACCCTATTTCTCCGGGCGAAGTGAGGGTAGTTTGTTTAAAGGAAATACCGAAGGGGGACTCCGGGACTGGACGTAGGATGGGAGGTCCGAACCAGTATAAAAACTCTGGTTTACACGCTTTGTATACTTTACTATTTATTGTCTACTACAGCATTAGCTTATACACTTGCATATTATACACAAGTTAGATAACATACGATCCATAAGATTTTCATTTACTAGAAACTCAAAACACTTCACACTTTAAACATTATCTTTAAAACTTGCTTTTTAAAGATTTTATTATGATTATAAGAGTTAAAAACGAATGTTGCTTAAACATTGTTTACTACAACCACAAAACGATTCACTTATAATTACATTATAATATTCCGTATTTAAGCCCTAATTATTTTCCAAATTATAATTCGAATTATATTCCAAATTATAATTCTAATTATATTCCAATTATATTTCAAATTATATTCCAAATTATAACTCTAATTACATTCGAAATTATAAGTCTAATTATATTCCTAATTATAATGTTAATTATAGTCTTGATTATAATCCTAATTATACTTCTAATTATAATCTTACACTAATTTAACAAGTTAATATACTTTTGCTTGAATTTTCAAAACCATTTATTTTAACTGAAGTGTTACACTCCAAATCTTCTATTACTCTATTATAAAAGATTTAACTTGTTTTTTCTAACTTATATATTTAGTAAAAATATTTTTGAAATGTTATATATATATATATTCTAATTTATTTATAAGATA
The DNA here is from genome assembly GCA_030737815.1 of Allium fistulosum. Classification (NCBI taxonomy): domain Eukaryota; kingdom Viridiplantae; phylum Streptophyta; class Magnoliopsida; order Asparagales; family Amaryllidaceae; genus Allium; species Allium fistulosum. Next base: position 927,860,730 of record CM060906.1, read on the forward strand.
AAATACTTAATAATAATTTTAAAAAATATTATGTAACATAAGCTTATATTTATTTTAATAAAATATTTAACAAATTTTATAAAAACTATATATATTTAAAAATACTTTAAAAATAATTATATAGTGGTTTAAAACATTCAAATTTAGTATTACTTAAGAATACTTATTTTATGATTTATTTAAAAACCACTAAAAGCACGTTTTATAATTTAAATCTTTTACTTTAAAAATTCATAAATAATTATTAGAAATATATTTAAACCTCAATATTTCTCTAGTAATAAGTACACTTACAGTACTTATTAAAAATATGAAGAAGCCCTAGGATGTTTTTCAAAGTTAACAACAAAAATTGCCGAACACAAAGCGATTTCAAAATGCATCCATTACGACTTTTTCGCTTCTAACTATCACAACTTTCATTCATAATTTCTATAACTTCCCAAACCAATTCCTTTATGTCCATCACATCAAAACATGTGTAGTGAAAAACCAAATATATACTTCCATAATATATTCACATTTTACCAATTTAACATATGTTAAATATAAGGGATTCAAAGTGCGTCTGTAGCATCTATTTCGCTTCAACCATTTACAAAGCACTATTAAATATGTAAATAACAAGTCTTGCCTATGATGCATGTTTTAGAGGGTTTAAAAGAGAGATTATACTGCATATAATATTGTTACTTGCTTTCAAAAGCAAGAAGGGGTCCAAATATAATAGCTTTTAATGTTATCTATTTATTTTATATTTAACACAATAAACAATTATATAACGTATGCCAATTAAATGGTGAGTAAACTCATCCAAGCCTAAGCCAAAGCAAGACATATATAATCTCACTACGAGTGCTATGGCAAAGACGGTGTCTTGATTGGACCTCATATGCAAAAGTTATTGATTTCATAAGAATTCAAATTTTATAATTCAATTAATCAACTTATTAAATTAATAATTGCCTTAATCCCCTTATTTAATCATCTTCCCCAAGCTCCATATCATTATGCACAGAAATTTGCAAGCACCATTGTTGTGTCCTTCCCTTCATGATTTCTTACTCCACACTTCACTAATCCACCAACTGCCTTCACCAACGATATTCTCTTTGCGTCCTCTCTGTGTCCCACCCATCAATGTCAAGCTCGAACATCCCAATCAAAAAGCGACTTGACACAAACCTCTTTCACCATCCAAGTTGCATTTTGCCATGGTCTATTAGAGCTCCTCCGGCTAACACCAAAACACTCCACTTCGCGAGCCAAGTCTAACAATGCCTTCGATTCACCTTTGGCCTCCCCTCTTAAAAAGCGACTACTACTCAACCATGACCAAGCTATTGTTGTGTTTTAACATCCTTGGCCAGAGCCTAAGCCGGTGATGCCAAAAGGTGCGTCCCACAATGAGAAACCCCATGATGTCCACTACTTCGCTTAACTCCGCCTAAATCAATGACGATCTCCAACCCTAAATATGGTAGCTCCAAGTCGAGCTCAGCCCATCACCACCGCACCCACTAACGTTTATACCAACGCGATGCCCTCCTCACCGCGATCCCCACGGATCCAACATCGATGAATTTTGTTAACTACAGCTCCGGATTTAATTGTTTGTCTATGGCAGCTGATTTTATCGCGTTCACAGGAAAATGAAAAAGAAGAGAGGGAGAGAGTGAAGTGAAGAGGTATGAAGGGTTATTTATAGTAATATAAATATTATATTAAATTTCTTAAATTAAAACATTACACGTTTTGAGTTCGTACGATCACACAGGACATCGGATCGCTACGAAACTCGCTAGTCTACATCACCTCATTATTCCGATCCCGATGGCACTAGTTTCATCAAAACCTAAGACAGTGCTTTCGGATGATAATTTCATGCATTTTGAGATAGTTTATTGATAAAACGGATTTTCGGTCACACTATCAATATTTATTCGAACTACTTATTTTTTAAACAAATTTCGAAAACAGATTTTCATATCATAAGTTATTATTTAAAAGAGGGTTAATAAGGCTATTAAATTAATTTAGTCACATTAAATTCAAGTTCCAAATATTAAAATAATTCAGATGTTTCAATACTAAATGTCTAAAATTCCAAGTCATTACAATCGTAGTAGTATACAAGGATCGGATTGGCTTCACTTACTCAGACATATGTCTGACCCACTTTTATATTTTCTTTTATCTATATTGTTCGGGGTGATGGAGTCTGAAGATGGGGTGGATTTGGAGCGTGGACTTGTACATATTGTATATATTTTAATGATGTAAATAATTCGTATATTATAAATATAATGTGACAATGTATGGATTTGATTTGATTTTGGTTGTATAAACTTATGTAGTAATATCATATATGTAATCAAATATATTTGTGTGATATGATATTTTATGAGACCACACGATGTGAAATTCTGAAAGTTATTATTTAGTATAGTTTTTGTTTTATGCTCTCATTGTGTATCAATAGTATCACATAATAGTTTACCGTTTCAGGACTTCGTTATGTAGTTATGGGGATTTGAAAGGGCGGGTTCCTACACCTCCGATGTATCTCCACTAAACAAGCTACTAGCATAATTACCTAGATCATCCTTGAAGAACTAAAAGAAGCAATTTTCTCCCTTAACTCAACTAGAAGTGGAGGACTTAATGGTTATTATGCTACATTTTTAAGAAATGTTGACCTACTGTTGGCCCAGACCTAACCAGTGCCACTCAATTTTTCTTTAAATAAAACAAGATGCCTATAGGAGTCAATGAAACTACAATCTCCCTAATCCCAAAGAAATAAAACCCTACCACAATGGCAGACCTCAGGCCAATATCATGCTTTAATGTACGTTATTAGTGCATCTCAAAGATCTTTACCACCAGAATGCAGAAGGTCTTGCCTTACATTATCACAAATAACCAGACTGCCTTTATTCCCCAAAGATCTATAAGTGATAATATATTGCTAACTTGAAACCTCTTCAAAGGCTATGTTAACTGAGTTTTTAACCCAGCAGAATCCAACAGGAGTTAGAACATCCAAACTAAACTGGAACGACTTTAAACTTGAACAAGGCATCTAAAAGAACAAGCCAATGGAACTTAAGAGAAATAAGCCAAAAATCCACAAAGTAGACAGATCGTTGGCGATCCATCATCCATGGATCGCTAGCGATCCAAAAGAAAGCAGTACGAGTTGTCAAAGCCTCGTGCATCATGATCTACTACCTCTTCGAAGAATACTTACCAAGTTTCATAGCATTCCAAGCAACGTAGCTCAAGAAGTAAAGACACATCTGATTCAAGCTATTTACCCGCTTCTTGACCAAAGCAGTCAACTTAAAACGGACCTAGAAAACTAGATGGATCACTAGTTACCTATGTAGAATAGGCCCCACCACCTGAAATTTTTATGGTAGGTCCCTGACAGACTATAGAGTGTACATGCAATGTTTTGTCTAATTCTGTTAAGTTTTGAGCGAGTTATGGATGATTCTTCTTGACCAGATGACCCATAAAGACGGATAATCAAACAAACTCCAAACGACTTGATATTTGGGCAAGACACTCAAACAAAAGATAGGAAGACAACCAAAGGGAAATCACTCAAAAATTGCCTAAGTATATGGATCGCTAGCGATCCATGCCCTATGGATCATTGGTTATCCATGGAATTATGTTGGATTGTTATGACATTTTCAGAAGGATGGAGCAAAATATTCCAAGTAATTGGATCGCTAGCGATCCATCACCTATGGATCACTAGCGATCCATTGGATTGGCTCGGGTCGCCTTCAAACTTTCTAAGCTCCTTCATGGCATCATGTGTAGGCTTCTGGCAAAGTAGGCCTAGCCCAATAACTCTTCAACCCTTATAAGTATGATCCTACCTGCAACATAAACAGAATCTTCTGGACTGACTGCTAAAACTCTACATAAACTATCCTTCACTCTTCTCCTCCTACACAACAGTCATCTAAAGGGTTCACTGTGGTTGTCTAGTGAACTCTAACACTGGTGACTTCATCTAACTTACAAGATCCAATCAAATTGTAAAGATTCAACTTGTAATTGCATTCAGTCAATAACAAAAGTTATCAAGTGGACGTCGGCTTCATTAACAGCCAAACCACTATAAAAATCTTCTTGTCATTTTACTATTTCTTCTCTTTTTACATTTATTCTCTGTGTTATTGCTCTGTAAGAACAAGGCTGATGCTTTCACACTCAATCCAGGGTGTTGATCCCTTTTTTGGATTAACATTTTGGTGTTTTCACTGAGAACCCAACTTTGGATTAAATCTAGCTATCTACTTTGGATCAAACAGGTTCAGAAGTTAGATCATCGATCTTTGCTTAGAAGATTTACTATTGAGAATCAATGGCGCTAGGAAGAAAGAGAACTACCTTCGGAAGATCCGTAGTAGCTACCATTGCTGGAGAAGAAACAAACCCTCGGCAAATTGAAGTCAACAACCCCAACAACCTGCTGTTAGGAGCCAACTCTGAAGATCATGTTCTAGGATCCTTCACATAGCATGAAGTGTAACTAAGGGAGAAGTGAACAAGATGGTTGATGAAATTAACCATAAAATGGAAAATAGTCAAAAGGCTCTTATGGAAAAGATGGATGCTCTCTTAGCGCTCTGATCATTAACTACTCCCAAAACGGTGCCTAAAGCCGTGGCCGCTATAGAGCAAGAGTATTCTTCTGTTTCTGGCTTGAACGAAAGAAACAAAAGGCAAAAGCAAAAGGAAGCAATGGACGGAGCTCCAAGAATCATGATGGAAGAAAACGTTAACACTCCACCTACAGCAAAAGCACCTACTACAGACCCGAACTTAGGGGTGAAAACCCATGGGAGGATATAATAATGCTCTCTCCGGCTTTGAAGATGACAAACAATTTGAGGAAGACAAATTGGATGAAAATGCCAACATGCAAAATGCTACGCTAGAAGAAGCTCTAAAATCCATGCCACGGCACAGTTCCAAGAAATGGACGAGGGACTTCTACTCAAATGGTACTCCTAGAGGTAGGAGAACCAAGATGATATGGTACAAACCGAGATCGATTACAAGACCATGCTCCCAAGGTATATTGTGACCATTCCCAGCTGACTAGCTTCCAATCCCATCATGGAGCTCCCATCGTTGAATCACGAATGGTCGTCATTGAAAATCATAAAAAAAATGGTCAAATGGTCGTTGAAAAACTCACTCCAGGGTTGAATCGAAGTCGAACTCGGATAATCGCCTATTTGACTCGAAGCAGATTCTGGAAGTCCTGACTCAAAGTCGAACTCAGGTAATCACCCATTTGACTCGAAGTAAACTTAGGAATTCTGCTCCAAAATTAGCCTAGGGTAAAATCACGATTTTCTCCAAGCAAGCATGTAAATGGCTCCAAGCAACATTTGTCACCAACCCAGCACTTCAAATTCTATGACTCCAAGCGAACCATGTGCAGACTCCAAGCAACTGGCAAATTTTTTCAGGCGAATTCCGTGTAAAATATCACCGATCCATCAATGCCGATCCATCTTATTTTGCCCATAACTCGAACATGTGAACTCTAAATACCTTGAAATTTGGAATGCAACCTTATGAGGTCGCCTTTGTAACCCTTGATCGATCTCACTTAGTTTGAAAAAATTTAGGGATCGTCATTGATCCATGACCCCATGATGAGTGATTTGTCATTCACTCGGCATTTCCAATCATTCAAGCATAAACAATCATGCATATATCATTTTCAAGCATTATAAACAGCCGTAACTTGAAAATGGACCAGCCTAACAATGATTAGAGTATCTTACCCAATCGAAACCCATTCACCGAAGCCGTTCAACATGCAAAATATCCAAAGAAGTTTATCATGCCAATTATACCTTTTGTACAACTGTACAACTGATTTGAAATTGCTTTTTTACAGGTATGACTAGCATATGGACGAAGCAAGGGCGATGGATGCAGTCTATTGCAAGGCCCTCGGGAATTATTAAAGGATGAAACAACCTACTACCTTGGAAGAATTCTATAGGAAGGCAAACTAGTTCTAAAGACTAGAAGTAGTGAAATTTGAAGAAGGCAAACCCGATAATTTGCCAAAGAACGTACCAAACAGTGAAGGAGCTATATGACCTCAGGGACTTTCTGCCCAAGCAAGGCCACTAAAACCAAGTAGAAAAGTGCCCCAGCTAACTGACGAAATCAGAAGAAAGGATGATTATCAAATAACACTCTAGCCAGCTAGCAACTATGGAATGGGGCAGCAACCTAAAGCAATGCCTTCTCGTCCATCCTTGTGTACTTGTTTAATGATGAATTTTCTATCGAGTTAGAAAATCGTTGAAAAATTTATAACAAAATAACTGCAAGCGCATGGTGTACAATTTTTAATATGTGGCGAGTACGAGTCAATCCGCAGGGAATTGTTGATTTAAAAATCTATTCAATCAAATTAAACCAAAGTTGAAGAGAGTGTTAAGCTAGAAAATGAGAAAACTAACAAACTAACAAAAAGAAAGTGATAAAAATATGAGTAGAAAGACAATTTAGAGATAAATCCACTCTCTAGATCACATAGTTCAACAAAAATGAAATTATGATCTCTCTTTTCTTGGTCATTAGTGAGTTTAAATGATGTGCTTATCATAAGTATGGCTTATTTGTGCTATTAATTAGCCCAACATAAGCCATCAAACTATAACACACCCCTTAAACCACTTACTAACTCTCATGAAAATGACAACAAAGTTGAAAATGAAATCTATTTTAAGTATGGCCTATTAACTATTAATTAGAAATATAGACTATCAAATTTTAATTTCAACATTCACTTCATTACCATCATCATATGTAGATGAAGAGGTAATTATTGTTTGTGATTGTTTAATCATAGCCTATTTGGTGTCAACAATATAGGCTATCAAATTCAGAGCAAAAACAACAAGTTAAACCACTTCAAGCATTGTCATTAAGCACAAAAAGAGAGCAATAATTATCAAAATGTTGAAGCTACATAATTAGAGAGCTTCATTACCCCTAAATTGAAGGGGTTTAGCCTCTTATTTATGTTTTCATATCAACACTTGTAGCATGCAACATGAAACAAAAAGAAGAGAAAAAAGAGAGCTAAATGAAAGAAGAGCTAATTAATAAGAAATAAAACTATTCTACTTGCATGGAAATTAAACCACACTACTAACATGAAAGTAAATAAACAAGAAAAAGGAAAGAGCATGTATTAAATTGCATAAAAAAAGTTACATAAAAGATATGGCTAAGTAGCCATGAAAAGAGAAAGAGAGCTTTCTTTTCTTTTGATCCTAAACTAAACTAAGAGAAAGAGCCTAAAAGAAGAGAGAGGAGGGTTACATGAAGATAAGAGGTATTTATACAAGTTTAAAACCCTAATCCACTTTTTTGGGAACTACCCAAACTACCTCTCTAGGAAGTGTGGCCACCAAGTTATTATTAGCTTCAAATAATCATTCATTAAGTGTGCATGAAACTCTAATGGCCTTTTAGCATGTGGATTAGCTCTAATTTGTACATGAAGGTAGGTGGGTAGGTGGGGGCCTCCATGATCATGCCTTCGAATTATTTCCATCTTCATTCCTTTATCTTCACTCTTGTGCATGCATATACCTTCATGAAACCACTTGTATATGAAGCCAACTTCCTACAAAATAATATAGAAATTTCCAATTAAATTTTATCAAATTAATATATGCACAAAAATGAGCATTTTGCCCCTATATGAAGATGAATATGTGACGATTTTAAAATAATTTGAATTTTGGTTTAAACATGTTAAAATACCTGATATGATTATTTATTTAATTTAAATAGATTAAATATGGTGGTAAAAATATGCACATTTACGTGCACATCACTACTTTCCTTTTCCAAATGATCCATACTGGGACATTGGGGGCATTGCAGACAGCACGACAAAAGAAATGCTTCTATGCCCTCGACGAGTCATGTCGATCCCCCTTACGAGAACCAACGTTACTCTGGCAGCACCGAGAAGTCTTGTCCAAAGGATCATCGAACAAATAGATCCAACCCCTTAGTCTCCAGGAACCGATAAAACTGTGCTCCCACGAGCTGAATCCTAAAAATTTCTCTTGAAGTTGATGAATCATTGCTTTAAGACCGTCAAGCCGTTGGACACACGACCCAAAACTCTTCTCAGAATCGATAATTATCATTCCAAGGCCGTCTGATCACCGGACATCCGACCACAAAAACTCCTTCACGAACAAAAGCATCGTAAAGATCTTTCATGAACTAAAGCACCATGAAGGCAAACCAGTAGATCAACAGTCATCTGATCCAATAAACCCTTCACAAGCGTGAAGGTCTTTTATGAACTAATTAAAGCATCGTTAAAGTGAACCGGTAGATCAGTGGTCATCTGATCCAAAAAACCCTTCATGAAGGTGAAGGTCTTTTACGAACTAAAGCGTCGTGAAGGCGAACTAGTGGATCAGCGGTCATCTGATCCAAAAACCCTTCACGAACATGAAGGTCTTTCATGAATTAAAGCGTCATGAAGGCGAACCAGTAGATCCGCGGTCATCTGATCCAAAAAACCCTTCATGAACATGAAGGTCTTTCACGAACTAAATCATCATGAAGATAAACTGGTAGATCAACGGTCATCTGATCCAAAAAACCCTTCGCGAACAAGAAGGTCTTTTACGAACTAAAGCGGCATGAAGGCCAACCGGTAGATCAGCGAAATTTATGTACAACGGATATCCGTGAAGGTGAACTGGAAGATCAGCAGTCATCTGATCCAGAGCCCCCTGAAGTCAACAAAGCCATGCTCTGGGGCCACAAATCGACAACCATATAAGTCACTCCGCATAATTAACGGAATCACTTCCAACAACCGATGAATCAAACAGTGCTGAACTCCAGAGCTTTAAAGTCGCTCAAAGGAACTGTGCCAAAATTGAACCAACCTTATGGTTAATCAAAGGCTAACTCTAATCAAGCCAAAACTTAGAACTCGGGAGAACCGCACCCACTGGATAGGGGGCAACCAGACGTGTTGTGGAGAGACCACGGGTACAGTTCAAGTGCACCAATAGCCCTGTATCATGGGGGGCACCGCACACACTTGCATATCCATAAGGAAGACCGAGATTAATTATACCCCAGTTATGTTATGTCCGAACAAAAATTCTGGCATTCTGACAACTACGGACTTAACGACCTAGCTAGCGCAGCAAACAAAATAGAAGCATAATACATGCTTCCTTCTTCCCAACTCCTCCTTTACCACCCTTAGTGACCAGCTTCTTTTCCTCTTAGACTATATGCCAGTTGATGACCAATTCTCTAAAGGCAGTTTGGACCAAAATCTAATAGTCTTGCCCCAAACTCCCATAACCCATTTCTTCATAACCATCTCCATGCGGTCGGCTGTAGCTCTCTCCACCATGGCAACCTTAATTGTTTGGTCATGCACATCTTCACGAAATATGAGAGGATCATCCAAGCTATGATTACCTGTTCAAAAAAACAATTATCTCTTAGAACTGACGAAATTGCATTCCAGCGAAGTCAAATCGCCGGATTAATAGGAAAACCCAATCCTTACCTTCTAAGAACTGGATCATTCCTCCAGCACCGAGAAAGCCCAAACCATTATGCGCATTTCGTAAGCCGCGCACTCTAAAAAGCCGCACATTTCGTAAGCCACACACTCTTAAAAGCCGCACATTTCATAAGTCGTGCAAGCACTACTTGATGTTGCTCCGGCATCATAAGCAAACTGTTAAAATTTTCTAAGTACCGGTGTTGTCCCGACAACACTGGGAAACTTGTCTATTGCAAGATTAACAAGGATCAACTCCCACTACCTGAAAAACTGACATTGCTCTGGTAGTGCCACAAAGTTCACAAACCAAGAATTCAACAAAGACTTCTAATCTTTAACCAAAGTTAATGTACAAAATGTCTAAATTCAAGACATCCAAGTCACGAGTTCCCAAAGATAGGAGTTGCAACGTACTTTTGACTAGGGGCACCCAGGGAGCCGCCCAGAACATCAAAACTCACATCAATTGTTCAAAATAATCAGCCCTGTGCACTGAGGGGCACATAACACATTAACATTTGGTCAAGATAGAAAATAGCTCCAACTTGCAATAAAAGGAGGAACTTACCATCATCCAAAAATAGACGACGACGGAAGGCATTTCCAGAATCAAATCATCAACGCACAAGTTTCCTTAGACAGAAGCAGGTGCTCGACTAAGGTATCAAACCCCCAACTTGCAGAAAACTAACTGTTATTCGAAGACAGACGACGGCAAGGAGAGAACACTCGAAATTGAGCAGCTAAACCATTGATTCCCGAAGATTGGAACCAACGAATAAGGTTGATATCCACAATAATGTTGTCATCCCAACATAACGCATATGGCCTAAAACAAGCAAGGCTAAGGGTCACATATTTAAGACAAACACTACCGAACTCTACCGGTCCGTGATCAGAATAGGAATAAGCATGATCATACCGAAGGCAATGTGATGACTCGCTCCATAATTTCTAATTTTCTATAAGAATCTAGAATTTGACACTTAGAAATGAAGGGTTCCGCCTAGAAATGAAGGGTTCCACAGATAGAAGTCAGATCATAACAAAAACCGGTTGGAGGAAATCCGATTTTTCATGAATAAGAATAACCATGGAATTGGTTAAGAAACAACCCTGCATTTACAAGGGTAACACTTGACGATGATAAACCAGGCTAGGCAACAGAAACGCCTAGGACTCCCATCCTTCCAGAACATGTTGCATCCCGAAGTTAAGCAACGTCGAGAAAAACAGCCACGTTGGGTTGAAAGGGATCTACTCAACTATACAAGATCGGATGAATGATTCAATCCTAACCAACATGAATTTAACATTGCCTGAAGACAGGCAGCACTAAGAAAAGACTTCTACAATCCAATCATCGAAGTGCAAGTTTTCGAAGACCGAAACTAGTGCCCACCTAGATTAAAAGCATTGCCAGATCGGTAAGGAAAATCGATCCCAACTTCCTGAGTGTCGGTGTTGCCCCGACAACGCTAAGGCCTTCTCTCATTTCCTAGGTACTGGTGTTTCCCTGGCAACGTCGAGAAACTTTCAATTTCATAAGCATCGGTATTCCCTTGGCGATGATGGGAAACCCTCTATTTCCTAAGTACCGACATTGCCCCGACAATGCCGGGAAATTTTCTATTTACTATGTACCGTTATTGCCTCAACAACGCCAGGAAAATTTTAATCTACAGGTTTGATGAGAAACACTCACCGTAGTAAACCATCAATGCACTAGCTTCCGGAGATAGAAGTTGGTCCTCAACTGAGATTCTACCCTTGTCTTCAGAAAACTACTATTGCTCAAAAATGTGCAACAACAAGAAGACATAATCTTCATAGGTCAGCTGGATGGTTTGACCTTTCATCACAAGAATCAGCCACTGCATAAGAATAAAGCAGCGTCGAAAGGAAATCCCAGGATTAAATTGCTCGTGTGCTAATTTCTAGGGATGAAAGCTGGTGCACAACCAAATTTCCTGAATTCAGTTTAGAAATAATTTAGATACGTCCAAAAGATAGGCAGCCTCGAGGAAGTGTTGCTTGGAACGAAGTAGTTAGGTTATCAATTCCCGAAGATAGGAATTAGCATATGAACATAACTTCTGTGACGACAGCAATCAAGCAAAGCATGCACAGCTAAGGACATGTAGGGGCAATCATAGAAGTTCGGAACTAAAACCATCGGACTTCCTCAATCCTAGAATAGGATTGAGAGCCAGACCGGGGCAATCGAATCATTTGTCCCAAACTTCACCATCTCTCCCAATTGCCCAAATACAGGTGTCCGAAATAGCTAGTCCCTCGAGCAGGGATAGATGCATAGATACTTGATCGAATGAAATGTTGCAAAGTCCAAAGACGAATAAATGCGAGGTTGGTTATATAATGGTTTTTGTTAACAATATTTCTTGTTAACATCCCCGATGCTTTGTATAAGATTGTTTCATACGAGCTCAACTCTGTAGTTGAGCGGATTCACATCTTTCGAATAAAATGACTAGGTCGGAAGGGTTTAAGGCCTTAGTTTTTACCTTAGTCTAAGATGGACGATATTGAAAGGTTTTAAGAAATTGTTTACCCCTTCTATGAAATTGAGCAAAAAGTTAACTAACTCATTAACCATGTCGAAAGGTTGAGGTTCCCTTCAAACCTTACGGCTTGGTTGGAATAATAGAATTATTGAACCTTCCACCCTGGCCGATGGGTTTAGGAAATCATCTAAACCTTTCGACCAGATTGCTATGATTATAACTTCCCCTTTTAGGAGCTGTTTATATAGCTTTCGAGCTTGTCATTTCATCGAATTTCATCTCCCCCGGAGATCGAGAGCAATCAATCAATGATTTGCATCTCCTTTCAATCTTGTCGGAAGGTAGTAGACCTTTCGATGTTGTCGAAAGGAGATGTTACTCTATTTTACATTTTTCTGATGTTTTCGGCCTCTTAGGTTAATATTCTCTTTGTGAGAACCCTTCAAAATGAATGCATCATCCTACCATGCTCAGACAAAAATAAGAGCTGATTTAGCATGCCATGGAACCATATTAGGGACTGATCTACAAGTAGCATTTCCCTTTTTGTGGCCGGGGCCAAGAAAAGGGAACAGGACTTGTGAAAATGTCTAATGACGGTCCCATGGCATATACTTGAAATAAACAAAGAAGATATAGAAATAAATCATATATGATCAGCCGTTAATATTGAATTAACGCCTAATCATGATCATCCCCAAATTCAGAGTCGATCACAAGCCACAATTCTCTTTATTTTCTCATGATGAAGTTTGATACAAAATTCAAGAGACCAATCCCCAATTTGATTTCTAAATTAGGGTTATAAAGTAGTGAGCGGAAGCAAGAGTAGTTGAATGACAGCAGAATGAAAAGAAAATCGGATCCCGAAACTGGATGCTTTGGGCCCTATTTATAGATGCAGACAGCCTTTCCTTCGGCTCCATGCCTTCGGTTGGGATGAAACATCGTATTTTATATGCAGTTGTAAACCTTTCGACCTTGTTGAAAGGTTTGTCCATTGTACATCTTCATGGACCTTTGAATGTTGTCGAAGGGGCTGCATTTCCTAATGCATTCATGAACCTTTCATCTTTGCCGAAGGGTCTGTCTTTTATATAGGATTGTGAACCCTTCGACCTTGTCGGAAGGTTGCTTCCTTACTTGATTGCCGCTGAGAGTCATGCTTTTCTCGAATGTTGACGGAAGGTTGTCTTTCATTCTTTATTGACCTACGAATGCTGCCTTTATCATAAACCTTTCGACACTGTCGAAAGGTAATAAGTATGTGTTCCAACTGGTCTGAAATGCTTATTATGCTTTCGAAAAGCTTGTTATAGAGTCGCATGCCCTTGCCTTGACTTCTCCATCCTTTTTAGAAGGTAAGAACTCTTTGAATGTTGATAGGTAAAACCCTTCGTCTCCTTCGAAAGGTTTGGAACTGCTACAAACTGCTAACCACATTCCTTCGACTCATTCGAAAGGTTTAACGTGAATTCTTTTTCTTTAGCTCTTGTCTTATGACGGATGGTTGCGGAACTACTCTTATATTTCATCCAGGAGGTGCCTAGCAGTTTTGTATCTATCTACTTTGTCATGCTTTAATAGTTCTTTCTTTCATGTATGCGAAAGCCTTGCTCTGAAGTTCTCATGTGCTCTTCTTTATTAGCGTTGAACTACCCTTTCGACATCATCGAAAGGCGACTTCTCCTGCTGGTCTTTGTCTATGCGGAGGGTTTCTGAAAGGCCTTCTTTCTCTTCATTCATATTTTATGGTTAACATTTAACCCCTCCCCCCCCCTCCTGCATAAAGAAGGCTTTTGTTCTTTAGGACAAAATTCCAGGTTGACCAAATTGTCTCTGCGTTCTTTTAACGAAAGTGTCATCCTTTAAACCTTCAGAATCTGTAGTATCCATAAGTATTTGAAGTCCTAGATTTGGGCATTGTTGGTCAGAATTTATCAGTTTCTTGTCAGATAACAACCATTTCTCAGCAAAAGGATGTTAGGAGACCATTCCTAGATAATTTAGAAGTTTATTTTCTATGAAAATAAAGGCTGAAAATACCACATCAAGTAACGTGGGGACAGAATCATCTTGATCATATTAGAAGACTAAAGTCTTATATCGCTCTGATAATAATAAGAGAGGATCAGAACATCAATTAGAGCATCTTTCCTGACATCAATAATGAAAATCCAGGAGATTACTTTTGATTGCAAGCATTTAGAGGTTCATATGACTTGTTTTTCCATTCAATAATAGAAGATCGTAAGACCATTTTTGGCTATAAGCAGTAGAAGATTAGAAATCCATATCTAACAATAAGTAATGGAAGCTCAGGAATTCATTACTGGTAATAAGTAATAGAAAACCAAAATGCCATTTTTAGAATATCATTTCTGGTAATAGAAGTTCAATGCACCATTAATAATGGAAGTCGAAAATACCATTTCTAGCAATTAATAATGGAAGACCAGAATCCCATTTCTGGCAATTGACAATGGAAGACCGAAATACCATTTCTGGCAATTGACAATGGAAGACCAGAATACCATTTCTGGCAATTGACAATAGAAGATCGGAATACCATTTCTGGTAATTAATAATAGAAGACCAGAATACCATCTCTGGTAATAAGTAATAGAAGACCAGAATACCCATTTGGATTATGTTTACGAAGAGTTCTTTCTGATTCTTTTTGTCGAATGTACCATCTTCGGGCTTTGATGATGTCTTGCATGCTTTTTCTTTCTTGGGCCCGAGTTTTCATTGTCCATTTGTTTTGGCCTATTTCAGGGGGGAATCTTTAGTCTAATTTTGTGCTTATTTAAGCAGGCGGTTTCCATAGAAAACCAAAATGCCATTTTCAGAATATCATTTCGGGTAATAGAAGTCCAGTGCACCATTAATAATGGAAGTCCAAAATACCATTTCTGGCAATTGACAATAGAAGACCAGAATACCATTTCTAGCAATTGACAATGGAAGACCGGAATACCATTTCTGGCAATTGACAATGGAAGACCGGAACCGGAATACCATTTTTGGCAATTGACAATAGAAGACCAGAATACCATTTCTGGTAATTAATAATAGAAGACTAGAATACCATCTCTGGTAATAAGTAATAGAAGACCAGAATACCCATTTGGATGATGTTTACGAAGAGTTCTTTCTGATTCTTCTTGTCAAATGTACCATCTTCGGGCTTTGAGGATGTCTTGAATGCTTTTTCTTTCTCGGGCCTGGGTTTTCTTTGTCCATTTGTTTCGGCCTATTTCAGGCGGGGACTCCTTAGTCTAATTTTGTGCTTATTTATGCAGGTGATTGCCATTTTAGGCGATGCCGATTTCTAGTGGTGC
Source organism: Allium fistulosum (assembly GCA_030737815.1). Classification (NCBI taxonomy): domain Eukaryota; kingdom Viridiplantae; phylum Streptophyta; class Magnoliopsida; order Asparagales; family Amaryllidaceae; genus Allium; species Allium fistulosum. The sequence goes on from CM060906.1 coordinate 927,876,227, forward strand.
CCATTTCAGGCATGGACTTTTCTTAGTCCGCCGGACATTTCATTCGGGTTTTCGATGTGCTCGGCTAGCTTATTCTCAAGCAGGGCCCGAGGACTTACCCAACCTCCCTCCAGGAGGTGCCTTAACCTAGCCATAGCATGACGCAGCTAAGGGCTTGTTCAGTACCTTAGCCAGGCCATAGTGTGGCGGGACCAAGGTATTACCCGTCCTCCCTCCAGGAGGTGCCTTATCCTGGCCATAGCATGACGCGGATAAGGGCTTGTGCTGCTTTAACCTGGCCATTTCTGACTTTGGCGCGGATAAAGGCTTACGCCGTCCCTCCAGTAGGTTCCTTGACCTGGCCATCTTGGCACAACCAAGGGCTTTGTACCATTATTAGTTGCCTACCATCTTAAGTAGTCCAAGTTTAAGGAGAATTTTATTCCCGACCATGTAGACTTTTCTTAGTGAATCATAGCAGAGATGTTCTTAAAAATGCTTTATTCATTCAGAGTTGGAAAATACGATTTCAAATGTTCTGCGTTCAAGGTTCTTGGTACCATTTTACCATCAGGATATCATAGCTTGTAGGCCCCTAGGGGGTTTTCTTTGAAAATTATTAGTGGACTTCCCAATTTGGTCCCAATGACCCATCTGATGGGTTTCTCGTATTGGCCATTACTCTTCTAAGTACCAAATCTCATTGTCTGAATGACCTTGTATTTACCTTTGGGTTATAGTACTTTGATATTCTCCTTTGCTATTCGGCTGTTCTTAAGGCTGCTTCATCTCTTAATTCATGAATCAAGTCAAGTAATTCCTTCCTCGGCTCTTGATTTGGGTTAAAGGCATAGGCAATACTTCGATGAGAAGGTACTTCAATTTCTACTGGTAGCATTGCTTCACAACCATATATTAGCGAATACGGGGTATGACCTGTTGCAGTTCCAGTGGATGTTCTATAAGCCCACAAAACTAGGGGCAAATCCTCTACCCAATTCCCTTTTGCCTTATTCAGTCTCTTTTTCAAGATCGTCTTTATTATTTTGTTAGTAGCTTCAACAGCTCCATTAGCCTTTGGGTGAGCGACAGAAGAGAAGCTTTTTATGATTCCATTCTTATGGAAAAATCGTGAAAATTCTTCACTTTAAAATTGGGTTCCATCGTCGGATATTATCTTGTAAGGTATCCCAAACCTTGTGATAATGTTTTTAATGACAAATCTTAGCACTTTCCCAGAGGTGATTTTTGGAAGCGGTTCTGCTTCGACCCATTTTGTGAAGTAATCAATTGCCACTACAGCATATTTCGATCCTCCTTTGGAGATTGGAAGCGGCCCTATTAAATCAATTCCCCAAACATCAAATGGCCATGGCTGGTAATGGGGGTTAGTTGATTCGACGGAAGACGTGGTATCTTTGAATAACATTGACACTTTTAACATACTCGATTGCTTGGTTGGTCAAATGTGGCCAGTAAAACCCTTGTCTCGTTATCTTTTTGGCTAGTTTGATCCCATTTGAGTGATCTCCACAAAATCCTTTGTGTGCTTCCTTTAGTATCCTCAATCCGCTCTCGGGTTTTACACATCGCAAATAGGGAAGGGCATATCCTTTCTTGTATAGAATTCCATCCATAATGGTAAAGTTTTGAGCTTGTCTTTTTAGCTTTCGTGCTTCTATTTTATCTGCGGGTAGTGTCCCATTGACAATATAACTCATAATTGGAGCCATCCAAATGTTTCCGTAATATTCTTCCGGTATTAGGGCTAAAGGTTCTCCACTCAGTATTTCCTGATCTGTTTCTTCCCCTTCTTGTGCTAAGGCTTGTGATCGGGTTAATACTAATGGCTCCTTGGTTTTCTCTTGTTTGTTTTCCTCAATACTGGGATTAGCCTGAAATCCCACAGGTACAATTCGAGTCTCAGGGGCCCCTCTCGAACTTGCCAACTTAGCCAGCGAATCTGCTTGAGAATTGTCTCCCCTTGGTATTTGGTGTACAGAGAAATCTTTGAAAAGTGCGAGCATTTTTAAAAATTTCTTCGTATATTGACTAAGTTTGGGATCTTTGGTTTGATATACTTGTTTGATTTGGTTAACCATCAATTAAGAATCACCGAATACTTGAATCCTCGGTATTTTGAGTTGTAGAGCGAGGGTTAATCCTGCAACCATGGATTCGTATTCTGCTACATTGTTAGTTACCGAGAACCCCAATTTCATGGCATAATGAAGTTTGTGTCCATCTGGGGTAATTATTACATATCCTGCTCTAGCCCCTTGTACGTTCAAGGCACCATCCACAAATAACTGCCACTTGGGCTTTACATCCTTTTTCATTTCGGATTATTCTGAAATGAATCCCGTACACTCATTAATGAAATCGGCTAAAGCTTGTCCTTTTCTAGCCGTGCTGATATACTATATCATATTGACTTAGCTCAATGCCCCACTAAATCAATCTTCCAGAAGTTTCGGGCTTACCAAAGACTTATTTTAATGGAAAGTTAGTCAACACCTTCACCGGGTGCGCATGGAAGTAAGGCCTTAACTTTCGAGCTATCAAAATCAAACAGTATGCCAGTTTCTCAATAACTGGGTATCGGATTTTGGCATCCTTTAGCCTTCTGCTCACATAATAATCCAGTAGTTGCAATTCCTTGTCATTTCTGATCAATACTGAGCTTACTGCATGTTCAGAAATTGCCATATACAAGAATAGATCCTCTCCATCTTCGGGGCTGGATAAGATCGGAGGTTTTTCCAAATGTAACTTCAACTCTTGAAATGCCTTTTTTCAATCTTCATTCCATTCAAAAAAATTCTTTTTCTTTATTACCTCAAAGAATGGTATGCACTTATCAGTGGCCTTTGATATAAACATGCTTAGCGCTGCTACTTTCCCATTCAAACTCATGACATTTTTACTCGTCTTAGGCTCTGCCATGTCCTTAATGGCCTCGATCTGCTCCGGGCTAGCCTCAATCCCTTGTACACTTACAATATAGCCTAGAAATTTTCCAGAATGGACTCCAAAGTTGCATTTTTGGGGGTTGAGTTTCATTTGATACTTACGGAGCACCTTGAACATTTCATCTAAATCTTCAAGATGATCCTTCGCCTCTTGGGATTTTACCAACATGTCGTCTACATAAACCTCCTTATTTCTTTCGATTTGATCTTTGAACATTCAGTTAACCAACCTTTGGTAAGTTTCCCTAGCATTTTTCAATCTGAATGGCATTACTTTATAACAATAGGTCCCCTCATCTGTAATGAAGCTGGTAGTTCCTCATCAGGTTTAAACATAGGGATTTGATTGTATCTGGAATACGGATCCATCAAAGAGAGTAGCTTATGACCAATTGATCTATCCTTGGCAGTGGGTAACAGTCCTTTGGATATGCTTTGTTTAAATCCGTATAATCCACGCAAGTTCGCCACTTCTCATTAGATTTCTTTACCAAAACCGGATTTTCCAACCATTTGGGGTAAAAGACTTCTCGTTAGATTTCTTTACCAAAACCGGATTTTCCAACCATTTAGGGTAAAAGACTTCTTGGATAAACTCGTTTTGCTGCAATTTCTTGACTTCTTCCTTTAAAGCGTCGGTCCTCACCTTATCGAATTGTCTTTTCTTTTGCCTGACCGGAGGGATGTCTGGATTGATATTCAGGGCATGACTCATGACCGTAGGGTTGATTCCAGCCATGTCAGAGTGGGTCCAAGCAAAAACATCCTTATTGGCCTTTAAGAATTCTATCAACCCTGACTTTAAGTGCTCCTCATGATCCTTTCCTACTCTGATTATTTTGGTAGAAATGGTAGAATCTATTGGAATTTCCTCGGTTTCTTCAACTGGCTTAACTCTTTTAACCTCCCCCCGGCAATCTAGCTCTGTAACAATTTCACTTTCCTCTATCGAGTTGGAATCCATTCTCTTCCTCTTTCCATAACCTGCAAAACATCTTGTGGTAATACGTTTGTTAGTTTTATAAGATTTTTTCTTTGCTTCGAATGATGGATGTAGAAATCCATCGTCCAAAGGCTGTAAAGTAATGGAAGAATCAAAGTAACAAGTGAACACCCTGTTATATCGCTCCAAAGTCGCAAAATACATTTCTTTTGATGCAAATTGCTTGCTTCGGATAGTTCCCCAACCACTCTTAATAAGGAATTTGAGCATTGGACATTTTGGTGAGACAAATGTGTCCACTTCGTCTAGCGCTGGACATCCAAAGAAAGCGTTGTAGGATGATGGTTGATCTATGATCACAAAGGTTTTTTCAAAACATAGGAGCACGGAGGGAGTCCGGCTGAACCAAAAGCATCACTTGTCCAAGTGAAGTTGTTCCTTTATTGTTGAACCTGAAGATAGGTTCGGGGCTAGGCTCAAGTTTGTCCTTGGAGATTCCCATCTGATCAAATGCATGTCGAAATATCACATTTACAGCACTTCTAGTATCAACCAAGATTTTTGTAACCACCGAGGATCCTATCTGAGCTGTGATCATTAATGGATCATTGTAGGAATGATGAATTCCTCTTCTCAATTCTTGGGGACTGATCACCAAAGTATGCATGTTAATATTATACTTTGGGTTCTTAAGCGGTGGTTCTTCTTATACAGAAAACACACCCTTCCTGGCTTCACGAATGTATTTATTCCGGGTATTCTGACTACTGTCCCCGGGATATAGTCCGACGTATATAACATCAACTCTGTTTTGGGGTGGACTCAGGCTTAGTGGGTCTTCGTCTTCGATCATATTCACAGCATTACCAACAGGTTTTCTTGCCTCAGCCTCAGGCAAGAAAGTCTGTTGCGGATTCTTCACAAACTCCTTTAACTATCCTTCTCGATTTAATTTCTGAATTATTCCAGCCAGTACCTTACACTTATTGGTTTTGTGACCATTCGCCTTGTGGTAAGTACAATATTTATCTCCTTTCTTCTGTTCTAGGTTATTTCGGGCTTTAAGCGAGGTCGGAAAATTGACCTTGTCTTGAGTCATTGCATAGATGTAAGAAATCGGTCGGTTTAACGCCACCACGTTAGTATTAGCATTCTCCCATCTAGCTCTTTTAGGAATCCTTTTTGGGCCGAATATACCACTGTCCTTCTTTTGATTAAATTTTTTCTTTGAATGGTACAATTCATCCATCCGGATGAATTTGTCAGTTTGAAAATGGAAGTCTTGTAAATCCCGGCATCCATGGATAAACAATTCCTTCTAGAAAGCAGAATCAACTATAAGACCTGAGTGAACTGCAATAAGCTTGTCCCTATCATTCATTCCTTTGGCTTTCAAAGCTTCAGTGTCGAACGTCTTCAAGTAATCTCCTAATGACTCACCATGGTCCTGTCTGATATTAGCGAGTATTGTATAGTCGTAGAGGGGTCTTTGCAGATGCAAAACTGAGTAGAGAATTCATAGGAGAATTGCTTCCAAGAATAAATTGTGTTCTCATGATACTGTCGGTACCACTTAGCAGCAGCTCCTTGAATTGTGACTGGAAAAAGCCGACATTTAATGGTGCCAGAAGCATTGTACAAATCCATTTGACTGTCGAATGCTATCAAATAGTCTTCTGGATCAGATGTTCTGTGATATTTCATAGTAGGGACCTTTACGTGAGATGGGATAGGCGTTGACATTATTTCATCAATGAAAAGGGCAACCCTCTCGTTATCATTTACTCTCTCATCCTATGTTCTCTTACACTTGAAATTCAATAGATCTTTCACAGCCTTCTCTGCTACGTCTTTGAAGTAAGCCTCATTGTTCTAGTAGTCCCTTTTATTTAGTTTGTAGCCATCTGAAGTAGAGCTTGAGAAACAATCCTTATCTTCTTCTTGGACCCTTCATTGATAGTTTGCCTTTAGTGGAAGGCAATCCTTCTTCTTAGACAAGGAAATATTAGCTTTACTCTTCGCGGCATCAGTGTTGATTTAAAAATTTCTTCTAGGAGAGGCAACTTCCTCTCCTGCTGTAGTAGCTTTCATGGATGACCGGTAAGATAGTACTTCATTTAGGAGATTCTTCATCTCTGCAATTTGCATTCTAAATATGTGATTTTATCAATGTGGTCCTCTGGCTGAAGATTCTGAGTTGGAGTCAGTTGTGGAGACAGATGAATTTGAGCTGGTGGTGGAGTCGGTTGAGTTGGGACGGAAGACTGCTCTTGTTCCCTGTTTCCAGGGTTAAAAGATGGCGAGACATTTTTCTCTAGTGAAGTTACATGTTCGTCCCTTTCGTTGAAGGTGGAATGGCTTTTTGATCTCATTTTCCTATAATGAACCAAATTTCCACAATTAGTTGTATTTATCTAGCAAGGTCGGAGATTCAGGCCCTCCTACTAGCGCCAATAATGTTAACAAGATTTCTTGTTAACATCCCCGATGCTTTGTATAAGATTGTTTCATATGGGCTTAACTCTGTAGTTGAGTAGATTCACATCTTTCGAATAAAATGACTAGGTCGAAAGGGTTTAAGGCCTCAGTTTTAACCTTAGCCTAAGATGGACGATATCGAAAGGTTTTAAGAAATTGTTTACCGCTTCTATGAAATTGAGCAGAAAGTTAACTAACTCATTAACCATGTCGAAAGGTTGAGGTTCCCTTCAAACCATACGGTTTGGTTGGAATAATAGAATTATTGAACCTTCCGCCCTGGCCGGAGGGTTTAGGAAATCATCTAAACCTTTCGACCAGGTTGATATGATTATAACATCCCCTTTTATAAGCTGTTTATACAACTTTCGACCTTGTCACTTCATCGAATTTCATCTCCCTCGGAGATCGAGAGCAATCAATCAATGATTTGCATCTCCTTTGATCGAGAGCAATCAATCAATGATTTGCATCTCCTTTCAATCTTGTCGGAAGGTAGTAGACCTTTCGATGTTGTTGAAAGGAGATGTTACTCTATTTTACATTTTCTGATGCTTTTGGCCTCTTAGGTTAATATTCTCTTCCTGAGAACCCTTCGAAAAGAATGTATCATCCTAACATGCTCAGACAAAAATAAGAGCTGATTTAGCATGTCATGGAACCATATTAGGGACTGATCTACAAGTAGCATTTCCCTTTTTGTGGTCGGGGCCAAGAAAAGGGAACAAGACTTGTGAAAATATCTAATGACGGTCCCATGGCATATACTTGAAATAAACAAAGAAGATAACAAATAAATCATATATGATCAGCCGTTAATATTGAATTAATGCCTAATTATGATCATCCCCAAATTCAAAGTCAATCACAAGCCACAATTCTCTTTATTTCCTCATGATGAAGTTTGATACAAAATTCAAGAAACCAATCCCCAATTTGATTTCTAAATTAGGTTTACAAAGTAGTGAGTGGAAGAAAGAGTAGTTGAATGATAGTAGAATGAAAAGAAAATCAGATCCCGAAACTAGACCCCTTGGGTCCTATTTATAGATGTAGGCGGCCTTCCCTTCAGCTCCATGCCTTCGACTGGGACGAAAAGTCGCCTTTTATATGCAGTTGTAAACCTTTCGACCTGGTCGAAAGATTTGTCCATTGTACATCATCATGGACCTTTGAATGTTGTCAAAGGGGCTGCATTTCCTAATGCATTCATGAACCTTTCATCTTTGCCGAAGGGTCTGTCTTTTATATGGTATTGTGAACCATTCGACCTTGTCAGAAGGTTGCTCCCTTACTTGATTGCCGCCGAGAGACGCGCTTTTATTGAATGTTGTCGGAAGGTTGTCTTTCATTCTTTGTTGACATATGAATGCTGCCTTTATCATAAACCTTTTGACACTATCGAAAGGTACTAAGTATGTGTTCCAACCGGTCCGAAAGGCTTATTATGCTTTCGAAAAGGTCGTTATAGAGTCGCGTGCCCTTGCCTTGACTTCTCCATCCTTTTCGGAAGGTAAGAACTCTTTGAATGTCGAGAGATGTAACCCTTCGTCTCCTTCGAAAGGTTTGGGACTGCTACAAACTGTTAACCGCATTCCTTCGACTCCTTCGAAAAGTTTAGCGTGAATTCCTTTTCTTTAGCTCTTGTCTTATGACGGATGGTTGCAGAACTACTCTCCTATTTCATCCGGGAGGTGCCTAGAAGTTTTGTATCTATCTACTTTGGTGTGCTTTAGTAGTTCTTTCCATTATGTATGCGAAAGCCTTGCTCTAAAGTTCTCATGTGCTCTACTTTATTAGCGTTGAACTATCCTTTCGACATCATCGAAAGGTGACTTCTCCTACTGATCTTTATCTATGCGGAGGGTTTCCGAAAGGCCTTCTTTATCTTCATTCATATTTTATGGTTAACAGTTCTGTATCGCAAAATAAATCATTATGGCAACAAAATCGCCAACAAAGGAAATGAATGATTTAACTTTTAGAAATCAACCGTCGCTCGCAATCTGGCGATGACGAGATGGATCGATGACCTACTTACAGTCTAACTAGATTATTTGGTTCCAACTTGCAGGAATATGCCATTACCTAAAGTTTAGTGATGCTAAGTAGAAACTTCAGAATGAAACTATCGATACATCGGCATTCGGTAACAGAAGCAAGAGTTTGATTGAATCTTCAGCCCTACCTTCTGGCATCTCGTGTTATCTGAAGATTCACGACATCAAGGAAAAATCCACAGAGTTGAGTCATCCGCGCATGAGTTTCTGGAGATAGAAACTGTTATATGATTAGGGTCTCAATACCGGATTTCGAAGAATTCACTCTAGCAAAAGATGACAGCGACGCGTTTTTCCAGCACATGTACCCAGAATGACATTGGATGACGATGTCAAATTAGAGGAATTCTATTACTGTCAGGAAACAGATATCATTGAAAAAATCAGAGCTTGGAATCAAGCAGCAAAGTCCCTAGTTCCTAGAGATAGGAGCTATCATGTCAATCAAACCGAGGTAATCGAACGTATTGCTCAGGAGACCTAGTCTCCCGAAAGCATATAGACCTAGTATTGAGAGAAATTAGCCCTATGGACTAGGGCAGATACACCAACACTCCAACACTTTGTTGAAACAAACTCAATTGAGCATAAGTAGGGATTAGCTACAGAACTGTCTAGACAAAGCAACCTCATAGTTCTGAACAAAGCTATGAAATAGAATATGTCGAAATGACCATAGAAGTATTACTTACATGTATAGAATTGCAGTAAACGAGTATGCTCCACATGAACACAAGAGGTGAAACAATAAGACAAAGCAATGCTCGGAATCGAGCAATTAAACCAATAGTCCCCGGAGACAGAGGCTGGTGTGCAGGTTGAATTCCGAAAAACGCAAAGTAAGGATAGTCACAATCGAACAAGTCATGCGCTAGTTTACGAAGACTGAAACTGTGCCTGATTGAACTTCAACTACAACTCTACAAGAGCAGCTGTGCCTTGTAATTTAACTGTAATCAATCATCCCAATATGACAGGAATAATAAGCGAAGCCAAAGTTGCGAAGGACCCAGCTTCTAGAGCAGTGGAAGTCCCTCCGCCAGACTAAAGATTAGATCACCGGAAAGTCATTTTCAACAATAAAACTTGGCATTTGACCATATCTGGTATGTGTTACTTTAAATAATATCCTTGTATAATCAATGCTCGAAATCCAAGGGAAGTCGACGTATGTTGACCAGTCGGGTTCTGAGCATTGACCGGGGCAGATGTAGTGGGTTATCTACATGAGAAGAGTCCAGTATCTTGAATACTACAAATGAACAATCTAGTGTATATATCTTGCTTACTTTTAAAAAACAATCCATGTCGTCCTTTGAAATTATTTTTTCCACACTTACTCGTTATCGATCAATGATCGGTAACGAAGCAACTGTCTGAAGCGACGTGGGAAGTTTTTCTTTTCAGGATCACTGGAGTACAAAAATGGGAGGAGTGATACGATCGAATCATCCAGTATATCCAATTTTGGAATAAATCGTTGCATTAGAATTCAAAACGGCGACAGGAACTTAACCAAGTCCTCGAAAAGAAACTGTTAAAGACAAAGAGCAAGACTTCGCTCTAGAAAACAACGTACAATTGTTCAAGACAAAACTAGCTTCACCGACGCTTGAGTTAAAACTATATAGGTTGACTCCAAACCTACGTCATGCACCTACTTACTGACCTAAGTCCTTGTGTAAACTATGGAGCAAAGATTGCATTGTCAACACTAGGAATTGAAATTCAGATCGAAATCAAAAAATGAATGACCATCAGAAGTCAGTCAATTGAAAACAACATCTTGAGATGGACTCCGACGATTTATTGAAATTCACAAAATAGTAACCTGAAACTTGTCTTGTTCCAGAGCACACTTTGTTTCCAATGAAAGCATACTTCGAGGGGCAAATGTTAACTAGGTTTTTAACCCATCAAAATTCAACAGGAGTTAGAACACCTAAACTAAGCCAGAATGACTTAAAACTTGAATAGGGCTTCTAAAAGAACAAGTCAATGGAACTTAAGAGAAACAAGCCAAAAAACCCACTAGATAGATGGATCGTTGGCAATCCATCATCCATGGATCGCTAGCGTTCCAAAAGAAAGAATTACGAGTTGTCAAAGCCTCTTGCATCATGATCTACTACCTCTTCTAAGAATACTCACCAAGTTTCATAGCTTTCCAAGCAGCGTAGCTCAAGAAGTAAAGACCCATCTGATTCAAGCTGTTTACCAGCTTTTTGACCAAAGCAGCTAACTTAAAACAAACCTAAAGAACTAATACGAAGTCGGATTGACTTGAAATTTTGAGATAATACTTAGAAGACATAAAAGAAGGCACTCACCAAAAATAAGCTTGATTGATAAGGCTAGATGGATCGCTAGTGACCTAATTAGATGGATCGCTAAAGACCCATGTAGATTGGGCCCCACCATATGAAATTTTTGCGGTAGGTCCCTGACACCCTATAGAGTGTACCTGCAAAGTTTTGTCTGATTTATTAAGTTTTGAGCGAGTTATGGATGATTCTTCTTGACCAAATGACCCATGAAGACAGATGATCAAACAAACTCCAAACGACTTGATATTTGGGCAAGGCACTCAAATAGAATTAGGAAGACAACCAATAGGAGATCACTCAAAAATTGCCTAAGTAATTGGATCGCTAGTGATCCATGCCCTATAGATCGTTGGTGATCCATGGAATTATGTTGGATTGTTTTGACATTTTCAGAAAGGATGGAGCAAAATATTCCAAGTAATTGGATCGCTAACGATCCATCGCCTATGGATCACTAGCGATCCATCAGATTGGCTCGGGTCGCCTTCAAACTTTCTGAGCTCCTCCATGGCATCATGTGTAGGCTTCTAGCAAAGCAGACCTAGCCCAATAGCTCTCCAACCCCTATAAATACGATCTTACCTGCAACATAAATGGGATTTTCTAGACTGGCTGTTGAAACTCTATAGAAACTATTTTCACTCTTCTCCTCCTACAAACCAGTCATCTAAAGGGTTCACTGTGATTCTCCAATGAACTCTAACACTAGTGACTTGATCTAACTTACAAGATCCAATCAAATTGTAATCAGATTCAACTTGTAATTGCAGTCAGTCAATAACAAAAGTTATAAAGTGGATGTAGGTTTCATTAATAGCAGAATCACTATAAAAATCTTCTTGTCTTTTTAATATTTCTGCTCTTTTTACATTTATTATCTATGTTATTGCTTTGTAAGAACAGGGCTGGTGCTTTCACACTCAATACAGGGCGTTGATCCATTTTTTTTGGTTAACAGGCTATGTTAGAACTATGATCTCTCCCAAATGTATGTTAAAGATTGACATGTAGAAAGCTTTTGATAGCATTTCCTAAAACTCCATAATTTCTATAATGTCAAAAATGAATTTTTCAAAGCTATTTCTAGCATGGTTCTACATATGCATCCCTACTCTATTCTATTCGGTGTCTGGGAATGGTATCCCACATGGTTTCTTCAAAGGAACTCAAGGAATTCTCTAGGGTGAACCTATATTATTAGCCTACCTCTTTATAATAGTGATGGAAGTTCACAACTCTTTCACAATTTAGCAAGCAAACATCAAAAAGCTATAGCTTCACCCAAACTGCAAAGCTCCTTTCATAACTCATTTACTTTTTGCAGACGAACTATTCATTTTCACAAAACCAACTAAAGAAAACATCTAATGCATTTAATGAATCCTGGAGAACTTTCACAAGCTAACCAGTCTGCAAATAAATCTACACAAATCGTATGAAGAGCATTACATGCATCAGTCTCAATGAATGTATCAATATCCTTTCTTGATACATCTTGAATAGGAACATTTAAAGATAAGTATTTACTAAACATGATTCAATAATCATGGTTGCGAATAGTTTGCAATTGCAATCGATTAAATACTTTTCCTAATGATTTTTACTTATATGTTTTTAATGTATAAAAAACATTACTTATATCCAATATAACAATACTTATAGTAGAAAATAAAACCATATGCATACTTCATTTCGAGCAAGATTCTCTTTAACAGTTGGTTATACAATTAAATTACATAATTACCCCTAGGGCATATCCTTAACTCTATCACCTACAAATATATACATATCAAATTTTAAAGAAAAAGCCATATCGAATTTAAAAGAAGTAACTATACGAATAATAATTCAAAGGAATTCGAATACTGGTTCTTCACACTAAGTAAAATTTAATCATAATGAAAGCAATAAATGTAAAAAGGGAATAGTATTTAAACAATAATAAATAAATACCCATAATTATATAATAAATTATAATAATAACAGTGTTACTTAACAGGTAGAGGGTAATAAGTGTACTACAAAAAAATAATGTTCAATCACATAGGTAAAATATGTATAAAATGGTACTTGTATAAATAATATAAAGTTATATAGGTGAAATAATTGATTAAACATGTGCATAAATAAAAATAATAAAAATGTAAAAACATAATAAATACAGTAATAATATTATTATTAAATTATTAAGGACAATAAGCAAAAAAAATTAATAAAATGATAAATAAATACTGACAAGTGAAAATAATAATAAAAGCAAAGTTTAATACGTAAATCATGTAACAATGATAGAGATTAAATAATATGTAATAATTTCAGTAAGAGTATATAAAGTAATATCTTGAAAAAATAAAAGACATGGAAATATATAGGTAAAAATGCAGAATTTTGAAAATAACAAATAAAAAACAATATTCCTACATGCGATACTAACATAATATAGATAAAAAACAAGAAGTAAAAATAAAATAAATGAACAGGATTAAAATTACTTAAAACCAGCCGATATTATTTTATTTTTGTTAAAAAATAGATGTAAAGTGGCGAATAGAGGATAACTTTTGGAAAGTGTGTGATAACGTGACGAAACAAGCGGAGAATTTTGAGAAATATGAGAACATGATATTTGGATACATGTTAAGAAAAAACGTCTTAAGCACTTGGAAGTTTACCTTCGCTGTTGTACAACTAAACATCTTTTTTTGGATTGGTCGATAGGAATTAAAGAGAAAATAGTTGGAAGTTTATCACTAAAGGCAATGGTGAATTTTGGAAAGAGACTTGGTATAAAGCCCAAAGTCAGCATTGGATCAAAACCCTAAATAATTTCTAGATAAAATATACGAGGTAGGAAGAAAAGCATTTTGAAAAGTGGGAAAAGGGCTTAGAAAAATAAATAAAGAAGGAGGTCAAAATTAACGGGAATGGACTTGGAAAAGTGCGCTCAAACTCGAGCGCTCGAGCTTAAGTGGCTCTGGACTTGGAAAAGGATGCAAAGCATGCTTCGGGCCCGCTCAAATGTAATGCTTAAGAGCTCAAGCACTCTATTTTTTCGAGCAATAAAAAAGGAGCGCTCTGGTCCGGTCAAGAATGAGAGGGCTCCAATTCCAAAATAAAGAAGTCTCTAATCAAAAGAAAATAGTGATGGAACCAAGAGTGGGGCTCTTGAAAAAAAAGAAGCTTCGTGGGAAATTTCAAACCAATCGCCACAACCATAAATATTCAAATTCAGAACATAACAGGGGATTGAAACTTAAGACATCATCAACTTACTCTTCCCAAAAAAAATCAAACTCTACTAATACTCCGCCAAAATGTTGTTTTAATCTTCAATCTTTTATAATTATTTTTGAACCTTGTAAAAGATATAAAACATATAAGAAAGAAGATAAATAAGAGCGATTAAATGGATGCAACTCAAGTTATACGGAACACTATAAAAATTCTAGAGTTCTTTTATTCTCATTACTTTTTATTTCTGCATTTTCTATGTTAGTTTATTTTGATCTTTCTAGACTCTTTGAATTTCTTTTTAATGCTTTACTTCCAATCTCTTTTCAAGTATAAATTTACAAACAACGGTTATATCAAGGTTTGTGGCGAAAAATCCCACAAACAATATCCTATGATCAAACTTCTCTAAAAGTCTAGATTCCATTTATTTAGTACAATTTTAGTTTTCACTTTTTTGTTTAGTATGATGTACTAGTGCTTTAACAAAAATCGGACAAACTATTGAAAATGCTCGAATCCACGTGATCTAAGTTAAGAAACTATTTGGAATCAATTATTTCATTTAATTAAGCTCCTATGTTTAACGAACAAGGACATCCGACTAAAGAAATTGAGTTTTAAAAGTATTTTTATAGTGTCCTAGTAAAAAGATTTTATATTTTGAGAAAAATACTTCTTCGTAGTTGAAATAGTTCCGACGCACATGAAATATTCCAACTCAATATTTAATCTTTAATGGAATTTATCGTCGTTGCTTAAAAGTTTGTTGAACCTGTGTTAGAAATCAAAATTTCATTAAATTTTAAAATGCTTGTAATCAAACAGTTGTCAAACTAACAAACAAATTTGATATTAGAATAAAATTTAAATTTTCTCTTTTGGAGGTTGTCTTGTGATTAATGATTGGATATTTGAAAGATAGAAGTGCGAAACTTTATAGGCAGTCGAAATTTAGGGTAGTTTGTTAACTTTAATGGGCCTTTGAATTTTAAGTCTCTTATGGCACAAATTAAAAAACAAGGAATGTCTGCCAAGTCTCAAGAATTGAAAGATGGTGGAAGAAAAGTTCTTTCTAAAAAATTTGTGAAAATTAGATGCGTATTTTTAGTTTTTGGTTAATTTAAGCTACTTTTGCCTTTGATTTCAATGCTCGAGCGATTTTCTGAAATGAGACAGTTTGGTAAAAAATAACAAAACAGACACTTAATTTACATGGATTTATAAATAGGGACTTTTTGTGTTATGAGCTTTAAGAATAGGGACCTTTGGTCCATAATAGTTCATCACTTCAGCATTTTTTTTTTGGAAGGAATAAAGATTGTAGTTCAATGTTGGAAATGCCTTTGAGTCATTGTACTTCCGCACGTAGTAGAAAACACATTTAAAACCGTTATATAAAAAATTAAAGCCCATCCACCGCTCCATGAAAATTCGAATTTCAAATTCAAAACTAGCCGTTAGTGCATTCATGTTCTAACGCCTATTCGTTATTTATAAAAATCAGTCAAATGTTTCTCTTTTATAAATTCCTTATCATATATCTTTAAAGAAGACCAACAAAATAACAAAACAATCAACGTCGACAAGTAAATTCGATATAGATGTCGAATCAAAGAGCAATGGATGCCTACCAGAAATTAGAAAAAGTTGGTGAAGGAACTTATGGGAAAGTCTACAAAGCAATTGACAAAAGTTCTGGAAAAATTGTTGCCCTCAAGAAACAAAAGCTTCCTGAAGACGATGAAGGAGTTCCACCCACTACCCTTAGAGAAGTTTCCATTCTCCGAATGCTCTCTATAGATCCACATGTAGTCAGGTAATTTATCCTCTCCCCTAAAGATTTTGGTTTATTTTAATTTGTGTGATCAGGGGAACATGATCTCTGTTTGACGGGTTGTCAAGTAAATTTTGTAAATCCAATAGAAAATTTAGGGTTGTTTTCGGCAAGTTGAAATCTTTTTACCGATCGGCGTTGATAACATAAAGATTTGTTTCTTTAAATATAAAAAGAATAGTTTTGTGTATTTTGCGGGCTACATGTTTGCTAGAATGCCTGATGCCGCAAAAAATTTTGCTGAATGCTTTTCTATTGAAAATTTCATTCCCGATTCAAATGCAGACTGTTGGATTTGAAGCAAGGAAAAAACAAAGAGGGAAAATCAATTATCTATCTTGTATTTGAGTATATGGACACTGATGTGAAGAAATACATCAAAAGTTTCCGAGCAAATCACACTCTAATTCCACCCAAGAATATCAAGGTTATTTTTATTTTAGAACTGTGGTTTTGTTATTTTTGTTATGTTGTTTTGAAGAATAATAACCCATGTTTTATATGCAGATTTTGATGTTCCAGCTATGCAAGGGAATGTCCTTCTGCCATGGCCATGGTGTTTTACACAGGTAAGTCACTGAAAAGATATTTATTGCAATTAAAGTGCTAAATCAGTCAATCTAAATGTTTTATTAATTGCACAGAGATTTAAAGCCACACAATCTTTTAATGGATTGCAAAACAATGAAGCTGAAAATAGCTGATCTTGGACTCAGCAGAGCATACACTGTTCCTTTGAAGAAATACACTCATGAGGTACGTAGTTCTCCTGTTTAACTGTAAATGATTAAAGAATTTCACATCGACTGAGTATGATCAATTTTGCTTTAGATTCTCACATTATGGTACCGAGCACCAGAAGTGCTTCTTGGCGCTACTCACTACTCTACTCCAGTTGACATGTGGTCAGTAGGCTGTATATTTGGTATGTCACATTTCTATATCTTGTTCACGTATGTATTGATGGTATTTTTATCAAAGCATTATTTAATTTGTTTTATTATTTATGTTTTAGCTGAACTAGTTACAACACAGCCACTGTTTGCTGGAGACTCTGAATTGCAACAACTCCTCCATATTTTCAGGTATATGATAATAATAAAAAAAATTGTCCAACTCACTTCACTTATCAATGCAAATTTGTGTGCATATAACTATATATTTGCTGTATGATCATATGATATAGACCATTGGGAACACCAAATTTATGTGCATATATAGTTACTATATATTTGCTGTATGATCATGATATGGGCTATTGGGAACACCAAATTTGTGTGCATATGACTATATATTTGTTGTATAATTATGATATAGGCTATTGGGAACACCAAATGAACTAGTATGGCCTGGAGTAAGCAAATTACCGAATTGGCACGAGTATCCACAATGGAATGCAAAGCCATTATCAACTGCTGTTCCAAATTTAGATGCTGTGGGACTGGATTTGCTTTCTGTAAGTCTAAATATAGTATTTTTCTTTCATAAGTTAATATTCACAGGTTCTAAAAAATTTATTCTGTTGAATGCAGAAATTGTTGCAATTTGAGCCTGCAAAAAGAATTTCTGCAAAAAAAGCAATGGAGCATCCCTATTTTGACGGCTTGGACAAAGCAAACTTATAACTCAAGCTTCTGATCGTTATCCAATGTTGCTTCACTCGAGCATATTACAGTGTGTGCAACTAACGAGCATAGTAATTATCATGCTCTATGTTTCTATATAATTTGAAGTTTGTATGTTTTTTATGGATAATCTCATTAGCGTCTTTTAAATTTGGATTATTGATGGCATGGTGACAGCTGATTATGTAGCAAAAATTGAATTTTTGAATGTAATGAATTACTATTATATCTGAATAGTGATTACAATTCTCAAGTTTTGTTTATCTTCCTTGTATAAATATGAAGAACAATCATCCAATGTCATTTGATTATGAATAAGTTGTTCAAATCATTTCAAAGTTGGCGAAGTTGGAGAGGCTCGGTTTGTCTAAGTCGGGTTTATTGGTTGGCTCAGCTAGTGCTTGCATTAGCCCCCTATAAATATATTGACTTGTCATATGGGCTATTAAAGCTCTTGTTCCTTGTATCTATCTCTCTTCAATCTCACTTTCACGATCAAACTCAACATTACGTGAAAACCCTACAAACAATCTCTCTGAAAGTCATATGGGCTATTATGATTTTTTGTATCTTAATTCGTCCAATTTTGTGCCATAATCTAATATTTGAGGGGGTTTCAATCTACAACTGAACTAGGGTTTCAAAAATCGTAACTTGTTTCGATCATCTTAGTTAGAAAATGATATGTCTTCGTATGTCTTACTGGAGATATTAAGGCTACTGTATTTGTTTTATAAATGGGCCTGGGCCTTTGTAATATATCTCTCAGCCCATGTTTATTTACTCTGTATATATTAGGCTGCAGAGTCTTGTAAACTGAGATAATTCATTTTCATATTACAATACAATATCATTCAATTCTTTTCTGATCTTCAATCATAATCATTTTACAATACTCTGTTATTATACAAATCTAATATGATATCAGAGCCATTACAAGCCTCACGGCAATAATCTCAGAAAGTGAATTCAAGGAACTCAAAGCTATTTCTGAAGCCTAACAGCAGTGATCTCATTGCAAGATCTACACTCATCTCTTCATCAGAAAGATATCATCATTTGAAGGCATCTTAACCCATCAGGTTACATCTCATCACTTGGGTTAATTATAGAATTTGCAATATTTGTGAAAAACAGGTACCATACCAGGAAATCACGTAGACTTCTGGTTGCAACAAGTTTTTCATCAAAAGCAAGCAAATTCTTGCAAGAAAATTCAGAAAAAAAAAATCAGAAAACCAATTCAAGAAAGCAATCAAAGACTCAAAGAAAGTAATTGCCGTGCCAAGATTCATCAGAATATCCTCATCATTTGAATCTTGGCTGCAACAAACCTGTTCCTGTCTATTATCGTGTAAATCTTGAATCAGTAATCTTTTCTGAATTAGTAAGTTTCTTGCATCTATCTTTGAGATCCTTAATCATG
The DNA here is from genome assembly GCA_030737815.1 of Allium fistulosum. NCBI lineage: Eukaryota > Viridiplantae > Streptophyta > Magnoliopsida > Asparagales > Amaryllidaceae > Allium > Allium fistulosum. The sequence continues at coordinate 927,895,105 of CM060906.1, forward strand.
GCCGAAGGAGATAATACTTCAGCTACTTCGGACAACACCAACAACCCACAACAATTCAATGATGCAACTGAAAAGTTGATCAAAACTGTCATCAGTCCTCAAGGCCAGCTAATCACTGTGCATCTTGAAGAAGACAACTATCTCTTATGGAAGTTACAAGTTGAAACTGCCATGCAAGGATATGGATTAGAAGGCTTTATTCTCGGTTCAATTCCGACTCCTCCAAAATTCATCACTGATTCACAAAACAAAATGATCAGTAATGAAGAATACACAAAGCTTTACAGACAAGATAGATTAATAAGTTCCTGGCTTCTATCCTCAATTGACACAAAGTTACTGTCACAAGTCATAGGATGTAAATCAGCAAATGATATATGAATCACAGTTGAAAGGATATTCAATACTCAGTCTGCCGCCAAGATCATGCATTATAAAAGACAATTACAAAACATTACTAAAGGAAATCAACAAATGAGAGACTATCTTTCACAAGTCAACAATATCTGCAATATGCTTGAAGCAGCAGGACACAAAGTGTCAGAAACAGAACAAGTTCTAAGTATCCTGAATGGGCTCAGTGAGGAATATGAGGCAGTTGTTGCAGTTGTGTCCTCACAACCAAGTTTACCATCTGTACAATTTGTACATGCCACGCTTCTTGCACATGAAGCAAGAATAGACCATAAAAGACCCCAAGAAACAGATCTGTCTGTCAATTATGCCTCCAATTCAAGAAACAAAGGGCAAAATCAAAATAAGCAAAGTCAACCTTATCAAAGAGGAGGAGGCTCAAACAGATCTAGAGGTAGAGGCAGGTGGAATAACAACAACAACAGACCCAAATGTCAGATCTGTGAGAAAATTGATCATACAGCCGTTAAGTGCTACTTTAGATTCAATGCCAACTATGTACCAAATCAGAATCAAAACAATCAAGGAAATGGAAAATCTGGTGCTAATATGGCTCAAATTCAGACTGACACTAACAACAATGGTGAAGTCAACCAAAGCACTATCACAACATCAGATCACATACATGATGAAAGCTGGTATCCAGACTCAGGAGCAACCAATCACATAACAAATAATCTTGACAACTTAAACCTTGGCAATAAGGAATATAGAGGTAAACAGTCCATATGCATGGGGAATGGTGAGTCTGTCAACATCACTCATACTGGAAGAACCAGTATTGATGGCAAAAGACAACTTTATTTAAACAACTTATTGAGAGTACCAAAAATAAAGAAAAACCTTATGAGTGTGTCACAATTTGCAAAAGACAATAATGTATATTTTGAATTTTATCCTGAGTATTGCTTAGTTAAAGACATACTGACTAATGAAAATCTTTTGCAGGGTGAAGCAGTCAAAGGTCTATACAGATTTAATCTCAATAACAGTAACAAATGGGAGAGTAATCAGAGGTGTTGTAATATAGGTGAAATGGAACAGTCAAAGGAAAAGAGAAATGTGTTTGACTTGTGGCACTACAAACTTGGTCACCCAAGCATAAATGTTGTAAAACAAGTTCTTGTGAAAAATAATATTGTGTTTGATGATATTTCTTTACCATATATATGTACATATTGCCAAATGGGGAAAAGTCATAAGTTACCTTTTAATGACTCTCTAACCAAGTATTCAAAACCCTTAGAATTAGTTGCCACTGACTTATGGGGTCCTGCCCCAATCTTTTCTGACTATGGTTATAAATATTACATATCCTTTATTGATGCTTATTCTAGATACACATGGATTTATTTTTTAAAAGCCAAGTCAGAAGCTTATAATGCTGTGATACAGTTCATATCCTTAGCTGAAAAGCAAACTGGCAATCAAGTCAAAATTATTCAGTCAGATGGTGGTACTGAGTACAAATCCCTTAGAGATTATTTTGCTAAGAAGGGAATTGTACACAGAATCACATGTCCCTATACATCTAAACAAAATGGTCTTATAGAAAGAAAGCACAGACACATAGTCGAAACTGGACTAACACTGCTTGCACAAGCATCATTACCACTAAAATTCTGGTCTGATTCTTTTAACACTGCTGTATACTTAATCAATAGACTACCCACAAAAGTTCTTAAAGGAATCAGTCCAGTAGAAATGTTATTAGGGGTTAAACCAGACTATCAAAATTTGAAAATGTTTGGGTGTTTGTGCTTTCCCTACATAAGACCATACAACACCAACAAGATGTCCTTCAGGGCTAAACCATGTACCTTTATAGGATATGGCTCAAATCAGAAAGGATATAAATGTCTGGATGAAAGTGGGAAAATTATAATTAGTAGACATGTTGTGTTCAATGAGAATATCTTTCCCTTTAGAAATACAGGTATAAGAACAACTCAAAAGATACAGAACCCAAAGAATCCTGTACCCAGTATACCTGTCTACAGTGATGACTTCCATTCTGAAGTGATTGAAAGGACTGTTGAGGGTCAAGATCCACAACATACTATGTCAAGCAGACAAGGTCATGAATCATCAAGCTCACCCAGCTATCTCAGTCAAATCCCTGAAAATTCAAGACATCAAACAGAGTCAGATGGTGAAAGAGAAGCAGAAAGCATACAAGTACAATCAGGAAAAATCAGACTAGTATAGATGTTTCACCACAGAACAGAACTGGTCATCCAATGACTACAAGATCAAAAAGTGGAATCTTTAAACCAAAACTATATACAGCAGCATCAAGCCTAGACGAGCCAGAAAATTTTGAGCAGGCTGCAAAAGACAACAACTGGAAGGCAGCAATGGATGAGGAATTCAATGCTTTGCAAAGAAACAACACATGGGAACTTGTACATCCACCAGATAATAAAAACATCATAGGATGCAGGTGGACATACAAATTAAAATGGAATCCTGATGGATCTATATCAAGATATAAAGCTAGACTGGTAGCAAAAGGCTACACACAGCAATATGGGTTTGACTTTAATGAGACCTTCTCTCCTGTTGTCAAACCAACCACTATAAGAATTATTCTAAGTATTGCTCTGTATAATCAGTGGAACATCAGACAATATGATGTTAACAATGCCTTCCTGAATGGTACTTTACAGGAAGAAATATACATGGAGGAACCACAAGGGTATAAAGATAATACAAGTCATGTATGCAAACTGAAAAAGGCCATATATGGTCTTAAGCAGGCTCCAAGAGTCTGGTTTGATAAACTGAAGGCTACACTAACTTACCTTGGCTATCAGTCTATAAAATCAGACAACTCTTTATTTGTGAAAAACAACAATAAGACAAGTGTATATATTCTAATATATGTTGATGATCTAGTTGTTACAGGAAATAATGAAGATGAAATTAAAAATCTTGCTCAACATCTTGACAAAGAATTCTCCATCAAAGATTTGGGGTCACTAAACTACTTTCTAGGTATAGAAGTCAAGATGAAATCAAAATCAGAGATCATCCTCAGTCAGAGTAAATATATCCTAGAGCTGTTGGAGAAGGCCAAGATGGACAATGCCAAGTCTCAGCCCACTCCCATGATAAGCCATCAATACTTATCTAAAAACAGGAGAGAAAACATAACAAACACCAAACAATACAGAAGTATTGTTGGTGCTTTACAATACTTAACTATTACAAGGCCAGACATATCCTTTAGCGTTAACAAAGTTTGTCAATTTATGCAGGAACCAAAAGATGATCACTGGAAAGCAGTTAAAAGGATACTGAGATACATAAAAGGAACTGCCGACTATGGACTGCTAATGAAGAAAAGCAACAATCTAAATATAACTGGCTACACTGATGCAGATTGGGGAACTGATCCAGATGATCGCAGATCAACCACTGGATATTGTATATATATAGGAGACAACCCTGTTTCATGGTGCTCAAAGAAACAAGCTGCAATCTCACGGTCCAGCACTGAGGCTGAATACCGAAGCGTTGCAAGTGCAACCGCTGAAATCATGTGGATACAGTCGTTATTACACGAACTAAACATCAAATTGCAATCCAAACCAACATTATGGTGTGATAACCAAAGCACTGTATATATGTCAGCAAACCCTATTTTACACTCAAGGACGAAGCATATAGAAATAGATCTATACTTCGTAAGAGAACAGATACAAAAGGGGAATTTGCAAGTAAATCACTTACCATCAGCTTACCAAAGGGCTGACACACTTACCAAGGCCTTAACAAAGCAAAATTTCATCAGATTCAGGGAAGAACTCAGTGTAGCTTCGGCTTCCACAAATATAACTGAATCTGAGGATACATCAAAGGTTTCTGAACGAAAGTCAGAAACTTCCACTCATTCACCAGCAAATTCATCACAGAAGTTATCGACCCCATTGTTGAAGCATCGAGATTAAAGGAAACTCCAGGACTCCTCGTACTTTGCCTCAGATCTGATTAAAAATCATTATTTGTTCTCGAGGCGGCGCAAGGAGAGGCAGCCATGGAAACCCTAATATTGGTTTGAGGGGGCGAGTTAGAAAATGATATGTCTTCGTATGTCTTACTGGAGATATTAAGGCTACTGTATTTGTTTTATAAATGGGCCTGGGCCTTTGTAATATATCTCTCAGCCCATGTTCATTTACTCTGTATATATTAGGCTGCAGAGTCTTGTAAACTGAGATAATTCATTTTCATATTACAATACAATATCATTCAATTCTTTTCTGATCTTCAATCATAATCATTTTACAATACTCTGTTATTATACAAATCTAATAATCTTGTTTTTTGAGACAATTTGACTTTGGGCTGGTTGATACAGCTACATACTCTAAATTGAGGTACGAATTTATTTAAATTTTGGGTTTGAGGCGTCTGATGTTTTATGGTTGCGCCGGTGAATGCAATCGATGATAAAATTTTCATTTTTTCCACTATCATCTGGTATTAGTTTTTTTTCATCGTATCAGGTCATATGTATGTCAATGGTGTTATCATGCTGCACCCTGTTGTGGAATATGAGAACAACTGCGTGGCTATGACGGGTTCTAGTTGTTTCTCGGGTCCGACTGAATTGTCGCTTACCAACACACCTTACACATTTCATTGAAGCTTCTCACACATTATATGGGTTTTACACAAACATTGAGAATTATCTTCGGGTGGCTCCTTTTCAACTTTATCCAAGTGCGTATGCCATCCTCGTTGGTCTACACATACTTTCAAGAGGGTATTTAGTAAAGAACCAATTCCTACATAAATGAAATTCATGTACTATTGGATATATACATTCCAGGCTGCATTCTAGGCTGGCATATTTCATTCTCTGTTTTGGTTGTTGGTCTATATTTCATTTTCTGTTTTCTGCCAGGCTGGCATATTTTCTTTCTTTTCTATAAATAGTGGTTTGTTTGTAATATTGTAGTACGGTTTTAAGTTTCACTTTTTATTCATTCAGAAATTGGGTTACATTCTGTTTTTTACTTCATTTTTCTGTACTCAATAATTGATAGTGTAGCTGAATCAAATATTCTATCATGGTATCAGAGCAGAATTTCGATCCCTAGATCAGTTTTTGATGTGATTTCATCAATCTTCTCTGCAGCAGATTTGCAACGATTTCGATTTCATCGATTTCTTCCGATCTTCATCAGAACTAATACTAACAGGTCAAAATCAATCCGATCTACTATATGATTTCTATTATGGCTGAATTTATTAATTTTTGTGAACCGTTATTGTTCGATTAATGCATTTGATTGATTGAATCAATTGATTGATGCTATTTGCTGAATCATTATGCCTGAAAACAACACTGATCTACCTCTGAACCAAAATCCTGCTAGTATCTACTATATTCATCCTTCGGATGCTAATTCTGCACAACTTGTGTCATTCAAATTTAATGGTGATGGTTTCACTAGCTGGAAGAGAGCTATGTTATTAAGTCTCTCAGCAAAGAACAAGGCAGGATTTGTTAATGGTTTATATAGGAAGCCTGTTGATCTGGATGGAGCTGAATACAAGGCATGGGAGAGATGCAATGACTTAGTTTGTTCTTGGATTTTGTTTAATCTCGATGAAAGCATTGCTGGTTCTGTTTTGTTCTTGAGAAGTGCTAGAGATATTTGGTTAGATCTTGAGGAGAGATTTGGTTACACATCTTTGGCACAGATTTATGCTCTAGAACAGAAGCTAGCTGATATTAATCAAGGAAACAGTACTGTTTCTGAATTTTTCACATCCATCAAGACAATTTGGGATGCTTTAGATGAAGCTCATCCACTTCCATATTGCACCTGCAACAATTGTACATGCAACTTGACTAAGAGACTAGTTGAAAGGCATCAAAAGAAGATGGTGATACAATTTATGATGAAGCTGTCAGATCAGTTTGCAACAATCAGAGGAAATATGTTGATGATGCAAACACTACCGAAAGTCACTGAGGCATACAGAATGTTTGCACAAGAGGAAAAACATATAGAGATTTCTCAACTAGCTACACAATCTGAATCCATGGCATTTGTGGTTGACAAGAAGAAGTTCTCTAGTGCATGCTCTTTCAAAGGTTCTAAAACTCACACTGGCAATGTTAAACAGAATACAAGTAACAAGAACAATGTTAAACCAGGGTCCAAGTATTATTGTACTCATTGTGAAATACCAGGACACAGTATTGACAGGTGTTTCAAAGTTCATGGTTATCCACCTAACTTCAAAGGATTTAAGGAGAAGAAAGTAGCAGCTATTGCTTACAATGACACTGACAGCATGCAGATTGATGATCAGTCCACTCAATCCATTTCTATGGAACAATACAATCAGCTGATGAACTTGCTCAGATCACAACAGCAAAGCAACAAGTCTAATGACCATGCAGAGATCTCTCACAGTCATGCCATGGTGGCAGGTAATTTTTGCCTCTTATCTTGCTCTGATTCACATTGGCTCCTTGATAGTGGAGCCAGTGACCATATTTGCTCTGAACTAAAACATTTCTCTGAATATAAACCCTTGAAAAGTCACAACAAACACATAACTATTCCTGATGGGAGTAGAATATTAGTGAAACATGTTGGAACTGTGAAGCTAAATGATGGAATTGTTCTGAACAATGTTTTGCATGTCCCTGACTTTAGATTCAATCTTATTTCTGTACACAAGTTATGCAAGGACATGAATTGTGAGTTACATTTTACTCATAATAAGTGTTTTGTGTGCTCACAGAAAGGGAAGTTGATTCTTCTTGGTAATTTGAGAGCTGGTCTATACAATGTGGAAGACCAGAAGAAAGCAAGTAATGAGATTCAGTTTCACAAGTGTAATAAAGTTTGTTTGTCAGCAGTAGAAGATGTTAAGCTGTGGCATTTGAGGTTGGGACACCTACCTTTTAATCAAATAAAGTTTGTTAATGCAAATTGTGAAATAAAACCTTGTTTAGAAAATACAATTTGTCAAATTTGTCCTAAGGCCAAACAAACTAGGCTGTCTTTTTCTTCTAGTAGCATAAAGACCAAAGCTCCTTTTGAATTGGTTCATATTGATGTTTGGGGTCCAAATCCTGTTAAGACTCCTAGTGGATGTAATCAATTTTTGACTATTGTAGATGACTATACAAGATTTACTTGGATACATTTTTTGAAAAACAAAAGTGAATCAGTTGGTGTTATGATTGATTTTTCTAAAATGATTAAAACACAATTTGATTCCAAAATTAAGTGTGTCAGATCTGATAATGCAAAAGAGTTATGTGAAGGAAATATGAAAGTATTTTACAAAAATGTGGGAATTTTACATCAAACTAGTTGTCCTGATACACCCCAACAAAATGGGGTTGTTGAAAGGAAACACAGGCACCTACTTGAGACTGCCAGAGCCTTGTATATTCAATCAATGGTTCCAGATAGATTTTGGGGAGATTGTATTCTATGTGCTGCTTACTTGATTAACAGGATGCCTCTGAAAGCTATAAATAATGATATTCCTTATCAAAGACTTTACAATGAAGCTCCCTCAATAAATCATTTGAGAACTTTTGGCTGCCTGTGTTATGTTTATACTTCCAGAATAGATAGAGGGAAAATGGATCAGAGGGGTTCTCCTGGTGTTTTCTTGGGATATTCAATTAGTCAAAAAGGCTATAAAGTTGTTGATATTGCCACTGGAAAAATGACAGTCACGAAACATGTTAAATTCCATGAAAAACACTTCCCATATCACCTTTTCCACAAACAAAAGTCACTTTCACATATGCATACTGCTATTTATCTTCCAGTTTCCACAACTCCTATTTTTCATGATTCTCCTAATCTTTCTTCTCCAAATGATATTTTTCCTTCTCATGATAATCCGCCAGATCCTTCTCTTGATGATGTATTCCCAAACACTAATCTTCCTACTTTAGAAACACAAAATAACATTTCATCTACTTTTTCTTCTGATCCTAACATTATTGATCCTTCAATTGTCCTTGATATAACTCAAAACTTGCCCACTGAAACTGTCAGGAGGTCAACTCGAACTCACAAAGCCCCTTCTTATCTAAATGATTACAAATGCAATTCAGCAACTTATCAAAATACAATTGTTGATACAAATTGGTGCAATCTGGTTACTTATAACTCTTTCCCTGATGATCATAAAGTGTTCTTATCTCATGCATGTGAATTACATGAACCAATATCCTACAAAGAAGCAGCTACTAAAACTCTTTGGACAGAGGCAATGAATAAAGAAATTGAAGCTTTAATACAAAATGGCACTTGGGAACTTGTTGATTTGCCCAAAGGAAAAAAGGCAATAGGGTGTAAATGGGTGTATAAAATAAAACTTAAAGCAAATGGTGAACTCGAACGATGTAAAGCAAGACTAGTAGCTAAAGGATTCAATCAAAAATATGGGATAGATTATGATGAAACTTTCAGTCCAGTAGTCAAGATGAGTACAGTGAGATGTTTGATTGCATTGGCAGCTAATAGAGGTTGGAAATTGTTCCAATTGGATGTGAATAATGCATTTTTGCATGGAGATTTGAAAGAAGAAGTTTATATGAAGGTGCCCGAAGGTTTTCCAAATCCTCACAATAAAGTATGCAAGTTGAAGAAATCTCTTTATGGCCTTAAGCAGGCATCAAGACAGTGGTTTGAAAAATTACATACTTCTCTAAAGGAAAAAGGGTTTTATCAATCTAAGAACGATTATAGTTTGTTTATTAAGAAGGATGGAATTTCAATTTGCATTGCAGGAGTTTATGTTGATGATATCCTACTCACAGGCAATGATTTAAATTCAATAGCAGATTTAAAAGCTCATCTTCATTCTATTTTTAGTATAAAAGATCTAGGAGTTCTCAATTACTTCCTAGGGATTGAAGTTAAAGATACTGCAGATGGGATTCTTTTGAGTCAGCAGAAATTTACTAAAGAGATGCTGAATGATTGCTCCTTTGATCTAAGCAAGAAAGCTGTAACTCCCCTACCTCTAAACCTTAATCTTACTACAACAGATGGTGATATTCTACAAAATGCTGAGATATATCGTTCTCTAGTAGGCAAGCTTAACTATCTTACTCATACACGGCCTGATCTCTCCTTTGCTGTACAAAGTTTAAGTCAATTTATGCAAGCTCCTCGGACTAGTCATTTGAAAGCTTTACATCATACTTTGAGATATGTAGCACATACAGCAGGGCAAGGGATCTTATTAAAAGGGTCTGACAATCTCAAGTTACAAGCATTCTCAGATTCAGACTGGGCCAGTTGTGCTAATTCAAGAAAATCCATAACTGGTTATGTATTACTCCTTGGTCAGTCACCTATTACATGGAAATCGAAGAAGCAAAATACCATTTCCAAGTCTTCCTCCGAAGCAGAATACAGGGCAATGGCCACTGCAGCATCAGAAGTTACTTGGGTTGTTAGATTGTTGGAAGAGCTAGGAGTTCAAAATCTTAAGCCAGTAACTTTACATTGTGACAGCCAGTCTGCTTTGCACATTGCTCGCAATCCTGTGTTTCATGAACGCACAAAACACATTGATATTGATTGTCATTTCACCAGGGAGAAAGTTCTTGAAGGACTGATACAATTAACCTACTTGCCTACTCACTCTCAGCTTGCAGATGTGTTCACAAGATTCTGCCTTCATCTCAGCATAACGAGCTATTATCCAAGTTAGGAATGTCACTCCATCAATCTAATGACATTCCAACTTGAGAGGGGGTATTGGATATATACATTCCAGGCTGCATTCCAGGCTGGCATATTTCATTCTCTGTTTTGGTTGTTGGTCTATATTTCATTTTCTGTTTTCTGCCAGGCTGGCATATTTTCTTTCTTTTCTATAAATAGTGGTTTGTTTGTAATATTGTAGTACGGTTTTAAGTTTCACTTTTTATTCATTCAGAAATTGGGTTACATTCTGTTTTTTACTTCATTTTTCTGTACTCAATAATTGATAGTGTAGCTGAATCAAATATTCTATCATGTACAAAATAAAAAACTTCTAGAAGCAACCAATCTATTTCTACTTGGAAGTGTGCATAAATTTCAAGATAAAGGACGCGGAGTCTAAGCATAAGAACATCAAGAAGAAATACTTCTTTCTTCGCCGTGATTCCTATTTTTTCACCGTTTCCATTCTGGTTGTAAGCATTTTTCCCAGTTACCTTTGAATTTCTATTTGTCCTAAGGTATATATAATGCTCGGTGATTCTCTACAGGTAATCGTTCTCAGAGTACTGATCGCTTGACTAATATGCTCCAAAGACTTCTCAATGTCCTTGTCGAGGATATACCATGTTGAAGATTGATTGACCTTTACAGGACCATGCTTTGATCTCTCGTGCTCGGTCCATCAATCCTCACTGGCAAGTGGTCATTTCAAGACCCATCGGTAAGAGGAGGATGAGATGTTACACTTTAGCTAAATCATCCCATGTCCAAGGTCAGGGTCGTGAAGATGAATCGGCAAGAGGTGATACGAGAAGTGTATCGAACGAACACAACCCAATGTGACTCAGCGATCCTCGTCGATTGGTATAAGACCTCTCAATGCTATCATCGAAGGAGAATCTGACAGTGAAGGTGACTCATCGCACGACAAATCTAGAGGAAGTCTCACGTTGGCATGGGTGGTGAAACTGGAGATGTCACTATAACTTTCATTTCGAAGATCCTTTTAACTCCTATTTTTCTTATACATATCTCAATATAACTGTGAATCCCCAAGCGGGGGTAAATTAGATAGACATGAACCCATATCTTCGGGTATTCTCCAATGGCTCACGTTTCGCATTTAATGTGTACGTACAAATGCATATTATCACCTCCATGCATGCATGCAGACTGATTTATGCTATGAGATTACTGTCTTTAGCTCTTAATAATTTTATTTCGCTTGTTCATCCAACTGCAGTATCAAGAAGACTAATAAGTTGCTTATTGAAGGTTGTCTCATCAGGTCCAAAATGGGATGGTTCACCTTCTCCTAGTGACATAAAAGGAGAAGAAATGTGCAGAAGATGATTGAGAATTATGGTTGCGATGACCGGGCATGTTGTAATCATTCTCATTAGTCACATGGTATTGTCGATCCTTAAGTTGGGACAAGCGAGATAGGCTTCTTTTAGATTCAAGATCCAGAGGCAAGGACCAACGAGGTGTCGTTGGTTATCGAGAAAAGCATAGTGATGCCTAATCTTCTAAAGCAACACCACTGCAAAAGACAACACCAAGAAGTAATCGAGAAGCGAGACCTTCACCTTGGGGTAAGGGCTCGAAGACTGTTTTTACGCAAACTCATGTGAGCAAGAAAATGATCATGACTTCGTATGTTGTCATGAATACCACTAACGATCCGTAATTTAATCACTTTGAATTTGAATATTTAATATGTTTTTAAATATTTAAATAATGGATTTTATAACACAAATAAACATGTTTTGTGTAATAAATAATAGTGGAAAGATTGTTCTGTAAATTTATTTACAAAAATAAATAGTTCGAGGAAAATGAAAATGTGATCGAAAATCGTTTTTTGGATTTTCGACTTCTCATCGAACAAAAGTTGTTGTAACTCGTTGCACACACACTAGCACACATATAACATATAGGAATAATTAATCCACTAACTAAATGTATTAATATTAATCACTTTCTAAAAGGTAATTAAGGAGGGAAGATTTTTACTAATCTTTTACTCCTTTTTATGTGATTTGATGGCAAGTACTTAAGGCTAAATGGGTGCATGATGAGGTGGTTGAAATATCAAGGGTTAGAGTGGTAATTTGGCTAAGGGACATGAAGGTAATTAGCCACTTTTTCCCAAGTCTATATAAGGATCTCCTTGCTTTATTTCCATCTTTACATTTCCATTTCTCTTATTTATTCTCTTTTTCTCCATTTTCTTTCTTGTCCACATATCTTTTCTTAAGTAAAAACCATATAAAAACACGCACTCTCTCCTTACGAATCCTAAATAAACTTGAAATAATATAGTCTTGATCATCATCATTCCAAAGTCGAAATTTTGAAGCCCAAACAATCCATTATTGTCATTTACGTGAGCAAAGGGGGAGATTCCCAGGGTTTTGAGTTAAAGTCGAGTAAGAAAGGTGGTGTCTTATGGTGTTGCCAGGTAGAGGAAGGTTTGTGTTGCTTTGGTTTGGTCTTAGCTTTCTTGAAAGTGAGTTAAACTCATTTTAAAATGGTTTAAAAATTGACAAATTGTTGTACAATATAAATTATTGTTTATATTGTTTATACTTATGTATATTTGCTTGTTTGGATTTGTCCCGCTTGGAAGCGGATGACGTAAGTAACCATTATTTCGCAGGGGACAAAGAAAGAGGAAGTCGAAGTATTTTCGCAGCGAATAGGTTGCTATTGTACACTTCGAAATGCATAAACATATATGAAATTTACAGGAGACTTTTATAGAGAGACCCTAGGGGGTTTCTTACTAATGTTGATCCACTTTCATATTTATGTTGTTATGGATGAATATATACGGCATATATCATGTTTTATGGAAGTGTCATTTTAACGATTATCGCTATATCGACACTTTGAAAATATCATCTTTCTTGAAATTCTTTGTGTTGATCTCGAGCTGGGTTTTCACAAAACAAATATGTGATGGCGATTTTGCAAATTTAGTGCAGAAATGCGATGGCTTGGAAAAAGTTAGAATCCCTAAAACCAAAGTCTTCAAAAGTTAGAAAATGGATTTTCTTTATGGACTTCGTAAAAAGTCAAGCTTTTAAAGAATTTTCAAATGTGTTTATTTGATTGCAAAATTTTTTAAGTTTTTGTGACTACATACTAGATCCATAGTATGTTGTTCTAAAAATAAAATAGTTTACTTTGAAAATTTTGAGAATTTTACATTTAAAAGGAACTGATTTAAAGAAATTTTCGATACTATTTAGAGAAACTTTTTGCGACATTTTTCTAATTTTTATAAAAATGGTTTTAACTTATTTTTCCTCTTCATATGACTAAACATGGATATTTTTAACTTATTTTCAAGGGTTTGAAATGTTTTACAAATGTTTGTGATATGAAAACCAAGCCCAAATTTGATTTTGAAAGTTTAGAAGTTTGATTCGATTAAGGAAAGGATTTAGTCTTATCCTTAGTACCAAATATCAGGAAGGTAGATTCGTTATTATCTGTAAGATTTAAAAACTGGAGTGTCTAAACAAGGCCGAGAGCAACCAGTGCCCTGACTTACCTAGCTCCGCTTTTAAGCGAGAGAAAGTACGAATCGGAAATCGAAGTTTGGTGATAAGGGAAAAAAAACTTAATTTCCATAAGTGATATTACTTATATGGAAAGGATTTAGTCATATACTTAGCAATAAACGTCGAGGTATAGAAACTCGTCTCTATCTCGAAGGTTAAGAATGTACGTCAAGGCAAAGCTTAGAGGTAACACTATCTTAACTTGTCCGGCTTCATGTTAACCGAGGGATAGTACAAGTTTGAAATCGACGAGTGATGGTAGTGTATGCGATTTAAATTCCATATACGATCATCTTTGTTATCCCCGACAGTTGATTTTTTGACTATCAATTTCAATATCCTCCTTTGTGTTACATTAATTTAAGATGATTTGTTGCTCATTTTGAGCATTGATACCCTTTATAGAAAATAACTAAAACCAAAGAGCGAGTGGAAACTAAGCTATGTGGGGTTGCTCACATTAGGGTATTTTCACATCTACTCTTAATTAGATTCGGTTGTATGCATGTGGAGATGTGAAATACTCGGATGCTCGGTAAGATTGGCGGAGTCCGGTTTGGATGTGTCCAAGAGAGTCATAGAGTATATGACCCTCTCAAGTATATTTGCTAGAGGTATACTTTTGGTAAGAGGGGCGCTTCCTCCTAGTCATTATTGGAAAAATTCTTTCTCCTTGTTTTTGATTCAAACCTTTGAATTGAGTCATTCTTAATTGTATCGGGAAGTGTCTTGAGTTCTTCGTGATGTTTAATTATTTGTGTCCATTATTTTTTGCTTGGATGTTGTTCTTGTAAGAGAAAACTCATTCCGTGTTTACGGCATGGTATCACATGTCGTTTTGCTTGTTCCACTTTTATTTGGAGTTTACTCACATCAGACCTATTGTTTGGTTCGAGTTGTTAGTTTTCTTTAAACTCTCGGATGCTTATTTATATTTGAGTAGTCTAGAAGTGACAGGTTTCTTTGGGTTCTTTTGAAGATCGTGGACGAGCAAGAGACTCCTTATTTATCTAGCTATCTATTTCCACTGGTATGAGACGTTTGTTTTATATATGTGTATTTTGTATCGGCAAGTGTAAAGGTAGGTTGTTATAACTGTCTAGGCTGATGGTGGTACTTTTGATGTAACTCTGACAACTCCATGTTAAGGAGTAATCTTATGTACTATCTTATTGTTATATTATATTTAATGGTTCCATTGTGAGATTTTTGTTTTGTTCTTTTAATTTACCCCATGACAGCTCATTTTTTGGATGCTTGGGTAAAGCACAAGAATACCGTGCATGTATTAAGTGTCGTTCCCAGAGGTCAGAAAGATGGGTCGTCATATTTGGTGTCAGAGCTTCGGTTGAGCGAATATCTTAACCTGATTGGGGTACAACTTGTTAGAGATAGGGTAAGTGATGCTCTAGAATGAGTTAGGTTTGAGAGAGCGTATTTGTAATTTTTTAAATATGTATCCTCTAAAGTTTCGTTTTATATTCTTGGTGTTATTTCCTTAAACCATTTTGATTGTATCTTTGCATTCTAAAGATATCTGTCATTTGTTTAGGTAATAGAAAACGAATACAAGGAGAGGAGGAAGGAGTGGATTTGGAACTAAAACGGCTACAAATGGTAGGGCAGCTAGAAATGTGCCAGCTGTAAATCCGGTAGAGGATGTGGTAGAGCAAGTTTGGCCCCTTATGAGTTTGCACCCTTATGTAAGGATTTTACTACTTTGGGTAGGAAATCGTTCTATGGGACTAAAGATATTCTTGGAGGGCAGATGTGGCTCTGTCTTGTGAAAGCATATTTAGAGATCTTCGGTTAGAGGATGGGGAGAAACGGTTGTTGGCATCGCGACACCTTCAAGAATCAGCGATGGATTAGTGGGATTTAGTAACAACCAATACTCCAGAGGAGGAGTTTTCTTGGGTAAAGTTTAAGGAAGTTTTCGAAGTGCAGTTTATTCCAAAGGCTAGAAGAGTTCATTTGTTTAGGAGTTTCATTGATTTAAAGCAGGGAGATATGATGGTGTCGCAGTATGAGCATAAGTTTAATGCTTTGTCTCGCTTCGGACTTGGATTGATGGACACACCGCTCAAGAAGAATAAAATGTTTGTGAATAGGATGTGACCTGAGTTCCAATGTGAAATAACCAATCATCTTATGGGTACATTCACCATCATTATCAGCATGGCCTTGAGGTTTGAAGCTCTAGATATTAAGGAGGGAGTTCAAAAAGGTGTAGTACCAATAGTGAGTGCCAAGCCATTATCAGTTATATCAGTTGGAGGCAAGCCAAATTACAAGTGCAATTTTAAGGGAAAGAAGCATTGGGCAGGGAAGAAACCCACGAAATGGGGCTCCAGCACAGAAGAAGCAGCCCAACTTGGCTAACATTCTTTGTTATAAGTGCAACAAAATGGACCACTTCACAAATATGCGCATGGACCCTAGTGCACCAATCTGCTACAACTGTCGCCAACAAGGACACATGAAGAATGAATGTCCTTTTTCTAAAGAAGATGTCTCAAGGACAGGTTTTTACCATTAAAGAGATACCATCCACTTCTTCAGGTTAGAAAGAGAAGCAAGTGTTGCAAGGTACGTCCATAATATTCTTGTAAGGTGTTATTTGATACAGGGGCTTCCTATAATTTTATTTCTTATGATCCGATGATCAAACTAAACCTTAAATATGTCATTGTAAGTAATCCTCTTTGTGTGTCAAAACCAATTGGAGGTCTCACAAATCTTGACACTACGTGTCTAAATGTACCTATTTCTTGTCAAAATTGTCTCTTTCCTTTTGACTTGTTTGTTCTTGGGTTTATGGGTTTTGAAGTTTTGTTGGGAATGGATTGGTTATATAAGCTTAAAGCTGTCTTGGATTATGTTGGAAGAATGGTCATAATAAAGGATGTAGTAGGAAGAAGCATTGATGTATTCTATGAAGAACCTAACAAGTTAGTGAGCATTTTTCTCTATTCACTCGAAGTGGCTAAAGCGGAGCTAGGATATGTACTAGTTGTTAGGATTTCACCGATATTTTTGACGAAGTGCAAGGTTTACCTCCTCACTGTGAAGTAAAGTTCCGTATTGATTTGGTTCCAGGAACCAGACCTATTATACAACCCCTACGAATGATGGCTTCGAAAGAGAAGAAGGAGTTAGACAGGCAGATATATGACTTGTTGTAGAAGGGCTTGATCCAACATAGTACCTTGAGTTAGGGATCGCCAGTCGTCTTTATTACAAAGGCGGATGATTCTCTAAGATTATGTGTAGACTACTGGGAGTTGAACAAAAGGACTATCAAGAATAAATATCATTTGCCAAGGATCGACGATATGTTTGACCAACTCCATGGTGCTTGGATATTTTCTCAATTGGATCTTGCCATTGGTTTCCACCATTTAAGGGTCGTAGAGGAGAATGTACCTTTAACGGCTTTTGGGACTCCAGAATATTTTTACGAGTGGTTAGTTATGCCGTTTGGATTAACTAATGCACCCGCTTATTTTATGGACTTGATGAATCGAGTATTTCGAGATGTTCTTAATAAATTTGTCCTCGTTTTTATCAATGACATTCTTATCTATTCAAAGACGGAGGAAGAGCATAAACATCATCTCCATGTCGTACTCGATACCTTAAGAAGCCATGTATTGAAAGCCAAGTTTTCTAAGTGTCATTTCTGGAAATTCGAAGTTAGGTTTCTAGGGCGTGTTGTTTTGGGGGAAGGCATATCAGTGATCCAACTAAAGTTGTTACGGTTCAAGATTAGAAGAAGCCCGAAAGTGCAACAGAAGTTAGAAGTTTCTTGGTATTGGCAGGTTTTTATCACAGGTTTATCAAGGACTTCTCGAAGATTTTTTTTCATCTGATGAAATTAACGAGAAAGATGTTAAGTTCATGTGGACTCCTAAGTGTATTACATGCGTTTTTGAGTTATTGATGATATGCATGTTCAATTGGAGAGCATGCATGATTAGGTGGTTTGGAGGATGGTTAAGATTTTTTCATTTAGGGATGAAGAGATTTGTTTCCATAGTGCTACTAAAGCTTAAGGTTGTAAATGGAGCTTGGATGATATTTACGGA
The DNA here is from genome assembly GCA_030737815.1 of Allium fistulosum. Lineage (NCBI taxonomy): Eukaryota > Viridiplantae > Streptophyta > Magnoliopsida > Asparagales > Amaryllidaceae > Allium > Allium fistulosum. The sequence goes on from CM060906.1 coordinate 927,912,895, forward strand.
AATATAGTATCAAGATGGAGATTGTTAGATTTTGCTGATACAATATTTCCAAATCAAAGTAGATTTTGAAGATATTGTGAATTTAAGATGGAATTGTCATTCAAATATGTTGCATCTTTTATAGATTTTGTAGATTTTGAAGAGTAATTAAAAAATATTAGTTGCATCTTTTATTGCATCAAATGTGACAATAAATTATCTACATTTGAAGGATTTATTTTGAAAGATAGAAGCAATCAAGAACTTCTTAAAGAAAGCATTATCTCAAGGCTATTATAAATATGCATGTATAGGGTTCATTAGATGTGTGCGATAAAGTTTATTTTTCTGGGGTTTTGAGATTAAGATACCTTTTTAATTTTTAGGCTTCTTTTTTGTAAACTTTAAAGGAATTAATAAAAGATTTGTTTGGAGGAATTTCTTTGTTCATTATTCTTTCTTCACTTTTTATCTCTCCTAAAATCTAATTGTTAAGTTTATTAAGCAAGGTGACCCTCCATCACCTCTTTTGTTCAATTTAGTAGTTGATGATTTTGCAAAAATTATTAAGCTAGCCACTATTAATTGAATTTTAAGTACGATTGGAAATAACGTTACTAGTCATATGGTCTCTCTACCCTCTAGTACGCTGATGACACCTTGCTCTTTTCTTTGCCTTTGCCTTGTCATATCATAGCTTTTAAGTTTATTTTGTACAACTTAGAGTTACTATCAGGCTTAAAAAATAACTTTGATAAAAGTTTAGTTTTAGTGCTAAATGATGTTTGTAACATAGAGAGCTAGGTTGCCCCCACTATAAATTGTAACACAATGAACTTTCTCATTGATTACTTAAGGTTCTTAATAAGATCAACCAAACTTAGACATGATGATTGGTTAACAATCATAAATAGAATTAACATAAGACTGAGTAGATGGAATGGCAAATTTTTATCAAGGGCAGGTAGAGTAGTTCTAATCGATTCTTTTTTATCATCATTACCCATTTATTGGATGTCATTTTATTTCTTTCCAAAATGGGTAATCAATAAAATTGATAAGATTAGGAGAGACTTTTTGTGCGCTGGGGGATAACCCTAGTAGCAGTTTAAAGTGTCTCATCAATTGGAATTTGGTTTGTAAATCGAAAGATATGGAGGGTTAGGGATAATTAATCTTCGTAACCTAAACATTTTTCCATTAGCGAATGGTTATGAAAGTTTACTGCTAATAACGATATCTTAATTTCGAAAGAACTAATTTCTAATCAATTTTACGGAGGTTCTCATAACCTGCACTAATTAACGTCCAGCAAGCACAATAACTTGTCACACTTTTGGAAATTGATTTTAAATGGATATTTTTAAACTAGGTATTGGTAACATAATGCATTCGGGAAACAACTCATCATTTTGGCATGATCACTGGATCTCTCATATCCCTCTAAATATAGAGCTTTTAGAACTTTATGGTATTTGAGTTTTAAAAATGCTTTAATTTCGAAAGTCCATAGACCGAATCTGAACTTTCTTTAGGAATTCAGTTTCAAGTGCTAGAAGGAATTACTTTCTACCAGTTTGCTCTTCTATATGCCAAATTAGAAAAATATAATTAGACATCAATAATGATATAAAAATTTAGTATTGGGATCGGACTAACAATTATACACCTAAATCATTCTACAAAATTTTGAATTTCTCATGAACTCAATCTAATCTTTTAAATTTATGTGGAAAGCGAATGCACCCCTTAAATCAAAGTTACATATGTGGTTAATATTACATAGAAAACTTAATACTACCGAACTTCTAAAAAGGAAGAATGTGCACCTCGATAAAAATGCACTTTCTACAATGTGAACCTAGAAACAATTATACACTTATACTATGATTGCCGTGTTACTAGGTTTTCGCTCCTGCACATTCTTAGAATATTTGGTTTTAATATTACCTCAAATATTCTTAATTGTGAGACATATTGGTCTAGGTTGAGATTTTACTTTTCCTTGGGTCGACGATTCTTATTGGACTATATCTTCACTATCATAGCTTGTACTTCTAGTTTGACAGAAATTAGAGACTTTTCAATGATAATAACACTTCTTCAATGAATAATTTAACCTATAAAACCGCTTTATTTTGATTCCATTGGATCGAACAAAATCTATAAATTAGCTAATAGCAACGGCTTCTAGGAGTTACTTCAAAAGGTAAAATTCCATATTGCTGCCTTACGGCAAAGAATTGTTTTTAACAATAGGAGTAATAAAGATACAACTGTCACCTTATTAGAGGTGAACAAACACGATCTTCCTGACTCACTTTTACTTTTAGGTAACTAACTTATGTCTACAGATATAGTTCTCCTTTATATTCCTTTCCTCATCTTATATATATATATATATATATATATATATATGAGTGTCTTATATACACATATATGTTTAAGCCTCGTATGGTTTGCTGAGTTTATACAGATCTGGCTACTGAGGTGAGCAATTTGAGTCAAGCATCCTCATTCTCTGGACAAACTAGGTTTCAATTTGGTGCCTAGACCTTTACTACTTCTTTGGAGCTTTTTAGCATTTATTTATACGATTCACTCCCTCGCAGGATCGGATGAGACATCCTTAAGGCCTTATCTTTGTTGTTGCATTCGTTTTATGTTACAAAGGATTGGCTTCCTTTTTTCCTTTTTATGTACTTAGTTTTTCCTAGGCTTTTTCTTGGGTTTTTTCTTTTTTACTTGTAAGGGTTCTTGTGGAAGATCCACCACCAAGCTTGTTGGTAGCTCCTTCTTAAGTATAGAATAAAATTATACGAGTGCTCTCCTCTTAACAAAGGATCACTTATTTCTATCAAAAAATAAAATCTAATTGTGTAAGAATCCTCTTTAAGAGTTGGTATCATAACCTATTACACAAATTTTTTTAAGAGAATTTTATTTATGGAGAAGATAAATGTTAAAAAACTTAATGAGAGAAATTGAGGGTTATGAAAGGCAAAGATAGAGGATTTTATATACCTCAATGATCTTCACCAACCATTGAAGAACAAAGATGAGAAACCTAGTGATGTATATAAAGCAAAATGGGAGACTTCGGATAGAAAGACTGTAGCGGCTATTCGGTATTTTTTGGAGAATACGGTATTTCATATTGTGGCTAATGAAACATTCGCTTATTCAATTAGGAAGAAATTGAAAGGAATTTTTGCAAAGAACTCCAAGCAAATAAGGCTCTTCTTATGAGAAGATTTGTGAATTTAAAAGTTAAGGAAGGTAGATTAATTGAAGAGCATTTAAATGATTTTCAAGCAATTATGAACCAATTATCGACCATTAATTACAAGCTAGATGATGAGACACAAGTCGTGATGTTGATGAGTTCATTACTATAGTTGGAAAACACTTGGAGTTGCATTGAACAACTCAAATATAAATGGAGTTGTTTCAGTGAGATCAATAGTAAATAGCATTTTTAATGAGAAGATGTGGAGGATGAACCTAATGGAAGGAAATGATAAGTAGAATCCTTATTGAAGAGGTTAATCTTGCGAGGAGGGGTAACCATCCGAATATGAAAAGATGATTAAATAGATAAAACATGGAAATAGATTTGTATTTCCTATTATTGTGAAAAACCTGATCATCCGTTGAGATTTTGCAAAAAGCTTAATAATGACAAAGAAAAGATGAAAGTATTATAGGAAGACGAAGACAAGCTTGATGAAGGCAGTGATGACGAGGTCAATTTTGGTATTAGTAGTGACATTCTCTGTGTTAACGGAAGAAAATAAGATGAGTGGGTACTTGATTCTGGTGCATGTTTTCATATATGTCACCAAAAAAAGCATTCATTAATTATAAGAAGCAAGAGAGTAAGGTGGAGTTTGCTAATGGCGGAGATGTTGAAGCGAAGGGTATTAGACTGAAGATATATGATGGAAGAGAAGTGAAACTTATGGGAGTTAGGCATGTCTCGAAAACTAAGAAGAATCTTGTTTCAGTGCGGTTGGAAGGAAAAGATTATAAATTTTCGACTTGAGGTGGAGTTACAAGGGTTTGGAAGAGTAATAAGGATGAGCTGCGTATAAAAGGGTAACCAACAATGTGTACAAGTTGCTTGGGAGATCTGTGGAGAATGATGGGACTTCTCGAAGTGGTGTTGGAGAGGAAAATTTGTATGAATTAAGGTGGAACCAGCAACAAAAAACCGCAAAGTCCACATGGAGACCTTTGTGGTATTACAAGCGTTTTCGAGTTATTGATGATATGCATGTTCAATTAGAGAGCATGCATAATTAGATGGTTTGGAGGTTGGTTAAGTTTTTTTTTTATTTTGGGGATGGAGACATTTGCTTATATAGTGGTATTAAAGCTTGAGGTTGTTTGTGGAGCTTGGATAACATTTACGGAAATATAGTATCTAGGTGAAGATTGTTAGATTTTGGTGATAAAATATTTCAAATTAAAGTAGATTTTGAAGATATTGTGAATCAAGGTGGAATCATCATTCAAATATCATTTATATAGATTTAGAGAATTTGAAGAGTGACTAAAGAATATTTGTTGCATTTTATTGCATTAAAGAATGCAAGGAATTATTTATATGGAAAAGATTTATTTTGAAAGATGGAAGTAAACAACTTCTTGAAAAAAGGCATTTTATCAAGACTATTATAAGTATGCATGTATATGGTTCAGCAGATGTGTGGAAAAAAATTTAGTTTTATGAAGTTTTGGAATTGAGATATCTTTTCAATTTTTAGGCCTTTTTCATGTAATATTTGAAAGAATTAATAAAATATTTATTTGGAAGAATTTCTTTGTTCATTGTTTTTTCTTTACTTCTTATCTTTTCTAAAATCTAATTGTTGCATCCTAGAAAATCCCTAACAAAGAAAACCCCATAGAAATATCTCTTGAAATCATTTGAAAATCCAACAATCCAAATCTGTAAAAGCAGGAGCAAAACCAAATCAAAAAAGATTGATCCAATGAGAGTGTTGAGGGTCGGTTAGTTTGGATCGACTAGCAGGTGGGCTCGACTAGTGGTCTCCCTTGTCTAGTCAAACACTAGACCAACTCATTTCAAGGGTTGACCTGTGATGATTGGCTCAGCCAGCTAAATGCTAGATCAATCTGATTTTACGAATCAGTTATCTTAGTTCGGTTAGCCGACCTAGTAACTAATCGACCTAATCTCTTGTCGACCCTGGATGTTATCTGCTCGGTCAATGTTAGCCAATTCAACCTTATATTTTTCGTTATTTCACATGTTGTCTTCTTGTGCTTCTTTTTCTCTTTGAATTTTACTTTATACACTACCTTTCCAAGGATTTATACATCAATGATATTTACAATTCGCTTTCTTCTTCTAATCGATGACAGAGTAAAAATTCAGTCGTAAGACTCGTTTTATATGTATCATAGCCTTTTGCAGCTGACACCATTATAAAAACTGTTGAGCATTTTAACTTTCTTGGATCTTCATGTCTAACAATTATGCAGTATAGAATCTACGGTACTGTTTGATTTGTCATTTTTAGTTTTGAATTTTCGTCCATACAAAAAACGCAGACGATGCATGTATATTGCTGAAAACAACCAATTTAGAAAACGAAGTTAACATACAAAATAGAAAACAACTTTTTTTTTCCATGTTTTGAAAAATAACACAAGCACGAAAAACAATCCATTCTTCCATTGTGCTTCTATCCCTTCTGTCCTCCCCTCCGTCATCCCTCCACTCTTCTCATGTTTGACATAAGTACTGAAAACCGAAAACACAAAATTCGTTTTTCAATCAAACACTACCTAATTTTTTATACCTTTTTTCTATATGAAACCGCATCCTCAATTATCGTGCTATTGTTTCTACTTTACTAAGACAAGTCACGCTGCATTTTTACATGACTGATACATTTAGTGCATGCCCTGTCTCGTATTGTGTTATTATCATTTGGTTAGTACTGATACAATGGATATTATGTAAATACTCTGTGACTTATATGTTTCTATGATCACACGGAAATGTGAATCAACTCATATGAAGTATATAGTGCAGATTAATTTGATCTGCCATGAATTATTTCAGATATTTATGTGGTCATACAGGTTCATTAGATACGTGGCATCGTACAATTTTTGGCTGATAATTTAGATTCATATGCATGAAAGTCCGTGTCTGTGGAAAGTATTCATGGATATTTGAATAATATTTGTATTGACAAAAATGTAATTTGCAGTCTATATTTTCAAAATGCATGTCATTTTACAGCATGGTAAAATTGAAAAAGTAAACAAATAATTCTATACAACTGAGGTATCACTCACTATAAAAATCTGCATAATAACCTTCCACTCTTCGGAACTCTCAACAATATATATCACTCACTATGTCAATCTAAAGGATGAAACCGACTGCAAAAGTAACATATGTTATCAGTCATTTGCTTGTTAATTTTTCTATTGACTAGCAGAAATCAAATTACCTTCTGTATCTCAGACTGATATTTTTCTGATGCATCCTCCATAAACTGTCAATATATATTTATTTCAGTTTATATGTTATGTGATTTGTATCATTACAATAAGAATTAGTATAGCAAAAATACCTGTCCGGTAACAGTATAAAGTCTATTATACCATCCATTTACAGCCATTCCAGTAACTGAATATAAATGCCTGCGATTTTCACCTGGATTTTGCAATGTATATTCAACATAATACAGCCCTGCCAGATAAATTCAATGTCAGAGTTTTGTTTTTCTACAATTTATTACTGTATTCACAATTTTTACCAAACCCATATTTTTGGTACGTCTTTATTAGTCCTGGCACTATTATTTTCTTATTCATGGTATTTTCTTCAGAAAATATAAGAATTGGAGCTTTTCTTACCATTTGAAGCCTTGCAATCAATGAGTTTAGCTGCCAGTCCAGGTGGACTCACCCAACTTCTATCCAATCTATTGACCTATTCAGAAGAAGCCAATTTTTAGCATACAATATATATGCATTTTAAAACTGTAAAATATGAAAACTGATCATATTATTACAATTTACCAGACTTTCTGCAAACATGTCTACTGAACCATAAGATTTTAGACTGGTAAAATCTGGACCAACTCCAGTGATGACAATGCTAACTGAAAACAGCTTTTAAAAATGAGGAAGTGTGTAATTTTTAATCATGTAATGAAAATGTATGAACAATCTATCAATGGAAATTATACTGTTAGAATCAGAAGCTTCTTCAGGGTAAATTGCAGTAACTGATTTAAAGCTTTTAGCATCTCCTAAACCAACTGACCAACCTGTACAAAGTGGTTTTGATTCTAAGCTTTTATCAAGATCAAGCAAACAATGAAGTTTTGAGATACGATAATTACAGACAATGATACATAGCAAACCCAAAGTACTGTTCAGACATGCATAATATATCATCATAAACAGGAAAATCATGTGTAATTTCATTGCATATGCATCTGAATCTCCAGCAAAACGTATGAAATAAAACACGAATTTCTGAGTATTTAACAATCTATATAGCTCAGATCAATCATAAGCAATGCATAGAGCAGTACTAGTGCATGGTGTATGAGTGTAACTTGTAGTAGTGGTAGAAAAAAAAATATGTGCAGTGAAGATAAATTACCTTGTGGAACCAATATACGAAATTTATTTGTTTCGTCTTCATAAGTTTTAAAGCTGCCCTGTACATCTAACAAACAAACATGGTCAGACACATAAAAATGCAAATACACAGTAATGTTTATTATCTCACAGTAATGATGAAAAAGTACCACTTTCAGCAAAAGCATTTGAAATAAAAATTGGGAATGATAGTCCAGAAACAAGAGTCTGAAGCAAAAGATCTCTCCTATTAGGCTTACATTGCTCATCAATGAAAACACTGCAACATTAAATAATGTTTTTTAAGGCACACATTGTCTTATGAACTGATTAAATTTTTGTAGCGTTATCATCAGTGACATATAAGCAATACTTGTGTACATTGTGAAATGAGATATTAGGAAAGTGCAACTATTTACATATGTATATGTACACACTTGTGTGCATTGTCATATGTATATGTATGTATATGTGTGTGTAATATGTGCACTATTTATGCATGTATGTATATGTGTGCATTGCCATATGTATATTTTCATATGTGAATCAGTGATACTTATGTGCATTGTCATATGCATATGTTTGTAAGTAAATGTGTGTGTGTATATACACGATTAAGGGACACATGGCTAATCTTCACATTTGAAAAAAAAACAAAACAAAACAAAACTTTATTCTTTGCATGTATGCGCATTGACATTCTATTGATGCCTGTATTAGACCCCATTTTGTTATGAGGCCAATGATTTACAGAATCACAATACAATAATGGTCAGGCATGGACCTGACATTAGTCCTATATGGCAGCTGATTCAGGCCCCAAAATCAGATTGAAGTATGTATTTGAAAATGTAGGAGATTTTGATTAATTTCAATTGTTAACATAGTGTTTCGGTGGTATTACATAAATTAACTACGGGAGGTATCGATGATGAGTAGAATTATTGACAGGGTATTAAATAAAAAAAAATTCCATGATTGTATTTTTCTAAATTCTTCCTATTTCATTGTTTTGTTTTTCTCTCTGTTTTTAACTCTTTACTTATTCCACTAACTTGATTCATTTTTTTAATTCAATTATTCTTACGAAGGAGTTGAGAATCATATTTTATAGAAAACTAGAGATAAAGTTAATTATTAAAGTGACATATACATACACACATATATATAAGCATTCAATGACATCACAAACAGTGCAACACCCCATTAGCCATCTGATTTCCACCACATTCTCCGAATTAAATAAAAATACTTTCTCTCTCTTTCCACTACCCTTATTATTTAATTCAGAGCTTCTAGTGGAAATCATTGAGCTAATAGGGTGCTGCACTGTTTGAGGTGCTATTAAACGTTCCTCGTATGTATATGTATGTATGTATATGTGTGTATATATAAGGAAGGTTCAATAGCACTCCTCTTTTAAAGCACCTCTATCGTATTTTAAGTTACATGATTTTGAATGTTGTGAAATTTGTGATTATATTATATCATCGTATGAAAGGGAATAAATTTTTTAAAAGCTTACATCACATCGTATTCAACCACCCCAATCAAATATATATATATATATTACAATCATAATTCAAGCAAAAAACATAGAAGATTATTTGTTACTTGCATCTCTTTCATGCAATTATCGAACAAGATCCGTATATTATCTATATCCCACATTTTCAAGATAGAATGACAAAAGAATTTCATCCAAATTAATATTCATATGTAAATAATACATATTCTCATAACCCATCACATTGCTCTTTTTTCAATCCAAATTGATCAGTATCATCCACAGAATTGAATGAAGTTAATATACTTTATCAAGAATCAAAGTGATGGAAACAAATTAGACGAAAAAATATATAAAATAAGAAGAAGAAAAACGAATGCAAATGGATGAAAGAAGTGTTAAAGTTAGCACATGTTTAACATGTTTAGGAACAAGTCTATCCTAGTTTATTGGTCAAGAAATAAGTTAGTGGCTTGAGTTTAGGAAGTGGTTAGTTATTTTATTTCCTTATTTAAAGCTTTGTATTTTCTATCGTTCAATTAACAAGCAATACAACAATGTAGTTCTTTGATATTTTACTGTTTAATGTCTCTCCCCCTTCTCTCTATGTCAAAATTCTAACATGGTATCAGAGCTAGGTAGTGAGAGGGAGAGAGCTGGCTAGGTAGAAAATAAGGAAAGTTAAAAAAAAATTAGCATTGTTCCTCCGTTCTGGTATATTTACTCTCTGCAGTAAATAACAAATCTCCTCACCCAATGGAAAAATAATAATCGTGCCTTGATATTATAAGTGAGATTGCCATGCCTTCTAGAATTCATGCCGATCTTGGATTTGAGTGATTGCACTGATTCTATCTTGTGCTGTCTAATGTTAATGAATTTGGCGTACACTGACATGACTGAAGGAGAGCATGATGCCCACTTTTTGACAAGTTTTGAGATGCTCGTCTGATTTGAAATCCGTCGGATGAATTGAAATCATCGATGCTTGGAAGTCGTGTTGCAATTGATTCGCGTTTGTTGCTCTTGAGTGCTTTGAGTATGACTGTTGCGAACTTTCTTGGTCTGAGGCGTTGCCTGCCACTTGTTGCTGCCACAATCTAGACTTATTGATGATGCGTTCTTGCAATTGATTCTTAATACTTGTTTGCTTGATTGCTAATATGGAGATGGTGGAGATTTTTGGCTTAGGGTGTTGGATCTTGTAGCTAAGCACTGTGAAAGGCTGTTGGCACAGGGTAGGTTGGAAGCAAGGGGTATGTTGAAGTGTGTGGATCCATGAACGGGTTTAGTCAACATGGCTGGTGTTGAGGAGTTTGGATAGTTTGAAGGTAGAGGAAGGCTAGGCACAGGTTTGTGTAGGGAATTGTTGTGCGATGAGGTAGTGAGAAAGCAGGTGGAGTTTCAGATGCGCTGGACTGTGAGGGTGGTTCGTGAGTTTGGATGATGAGGTCCGGAGGAGCAGTTCAAGTAGTGGGATTTACAGTGGTAGGAGGAAGTGATTTTCGGTTGCGTGGAATTGGAGGAGGATGACAGCAATGTAATTGTTGTTTGATTTGGCAGAAGTTGTAGTGTGTTGTTGTTGGCGAAGTTTGGACAACAAGATCGTAGTAATTGCAATGATGATGGTTTGTGAAAGTTTGGGTTAGGAAAAGTTGTGGTGACTGAAGGAATTGCAGTGAGGTTGCGGTGAACAGAGAGATGAAGGCAGTAGGTGTTTGTATTACTGGAGTGTTAAGGAGGTGGAAGGAAATGGTTATAAGTAGTTCGAACTGTTGGTGATGAAGCAGTGAAAAACTTGTAGTTGTAGTGGTTGAACTTGTAAGCTCTGTTGTGGGTGATTTTGTCGTTGGTTGTAGGCGTTGGTTGATGAGAAAGTTTGTGTTGTTGGCAGTTTTTGTAGATGATGTTTGTTGCGGTGAGGAAGTGATATTTAATGTTTGTGGTTGAGGTAGTAGCGAAATAGGAGTATGGTTATGGTTTGATTAGTGAAGGAATTTGGTGTTTGTTGTGTTTGTTTTGGTTATCGTTGCATGTAGTGCTAGAAGAAATAGTAGAAGATGAAGATGACGATGTGTAGAGCATCGGTTATGGGGTTGGACAATATGGAGAGTGCTCAAGAACTGTTTGATGAGATGCCTAAGAAAAGATAGGCATGCCTACATGGAAAGTAGGCATAGTGAAGTAGGTTTGATTCCGTGTCATCCAACAAGTAATTGAAGAAGAGCCGCGGTTCTCGTTTGTTGGGGAGATGACAGATACAACAGTATAGAGGATGACCTGAGTGGAGAGGTCCAGTGAATCCCTCAAATGAAACCATAAAAGTTTAGTGATGGTTCATAAGTGGTGAATCATTTAATATGAAACAGTTGAGCATGTCCAATCTCATAAAAGATCAGAGCCGTTATGGAGATCGTCCAAGCGAGAGGACGAAGCAATCAAGAATTGAAGTTCTTTATAAGTTAGCAGTTGTGTGTTGTAAACTGAATGTTAGCACATTCAGTTTAAGGGAGGGTGTTAAAGTTAGCACATGTTTAACATGTTTAGGAACAAGTCTATCCTAGTTTATTGGTCAAGAAATAAGTTAGTGGCTTGAGTTTAGGAAGTGGTTAGTTATTTTATTTCCTTATTTAAAGCTTTGTATTTTCTATCGTTCGATTAACAAGCAATACAACAATGTAGTTCTTTGATATTTTACTGTTTAATGTCTCTCCCCCTTCTCTCTATGTCAAAATTCTAACAAGAAGAAGAAAGCCGAAAACTTTAAATTGCATCCTAAGATATAGAAATAGAGACTCGTTTTTTATTTGTAAAAAGAGTAGGTCATCTTGAGTATTTCTTGAAAAGAAAAAAACAGAGAAATGAAAACATAATTGAGAGTATAAAAGTTCTCGCTTCCCACCCACTCTGCCTTGTTAATTAGGGGAACCCATCTCAAATTGCATGAGCTTATTTCGAGAAGAGCAACATTAAAATCCTTTTTCCTTTCTTTTCTTTGATCCTTTTCTATACATAAGGAAAGATCGAGATCTCTCTCCTTTCCACTCACATCTCGCTTCGTCTTTTTGTGCAAATCAATTTCAAAACAAAATAAATATTTGTAGATGTGTTATCTTTGTTGGCAAAATCAACAATGCAAAATTTTGAATTATTTCAAAATGTTTTGTTAGATATGGCTCGCATTAGTGGAGACATGAATCGGACTTGATAAAGTCACACATCGTAGGAAATAAGGAATAAGCGTTGTATATATGATATTCGTAGCAAGTAACATTGGAAACTTCTTTTGTTGCAATCAGTTATTGTCAAGATCAAGTATATGTCCAATAGAAGGCGATGTAAGGATGCACTATTGTAAAAAATCGTACGATTTAAATCGTGATCTAAATCGAATCACACCTTTACCGATTCAAAATAGAAAATAAGTCGCAATTGAAAAAAATCATACGATCTAAACCTAGATCGAAAATATCGTTTGAAAATTTAAATCGACGATTTGTCGCCTTTCAAATTCGCCGGTTCGATAACTGGAAAACCCTAACAATTATTCAATTCAAAAATCAAAAGATGCAAAATAAATTGTTGTATCTACACATGAATTTTATATTTAAGTCGTCAAAAACAAAATCAATAAGCAACAAAATCAAAACAACAAAACTAGAGACAGAGAAGGAAAAGAAGAAAAGCAAGATTGGAGAAAGAAAAGCGAAATCGACTTACTGTTCGCGGATTGAAAGGTAAGAGAAGTATTTTTAATTTATTTCTACATCTTATTTGCTTTCTTCCTGACTTTTTTGCTTCTTCCTTCTATTTTATGGCAAATTCTATTCCAATCCATATTTTCACTTAGTAGCCCCCTTCAAAAAATAAATTTCTAAAGACAAAAATACCCTTAAGAAGCTTTCTTCTCAACTCTTCTAACTCTTACGTAATTTTTCACTGTTCTAAAACATCGAAATTCCAAAACCCTACTTTCCAAATCATTGAAGAAAAAAGTCGTTTTTAAACTAGTAAATGATGAATTTTGAAGAGGAGGGTGATTTTTTGTCGCAATCAGGTAATTCGAAAAAAAAATTGATAAGTTTTTTGATATTTGCAAGTACAGTCGATGGTTGTCGATCAGTGGGATTTGCGACAATCCACGTAGAGGCGCTACTAGATTTTAGGCCTAATAGCGGCTGTCAGTAAGCGTGATTATAACAAAACCACGCTTAGGTGTTGCGTGGTATTGACATTAACCACGCGGCCCTTTTGCGTGGTTTTGACAATAACCACGCAGCATCCCTGCGTGGTAGTTCAATTTATTTTTTTCTGCTCATCATTTTAGTGTTTGATACATATGATACACTTGTTTTCTGCAGATTGTACCATTTTCAAGTGATGAAGAAACATGCGATGAAATAGTGTTGCATTATTCAAATGAGTTTACGACTTATGATGTAAGTTTACTTTGATTAACGTTCGAATAAATCCATATTACTTACATTTTATTTAACATTTTTAATGCAGATATTTTTTGGACGCATCCTACCAGCTTGGATTTTCTACGTACATTTCCCCAAGTTACATGGTTGTGTACAATGAGAATCTGCAAGTGTTACATGAAAAGTATGCGAAGCATACTTCACTCTTGAAGTATATTCACGAGACATGGTTGGATACATACAAAGACCGATTTGTTCAAGCATGGACGGATGATTACAAGCATTTCGGAAATTATACTTACATATTATTAAAATTCACAATTATTTCATTTCCTTCCATTCAAACTGAATTACACATTACCAATCGCAAGTAAATCTAGAGCCTAAACATCCGGCACCACCAATTTATTCAAAATGGTTCACGGCTCGTGATACGGATGCAAGTAAATGGAAATACATTTACACCGATCGAAGACAAGCTTGGGATGAAAGAAATGAATATGCTGAATGGAATTAGTCGTGGCACCATTTTGGAGTTGTTATATTGTATGTTAAACTTGAGTGAATGTTTGCAAATTGTTGTTGCTTAATAACTACAATTTACTTTGTTCGCAACTAGTTGGATTACAATGTGTATCACTGTTTTGAATTTTCTTGAATGAAATGTGGATTAAAACGTGAATCATTTAGTTTAAACTATGTTTGTTTGCGGCGATGAAGAACTGGCAAAAAAAATTCTTGTTTTGGAAGTACCACGTAGGGTTAAAACGTGAATGTTGTTCCAGTACGGGGCGGACAAACGTGGTTGGTAATATAATAACGTAGTGCTGCTACGTGGTTATATGATAAACCATGCATAGTCTCTACGTGGTTAGGTATCTAACCACGTTTTGTCAGTGCGTGGTGAACACAGAAACTCAAAAAAATAGTACAGAGGTCTTTCCTCGCATTGTCTTTACGTGATTAGGTATTTAACCACGTCTTGTTAGTGTGTGAGGAAGAAATCGCGTGAGATAAGGTTAAGGGTAATTTTAGAACAAGCGGGGGGCTACTAAGCAAGTTTGGGAGTTTATAATTTTTTTTACATTTTGGGGGGCTACTAATTGAAAATATGGGTTGGAATAGAATTTGCCATATTTTTTTGCTTCATTACTGTTTTGTTACTTTTAACGGAAGTCTGCAGGTGTATAAATTATATTTTAATAAACTGAACAGTTGTCTATTAAATGATACCTCTTTACTTGTCCAATATAAACAGTTTGAAGTCAAAATAAGCATGGTTGTCATTCACAAGATACATGGCTTGGCTATCATTCATAAGATGCACCAGAATTTTCTTTTGCATTATTTTAATTATGTTTGTTTGTTAGTAGGTAGCTAGGTAATGTACTTTTTTAATTATAAACAACAATTAGCACATATATAAAAAAGTTTAAATTAATATAATTTAGCAACGAACATGCATGCAATTAACATTAAGATATAAAAATATAAAAATCTACGATTTATGATTTAAATCCCGATTCGAATCAAAATATTAACTTTAAGATTTACGGTTTAAATCCCACATTGACAATCTTGTAAGGGTATTCGCTCAGGACGCCAGGGCATTGGAAGCTTCTTTCGGTGATCTCAATCTCTCTAACACTTAATGAAAGTGTATGTACATAGGACGTGCTAGAGTGTCGAAATTTACATGTTATTAAAGCCAATGGTTCAATGGACCATTAGATGATACGAGAGTGACCAAGCAGGAATCCTTGAGACTTGAGCATAGAATGACTCATGAAGATGGAAAATTGGTTAGCAACCAAACTCACTACTAGAAAAAGACTCGTTGGTTACACAACCTCACTCCATTGCGTTGAGTACTCAGTATCTCCCATACGACTTGAGTGAGAGCACTCATCTAAAGGTGGAGATTTAGTAAAGCAGATAATTGCAAAAAAAAACTTAATTCAAAGCAATCTGGTCCAACTACGGAGCTTCTTCGGTATTATCCAAGAAGGCTTGAAGGAACATTGGGCAAGATGGAGATTGTTGGGTATGGATCACATAGTGTGTGTGGGAATTGGATAAAGTCTCATATCACAAGAAATATGAAATAAGTGTGGTATATATATGAGATTGATAATACGTAACATTTGTGAATTCTTTTTGTTACAATCAAGTGTTGTCAAAACTAAGTATATGTCAAATGACAGACAATGTTGGGATATTCGATTAGCACGCCGACATATTAGAAGTTCCATTCGATGATCTCAATATCTCTCACATTCAGTGAAGTATGTGTAAATGGAACGTGCTGAAGTGTTAAAACTTAACATGTTTAACCTCCTCTAAATCGTAAACCAAAATGAAGCATTGAATAATATGAACCATCGTTTTGAAAAGTAATTTTGAAGAAATTAAGGGTTTGTTTGGTTTCATTTTGTATTTTGCATTTTCAACGTTTATAACAAAATACGAGGATAACAGAAAAGAAATATAAAATTTAAGATCGTTGCAAAGACGATGGAGGGACGTCGAAGGGGATGGACGGACGACGAAAAGGATTGATTGTTTCAATTCTTTTGTTATTTATCAAAAAACAAAATTAATTTATTTTCTATTTTATATGTTAGCTTCGTTTCCAAAATCGGATGTTTTTCAAAAATACATACGTCGAGTGAATGTGTTTTTATGAAAACACAAAACTAAAAATGTCAAACCAAACGGAGCCTAATGTTTTCAAACTATACAAAACTTCACGCAATTTCTATTGCTAACAAATATACCATAATTACGAAATTTTACTTTGTTTCAAAAAATGCATAAAAAGACCAAGAGGATGAAAAGGGAATTCCATGACCATAAGACTTTCAAATGTGGACGGAGATTTCGTGGATTCAAAATCGACAAAGATTATTAGTTTCAAAAAAACAAATACTAAAATCTAAACGGTTCATTTTTGATAGGAGATCCAAATGTTATACGCAATCAAGTATTTTTATCTGAGAAATGAAAGTACAGACTATACCAAAATTTAAACTCCCTTCACGGTACATCATTCAAATTGTTTGCCTCGGGATCAATAATCATATTCGACACTGATTATGGGTTTATACACGACGTATTACATGAAGATGTAAGTTGTTATTGATAGTGCAAAAAATGATTTAACGTTTCACATCTAAAATAATGGTGCAACTATAGAGACCAATTTTTTTTCTTCTAAACTCATTGCTTCCCTCATTGCTTCAAAACCAAGGTAGTTAAGGCGTTAAGGCGCAAAAAAGCACCAAGCTGAAGACTAGGGCTTTTTTGCGCCTAGGGCTTTTTTGGGAGCCTTGAGCATGAGGCGGCGAATAGTCTGAACGGCTCTCGAAGTTCGAACTAGGTTACGTATTTTAATTTGATCGGTTTGATTTTGAGTTGGGGTTGGACGCGAATTTGTTTTTGAGCTGGGTGATTTAACTGGGTGTGGATAAATGGAAGGGAAGTTATATGTTTGGGCTCATATTGGACCCAAAAAAAAAATTCTCCAACAAAGCAGCCCAAGGCGCGCTTTTACAACGCCTCAAAAGCCAGCGCCTTGAGGCATTTGGGGCTTTTCCGACGCCTCGTGCATCCATGACGCCTCAAAAGTCAAAAAAGCCCCAGTTTGAAGCCTAGGGCATTTTAGAGCCTAAGCGCGCCTGGGCGAGGGCTTTGATAACACTGATTTTTGTTCTATGTCCACGTGCACTTGTTTATTTAATACCCAAAGAATCAAGCGTCGCTTGTACATCTGCACCCACTAGATTATTATGCTTATAAATTCAAAAATAAATAATGAATTTCCTATCTCCTTACATCGCAAGTTAGGGAATAATCAAAATTCAAATCAAATCAGTGAAGCTTAACTTAAAACATTTTCTTCCACTTTAATTGTAGCTTTATTCTCAAATTTCAAGTTCAGATAAGTTTTATTAAATTTGACAATCAAAATTCAAATCAAATTGGTGAATCAATGGAATTAAATCGAAAATAACTTATATCTTTCTATCAGTTTGAGTTTTTACGATTTGAATTCGTAATCACATGATTTTATTTCTCCAAATTGGTGGTGGTGGTGGTTGTTGTTGTTATAAATGTACAGTACACCGTTTAATTTTAAATAATCGGTTGACATTTTCTTTCATTCGGGTTTAAATATTGACCGATTTGGGTTTAGGAAATAGGGTTTTTGAACTAATTTAATTCACTTTTAAGTGATATTGGGTAATTTTGGCGTTAATAAATAGCTTTGCTCTGAAATTAACATCTATATTAGCAAAAGTATATTTATAGGCAAACTTATAAATTGATCTTACAAGTACCTAACATTTGTTGCAGATTTAAGAATGGGAAAGGATTATTAAGCTTAAATCTTTTACTCAACTTCTTAAGATTGAATCATGAGTGTGAGTTGTCACTGAGAAATTTCAGAGTTGAGCACTCAACGGACAACTTAAATTGCATGATAAGCTACAGAATTTACCAAAATTATGAACTGGTTATATCATAATTAAAAATAAGGTACCCAGATTTCGAGCAGGATACAACCATATGATTTCTACGTCCTGAATATACTGTGAAAAAAATTGAAAAAAGGCTGCTTATAGAAAATAAAAAATAAATAAATAAAAAGAAGAAGAAGAACTTGAGGATACAGGTTAACGAAACGTTACCTCCGGAGCGAGAAGGAAGAAGTAGAGAATGGCAGGGAAGATGAGTTGAAAAAATGAAGCAGGCCATTGCTTTCGCTTTGAAGATTTATTTTGAATGGCGGTCCTTTAAACGTAACTGTAAATGAAGGCTTTGGACTCGATTAAAGCATCATCATCAAAACGCAACAAAACGCAACGAATAAACTTTTGTTTGCCCGGTTCATGTTCGCGTCGTGACACCAACGCGTTATGTGTAGGTTCCACTACAATGGTCAGTTTGAGTGAACGAGGTTACTTTAACGAATGCAACGCGTCAGATGCGTCAAACAACAACCGTTAATTTTGTAAACAGTCTGTTTAACCACTATAAATTATCCTCTTCTCTTCTTTACTTTGCTCATCTCCATTCAATCTTCTCAACATCATCTTCATCAACTCCACTTCCATGGTCGAACCGTTCGACAAAGGTTATAACTCAGAGTCCAATGTCGAAAATTTGACAGATATACAAGCTATTACAAGAATTAAAGCACTATAGAAAGCTCCAATCGATCGAATTCACACTTTCGAATACAAAAAAATTCACTGGGTTAACGGTATATTTGTGCGATCATGCAAAATGTTGCCAACAAAACTTCTGAATGAAGACTTTGTTTTCTAACATTGCGTGAGCGGTTTGAAGGTTACGGTTTGAAGGAAACGTCTGATGTTTGCGTTAGGGAAATGATGGTCATCTTTCTGTAAAAAAATTGCTTTAGCTCTTCCTACACGGCTGGTTGCTGAAAGATTTCAACAATCGAATAGCACGGTTTATGTTTAATTTCACGAGGTTTTGAAATTTGTTCAGTTAATATTTAATGGTATTATTAAGCCAGTAGACCCTGAATTTAATAGCATCCCAGAACAAATTAGGGTATCATACCGATATCACCCATTCTTTAAAAAATTGCATTAGATTATTGATGATACACACGTTGTTGCATATGTGTCTGCTATAGAGATGCAACGATAAGTTGGACATAAAGGATTTGCAACGTAGAATATTATGGTTGTATGCACGTTTGATTTAACAATTTACATTTTTAGGGAATGTTGGGAAGGACCTACCCACGATGTTAAAGTTTTTCGTTCGATTTTAAGCACTAGAAATTTGAATTTTATCCATCCACCAGCAGACCAATGTTATTCAGTTGACTCGTGATATCCACTAATGGATGGCTACTTACCTTCCTACCACAATGTTAGATACCATATTCTAGATTTTAAGGAAACATGGAACAAACCAAAGATCAAAAAAGAAACTTTAAACTATTACCATTCGAGTTTACGCATGGTAATCGAAGAACCTTTAGAATTTGAAAGAAAAAATTTGAAATCTTACATTGATAGAGTTAGGGGTATACCTTAGAGGCAATTATATAATTTGTTACATTTATCTAACTCGATAACCAATCTTGTTTGAAATAAAAGGTATTTTTTCTATTATATACTTGATATAATGTGTTATATCAATTAATTAATCTAGATAAAAGTATATTTAATAGAAAATTCATAAATGGTATGTTATGTGATAGTAGTTACAAAATGTTGTAACCGTGAGTAATTATAATGAAAATAAATATATCATTTTAAATATTCCTAGTCAAGATGTATCGAGACTAGATATCGATACATTCATTGAGACTAGAGTACGTAACGTTCTCCAAATGTTGGGCAGTGTATTACTCATGACAGCTGGGGGCACCAAGGGATTACGTACCGATAGTTATTAGATAACTGTGAAATGAACTACTCGATAGTTTTCTATTGGTTAATATAACTAAGGTCAAATAGAAAATATCGATTTAATTAATTTACACAGTTCTCTTTGACTTGAGAATACCATAATCTTAAATATTTTCAAAATGTTTGAAACTTAATATTATGAGATATGTGAGCATCGAAGGATTGGATTTGGGTAATTAAGTACTCTACTCTACTTGGCTATCAACCTGGCCCGAACAGATATGTGAGCCTAAAGGTTGTCCCTAATAGAAAAGGCCCAATTTGAATTGGGCCTTAGGCTAATTGTAGAAATTGTTTGAAAATAAAAATATAAGATTTTAAATTTGAAAGTTAAATTGAAAAGAAAATATACATATATTATAAAAGTTGTAATATAATAAATATTCTCAAAATGTTTGAAACTTAATATAAAAAAAATTCGAAAATTTTTAGTTTATTAATAAGCGTAATAAAATAGATAAATTAATTGAATGAGTTAATTAATGAAATATATATATATATATATATATATATATGCGTGTATAATATATTTTGATATATGTTATGTTGCTTTAAAATGGTAAAATAACAAAAGTATACATGTATGTATATGAAATAAAATTTGAAATTAATATAATTTAATTAAAATTGTGTAATTAAATAAATTGATTAAAAGGTTAGTTAATTAAATAATATACCTATATATGATATATGTGTTATATCACAAAATTTATGGTATATAATGAATATTAAATATAAATGTTATATTAACATAAAATTAATCAAATGTTAATTAATTAAAATTAGTTAAATAAGATTTAATTATTATAATATTATACATAAAACCATTATATAAGTAATATGAAATATAAAAGTTATATAATAATAAAAATTATATAATGAATGTATAAACTAAAGGTGGAACATTATAGAAACCCTATATAGATTCAAGGAATTAATACATACGTAAAAGTACATATGCCATGATTTTCGATACATCTGACACTTGAATCACGAGGGTGTTTCATTAAAAATACATTATTTCATAAGTCGGTATCACTCAATGTAATATATATTGAAGATTATGAATCTTTAATATAATATTGTCTTTTATCATTTATATATTAATAGAATACTTGCATACTCCTTAATTATTGAGCTTTCCTCAAGTTAGGGATGTCATGTGTAGTACTACTAATATACAGACTAGACAAGGTAAGATACTTTTACATATTTGTTGAGCTTTCCTCAAGGTACGTATAGTATACTTAGGTCATCGTGAAATGGTGGATATGAGTGAATAATGTCGCTTTATTTGTTGACTTTACTCAAGGTAAAGATGAGATTAGGACAAGAAACCACGGGTTAGGAGTTGTATGTGGTACAACCAATAATGTGTTATCTACCGTATGTGGGCCTATGATTTGTTGAGCTTTCCTCAAAGTCGGAATCCTAAGGCATATGAGTCCTAACACCCATAGTGAAGTTGAAAGACTTGTATGTTTCGCTTAGGGTTTGGTGAAATTTAAAAGACTAGTGAGAGCCTTATTAGAAAAATGAAATGATAACATCTAATCTTTCTAATATTGTAAGAACATACGTTGTATAATGTTATAATAATCTACATTGATAAATTTATGCATTTAATACGATTGACAAAATGTTTATAAATCAAAATATAGAAATAAACTAAATCGAAGATTAACAAACAGAAATATAACATATACCTACTAATAAATGCTTCTTGCATGTTAATGTTTCAATACCCATGCAAGCACCTGATTTTACAAATCCTACATACATTCGTGGTCACTTACGTGTTTATTTGGTCAAGACCATGTATTGCATTCTATGAGTTTCAAACTTTGAAAGCAATACAAGACTATGGATATTTGATCCATATACTATCACATATAAGTGTTATATAGGGAATGGTCACAGTTTGTAATGTACGATACTTCGATGAAGTTAGTTCATTTAAAATAAGCAATGGATAGTATTATGAGATCAAGTATTCAATATGATTGATTACAACAAAGATCGTATTATGTTACATGTAATACTAGACCAAAAATACAAGATAGATCAAAGAAATCAATCGTTGGAATGTCAGTTTGATCAGTTCACACAAAGTGCAACATATTTGATGTCCTTAAATTTTAAGGACGATCGAGTGTGCTTTTGTAAAGAGTTCATTATGATGTGTAGTAAGGGTATTCTTTTAAATGGTTCAACCATTTAGAAAGAAAAATGAAAATATAAGAGTAGATGTGATTTAAGGTACAATTGGGATGAAGAGAGTGAATGATCACTTCTGCTTCATAAAGAAACATCAGAAACAAGAATTGTAATAATAGTTGATACTTAACATTGGAATAAGAAACATGATTTCTATTCCAAAATGTATTTTTGTATAGAAAATTATTTTCTATAATATTTATTTCTTTGAGTTCAAGTTATTTAATCAAAGAACTCACCACTTTAAACTTGTTGTAGGATATAAAATAAATAATCTATATTAAGTAAATGATGGATCTCCGTATTTGATACACTATTATAGCAATGGCGAAAATAGTGGGAGCATGCCATATATCACTTATTGATTGCATCAAATTACGAAAAATACTTTTGTAAAATATAGTGAACATTATTTATGAAATTATGACTATTTTTCGATGTCGGCTGAAAAATAGACATAGTTATATTTCAATGTGAATACTATGAATATTCGTTATGAAATAAAACTATAATGTGGTATTTGTTTTCATAACAAAAGTAACGCATTGAAAATACTGAAGTATCTAAAATTATTTAAAATAATTTTAGAGTTATAGACTAAGCCATATTTTTGAGAAATAATTTTTATTGTATGGTTATGAATCATATGGTACTGGTTAATTATATCTCAGACAACTAAGGGAAAAACACCATTCAGTGGGAGCATCATAAGAGTTGATGAACATTTCAGATTGATACATATAGATGTATGTAATTGTAAGTCTATTAATACCAAAATGGTTCCATATACTTCATCATATTCATCGATGAGTTATCACAGGCATGGACATGTGTATTTGATATGCACGTATAAGTATATGGTTAACTCATAGAATATAAAATGGAAGCAAATAAAATAACATGCGACAGAAATGATTCGATTTGATCGAATGGGTGAGTATATTAGAAAGAGCTCCATATGTACCTGATGTTAATAAGGCCCAAAGGTCACTTATTCCTATAACACATAATGATGTATTGATAAGGAGTAATCAAACTTTTTTAGACAAAGTACAATTCATGACGAGTGAAGTTAAGTTAAATTCTTTCTATATGGTGTGTACTTAAGAGTAGTACACAAGACTAAAACTAATAGCATCCAAAGAATAGTTTACAAAACTATACAAGATAAGGGTTTATAAGAAATCCCTACATATCCTAGGCTAAGGAGTTGGCAGATTGTGTGAGTCAAAAGACTGCACGTAATGATTCTACGCAAAGGATCTTATATGAATCATCCCAAGAGAATTTTAGGAACGATGAAAATTTGATGAAAAAATTTTGTTGTGAACATAAATATTGTGAACTAATGCAAAATCGGTTATATATAAGGTAATTCATAAAATGTTTATAAATGCATGTTCGGTTGCACTATGAAACAACCATTGTTTCATGAAATACTAACTTCGTAACAAAGGAATTTCTTTAAGAAATTATTATTGGTATAAAATGAATTTGGATATGATCCAATGATAAAACTAATTATAAGGGATGAAATGAAATTGACCGAACCTAAATGAACATAAATACATTAGAACGTCTAATGAGAATTATTATACATTAAAGAGATACCGTGATTTTCTTGTCAATGTCAAGAATAAACAATCCTCAGTTGTTTAATTGAACAATTAAGAGTATTGAATCAGTTATATGGTACGGTGTGCTAATCCAAAATGTTCTAAGTACATTATCAAAATATGATTTTTATAGTTGTATCTGAATGGATATGATCCATTGGCTGCAAATGTGTCTTTATGAGAAAGACAGATGCAGTTGGAATATAGTGAGCCACATTGATAAGAATATTACCGTGAATTTCAATTATTGAAATTAATGTAATAGATTCACCATTCGATGTGCTCGAGTTGGTTCAGATTTTACTCACAAAATTATCACGTAATATGACTTTATGTTTTAGTATATATGTGTTGAAACAGAAAGGTCTGAATATAGATTTAGACTAGTCTGTTTGCACATAACAACTAAAGTGTCTTGAAGTCAGCGGGAGCGATATTGAGTTTGTAGGTTTTTCAGATACGATCCAAGAACGGATATAAAAGTGTCATTCTGAAAAGCAACAAAATTAAACAAGTGTTTTGGTAGATATATCAAATAGTTTAATTATCATTCAAAATGCAGAGGAAGTGTGTGTTAAGAAAGAACGTTAAAAGGTACATAGATATTTCTAAATCATAAGCAAACAACACACTATTGATTGCTAACGATGTACTTGTGTTAAAATCAGCTTTAGTTGTTTTAATACTAGACATTGGATTTGTAAATGATGTCTTTTATAGTAAGTATAAAAATATTAGGAATGTCCCAAACGATATGCAAGGACACCTTGTTATAATGTTTACTACGAAACATGTAAGTTGGATTCCTTATGCATTGGTAATAGGAATTATCATACATGTTATGTAGTTTATGATATCGTGATTTGTTTATGTATTTGATATATGAAGCCAATACCATATCCAATTTGACATCACCAATTGATTGTTTGAAGTGTTCTCATGTATTTATGAAACACTAGAGAATTGTTTACAAAAACAACAAACTCCTTAGTGTTCAGACACAAACTTTCATAAGTAATATTCAGTATAATATATAAATAATATATAAATTCTAGTTAAGAATCTTTAAGTTGGAAATGTTCCAAATAAAAGACTATGACCGATTCAATGGAAAAAGGCTAAGTACATCACCTTGAATAGCACCACAGTAAAAGAAATGTATATAAATATAAATTCACAAATTTATAACTGAGCTAAGAGTGATTCCAATTGTTGAGAATCCCATAACATTGTTATATAATAATGATGTCGTGATATAGTTCATAACAAAACTTAGAGCTCATTAGAAGTTGAGAGACATACTTTGAATTGTTCCACATGATAAAGAAAGTTTATCAGCGTTAGAGAGAGTTGATTGACATAGTAGATAATTGAAGCATAATAGCATACCTATTCACTGAGGGACTGGCCCGATGTTTTTCAAGGAAACTTATTGGAGAAGTCGGAATAACATCGCGTAATTGACCCCAAGTGCAAGTGAGAGATTGATAGAGTTAGGGATATGTCATAGGGGCAATTATGTAATTTGTTACGTATATTTAACTCGATAACCAATCTTGTTTGAAATAAAAGGCATTTTCGTTATATTATATACTTGATATAATGTGTTATATTTATTAATTAATTTAATTGAAGTAATTTGATAGAAAATCCATAAATGGTATTTTTTGTGATGGTTGTTACAAAGTGTTGTGATCATGAGTAATTTATCATAATGAAAATAAATATGCCATTTTAAATATTCCTAATCAAGATGTATCGAGATTGGATATCGATACATCCTTTAAGACTAGAATATGTAACGCTCTCTAACTATTGGGCAGTGTATTACTCATGGCTGCTGGGGGTACCGAGGGATTATGTACTGATAGTTATTAGATAATTATGGAATGACTCACTCGATAATTTTCTATTGGTTAATATAACTAAGGTCAAACATAAAATATCGATGTGATTGATTTACACAGTTCTCTCGATTTAAGAATACTAATCTTCAATATGAAAGCTCGCTTTAATTATAGCCAAATCATAACATAGCATCCATTGAGTGACTATAGTTGGGTCGAGTGGAAGTATTAGAAGTGAAACACTATTCAATTGAGGAATCGTCTCCTTACTTATATGGGGTCGGTATTACGGTCAACTGAATTCAACTCAAAGTCAATGTTTCTGGCCAGAGCATTTCGGTTAATAATTATTATTATTATTGGACTAAGAACTTTGTGTTTGGATTATAGAGTTGAATATAGATGATATTGGAATTTTGACCGTCACTAAATTCTATAAGTCCAAAGTGATATATTTTTGACGAAGGGAATATGTGTAAATAAAAGTTACAACCGAGTAGCGCTTAACAAAGTAAAATTGAATTTTACCGAAACCAAATAAATGATAAATTTGGTCAAAATGTCACACCACCTACTACGTGACGTGTGAACATTATATTCGAATAGTTCGATATTAATCGCTGACCAAATTTACACCTAACGAGTCACGCAACCGAAATGATTAATACTCCTTTGATCAAAATGATTTAATTAATCGGTAATCGCTGTAAATTAATTAATATTCATGAAATATTAATTATGAAATTTGATTTTGATTTGATGAATAAATATTATTAAATATATATTTATAATAGTTATAAATATATTGATCGATATGCACTATCGATAAGCGTTAAATTGGATTTAATTGCATAATATTTTATTTGGCCTCTAAATGGGTTTAAAGCCCATTGATGGGGTTGATAGGATCAGCTCATATAGGGGTTAAAGGCGGCCTAACGATGGGGTTAGAGAACTTTGAAATGGATGGCTAAGATGGAAGGAGAATGAGTAAAAGATTAGATCCAAACTTCTCTCCTTATCTTCCTCCATATAAAGATCTCAACCCTCATCTTTTTATGGACTTTTTTGAAGCCATCCAAATCATCCAATTTCTTGCTGACCTCTCCTCTCCATTCCTCTTTCATATCAAGTCCAAATCATATTAGATTCAATGCTTATTCGATAGCTGGTGGTCAACGGTTCAAGGACTAACACTCTTTTGGATTGGAAATCGTTTTGAGGAGCTTACCTCATCGTTTCAAGGTGTGCTTAAAGGCTATGGCTACAAGGTACATTCCTAATATGATTACAAATATTAAACTATACTTATAGTGTTCATAATATATATATATATATAATATCGTTAGTTAAGTGACGATTCCAACATGTAAATTTATTTTCACAATATTGATTGGTTGTGTATATATATATATGTATGTATGTATGTATGTATGTTTAAAAAGTTTTTTATTATGATACATCTTTGTGCAACACGACATAGAATTAAAAAACCAGCTTTTTATTATTTAAATAATATAATACATAATATATATTTATATAGTTTAAAATTTAAATACTACATTAAGCATATGTAAAATATGAAAATATATTTTTATACATAATGTTAATAAGTATAATATTTTTGGCAGGAAGAAAATAATTTTTTACTTATATAGTAATATAATAATATTTAAATCAGTTAGTCATATAAATAATTATATAAATTCATATATGTATATTAATTTAAATAATACTTAAATTAGTTAGTCATATAAATAATTATATAAATTATATAAATTCATATATGTATTAAAAATACGTTTTATATTTTATGAAATTATTTTAATACATATTATACTCTTGGCTGAAATAAAAAAACCATTTTTATTAGGTTTTTAAATATTTAAATATAAACCGAAAAATAGAAAATTGATTTTAAATTATAAAATTATATAATAAAATTTCAAATTATAAAAATTTTGTCTAAATTTTGTTGAAAATTTAAAATTCAAATTTGATTTTGAAAAATAATTTTTGTTAATTTTTAATAATTTAATATGGTTTTATTAATATAGTATACATATATATATATATATATATTTAATTTGGAATTTAAAAAAACTTGAGCCATGCACAAGACTAGGTTATATATATATATATTTAAATATGAATTATTTTATGATTTTATATGTATATATATATATATACTTATTTATTATACATATATATATAAGTATTTAATATGTACATTAATATATATATATATATATATATAAAAAAAATTATATTTATACATGTATTAGTTTCAACGTTGCAACAAATTTTTTTATTTAATATATTTTTTAAATGATTTAAACATGTTTATATAGTTATAAATATATATGTATTGGTAATATTTTATTTTTATGTTTATATATATTTATATATATATAAGATTGGGTCTCAGCTCATACTAAAGATGAGGAAGGAGATGGGAGGGTTTCTTTGGGAAAACATGGACGTGTTTGCTAGGACACATGATATGTGTGGAATTTCGTCGAAGATAACATGCATTGAATGGACCCAAGATACCCTCATATGAAGCAAAAGAGCACAAGATAGAACTAGAGCGATACACTACACTGAAAGAAGAAGTAGATAAACTGAAGGCAAATGGCTTCATCCGCGATGCACTATACTCGGAGTATGTATCAAATCCTTTATTTGTCAAAAAGGTAAATGTATGTGGCGGACATGCATTGACTATTATGATCTGAATAAGGCATGTCCGGAGGATTGTTTCCCCATGTCGAGGATTGACCAACTTGTAGACGAAACAGTCGAACATGAGCTGATATCCTTATGGATGCCTACTCCAGCTACAATCGAGTAGCGATGCACGTCCCAAATCAAAAGCATGCTAGTTTCATCGTATTTTTATGACTATATTGCTATCGAGTTATGCCTTCAAATCTGAAGAATGCTGGAGCTACCTACCAACGATTGGTGAACATAATGTTTAAAGACTGGATAAGGCTAACTATGGAGGTCTACATGGATAATATGCTTGTGAAGTCACAATGATCGATAGATCATATGGGCAATCTCTCGGAAATGTCTGATGTACTTTGGAAATATGGGATGAAGCTCAATCCATTGAAGTATTCTATCGGAGTCACATCAGGAATTTTTTTAGGTTTCATTGTAAATTCAAGGGGATTGAAGCTAACTTGGAGTAGATTAAAGTGCTAAGAGAGGTTACTACCCCAAAGACAAGGAGGGCGGTGCAGATCTTGAATGGTAAAGTCACTGCATTGAGTCGATTCATTTCGAAAGCGATCGACAAATGCATATTGTTCTTCGAAGCCCTCAAGAAATAAAAAGGAAAGTTCGCATGGATGAATGAATGTCAAGATTCTTTCCAAAACTTGATAGATCATATAGAGAAACCACTGATTTTGTCCAAGCCATTGGAAGGGGAAGATTTGTTTGTTTACTTAGTAATCTCTGTTCATGCATTGAGTGCAGCCTTGGGGCCTGAGGAGAGTATAATCCAAAGGCTGGTGTACTATATCAGTAAATGGGTTACAAGAGTTGAAAATAATTATCTAAAGATGGAGATAATTGGGAGGAAGTTGAGGCCATACTTCCAGGCTCATCCGATAAAGGTGCTACCTAATCACCATTGAGGCAAGTGCTATATTGACCTTAGACTACAGAAAGACTCATAAGTGGAATATTGAGTTAAGCCAATATGATATAACGTATCATCCTAGGAAGGCAATTTGAGGATAGGCATTGCCAGATTTCATTGATGAAGTCACCATCCAGGATGGTGAAGTGGAAGAAGAACCGGTTCAGCCTTCTCAATGGAAGTTGTACATAGATGGAGCCTCCATTGAGCATGACTCTAGAGAAGGAGTAGTTCTTTTGACCTCGAAAGGACAAAGAATATGTTATGCTTTGAGGCTAGAGTTCTCAATGACAAACAACAAAGCTAAATACAAAGTGTTGATTGCAGGACTCAAGATAGCAAAGGAACCGAGAGTCAAGACGTTGCATATCTTCAACGACTCTCGGTTGGTGGTCTACCAGGTGAAGAAGGAGTTTTAGGCTAAAAGTGCAAGACCTTCCACTTACCTGACAAAATTATTGGAGCTACTAAACGATATTAAGCATTACATGATAACGCACATCCCTAGGGAAGAAAATATGAAAGCCGATTCACTAGAAAAACTGGCTAGCTCTGGGGATGCGTAGCTTTTAGGAATCATTCCAGTAGAAGTTTTGTTAGCTACAAGCATTGACGAGATGGATATTGATTCGATCTTAGAAGCCGATGAAAAGAAGGAGTCGTGGATGACTTTGATAGCAGAATATTTGCTAAAAGGGACTCTCCTGAATGGGAGGAACGAATGGTGAAAACTCTTGTGAAAAATACATTGGTTCATTATGCAAGGAGTGTTGCATAAAAGAGAATTCTCAATGCCCTTACTGAGGTATGTCATCAAAGAGGAAGCTAAAAAACTCCTTGTAGATGCGCATGAAGGAAGTTGTAGTGATCATACTGGAGGGCAGACATTGGCAAAGAAGGTTCTTCGCTACGGATACTTTTGGCCAACGGTCAACGGGATGCAGCTGACTATTATAGAAGACATGACAAGTGCCAGATGTTTGTGAAGATAATAAAAGCCCTATCCACTAAGCTTACTTAAATGGTTAGACGATGGCCGTTTGCGGTTTGGGGAATAGATATCATTGGTATGCTGCCGATATCGAGGGGTGGAGCAAATTATGTGATAGTGGTTGTGGACTACTTCACAAAATAGGTTGAAGTGGAACCACTTATAATGATCATTTCAAAGAAAGTGATCAACTTTATAGTGAAGAACATTTTGTGCGGGTTTGGAGTTCCATACAAGATGATCACCGATAACGGAACTCCACTCGATAGTGCTGAGTTCAAGAATTCTGTGCTCGATAATGAATTGGGAAGAGCATCTCGGTAGCACCACACCTACAGATGAATGGACGGGTGAGGCAGTAAACAAGATCATTAAATCCATCATTAAGAAGAGATTGAAAAGAGCCAAGGGCAATTGGGTTGATGAGTTATCACTTGCATTGTGGGCTTATCGAACAACCCACAAGTCTGTGACTTGCATTGATGGCTGCTACAATGGAGGATCTTAGGCGATCGACTTTGATGTGGAGCAACTCTCATGCACGAACTCCAAGGCAGAAGTAAGGCAGCTAGGGTTTGGGTGCTGCTGGTTGCAAATTAAAGTTCAGCAAGCAATGGGTTAATGTGACTTATTTAACTCACATCTATATCCAATATAAATCGCATGCCTAGTTTTGATTATGAATTGAGATAATTATTGGTTGTGAATGATTGAAATAATTGAAATACAATCGCATGCTATGATTCCAATTGGTTTAGTGTTTGAATTGGTTGAATTGTTTGTTAAAATATTGGATTCATTGGATGGTTGATTATGAAATTACATGTATGTTGAAAAAAATCAAAATGCATTTGATTTTTGTAGCTAGATTATATGATGTTTGTGCATTTTTTGTGTGATCGAAGCTTGCTAAGAAGCAAGTTGAATCATAAAAATAGCTCTTTATTT
This sequence comes from Allium fistulosum, assembly GCA_030737815.1. Classification (NCBI taxonomy): domain Eukaryota; kingdom Viridiplantae; phylum Streptophyta; class Magnoliopsida; order Asparagales; family Amaryllidaceae; genus Allium; species Allium fistulosum. The sequence continues at coordinate 927,944,172 of CM060906.1, forward strand.
GATGAATGATATTTTGTGGAGCAAATCTATTCTAGAATTTTCATTTTTGGCTGATTTATTACTTAAATTCATTTTGAATATTGATGAATAATTTTGATGGATGGGTTTAAATATTTCTAAAATTTTCAAATGTGATTTTCTCTATTTTTGGATTCTTGTTAAAATTATTTTTGGAAATTTTATTAAACCATATTGAATTCTTAACTCATTTCCTTATTTAAATTCTATTTCAAGCTTTTAAATTAATTTTATTTATTTACAATCCCTTCAAATCACTATTTCAAATATATTTTAAATATGAGAATGTTTGAAGGCAAATATTTATAAAATATATTATAAAAGAAATTATCTTATTTCAAGTGATATTGATTATAGAAATTATTAAAAAAATATTAGGAAGAGTTTTCAAGCTTAAAATAAAGTACTTGTCTCTAGAAACATTTATGCGATTTTAGAAATGTTTTTAATAAATAAAATTTTATTTTATATGATAAGAATTACAAGTAAAGTATATTATAAAATAAAACATCTTATCTCAACTTATTCGAGTATAAAAGCTTTACAAGTGATTTTAAAAGTGTTTTAATGCCTTTGTAAATACATAACTCTTTTTTAAAATGAATTTAAGGGTCTAAAAGTGAATATATAAATATATAAATATATAAAGTAGATATTTATACAATGGTTTAAAAGCGAGAATCATTTTAATGAAGTATATTTAAATGAAAGGCATCACGATTACTTTCAGTGTACGTATGTTTTAATGCTTTTCTATAAATAATACCTTTTCTATACAATGAGGAGTTTAGATAAATAATTTAGTATTACTATCTAATATGGCACTTTCGATCAAACTTTATCGGTTATTTATACGACTTGTTGTGTATAATATTTTAAGTGAGTGGAATTTGCTACCTTGTACTAAATATTCAAGCAACACTATGTGGTATTGAACGCATGGACATTAATCAAGTAATTGCTATTTGGGAAGTATATAACACTTTTTAGTAGTGGAGTCTACCAACTTATAGTAAATATTCAAGTAAAAAATGTATGGTATTGGACACAAGGGCATCACTCGAGTGATTACTATTTGGAAGTATATGACATTTTTTCTGGCGACGTGCTTTCAAGCTCGTCTTTAGTGTAATTTACCAACTTATAGTAATAAATATTCAAGCAACACCGAGTGGTGCGGAACACCTAGGCGTTACTCGAGTGGTTATTATTTGGAAGAAAGTGACACCTTTTGAGTTGATGTGCTTTCATGGCATTTTTGTGTTGACGTGATCTCATGGCATCTTTGAGTTGATGTGCTTTCATGCAATCTTTATGTTGATGTGCTTTCATGTTGTCTTTATGTTAATGTGCTTTTGTAACATCCCGTCTTTTGTACGCTTTAAGCAGACACACGTGCCAACTCAAACCATACAGAAGGGCGAATTGTTATTGGGGTGAATGTGAAAAAGGGAAAGAAATAAAAACAAAATAGAATCTCGCACCGGAATGTCAAAATATAATAATCAAATAACAGTTCATGAAGCTGTATACAAAACATTTGATTATACTTATATAATACAAAATCAGAGTTACACATATCAGAGATAAACAAATAATGCAGCGGGACAATATGAATGTAGTGGGATAAATATAGTAAATAATAGTAGTACAAATCTTCGTCTTCGTCCTCCAGAATTAAGGTCTTCAAATCCGAAAATGCTCAGGCTGACCCGAGCGAATTAAAAAGACAAAACACTCGAGTCAGAACTAAAAGATCTTATCTGAGTTAAATCAACGGTAAATAAATATGAGTGTAAACGGTATCAGAGATGTTTACGGGGTTTGACATCTCCTATCCAGTGTCTAACGTGAGTGCAGTAACTTGAAAGATGTTCGGGATTCACATCTCCTAAGGATCCATTAAACTATCTACTATGTAGTACAATACGCTATTATAATATGTATACGGTAATATAAACTATTAAAATAGCGTTAAGGCGTTACATATTCCCCCTTAACACATTTTTATGTCCCATAGTCTATACAGTACCGTAATCCCATCTGTAAACTGGGTGTCGTCAGAGGGCACTCCATAGGTATGGTACAAACCAAACTCGTAGAAGGTGCGCTAGGGTAGGTGACACGACACAACTAGGCAATGCCAGGGTAGATATACCAATTACGCATCTGGACTGGTGGTAATGCATAGCAGCCACTACCGCCCACCTAGAAACACACTTCAAAGTAAAAATTGAAGGGTGGCCACCAAATAAATCGCAAGTCAGAATATAGTATCGGTGGAATGCGTCCGATCAGAGGAGCTACCTCATTGGCCCGGAATCGCTCCTGTTTTAGCCACCTTATGCTAACTCACGGGAGTTAGGTCCACGTAAATATATCTTTAGGATCGTCGCCGCCGTCCTACTTCATTCTGGAATCTCCACCGCGTACACAGTTGTCAAAGTGGTTTTTGGTATCGACAGAGAGTATGCCCATATCTGATCCCGGTCTCTTTAACAACCAATCGCTTGTTACACACCGGATGGTTCTTTTACATTTCCAAAATCATTTCATAATTGATATCAATATATCATATTCAATTCAAACCATATCACTTTCGAATCATTACTTACTTTCGAAATCATATTTGCCTTTGAAATCATATCACATTTTAAATCACTTCGATAATTATTTCCTTTCAAAGTCAAATTCACAATTTATATCGAAATATCGTATTCTCAAAATTATATCACTTTCAAATCATATCGTTTCAATAATCATAATTTCTTCCAAAATCATATTTCCTAAAATAGGTTAAGTCCTTACTTCAAAATCATCATTTCAATTTATTATAACATTCAAAATTTCAACTTAAGTTATAACATCATTTAGCCTTATTCTCTTTTTAAACCAAATTGAAATGAATATAAACTCTTCCACGTACTTAGTTTGGAAATTCAGAAATTTGTTTAAATAGTTATAAATAGTTAAAATGCTCTAGAATAGTTTAATTATAGGTAAAACTATTTTAAATTTATTTAAGATAGTTAAATAGATTAAATTTAGATTAAATACAATTTAAAATAGATTAATCGTATTTAAATTAAAATAAAATGGTTTAATTTGTTTTAAAATAAATTGAATTTGTTCAAAATAGATTAAAATAATTTATATAGTTTGGTTAAATAGTTTAATAAATTTGAAAATCTTAAAAATTAGAAATTTTAAATAATATATCTTTAAAACAATTTATATTAAAATATGAGTTTGAAATTAATATCAAATTAAACTATTCATTTCATTTCAACATATTTGGACCATTTTCAAATTTCAAAATCGACAAACCAAATTTCAATAAACTATCGAATTTCATATCGTTTCAATCCATGTTCAAAATATCAATACGGATTACTCGAGTTTCAAAAATATTTCAAAGTTATTTTCAAACAAATTCAATAACTCAATTTTGATAGAATTTCATTTATACTTAAAAGTTTAACTTCAAACTTCCAATTTAATTTCTTAAAGAAATTCCTTTTTAAATCAACTCACAATTCAACGCAAAACTTGATTTTTCAACAATACTTAAATTTATATAAATCAAATTTCCATTTCAAAATATCATTTAATTATATTCAAAAATCGAGGATTTTAAAATCATTTAATTTAACCAATCCAGTGTCCGTATATAATTCTCTATCCTAGGGTCAAGTGATATGGATATTTATCATTTCAATCTGCAATTTAAATTTTTCGGTTATATATCATTTCAAACCGCAATCCCGAATTAAATAAAAATCCCTAACGAACTTGCAGTTTATAATGATATAAAATAAAACATCCATTCAACCAACATCAACAATCAACATCCATCACAATCATCATCCAAATCAATCAATAAATATCAATATAGAACCGATAATCGATAACTGGTATTTATTGGCAATTTATATTCAATAATAAATTATATAACGATTAAATTCAAACAAATTCAAGTTAACTGAGATGATGATTAAAATATACCAAACAGTCATAAATAAATTTCTAATCACATCATAAATTTAATTTAACAAACATAAGAAATTTTAGAAGTTGTGAGTGGGTTAAAACACTCACCTTTGAATTTTCAATTTTAAATCAATCGAACGACGTTCGATTTAACCTAAAATTTTAATGAGCTCCAAACATTCCCGGATCTACACTACAGCGTAGATCTCGTCGCTACGATTCTGGCGTCGCCAGTTTCGTCCGATTCCGACCTCGTACGCATGAGATGTGAGTTGTTAAAGTTTTAATACAATTTAAATAAACAAATTCTTTTTCCTTTTTTTACCACTAAATCACGGCCGTTGGTTTCCAGGAATAGATCTAGGCCGCCCGCATCTTTCTTCCCCATGTGTATGCAGTTCGAACGAAGAACCCACTTGCCGCCGTCCTTATCAAGAAAATTTCGGCCACCCCGTCGCTATCGAACTCGATCGGAGATCGCCACTATGAAGCCCATCTCGTTATCCACCCTCAGTCGAAACATGGCCAAACTCGATGCTTTCCCCACCTTGAAAAACGAGAACAAACGGCCATCCTTCACCATCGAACTACCGCCAATCTGTCCTCCCAACTTCAATCATGACCGTTGGGTGTACAGAGGAGAATGCGTTCTACAATTTTCATGTTGGAACTTTCTTACGAAAGCTTGTGGATTTGGAGGAAATCGAGGGGTAAGTTGGGAAGCTTTCGGCCATTAAAAGAATTAGAACGAAGGCTCGAACGAATATAGCTAGGGTTTACTGTTTATCAGTATTTATATATGTATATATAAATTATTATAATATTATTTCCAATTTTAACGAGCTTTTTCGAACGATCTCCAAACGGAACGTGCCGCCTGGAATTCGTAATGTTTTACCCCTATTCCAAACACAATGAAACATGTTTCGGAACCTGATTCGATCGTATAAGGAAGATAGCTTTTCGAATCGAATTAAAGTACTAAATTTTCGATATTTATCTCAGCGCGTTTATATTTCGTACGACCAAACGGTAACTCCAAATGCTACGAAATTTGAAATCCGATAATAATACACTATTACGGATCCAATGGGACAGGATTTGTCAAATCCGAGTCAGTGGCCAAAATGGCTATTTTCACGTTAATTAAATAAATTAATAATAAATTAATTAAATCACATTTTTTAATTCAAATTTTTAATTATTTACAACTCCTATCATTTTTGATTTCTTAATCACTTACGATAATTCAAAAAAATTTAGATGTCAATTTATAGTTGATTAATCCATCAATTCCAGTGTTTAATTTCAATTTCATTAAATTCAGAAATTATGAATTAAATTTTCAGTAATTCCATTTAATTTGACCTTTCATCCTATTATTCAATCCATTATTATCAATAGGTGAAATTAACATTGGTTCATGATTTATTACGTTAATATTCTCAAATTTCCTCTTAATTTCCCACTAACGTAATATTTAAATATTTAATTTCATTTATTTGCAATAAATCCAATTACTATAATTTAAATTCAAATAAATTAATAAATCTCGATTTCCATTCTTTTTATTTAACCAATTATCATATTATGAATAAAATTAACATTCCTATTTATTTTATTACATTCACAATTTACATATAACTTCTGTTAATAGAATATTTAATTCCATTTAATTGCAATTGATTTCCAATCTAAATATATAGCCTAAATAAATTGGTAACATATAATAATTGTCACTATTGACCAATAATCACATTTATAGGTTTATTATTCACAATAATTGTTACAATTACTTTCATAACACTAAATTTTTCCAATTACCATTAACTATATACTAGTTCATAAGTCTATACAACATTTACATTTAGTTACTTACATTCAATTTATAACCAAGTTATAGCATTTACATTATTTCAATTAATTGGAATTTCATTTCAATTGTTAATAATTAGCTTTAATTAACATTGTTACTTTTTCATTTTTGTTATTATTTCATTATTAATTAACAAATTTTTATTTCGTTCAGTATTTAATTTCCAAAATCTTATTAAATCAACAAATTTAATTACCGAAATTTACAGGTCATTACAGCTTTCATGCCATCTTTTTGTTGATGTTCTTTCATGCGATCTTTGAGTTAACGTTCTTTCGTTCTTTCATCTATCATTGTGTTGGCGCCTTTTTGTTTACTCTTTTTATTGTAACCTTCATGATTTAATTAAAGATGTTTAATCACCATATTTTCTTGTTTACCCATGAATGGCATGATTTTGTTTTATGACATCGTGATTTTTATCGATGATGATGCCATTTGGTTCATTTTTGTTTTGGCATATTTTTTATTTGCGACCATATCATTTTGGATTTTCCATTTTTCTTTGTTTGATGTTGGCATATTTCATACAGTTATGACTATATTGCTTGAGATTCACATATGCTTTACTATTATAATCTCACCCTTTAAATTTGATGTAGCCTGCCCCGTTTATTATTTTTATAATACTCGGGTCAGATCAAAGCACAACAGTCAGTGACCATGGACATTGGGCTAGCTTTTTAAGATAGATATATCACCTTGTTCTAGTCCTTATATATATACATCTCTATGAATTAAATGAGTTAGTATGGATGATGATGTATATTCTTATGAAACTCATCAAAAACTGGATGTATGTATATATATGGGTATAGTGTTTCCATTTGTAAACACTTTATAAAATTAGTCAACATGTTTATTACTTATGTTGATACCATACACGTCATTTGTGCTTATATGAGGTAAAGAAAAAGTGTTGGTGTTAGCCCAATGGAATATTCACGGATGGTCGCTCCTAACCAGCATTATTCTCCATATTACTAGAAAATATTACTATGTAATATTCTTTGGTGGGATGTGTATATAGTTGGGGTGTCACATTATATTTATACACGCAGGCAAGTATATAGGCAATAAAAATAAAATATGAAGTAACGTAAATGAGAGAAGGGTTGGATAGAAAATAATCATTTATTTACATTATCTTTAAGTACAAAGTTGCAAGGGCTGCTCCTACACAACGACGGGTTGTATACATGATAAAGCCAAAAAGAATGAAATAAAAAAGGACAAAAAGAAAGTGTCTTCTAAAACCAACAGCAACTAGCTACTTCCTCCTCCTACTTTTTCTTCCCTTCGTCATCTGAAATTAGCAAGACGTTTCTTCTCGATCTTTTTCTTCTTCTCCCCTCCTTCTCCGGGATGCACCTTCCTGAATGGGAAGTCTCTTCCTCGGTAGTCCAATAGATGGGCATTTTTGGTTTGTCAGGGGAACCTGTAGGAGTTTGGGAGGTGTTGGTAGCATGACCTAAAGGTAGCATAATCTTGAGAGGGGCGATCGATGAAGTAGAAGCCAACTTGTTGGGACTAGTATGGGGCTTTATTTTAATATTTGGGTTTGAAAGTGATGTAGAAAAACAGTGGAGGGATCTTCTTTGTACCTGGTTCAAGCCTGAATTTTGATTTTGGAGAAGTCAATCTTCAACATTTCTACCATTGGGGTTGATTTAGGCCCTTTCTCACTAACTCTGGTCACCTCGTCGTTGGTAGAAACTTCAACGTCCTCCAAGTTCTCCAAGGCCCCTATTTTCTAGGATTGGATTTAAAGCTAGAACTGGTAGACAACACGGGAGGAATGATTTTTGTGGTGATGATGGTTGACTCGACCGTGGAAGCACTAGGGCATGGGATATGTACAACATGCGGTAGAGGGGGCAATGTAGGCAACTGACCTACAAGATTACAGACAGAAAGATAAAGATAGAGATGTCCTTAGGTGAGAACTAAAGCTTTCAAAGATTAAAGGGACACGAGGTAAGAGTAGGTGAGGCTTCTTTTGGAAGAGTAAAATCTAGAGATTTGTGATGGAAAACCACAAAAGCAGCATTTACAAGTGTCTTAGTTGCAGCGACCTCAAGAGTGTTGGCCGTAGAAGTGACGGTCTCCAACTATGACTCTTTTTGCAGAACAGTGGCATCGTCTATATTATCTTAGGAGCTAAGACTGGTGAGAGTCTCAATGGGCACCTACTGAGAAGCTACAGCTTTAGCTGCCCTAATTTTCATGCTCTCTTCAAGGCCTATCTAATCTTCTTCGTCGAGAGGCTCGCTCTTCAGCCTCCCCTCTTCTAGATCACCGCCAGATTCTCTGGCCCTTCTGATAATTTCCTCCCAGGCCTCAACCAATGTAATGGGGTAGCTACTCCCAAGCCACTTAAGGTACTTCATTTCAATAACGTTTGCAAAGAACTAGAGGAGAGTGGCTTCAATGTCTTCCTCGGTCTTGGTCGCCTTGGCCTTGAGATCTAAGTTTTCCTTTTCAGCATTGGCCAGTTTAATTCTTGAATCAACATAATCATGTTGAGCATGTTCTCTCAATTCCTTTTCATCATGAAAGTTTGCTTTGAGATTGTCGATCTTTATTTAAAGTTCGATCTTGTAGGCCTCTTGATTGTTGATTTATTTTTATATACCTACGTTGTAGGTGTGTGCTTTCCTTAGTTGCTCATTGAGGACCAAACTTTCATCCCATTGAACGGAAGCCATCTCAGTTAATCTCTACTGAGGATCTTTCTTATACTTGACATTTTCATCTCTTTATTTCTGGATCTTAGCCAAGCCTTCTTATACTCCTCACAGATGCAAACATGATCAATTCACTTAGTGCTGAAGCTATGAATAACCAATTGGTTGGCTCGATTAACATCCGAGAGGCCCTTAGCTAGCTTCTTCCATTAAAATACCCGCTTTACGACTCCTCATGCTTGTTGATGCCTTCGTTTGCATAGCTTTGTGGAAGGTCTTTGACATAACAATCAAACTTGACCCCCCTTCTAGGCAGAAGTCAGGAAGGGCCACCTACATTTTTGTGATAAGGGCAGTACATTGGCCTTCGAGGGGAGTGAAGTAGTATGGTGTGAAGTTATTTCTTTTTCAGCCCTATGAGATATGTGAGAGGATGAATGGCTGATTGAGTTGGACTAATGGGGAGCTACAATGGCAGTAATAAGATGTCAAGATGATGGAGGAATATCATTGGTAATGCTGGAATGATTGAGAATGTGAATGTTGTTAATGATGGGAGTCGTAATCGTGCCCATAGTAGTATTATGGCCCCTTTTGTTCATCTTGGCGACATTGTATTTCTTCGGCCCCCAACGGTTCCTTACCCTTCCTCCTAAGCTTTTTGCTCTATGACTCATGATAAGAAGCTCGGTGAGGGTAGGAGATCCCTAGAGTTTGGGAACGGTATTGATCGGTGCCTTTGTGAAGTCCCTCCATTCGAATTTTTTTCCCATTATACCTGAAAAGAAGAATGATCAAATTAGAATTAAATAACTGAATTGAGAGCAAGTGTGGAGTGGTAACACTTGTGATCCTATAAGGGTATGAAGTGTTGGTGTTCCTTAAGTAACATATGTACCGTGTTCGACGGGACCTAAGCATGGTGTCTCTTTACCCTCGACGTTTCAAAGTATATCGTCCAAAGAAAAGCTAAAGCATGAGGGCTAGATGCCAAGATTTCTTTGAAGTTTAACCCTATGAAAGGAAAGTTAGAGAGATTCCCAAGTATGGCTTAAAGAACCAACAATATTGTCCAATGCACCTAAGGAGTTGACTCTTACACAAGATCACGGAATGGTTCAATCATGAGTTGCGAAGACTTAATAATTAGCCATTTCGGTTTAGGAGTCGATGTGACTAAGATACCTCCAAGGGATGTCTCCTCGAAATGTTTTTATCCACTGGCATCGTCATCCTCGTCTTTGTCTTCTTCATCCTCTTCCTCTTCTTCGTTTCCTCCTTCATCTACACCCTCTCCATCTATCGCTTCTCCTCCTAGATTCTCCCATGCTTTCTTCCTCCTCTATAGGATTCTCTTCTTTTTCCTATCCTCCTTCATTCTAGGAATTGGGAGCAGGGGCAGCAGGATCACGAGAAGGCCATAGCACTCTGGTAGGACATGGATTAGGCTAGGCACTTCTTCGATTGTAGAGGAGGTGGTGCTGACACATACGGGCCTTTGTGAGGGGGTAAAAGGTTTCCCTCAGACTTGGGTCAATTCCTTTCATAAATTCTAGAAGATTTGCCAAAGTAGGAGTAGGGACCCGTTCGGGAATATCTGTCAAAGATATAGAAAGAATATATGTCGCTTGAGTAAAGAGGACTTAAGTTACGAAAATATTAGACAAAGAAGCTTACGACTAGACACCGGTAGTGGTTTAAGCCTTCGAACATTGAACAAAGAAGTACTCCTTCTTGAAGTAACTCCTTTTGTTATAGAGCCCATGAATAACCTTACAACGATTGAAGGCTTGATTGTTGGCAACGATGGATTATCTTGTATCTATTTAAAGTTGAGAAAATAAGTAAGCTCTTCGAAGGTAGGTTACTAACCCAGATGCATCTTGAATATGATGTGGAGAGAGCTCAACTAGGCATGGCCATTTGGATGCACTTGGGTTGGAGCTAGCTTGAGCCATTGAAGATGAACTTAGGGAATTTGTAGAAGAGGGCATGGCTCCTACAAGATACATGTATCTATTACATGTGGTATAGCCGGTCGAAGGAAGGTGAGCCCTTAGTTGGGGTACTGAAAGAAGGACATCATCTTTGGGAATCCCATGTTTAAAGCAAATAAACTTGAACTCTTTGGAAGTTAGTCGAGTGGTTATGGCACCCGAGGGGTTATCTAGAATCATGAAGGCGGGCCGATCGTCCTTTAGAATGGAAAGACTATGAAGTTGACCACCAGAGTGGCATGAAGCTGAAGCTCTTGCGTAATTGACTGCCTTAGTCTTAACGGTGTAGATGTAGATGTCAGGGCAGAAGATGAACCGGCTTCTGGAGGTGTATAAGGGTCATTGCTAGTTTGAAGGTGAGGAGATCGTCTAAGTTCTTCCATTCGATGTTGAAAAACTTCATTACGATCGTGGTACAATATGATTTATCTTGGTATTTTAATTAAAACCCATGTAGCCAATGTACATGGTCCAAAGAATGTCGAAGTATGTTGACCAATCGGGTTATTTACATTGAATGAGGTAGTGCAATGTGTCAATCTATACAGTATGTGTCTTGCATCCTTGACATTGTGTATGTGAACCCTCCGTATATCAGATTTTACCCATTACTATAAATACCTAATAATGAAACGTTTATCCAGAGCGACATAGGGTTTTCTTTGCAGGATTACATGGTGTATGTGTTGCTTGATTTGATGTATCAAAATTTGAGTCCATCGAACGTCAGAGTGTGTTTAATGCGATGATATCTTGGAAATCACCCACTAGAATTTAAACTATCGGCCTATATCTAGAAACAACCCTTGACATTGCAATTTTTTCCCTTCCCCTTCACCACCATACTCATTGAAGAGATTCACTAAGATTTGAACTCCTTTGGACCCCAAGTGCGAGACTGTCAAGCCCGATATGGCCAAGGCCGTTGAAATGGGGTGGTGTCAGTGGAGGAAAAAGGATGATGTCAGGTGAAGGCATGGGTCAACGGTGATGGATCGATGTCAATTGAATTAGCATCAAATGGTGCCGTGATCGAGGAGGAAACCCACCTTAAGTCAAGATCTTGGGTGAAGATTGGTCGAGGTTTGATGGACTATGCCTTAGAACAGTTGGCGACGACTTGATGGGAAGCGACGACGGCGAATCAGTTGAAGGTGACAGTGTTCGAATTGAGGCGGTGATGTCGGCGTTGAAGTCGATGGTAGCTTTGGAATTGTAGTGGTAAAAAGAGATATGTAGAAAATGGGGTGAGAACTTAGAAAATTCAAAGTATTATAATTATGTCTCACTTAGGAATCATGTTGATACCGACATGTTCTAAACCCATGTAAAAGAAGGAGAAGTGTACTTGGCCAAGAGACAAAGTAGCTTCAAAGAATCTTAGAAGTGGATCAAAATTTCAATTAGAAAACTTCTACTTTTAAATCTATAAAAAGGATGTAATCATCGAATGTGCGAGGAAATGTGCTGATGTACTCAGAGTTAATGCAATGCTTCAAGATAATAGTTTGAAAAATGAGAGCATCTTTGTAGACGGAATTCTAGGCTTGTCTCTGTCCAAAGCATTCTTAAGCATGCTTTGTTTCCACATAGCATACTTTAGGGGCAAATTTTATCAAAATTTTGAACCAAGAGACATCTTGATGAATCTGGACTTCAAAACAATGAGAAAATGAATCAAGAAGCTCAAGAGATGTCAGGGAAGATAAAAGATAAAGTACAAGAATTTTGGAAAGAATTTGCATAAAGCAAATCATGTCGATACTGACATGATCCATCATGGCAATACTGAGCTGTTTAATGATAGACCCACTTTGGAAATGTGATAGAAGCTAGCTTGTACTTTAAATAAATAAAGAACCGAATAGGAAAAATCATGTTGGCATTGATATGATTTGGAAGAGAAATTTTGTTAGCAATGATTCGAAGTTTGAAAACTTCAACAAGTATGAAGAAAAATAAAAGAATCAAGTCAAAAAACATGTCGGCACCAACATAATTATGTCAGTACCGAGTTGTTGTGACTACTGAGTTTTACTTGTTCTTCATGCTTGAAAGCATAGATCTGATTTTTACCAGTTCTTCCGCGAGCTAGTGACTCTGAAGGAGGACTTCGACTATAAATATCCATCATTTGGCAAGGAAAGGGGGACCTTTTCCATCTCTTTGATCTTTACACTGAATTGTTGCCATTTTTTGCTGCAAATTAGTGTTAGAAATATATTTGTTGATTGAAACTAGTTGTAATTGCAAAGATCAATCAGAATAAAACTAATAGTGGACATAGGTAATCAATATGAGGCCAAACCACTCTAAAAAGTGTACCTTTCCTCATTTTCATTTTGTTACTTGAATTATCTCATTTTTGTTTGATCTAGGGTGTTGTGTCATTTTCTTGCGCAATACACACAAATATATACACACACACACACACACACAAGCGTTTCAATTTATGTGTTTTAGTATTTCAAATCATAAAGATACTAATACAAAGTTCTAATACTTAAATGTTAAAATCATTATGTTTAATGAATCAAATTTTGAAATACATATACACATAGATATATATATATATATATATATATTATTTCACTTCAACCAACATCAAATATGCATTAATAATCAATTTTTCTTCAATGTATGTATGAAATTGATGCCATATCTTATAAATGATAAGCAAAAAAAATTCGACTCAAATATAATAAGTGGAAATATATATATAAACTTGGGTCAAGGTTAAATAGTTGGAATGAATGATATGAAATAGAATAAAACCTGAATAGATCATATCCTTTGTGACGTTGTAGTTTGTGAATCGTCTCCAAAATTGCTTGCATCCCCACCCAATATTGTTGGAATCGAATGAAACTATTTTATTTAATTTAGTATAATGTTATTTAGGTGAAAATTTTGGCCACAAATAAGAAAGAGGAAGCCATGGATGAAGGAAGAAGGATAAAAGAAAAACAAAATGAAAATGAATGAGAAAATCATTGTGATGATCATCCTACACCTTTGGTATCTAATATACTTGAAGAGTGTGCTATAATGGTACTTAGTTAATGCAAGATGATTGAAAAAGGTGCAATAGCTAAAACTCTAATCATAAGCTATCATATATCTCTTAGCTTGTCGATTAATATATACATAGATATAAAACTTGTGAGACGGATAAGTATAACTAAATGAACCAAAACAAATATCAAAGTGTAAGGTTCATATAGTCATACAAAGAAAATGGAGTAGACTCTATACATCATCAAAATAAACTCAAAGGAAATCTGTCTCCAAGAAAGGTAAAGTTCTAATAAAGCTCCACAGTGTTGCATAGCAGGATAAGCAACAAACTCTAATAATAAATATAATAGTGCCTGCCACTTGCTCATCCTCTGAACATCTCCATGCAATAATCTCAAACCTATTATCTAGTCTACTCATTTAAGAGTACCAGAGATCATAAGAAGCAAAGCATAAAAACTCAAGTCAGACAATAGTCTGGTATCAGCGATAAACAATCTCAATATACTATGAAAAACTATATAGTATAGGACATAGGATATGGATAATCATACCTGGCCTATGCCTACATCCAAAGAGTTAGCACATAACACTATATATGTTATACTACCATTATTGTCATATTAGTATACTACACTAAGTATATCATAGGTGTCAGGGTACATATCTCAAGAATACCAACATCATAGGACATCCATGTATGACACATTAATCACACCAATCATAACAATCAAGAAATGTATTATAACATGCGATGATATATGTTATTGAGGTTTCATATCTCTACGTCTATCACCAAGGTCTCATGCCACCATGCATCACCACGATCATTACCAACATCTTACATCGCTACGACTTTCCTAAAGTCTAGCGCCATCATATTACCATCGAAGCTTCACTTCACCACAATCATCACTGAAATCTCATTTCACCAGGATCATCTTCCCCCAAAGTCTCACTTCACCATGATCCTCACTAAAGCCTCACCTCATTATGTCCCTCACTAAAGTCTGAAGGAACCGGGCCAGCACATACTAGGTAAAATGGATGAATTTCAATTTCTTTTACCATTTTGGATCTTGTTGAGCCTATGAAGTCTAAATTCATTTAGATCTTTTCTAAATTAATTTTAAATATAACCACTATTTTATTTAATTTGTAGTGGATGTTTTGTTTTATTGTTGTATGTGAATTATTTAATGCAAACATGTGTATCATATACACGTATGTATACGTGCATACGTAACATTCATAACATATATGGTTTAAAAGCACTTGTATGTGTTGGGATTTACATCACAATGGACAAGTTAGCCGATTTACATACATGTGTTGTCTAATATGTATATATGCATCTATGTTTGAATATGAAATAGAATAATATTTATAATAGTGTAAATTTGCATATACACACACATACATGCTTATATATTTATAATATTGTAAAATATTAAATTTTGTAAATACTAATATAAAACTTCAAATTTAAATTCAAGCCTTAATTTCAAATTTTAAATTCAAATTTAAACAATTATATAATGAATTATAATTAGTAAATAAATAAATATGCACACACACATACATCCTTACAGAATAAATTTTTTTAATATGTGAAAACATATGAATACTTATATACACATGTATAATTATATACATACATCTATTAATCTTATTATTTAAAAATTATACAAAAGCAACATTGTTTGTTTAAGATAATCAAACAAATACACACACAAAAATATTTGGCCATAATAATTTTTGATAAAATTTTGTTTTTTTAAATTTAAAAGCTTACGACTTTATTATAAAAGGTTTTTTTACTAATAATTTTCATACAAAAATTGTGAAATTAATTTTTTTTAGTTGAAAACAATTTCAGGATGTATGTATGTATAATTTTATGTCTATTAAATATATATTATTATAAACATGTATTTCATTTACCTTACAAACTAAGACAGTGTAACGACCCGTAAATTTCAGTGGTTTTATTTATTTAATTAATTGAATTTTGTGAAATTTTAAACAATAAAATTTTGAAATTTAAATTTGATATTTGAAATGCGTCTGTTTTAACATAGCAACTGGTAAATTTTCATCAGAAAATCTGGAAGTTTATTTTCTAGTGTAATTTTATTCCAATTTATATCAGTTAAAATTGATGATAATAAAATGTTTTCCAAACCTAAATATTTTTACATAGAAAATTTGTAAATCATCTTCTGAGTGAGACGTCATCTTTCGTTTCGTCAAATTTGGACTATTATTGCTCCATCGATCTTATTTTCGGCGATATAGCAGCATTTTCGGTACCGATACCGACTTTCGATCGAATAATCATGCCACTGATATATGTATACCGTTTTGCTCGTCTCGTCGTGCTGATCTCTACGGTGTATTCAATTCTGTGTTGTGAGGTCCGTTACGCGATGGAAATGATAAAACGGACAGCCGTATCGGTTACGAAATTTGCAATCTTTTGGTTCCTGTCCATTCCAATTTCTCAACGGTCGAATTCCTAACAGTCATTTACCTTTATTATTTTAGCTGAATTCTCGGTTGACTCTTTTTATTCTGTGAGTGAATATATCTTGCGTGCCCCTTCATTTCTTTCCTCTCTTCATTCTGAAATAAGGCAAATAGTAAACATATCATTTGTACTTCGAGTTTTGCCCGAGCCTTCCTCTCCTATTCCCGAAACCGTAACCGAAGAAAACCCATCCGCCTTCCCATCAACGCCATGGCAACCCGACCCTTTTATTTTTCTCCTTCAAAATTTTGCGTGCCATCTCCACTCTTCCCAGACCACCGAACCTCCCCTCCTCAAAGCCTTCATCGTTCCCATCCCCTCTCTCTCTCATCTTCCAAATCGGCAGCTCTCCAGCAACCTACGCCGCCACTCGTCTCCTCCCTTGGTAATTTCTTCAACCTCCTCATCTTTAAATCTATATTATAGCAGCTATGTATATATATACATGTCTATACTATATACTCGGTTGGTATATATATTTGGCCTGTACTCATATTTATAGTTTGGTCTGTTAGTTACTAGGTGTCATGTTTGGACATATGTTTTGATAAATATAATATGCTTTAAAATTTATAAATCTTGTCTGCATATATGTTTGATTATTAGTTCATAATTTTGGTTTTAAAAAATAGTATACTGTTAGTATATATAAATTTACATAAACAATAATATGCTGGGAAGTATATGGGTGAGCTTATGTATATTTGAGGTCTGATTTTAAGTGTAGTATATGCTTGTCAATGCTTGTTTCGGCACATATATGTATTGTTTTGAAATATGATAAGTATACAAGTTATATATAGAGCGATGTTTACAAATTTTCTTGGATAAGTTATGTAAATTTTTGTTTTACAGATTAGAGATATATAGGTGTATTATATTATAAGCTTTGCTTGTTTGTTATGAGATAAAAAGAAGTTTGTACAGTTATATATATAAAACTGAGTTGTATGTATGTATACTGTTAGATTTATACAGAGATGCACGTTTATAATATATATAATCTATCACTTATAAAAGCTTATAACCGTATGTTTTAAGTGTAAAATTTATGCTGGGTTCAACTGTAACAAAGGTAAGTTTACGTATTGTAGTATACTAGTTATATTCTAGTTATATATATATATTTATATACGTATTGTATATTATATTGTATGTATATTGTTTATTTATGTTATGGGTGGATTTATAAATGTAAGTATATATATATATATTATAATTTATATAAAGTCTAACTTATTGTTCTGTTTAGATGTTGTATTAGTTTGTATAAAAATTTATGTAATTTAGTATACTTATGGGTGGTTATATCTAATGTTACATATATATAAAAAAAAATATTTTACTGTACGTAATTTATATTTTGTTTGCTGCAGTTTATGTAGTAGTTTATATAATAGTATGTATTGTTTACAACATTTAAACTGAGAAGAAGATTTTATACGTTTCTTTGTTTTACATATTGTTTTATATATATAGGGTACACTGCTATGTATATGAAAGTATACCGAGTTGTCTGAACATTATATATTACCATATATATTAACTTATACATTTTTTGTTATCTACTATTTAAAGTATAATATGTAAGTCGTACATGATTCAAGTCTATTTTTACCCTAGTCTAGTTTCGAATAGTTGTTGAGTTTACTTTATATATATATATATTCTAGATTTAATATTGAATTTTTAGGTTGCCTATATATTAATAATGAAGAGTCTATATTGGAAATTTTATCTAGTGTCCATATATATATGGTGTAAATATATATGGAGATTTTTAAGTTGTATATGTTTTAAATTTAATGTGGATTCTTAAATATATATATGTTTGATTTTGATATATGTGCTTAATTTAAAACAATGATTTTAATCTTATATATACGTTATTTTAATATTTGTTTTAAATTAAATATTTATTCCATGGATAATAATAATAATAATATATCATTGTTGCTTCTATCGTGTTGATTCTGATTTGTCCCCATAAATTTTTATTGATCAGCTTTGTTCGTCAATTCATGCCCAATCTTGCTTTGATTTGGAATTCGTGCTTGGATCTGTAACTCATTTCATTGTCTATCCTCTAGCTTCGAAAGGTGAGCAATCACTCACGATTAATGTTCTTATATTTATTAAATTTGATTTCAATTGAAACGTCAATTGAAATATGCTGCTGTTAGTTATTTTACATTACTATATATATGTTATTATATGTATCTGTTCACCTGTGACATCTGACACCATTATCTGTTATTTATATTGATGATATATGCTGGTTACTATTGTTATTTTATTTTCATATCTGTTATCACTCTACAAGTTCCCTGTTAGTATAGAATTCACTATGGGTTGAAATGATACATACCCGAACGATCTGTAGAGTAGGAGAAAATCGTTATGGGTTGAAATGATAAACCCAAGCGATTTTCATTGAATTGAATTTGGGATTGCGGGTTGAAAAAATATATACCCGTATATATTTAAATTGCGGATTGAAATGATAAATATCCGTACCACTTGACCATAAGGTAGAAAATTATATACAGACACCGTTGGTCTATATATAAATATTTTTAAGATGATTTCTATGGTTTTTAAAAAGAAATATATGGTTTTGATAAATATTGATTTTGAAGATTCATTAAAGTTGATTTAATAAAGTTGATAAATAATATGTTTAAGTATTTATTTAATATCTATATTTTCAAATATAGAGTTTATAATGATTTGAAATTGATTTGAAATTATATTTATTTAAGAATTATACTTAAATAAGTTTGATTTGAAATGTATTGAATTTGAAATTTAAAGAAGTGTTTTACAACTTGAAATTTGATTAAAGGTGACTTAAATGGATATTTCAAACTTATATATATATATATATAAAAGGGATATTTTGTTTATTTAAATTTGTAAATTTAAGTTGTATTTAGATGTTATTGAAATTATTAATTAAATATTTCAAAACTAAATAATAGTTAAGTGAATTTGATATATATATATATATAAGTATCGAATTTAGTTTTGAAATGTTGAATATTTAAAGCTTTGAAATATATTGAAATTGAAATGGCTTATTTTATGGTTCAGATATGTATTTGAAATCGATAATTTGAAATGGCTTATTGAGAAGCTGAATCGAGTTGAAATTTGATGATTTGGGATTTGATTAAATTAAAATTTTGGAATTTTAGTTGATTTGAATCGATTTGTGAAATTTGAGGAAACTATTTTATTTTATAAAGAAATTTTAAATTATATTTAAAACTATTGATACTTTACTTTATAAATTATTTTAATATAAACTATTTTAATATAAATCATTTTTAATATAAATTATTTTATTTTAAACTATTCTTAACTTATAACTATTTATATAAACTATTTTATTTATAAACTATTTTATTATATATACTAATTTTAATATCTAAACTGTTTAAAAGGAAAGTGTTATGATTTCCAAAATGCTATGATTTCAAAGCTGTGATTTCCAATGTGTTTTGATTTTTAAAAAGACTATGATTTCGAAAGCGTTATAACTTTGGAAAGTGATATGATTTTGAAAATGGATATATTTGAAGTGAAAATGATATCGTATTAAATTGGGTTTTGAAATGGTAATGATATTTTGGTTTTGAAGTATAAACTATTTTGAAATGACCATGGTGTTATAATAACGATTGATTGTTAAAGAGACCGGGATCGGATATGGACATACTCTCTGTCGATACCGAAAACCATTTTGACAACTGTGTACGCGGTGGAGTTTCCAGAATGAAGTAGGATGGTGGCGACGATCCTAAGGTATATACGTGGACTCAACTTCCGTGAGTTGGCATAAGGTGGCTAAAACAGGAGCGATTGACGAGCCAAGGAGGTAGCACCTCTGATCGGACACACTTCTTCGATACCATTCTATTACTTGTGATTGATTTGGTGGCCACCCTTGATTTGGGAGTGTTGTTCGAGGTGGGCAGTAGTGGATGCTATGCATCACCACTAGTCCGGATGCGTAATTGGTATATTTACCTTGGCATTTCCTAGTTGTGCCGTGTCACCTACCATATCGAGCTTTACTACGATTTTGATTTAAAGATCCGACCGCGTTAAGGTTCTCCATCCCCTTAATGCTATTTTCTATATGATTATACTTTACTGATTAGACACTACTGTATATAGCGTATATTTCTACATAGTAAATAGTTTAATGGATCCTTAGGGGATGGTTATCCCAAACATCCTTTAAGTTACTTGTATTTCAGTTGATATTTCACTTGAGTTGGATTTATTGATATAAGAATGTTAATCCTGACTCAAGTGTTTTGTGTTTTGCTTTACGCTTGGGTCAGACTGAGTGATACAGCATTTGAGACTCACCTTTTGGAGTTGGAGCTTCGCTTGGAGATCCAGCTATCTATCGATTCTGCTTTCAGTTATTCAGTTGATTCCAGTGATGTATTCAGATCTTGTATTTGATTATTGTATTGAGACATCTATTGTATTCGAGACTTCTGTTGTATCTTGTCTAACTCTGTTATATATATATAGTAGCTTCATGAACTACTATCCATTTGTTTCCGCTGCATTATTGTTATATTACTCTGTGTCTGTGATCTGTAATTATTTTATTTACTGCATATGCTAAGTTTTGCCAAATTTTATTCACAATCCATTGTTTAGAATTATTCAAGTCTGACATTTGTGGATTTATTATCGATTTGTATGGTCCAAAATACTGGGTCATTACAGACAGTCTATCATGTTATAAAGTATGCATATATATAGATTCAAAATTTTAATGTATGCATATACACATAGAATATGCATTTCCCTTTTATTTCAAAATAATGACATATATATACATGGTTCGATAAATTATATATACAACTACATACTTTGTACTTGTGTAAATTAAAATTAATTTGTCTAAAGCCTCTTTTAAATATTGTCAATTTTGAAAATTAAAAAGGAAAAAAATATTTTTGATTCCATGGCGGAAATCATATGTCCAACAAACATATATACACAAAAGAAATTTTAATTCTATATATATGTATATATATATATGTATATATATGTACATATTCATATATTAAAATCTCGTGTTGACTACACATATATATAGGAATTCATGATAGAAACTAATCTAATTGAACATAAAGCATAAGATGATCGAGTATACAATTATCTAGTTTGTAAATATGGATAGTACCTTGCAATTTCCTAAGGATGCACCTTGAATATTGAAACCTTAGCCTTTGAATCTCTATTTAACACTTACAAAAGGCGCAACCCGATTGAGAAAGCTACACACCTATGTCTAGATTTTAATTGAATTTGTGGTTTTTATTGCTTGAATCAATAGAGAGGAGGGGGGACTTTCGGCCAGAAATCATAAGGTGGGATGGAAGCTAAAACCCTCAAAGAGAATTTGAGAAAAGAGTGACTAAATTTTTTAAATAGCATAGGAAGGAAGGTATTTAAAGGAGGAAGCTTATCTTTTCTTTCCTTTTCCATTTCACACCCTTTTGGAATCAAATTCCAAGTCCTTTCTCTCCAAGTAATGGCCGACCACACATCAGTCCCTATATGGACCTCACTCCACTTCAATTCAGAACAGATAATTTACATTTAAATCAAATTTAAACGTACAACGATATCAAATATCGATAAGTGTGTATACATTTTTTATATGCGCACTATTTTTAATATTAATCAACACAAATCAAATAAAATTTTATAATTAAAATTTCATAAATATTAATTGATTTAACCAATTATAACAATTATAATTTAATTAAATCTTGTAGTAGAAGGAGGATTCAACCTTGCAGTTGTGTTGACTATTTAGGTTTAATTTTGTTCAGGAAATAATATCGAACAATTTGAATATCAAAGTTCACACTTCACCTTAGCCAATGGTGTGACATTATGACCAAATTTATCGCTTACAAAGCTTCGGTAAAACAAATTTTACAAATTTAAGCGTTGCCCAGCAGTGACAATTATATACACTAAT
This sequence comes from Allium fistulosum, assembly GCA_030737815.1. NCBI lineage: Eukaryota > Viridiplantae > Streptophyta > Magnoliopsida > Asparagales > Amaryllidaceae > Allium > Allium fistulosum. The sequence goes on from CM060906.1 coordinate 927,966,310, forward strand.
TCTCTTCGTCAAAAGACTTACGGAATTTGGCAATGGTCAAAATTCCAGTATCATCCATGTTCAACTTTATAGTCCAAAAACCAAGTCCATGGTTTAATAACAATTACTATTAACCATACAACTCTGGCCAAAGATTTGGACTTTGAGTTGACTTAAGTTGACCCCATGATACTAATCCCATATAATCGAGGAGATGAATTTCCCCTTGAATAGCGTTTCACTTTCAATGCTTCCACTCGACCCAATTATAGTCATTCGATGGATGTTGCACCACGATTTAAGTATAATCAAAGCCGAGTTTCCATATTGAAGCTCGATAGTATTCTTAAGTCAAAGAAATTATGTGATATTGTCACATCGATATTTTCTATTTGACCATAGTTATATTAACTAACAGAAAACTATTAAGTGAGTCATTCTATAGTTATCTAATAACTATCGGTATACAACCCCTTGGTGCCTCCAACAACCATGAGTAATACACCATCCAACATTTGGAGAGTGTTACATACTCTAGTCTCAATAGATATATCAATATCCTATCTCGATACATCTTGACTAGGAATATCTAAAACAGTATGTTTATTTTCATTGTGATAAATTACTCGTGGTTACATTATATTACAACTTTTACCACAAAACATACCATATACAGATTTTCAATTAAACATACTTAAATTGACTACTTAATTATTTGTAATACAACATAGTAAGTATATAATAGAAAGTAAAACGCCTCTTATTTCAAACAAGAATTGTTATCGAGTTAGATATTTGTAACAATTTACAAAATTTCCTCTAGGCCATACCCCCAGCTCTACCAAAGTCTTGCTTCACAATAATCACACCGAAGTCTCACTTCACCACGATCATCACCAAGGTCCCTTGGATATATGATAACTTGCATAATGACCTCTTAGGCCAGTGGCACCTTAAGTTACAATTAGATTCAATGTTTGTTTGCATACCTATCCCATAGGTACTGCCCTCTCAGGCTAAGCCAGACGGTCTCACATTCCAGGGTACATAGGTGAGAATCCTCACGTGCCATTTCCCCATAAAATACCCATCACATCTAGAGTTAACAATGATCCCTTTAGCACACGACTCGATCTGGAACATCTTATGCCCCGCTACATCGCTGCATCTTGTTAGACGTCCTTCAGACCACTCTAGTCCATACATTCACTTCCCACTTGAAGTACTCGAGCAAACGCCTCGTGTCATTAGAGTGTGGAATATTTCTACATTCCCATCTCATGTTGTAGAGTCTCCATGTCATAGTTTTGAAGTCATCATGTTGAAGCATCACACCTTCGCCTCATCGTTTACTATCATTCTTCATCGTGCCACCATCATAAAAAATGATTATCAAACAAATGCATGAACATACATACATGTCCAACAACATCTCCTATGCATGTCCCTCATGTCCACACTCCCACTCCCATCACTTGACATGGTCGGTACTGACCATGTATGGTTGGCACCGCTATGTTGGTCAGTGCCAAACTTGGCCAAGAACCTAAGTACTCCATCCTCTTTCCTTGCCAATGCAAACTCGAAGCACCATCTCCCCAAGCTCGAAGTAAATGCATCGAGACCCAAAGTTGACATGGTTGGTACCAACCATGTCCTATTTTCTAAGTAAAGATCCTGTTGACGCATCTTCCTACGTCTGACCCGAAGCATGACAACTAAAAACCCTAAGTCTTTGCCTCATAGTCCCAAAGCTTGCCAATACCGATATGATTTTGCTAGGCCAATTTTTGCCTAAGTCCCAAACCTCATACCAACATGATTTTCTTTGGCCCACCTGAAGCTTCTGCCTTCGAAAGCCGAAGCTAGCAAGCCTATGACACTAAGTATTTTAATGCGAACGAGCTTTGGTCACCACCAACCATATTCCACCACGACTAACCATAAATGTTGACCATAATTTGGGCTGTTAAATCAACTTCAATATGCTTGAAACTTCTTTTAGGGTCTTGTTGGACATCAAACTACATCATATCCATGTTGCATCGTGTTTTGAGCACTTTGGTTCCATTTACACCAAACATCGTATCATAATCCTAACTACACAAAACAACTAGCAAACGCATTAAAACAATTCATATGAAAATCAAATATCATTCAACCACACAATCATAAGCAATTAAATTGTATCTATGCCTATTCTAGCAAGTGAGATACTAAGTTATCCTATACGACATCGTGAATGAAGGTGAATGTGATACACCGAAAACCCTACCAAGCAAAGCGCTACGTATTGTCGGTCCCCATGCTCCCTCCGGTCTCCTTTATATTATTGCCTTCGCTTTCACTCTTACTAGATTTCTACTAAGTTCGATACCTTTTTAATATGTTTCTCTTGTTTCAACCTTGATATCACCTAATACGTCTTATTCCCTCCGAAATGTACCACTATTCTCGAGTGATGGAACTCTCGTAATATCTCATCCCTAGGTCCATCACTATCAGGTATAAATGGTCTATTCTCTATACAGAGCCAACTAACTCGGTTGAGTCTGTATTGGCTCATCCCTTAGAACTACTCCTTTCTCTATCGAAGTATGTCTGTCATCTTACTCACCAACATCCTTGGCTCTAGCTCCTACTTTAGACGGAAATCATAACCAGTAATATATCCATATCGTACCTATACTAGGAACTTCACTCCTCAGCTGGCTTGTTTCCTTAATACCTTAGGCACTACCCTCAAGCACATCTTGTATTTCTCCTTTACTAAAAGACAAGAATATCTCCTACGAATACCAGTATAAGCTTCTTAAGATCCCAGTGCTCGAAACCATCTCAAAGAATCAATCGCTCACCATGCGAATACTATAGGTGCTCCTCACCCGGATATACCACCAGGAATGAACCCCATTCATGGGTCACTCTCATGAACCTCTAGTTTTCCTAGAGTACCATCTTCCTCGAAGATATAACATAGGTCACTAGGTTGATATGGAGCTCTATCTCTCTACATGGCGATCATCTTACTTCCTCCGGATGTTTCCTCACTAGGGGAAACAATGATGACTCCTCATGCTGGATCCTAAGCGAATACACTAAGCTAACCATAAGTGTACCCTCCTAGGTGTATTGTCTTACTCTAGCTTCCGCTCTCCCCATGCCCTGTCCGTTGTCCACTGCACCTCACCATTTTCTCCACAACTCCACAACCCTTTGGCCATCCCACGCCAAATGATACTGAACCCCATAAAACCCAAATGAAGCAAACACAAGCAAACAAACATCCAGGACTCGACACACTAAGCCATGACAAACCGTCACTAAGTCGGTCGAACCACCACTAAGTGCGAAATAACTGAAGGTTTGCCTATTAGGTTAGGTCACTATCCTAGACCACTCACTAAGTGACTGGATATATGAAGGATCTAATGTATCGATATCAAATAAAAATACATATTGAATAAAATAAATCATACCTCGAATAAGAATGCCCTTTCCTTTCTCCTTTGCCGGTGGAGCAGCCGATGAAGTAGGAGCAGGATCCAATGCATAAGAAATCATACTCTGCTTATTCTTCTACCATTCTGGGCAGTCCTTCTTTAAGTTCCCAGCCTAATTGCTGATGGAGCACTTCCTCTCTGCATCCTTTAGGGCCTTGCAGTCCTTGTCCAGATATCTTGTCTTACTGCAATTAAAGCATTTCAGCTCCTACTTGTTTTTCTTCTGGTTATTCTCTTTCCGAGACCTCTTCTTCTCTTTGATGTTCCATTTCCTCTTACCTCCACCGCTCTCTTGCGGATTTGGTTGTTCCTTTGAAACAATAACTTCAGCTATTGACTTTAAGTGTACAGACTGTCATGCCTAAAAGCTTTCTCAACCAGATTCTCAAAGAACTCGTCAATATATCCCACCAACTTCCATAATTATCCAAACCCATGATGAAAATCTCATACTTGTTCAAAGGGGTATCAATAAAAGATAATCAATACTTCAACAACTTGTTGAATTTAACAACATACTCAGAGACAGTCTTCTCTTCATGTTTCAACTCATCAAATTTCCTAATCAACTCGGACTTTTAGGTAGCCGATCTGTACTTCTCTTCAAATCTGTCCCTACACCACACCTAAGTGAAATGATCTTTAAGTGCAGCAATTTAATAGGATTCCACCATCCCATGGCATGACCTTGAAGTTGCCTAGAGGCTAACCACCTCTTTATTGCATCTTCTAGCTCTAAATTTTCAAAGATACCCTCGTAGATATCCAACCAATCATGCACTTCCACAACCGATTTCGTTCTAAGGAATGGTTTGCCCCTAAGGCTAGAATAGTCCTTGTTTAACTTAGCAAAGTCGACTCTAGGCATTTGCACTGGAGCACCACCACCAACATCAACTAGATTAACACCTTGGGTATTCTACAACATGTTCGTTATCATCACTGTTAACACAGCCTGCATATCAAGATTAGCTGACCCCGAGCCTACTCCATCTTCTTCCACTCCCGGCATAGAATTCCTAGCAGTGTTCCTTCTATGCTGGCTCATTCTTAAACTTTGTAATAATAATGGTCAATGTCTTTGTTATGGCTGAATTTGCCATAGTTTTTGAACAGTCTCAAACATCCGAATTAGACAAGCAAACGACAAAGAAATGACCTAAGGACTTGGGAATGATTATAAAAAGGCAAGATAATGGAAATATCAAAAAATTAAGCAAAAAAAGACAACTTGATTTTTTCCACTTTTGCCCCATGGATCGGTATCGTGCTAAACTTGGGTTGGACAGACAAAAATCTCAGGTCAGACTCCAAGCAAGCAGAGGAAAACTTGAGCATAAAAACCTTCGAATTTTTTTAGGTCAAGCACCAAACAAACACTCAAATTTCTCAAATCGGACTCTAAGTTAGTTTGGTACCGATCAAAGAACCATGGATCGGTACCGATCCATGAAGTCATGGGTTGATTTGACCAAGAACTTTAGCGAAGCGACGTGTGATTGTGGGAACATGGTGGAGCATGTTTCAGAGATAATTCCAGAGATTTTTGCCTATAAATAGAGGTGGAGTACACTTGAAAATGGACTTTTCTCTCCTTTTCTTTTTGAAATTTCTAGACTTTACCACAGAACCCTATTGGACCTCCACCGATCTGAGAATACCAATCTATAAAATCACAGTCTGTAATGGTCACATAAATTGAATAACAAAGTTTATGTGGACGTAAGCCGGAGTATTTGCCAAACCACTATAAAAATTATATGTTCTTCTTTGCCATTACTTGATTTTCTTACTTTTCTTTCATAATTTTCATGTTTATAACTTTATTAGGTGTTTGTGCCATTTTTGGTGCAAACATTTAGGTGCTTTCACTAATAAAACTCCAATTTGATGACTTGAAACTTGAATTTGTAGAAGATGAAGATCCTAACACTAGATCTATGATTGGTGGAAATCAACAAAAACAAGGGGGCAACCAAGAGGAAAGAATGGCAAGGCATGAAGCAAAAAAACTAAGGAATGAACTCAAGACTAACTTAAGGCAAACCAGATTCAAGCCCGAACCAAGACACAAGTTGACCCCAAACCCTTGGACCATCACCAATCCGAGGCCCTTAGATCACCACTGATTTGAGGCCCTTGGAAGATCATGGATCCGAGAAATTTTGGTTCAGGAATTGGCATGCAATTTCTATGGAACGAATGCACCAGGAAATGGAGTAGAAGAAGTTATAACCAACACCCCGTAGAATCATAACTTGGTACCGAGTCATGAATTTGCAAATCGGTACCAAGCCAAGAAAGCCTGGGGGCATGATTGATCTAGACTTAGAATCCAAATGAGCGTGTTTGAGGAATGATGTTAAGCCATGGAGCAGAGATCAGAGTGTAAATGCATAACAATAAGAATTAGAGTTGAAAAGCCCTATGGGAATGAGGGGCAAGACAGAGGAGTAAATCGAAGAGTAGGTTCGGAGTAACCACTCATAATGGTATGTCAGAAATAAGATTAACAAAGCATGAACTACAGCTTTGCTGCAGGAGTGACAACCATCTGTGATGAATATATCTAAATGCGACCATGGATTTTGATAGAAAATGATCATCCCATGATCGGGATCGATATGAGTAGCACCCACAAAGATTGGATACTGCTTAATATTGATTTATAAACTAATTGAACACGGTTCTCTCGACTGGAGAGATGGGGCGATGAGCCGTAAAGTGCAAGTCCCCTTGCTGAAGAACATGTGGATTAGACTTATACAGGATAGGAAGTCCCCATGCCAGAGTGAGAGCGGACGAATTCATACTGGATAGCAAGTCCCATTAACATAAAGTAAATTGATGGACATTCTCGGATAGCAAACTCCTTTCATCAGAGAGTAAATGGATGGGTGCGCTCAGATAGCAAACCCTCTTCACTAGAGAGCAAATGGATTGGTGCACTCGAAAAGCAAATCCCCTCACTGGAGAGTGAGCATATGGATTCGCTCGAAAAGTAAGTCCCCTTATGGAGAGTGAGCAGATGGACTTGCTTAGTCATTGGGACCCCTCATCGGAGAGTGAGCATATTGGACTCAACATGAGCTAACTATCTGGTGAGATTAGAGATTAAATTAACGATCCAAAGAGATCATAGATTAAACTAACAATCTGAAGAGATCGAGGATTAAACTAATGATCCAGAGAGATTGGGGATTTAAATAACGATCTAGAGAGATTAATGATTAAACTAATGATCTAGAGAGATCGAATATTAAAATAATGATCCAAAAAATCATGGATAAAACTAATGATCTGGAGAGATCAAGGGTAAAAATAACTTTCCAGGGATCAGGAATAGATTGGTCATTGATTACACAATTTGGAGAAATTGAAAACTAGACTTTGGATTGGAACGCCACTTGATTTTGAAACAATTTGATAGCAATTATTAGATTATGTCATTACCTCAATTCGGTCGGACTTATTTATGATGAGATGCTGAGCAATTTCCAACGATTTATAAATGACACTCCGATCAGTGGCAATGAACTACCCTGATTGATAACTTTTGGTAACCAAATGATTGATGAAATTCATTGCTTCGATTCGTTAAGGATTCTTATAATGGGATACTAGAGATTTATAAATAACATTCCAACTGAGGGCAATAAAATTAAATGGTTATTGGCCTTTAATTACCCATACATGCTCAACTCATGATAATAAAATCCTGGATAAATGCAGTATAACAATGATTTTGATAAATAATTACTAACTCCCGGATGAATATGGGACAATTTTGGTTTATTATATATGATATAATAATTTTGGGAGAACACGGAATAATGATGATTTGTGACTAACACTCAAGCAAGGACTTGAGTCCTTAGCTATGGTAATATAGAATGAGCTTTGATTTATAAGTGAATTCGAAGGAACTGGATGATTCACTGTAATTCGATCAGTTAATAGTCGAATTTGCCGCAATCTTTGAATATACTTAAATGATCGAATTGGATAAGAAACAATGAAGAAATGACCCAAGGACTTGCGAAACATCATAAAAAGAAAAGATAAAGGAAATATCAAAAATGAGCAAAAAAGGATCAACTTGTGTCTTTCAACTTGGCCCCATGGACCGGTACCGAGCTTAACTCGGTCGAACACAGAAAAATCTTGGGTCAAACCCCAAGCGCGCAGATGAAAACTCGAGCACAAAAAGCTTAGAAAATCTTCAGGTCAAGCCCCGAGAAAACACTCAAATTTCTCAGGTCGGACTACAAGTCAGTCCAGTATCGATTCAAGAGCCATGGATCGATATCGATCCATAAAGTCATGGCTTGGTTTGACCCTGAAAATTTAGTGGAGCGACGTGTGAAAGTGGGGAATGTGGTGGAGCATGTTTTAGAGATAATTTTGGGAATTTTGCCCTATAAATAGAGGTGGAGTCCACTTGAAATTGACTTTTTCTCTTCTTATTTTCTAAATTTCTTGACTTTGCCACGAAACCCTGTTAGATCTCCACCAATATGAGAATACCAATCTATAAAATCATAGTTTGTAAAAGTCACAAAAATTGAATAACAAAGTATAAGTGGACGTAGACCGGAGTATTTGCGAAACACTATAAAAATTGTGTGTTCCTCATTGCTATTTCTTGCTTTTCTTTCATAGTTTTCATATTTATTACTTTATTCGGTGTTTGTGCTATTTTAGTGCAAACACTCTCATAAAGGAAAACTGTGTATACGGTGCTCAAGTGTGCAATACGACTTATATACTATATATACTACTAATATATAGTTTAAAAAACAAAATATATAATAAGTACTTTCTCTTATATACTGCTCAATCCATTCTAAGGCGTTCCACTTACCTTATCTCTAGTGTATCCCAGTACCAACTTAGGCCGATCATTAAACCTAAGCTCTAATACCATGTGTGACAACCTTCCTACACCTCCGGTACCCAATATATGTGAAGAGTGCATTGTAATGGTACTCGGCCAATATAGGATGATTATCAAGAGTGAAATAGTTAAAACTTTAATCATAACCTGTCGTATATCTCATAGTGCTTCTAATAAAATATAATATCAATATAAAAATTGGAATTCCTTTTTTAGATTTGAGAATAGTTATAACAAATAAGAACTCCCAATTCTCTGGCAAATACAGCCCTTTTGATCATTTCTTCACATGTACCTGCAGTTACATTCAAGTAATGCCCTTTGATTTCACCTGTTTCAGCTTGCGCTTTATAAATAGCTTCAGCACAAAATAAGAAACGGTATATAGATATAAAACATGCGAGATAAATAAGTTTAACTAAATGAACCAAAACAAATATTAGAGTGTTAGGGCCACATAGTCATACAAATAAAATGGAGTCAAGTTTATACATCATCGAAATAAACTCGAAGGAAATCTGTCTCTAAGAAAGGTAAAGCGCTAATAAAGCCCCACAGTGCTACACAGCAAAATAAGCAACAAACTCTAATAATAAATATAATAGTGCATACTTATTGCTAATCCTCTAAATAGCCCATTACAATAATCTCAACCATGTTATCTAGTTTTCTCATTTTAAGATTACCTGAAATAATAAAAAGCAACGCATAAAACCTCAAGTTAGACAATAGTCCGGTGTTAGCAATAAACAATCTTAATATTCTATAAAAACCGATATAGTATAGGACATAGGGTATGGATAATCATACCTGACATATTCCTGCATCCAAAGAGTTAGCACATAACACTATATATGTTATACTGCCATTAGCATCATATAGGCATACTACACTAAGTATATTATGGGTGTTAGGGTACCTATCTCAAGAATACCAACGTCATAGGACATTCACATATCACACGGTAATCACACCAAACAATCAAGCAACCTAAGATGATGTTTAACGATATCTGTTACCAAAGTTTCATATCGCTATGACTATCACCAAGGTCTCGCGCCACCATGCATCCCCATGAACATTACCAACATCTTACATTGCCACAACTTTCCTAAAGTCTAGCACCATCACGATTACCGCTAAAACTTCGCTTCACCGCAATCATCACCAAAGTCTCACTTCCCCGTAGTAATCTCCCCTGAAGTCTCACTTCACCACAGTCATCACTAAAGCCTCATCTAATTACGACCCTCACTAAAGTCTAAAAATAACTGGGCCAACATGCACTGGGTAAAATGGGTGGATTTCAATTCTTTTTACCGGTTTGGATCTTGTTGAGCCTATAAAGTCTAAATTCATTTAGATATTATCTAAATTAATTTTTTAAAAATCACTATTTTATTTAATTTGTAGTTGATGTTTTGTTTTGATGTTGTATGTGAATTATTTATTGTAAACATGTGTATCATATACAAGTGTATGCGTGCGTGCATGTGTAACATTCATAGTGTATATGGTTTAACATGCTCGTGTAAGTGTTGTAATTTACAACGCAACAGACAAGTTAGCCCCTCTATTAGATATATCAAGTATATAATAGAAAGCAAAACATCTTTTCTTTCGAACAGGATTGGTTATCGAGTTAGATAAATGTAACAAATTACATAATTGCCCCTAGGGCATACCCTTAATTCTATAAATGTCCCACTTCACAATGATCACCGTCGAAGTCTCACTTCACCACGATCATCACCAAAGTCCCTTGGATATATGATAACTCGCACAATTACCTCTTAGGCCAGTGACATCTCGTGCCATTATTGGATTCGGTGTTCGTTTGCATACCTATCTCATAGGTATTTCCTCTCAGTCCAGGCCAGACGATCTCATGTTCATGGGTACACAGGTGAGCATCCTCATATACCCTTTCTTCATGAAGCCCTCATCACATCCATAGTTATCAATGATCCCTTCAGCACATGACTCGATCCAGAATATCTCACGCCCCTCAACATCACTTCACCTTATTAAACGTCCTTCTTCGGACTACTCTAGTCCCATACATTCACTTTCCACTTTAAGTACTCGATCATATGCCTCATGTCATTAGATTTTGGAATATCTCTACACCCTTATCTCATATTGTAGAGTCACCATGTCACAGTTCCAAAGTCATCAAGTCAAAGCATCACACTTCGCCTCGTCGTTTACTTTCATTCTTCATTGCACCACCATCATCGAAAACGATCATCGAACGAATGCACGAGCATATGTACATGTTCAATAACACCACCCGTGCACGTCCCCTAAGGCCACACTTTGACTCCCATCACTTGACATGGTCGGCACCGACCATGTATAGTCAGCACCGACTATGTTGGTTAGTGCCAAACTTAGCCAAGAACCTAAGTACTTCATCCCCTTTCCTTTCCAATGCAAACTCAACGCACCATCTCCCCAAACTCGAAGTAAACACATGCAAGACCCAAAGTGGACATGGTTGGTATCGTCCATGTTCCATTTTCTAAGTCAAGATCTTGTTGGCATCTTCCCACGCTTGGCCCGAAGCATGACAACCAAAACCCCAAGTCTTTGCCTCCTAGACTCGAAGCCGCCAATACCGATCTGATTTTGCTATGTCACTTTTTGCCTATGTCCCAAAACTCATATCGGCATGATTTTCTTTAGCCTACCCAAAGCTTTTGCCCTTAAAACCTGAAGTAAGCAAGCCTATAACACGAAGCATTTCAATGCCAACTAAACTTAGTCACCACTGACCATATTCCACTACCACCGACCATAAATGATGACCATAATTTGGGCTATTAAATCAACTTCAATCTGCTTGCAACTTGTTTTGGGGTCTTATGGTGATTCAACCTACATCCTGTCCAAGTTGCATCGCGTTTCGAGCACTATGGTGCCATCTACACCAAATGTCGAACATAATCCTAACTACACAAAAAACTAGCAAATGCATCAAGACAATTCATAAGAAAATACAACATCATTCCATAACGATCAACTAACACAAACAAATAATCCAAACACAATTTAAAATCATGAATCATCCTAGCTCTAATTCTACAGAAAATGGTAATTATGGTTGGTAAGTGTTGCAAATCAGGTCCAGATACAAATCTATCTTTTTAAATATGGTTTTAAGATGTCATTCACATTAGATTAAGATTTAAAACATTTTAATTTTAATAATCATATCAAAAATTAGTTTTTACTATACAGATAAGCATAATATAGCGAGATAGGTAAATTCACTCACCTTGGATCAAAACACACTAATACTAAAGAAAATCTGATATAGAATATCAATTACACGAATTCCAAAGCTCCAAATAGTAGATCTACAATTCTCCTTTGCTAATCCCTCTTAAATCTCTTAATTATTCTAATTAACTTGAAGAAATGGCGGATTTAAGTCAAATTCGGATTAATGGAGGTTAGGAAGTGATTCAAAATGAAAAGGAATGACTAATGATGGTTGGGAGGATGTGATATTAACCCTAATATTGAATTGGGCTAATGGGCTACACTTATCACCCTGTAATTATTTACTAATCTGCTCAAAACCAGTTAGAACTTCAAACAGCCATAACTTCTATACGATAAGTCCAAAATCCTATTATAACCACCCCACAGAAAGTGAAACCATCATCCCAATATAATGAAAGTGGTTTCAGACCCTAATTCAGCTCTTGTGAAAAATTATTTATCCTATAAGATTTTCAGGGTAAAAACTATCCAATAAAAATTCTAAGGATGAGAAATGTCACTAGTTCAACAATATTTTACAAGATTTTAAAAGTCATATGGCATCATATAAATTTAAAAATAATATTTTATGATCCTTCGGTACGTAAAAAAATGGTCGCTACACTCTCCCCATAGGAATTTTGCTCCTGAAATCCCATTAAACAAAGTAAGTTCAACAATAATGTTACCTCACATCCCTAACAATAATAACAATCATCTTTAAACATCAAACATGCAACCATTCAACCATATAATCATAAGCAATCAAATAGTATCTATGTCTATTCTAGCATGCAAGATACTAAGCTATCCTATATGAGATCGTAAGTGAAAATGAACGTGATACACCAAAAACCCTACCAAGCAAAGTGCTTTGTATCATCGATCCCCATGCTCCCCTCGGTCTCCTCCATGCCATCGCCTTCGCTTTCACACTTGTTGGACTTCTACCAACTTCAACACCTTTCTTATATGTCACTCTTATTTAAACCTCGTTCTCACCTAATACGTCTTATTCCCTCTGAAATGTACCATTATTCTCGAATGACAGCACTCTCATAGTACCTTATCCCTAAGTCCATCAATGTTATGTATAAATGGTCTGTTATCCATATAATTTTAATATCGAGATTAGTGCTATAAGCGGTGACATCATATAGGGATTAAAGCTACTAAGTCCTATTGAAGAGTAAACTACACTTTGTCAACAACATATCTCTTCGAGGGTTTCTCTTCGCACTTCGTTGTTTCATCAACAACATACCTCTTCGAGGCGGGAAACGAGCATCTTTGATGATGTACAACACCATACCTTACTACTTCGACATGATCCTTCTTCGATGAAATATCACACACATCCGTTACCAACATTATATTCGAAGGACTTCGAAGATGTATAAAGTGAGATACGGGCATGACATCATCACACACAATAGGACCCCGCTCTTTAATCGCATCAACTACAATGGAAAATGTCGAAGACGTATAGCCGGCGAAGCACCTATAGATTAGAGTCAAAGAGATAAGATATCACACTCCATCAAATGACAGTATACATCATCACTTCACAACCCATGAGCATCACTATCAATCCCTTCTCATATCATCTTTGTACAACACATTGAAGACATCGCATTTTCATACATAAACGATGTCAATAGCGAACGTTGTTGATATCTAAAGAGACCTTGATGCTGCTTTATGGAAGTCATAGCCAAAGTCATCACCAACTCATAAGAGGACTTCGATCCTTATGAATGATTCAGTCGGCGTCATAATTCACCAGCATTGCATATCTACATTAAAGAAACAAAGATGGGGCTTAGCATATCATATTCATCGAAGACGTTGATGACTCCATTGCTGAAGCCAGTGATGAAGGCCAAAGCAAATGGGATGATAATTTATGCCTCATTCCATTGAAGTCGAAGTGCAATGACATTGTATTTGTCAATGTTGATGTTGCAAATATCTACATGATAAGAAGCCACATACCAAAAGCTACCAATTGAGGCCATATTTCATGATTATCGATTTATGCAATGTTCATGATGGAAGATGGCGAAGATCATGCAAAGGAAGGAGGAATGAGATCAATTGCAACGGTTAATTCAAGAGGATCTAGTGTATCTTCCTTCATAAAGATTCACAAGCCTTCATATTTCACTACATGTTCCATGGCACTAAAAGTCCCACATCGTCGATTTACACAAGCCAACCTCCTTCCAACTACTATATATATAGATGTACCACCTCAAGGAAAGGGCCATTAACTTCTTTCCCTCTCTTAATTTTTAGATTAGAATTTTTCTAAGCTCTCTTAAGAGCTTGAGAACTATTGTAATGACATATGACAAATGAAGAAGAAAGACATTGGACATTTGCTTATAAGGACTTGAACAATTGCATATTTGTACCTATTCGTGATTGAATAAAAGGACTTGATTTGAGCCTATTTGCATATTTGACTATAGACTTGGATATTTGACTTATGGACTTGCCTATTTTTCCCAATGTCATATAAACTTGTCTATTCTTCTTTTTGAATTTATAGACTATGATTTAATGGACTTGTAAATTATTACAAAACCAAGGGGTATATTTGGAAGTTCTTTGAATATGTCACTTTACACAAACTCTTGGGTGTTAGTGATTTTAATCGTTAACAATTTTGGCGCTAGAAGGAGGGCTCGAACCATCAAATGTTCAAAAATGACCAAATTACCCTAGAGTTTAAATTTTATAATTTTGAATTTAAATTTTAAAATTTATTGTTATTATACATGTGTAGGCAACAACCATCACTATGGGTCAGCCAAATGGACACTCAACAGAACACTACTAATTGTTCTTTAATTATGACATTGCATACACGCCCGCTTTAACCCGTATCAATTTCAATCCCACTTTGACAATCCCACTTTGACTAATACAATATCCATCATCACATGTGATTGCATCCAAATTGGCCACAAACACCAAAGAATAGATTTGAGCAATGAAATAAATGAAGAGACTAAATGAAAACAGAGGAATATAACAAAATAACAGGAATAACATAATAGAAAGCAAGAACAACAGGATTTATAGTGGTTCGGCGTTGATTGCCAACGTCCACTTTGAATATTCTCTTTATTGCTTTTCAATTAACTTGATTACAATTAGAAACAGCAAGAGATAAGAGAATAATGGTGGGAGTTGATTACAATAATAGCGTTGTCTAACCAACAATGTAAAAAGATCCCCAGAATGACCCCCTAGGCCTGTATTTATAGGTGAAGGCGACCTCCAATCTGACAGGAACTTCGGCAACAGGAACCTTCTCAACCACATGGGCCTACCATAGGGAGGGATAGGCTCAAATCACAATGGAGAGGGATCGGTACCGATCCCTCCATATGTGGAATTTGGGGTAGCGATCCCTATGGCAGCTTCCTCATGCTCGAATATGATGGTATCCCAAATATCAGGACAATTGGACGTGTGGAGCTCTTGCTTTTGCTCAATCTTTTGTTTGATCCTATTCTAGTCTGAAAGATGCCAACCCCTTTTAAGAGTGACATGCCAAACCCTTGCACATGCCATGCTTACTCCATCATGTCTCGTCATTCCAATCCCTTTATCTCCATGTATATTCCCTGAATTCCATAATGTCGATCCATAATGCTTTCCAAGTACAGGCCGATCCCTAGTAATTAGGTCGCTATGTCGATCCCTCTGGCTTCATAGACTGATGTCGATCCAATTCCTTCCAGTGTATGCCATACCGATCCTTATTATGAAACTCCACTATGCCGATCCCTTAGACTACTATCAGGGCTGATCCATCCACCATGAACGATGTTGATCCATCCATTTGCTCATCTACGTTGACTACTTACTCCAGTCATCAGGCCGATCCCTATAGCTCCACCTTGCTATACCGATCCCTTAAGTAGTCCATCCATGTTAACAAATGACTATGCCGATCCCTATTTCGTCCAAGTTAATTTCCATCCTTCTGACATACTGCGTTGTTTGCCTATTAACTCTGTTCAATCCGGGCTTTGTATAATTGTCCAAACTCTATTTCTAGGTCCTGTAGTCATTGCCTCACGGTCATCCTTCTTGTCAACAGTCGAGTCTGTCTTGCGCGATCAGCCCAATATAGTCGGGTCAAGATACCAGGTAACACTTGCCTCCAAAGTATGTCTTATGAGTAACATGATGTACTTTGAATCGAAAAAAGTCTGAGTTGCTGGAAAGAAAACTATTCAACTTCCTGATTGACATTCTTCATCGACTTATAGGCCTTCTTCTATCTAACCCAATCTTGAACTTGAAAGCTTCGGGCTTGACTGCAATCCCAATTTATTTCAAAAGGTTGAACTTTCGACGTTCCCACGCATATCCACATACATGTTTCTGTTGCTGGCTCCTGGATGTGTTTGAACGTTCATAGGTCGTTGCCAAGGTTTGTCATACTTTGTATGCTTATGTTTGCAGTTGAACCTTCATGATATCGATCGTCATTTATTTTTCAGTTGTTTGTCATTGTTCTTTTCCCATCTTTTATTCCATTCCTCCTCTCCCCTTTTTTTCATTTTTCTCTCTCCTTTTTTTTATGTAGAGGGATTGGCATCCCACATGCCGATCCCTTAGTAGGGATACGTGAGTAGGGAACGACATGTTTTAGTGCCGACCCTTTTTTCTCGTCTTTGACTTGGTCACCCTCAATAACCGGTCGCACTTCCTTATATATGCCTACATACATATAAATACCGTTTTTTCCCTTTCCTTCCCTTCACTTAATCTTCTTATTTTATTTCCCTTCGCACAAATACCCAATCGAACCCAAATTATTGCCATCTCCCTTTGACGAACGAAAGAAAAATCTCCTTAACTTTAAAACTAAATCCAAGCATGAAACATCATCCTCAATCCAAGTCGTTTGTAGTTTAATTCGATATATATATATATAGGTAATTGTGTAGTTGAGTCAGGAATCCTGATTTTGCGTGAATTCGAGTGTTTTTTTAGGTGTATAGCTTCATGGGTTTCATTGAGATACGTAGGAGAGGAGGAGAAGATGAAGGAGTAGGAGAAGAGGAAGTAGGAATGAGGGTTCGGCTGGCATCTTGGAAGGGATGGATGAAAGTTGGGTTTAGAAATTGGGATAGGTGAGGGTTTGGTAGTTTTTAGTTACCGAGAAGGTTTTTCCTTTTTTGGTAAGAGAAATGGAGAAAAAGGGATCAATGTAGATCACTTTGATGTAGGAGTCAGTAGGAAGTAGCTATGAAGAAAGAGGTCGGTGTACGAAATGGGTTTGATGAGAGGGATCAGTAGGAGATGGTTTTACGAGGGATCGGTAGGAGTTTGTTGTATGATAGATCAATGCCATTGGCCTTAGTGTAGGGATCGGTATAAGATGGTTCGGGCAAGGGGTCGGCATAGAGCGAAGAGGTATTGGTGTCGACAATAAAGGATAATTTAATTTTAAGGCATTCAAACACTTGGCTTCATCTTGTCTTGCCTGAACATAAAATGACCGAGGACAATTTGACTTGCGTACTGGGACTTCCAGACTTGAGCTTAAACAAACAAATTTTCGAACTTTTCAACATGGACTAAATAGAAAAAACTGGCTAATAAACTTGGACGCTGGACTTCATAATTCAAAATGTCAATAACTGATCCTAAAGCTTTCATTGCCCATCGACTTTCTAGTCGATTGAAACGGCCAGCGATGACGGTCTCTCTAGACAGAACTCCAAGTCTTTTCATTTTATTCTTGCTTTTTTGATTCCAAATTGTTTATGCTCGTTTCACACTACACTGCACTGCACTAGTTCACACAAGGCACGGGGGGAACAGTTTATTATTTCTAATGTTGATTGTCTACTAAGTATAGCCACATATATCTCAAAAGCACGAAGTGTTCAGTCAACATATCTTCTGAATCAGCTGTGAGACACATCAGTTCTGAGGCAAAATCAAGTTTCGCCACCATATTCAAAAGATCTTCTTCAAGTCGCCATGCAGAACAACCAGAAGCATCTAATCCTTAAGCTAATCTCTTCTCCGATATCTCGGTTCTACCGACAAAAACCATTAGTCCGGCTCCCGATGCCGTTGAGGGTGCCATCGTTCTTAATAACCCTATTGACTCACAAGCCTCTAGAATCGGCGAAGCTGCTCTTCGTCGATTGTGCTACATCCATGGGATCCCGTTTGAAGATGTAATGGTTCTAACAAGGTAAGATAGACCTCACTTGCCCCCAACCGGATACACATCGTGTAATAAGTTCGTGTGTTGGGTCGGATGTGTTCCACCTTTTAACTCCTTCGTCCGGGAGATGTTGAGGTACCTTGGGATCGCCCGTACTCAGTTGCATCCCAATAGCTACGCCTTTATTCATGGGACTTTCCTTCTGTTTATGAATTTCTGTTCCATCCGCCGACTCCTAAGGGCAACAAATTTATCTATAACTTCAAACGACGATCAGGAAGTACTTCTTATGTCTTTTTTGAGCCTTCATCGAACTTTCAAGTCATGACGGGCGCATGGAACAAACTTTCCTTATTTAACCACAAGTGTTCTACGTGCAATGTCCTCCCAGCTTTGTAAGGAGATGGTTAGAAGGGAGGAAATTATTACTTCCACTTTCCTTTTAAGTTTGGTGACTCGAGTCATAAATTCTACTTTGAATATACTAACATTCGAATCTCTTCCAGGTGTTCATCCACCTCCCGAGGGCGCCAAGTTTTCTAGAGCCGTCGCCGCCATTCGCGCCACTCCCATTGAGGATCGGGACATTAAACTCCTTGTGACGGATGAGCTGCTATCCATATTCGGGCTGTTGGAGGATGACCGTAGAATCGAGCTCCTTAGAAGCCAAACAATTCCGCAATTTGTTACCGCGCGAAGAGAAGAAACAACCAACCCTGTCATGCCCCCTGTCGAGGGGACTCAAGAAGGTACCAAAGAGGGGAAGGTCAAAGGTTCTTAAGATGATAGACCGAGAGATGATGTCATAGGCCTTGGAAAAGCATCGGTGGTTGAACCGCTGCAGGTCGGTCAATCTCAGACACCTCCGAAGAGGAAGAAGAAGTTGGTGTGCTGACTACGCAAAAGTAATGCTGGGTCAAATCCGAAGTTCGTCACTACTCCTCATGAAAAAGAGTCATCTTCTCAGCACATGGAAAGCTCATTACAAGAATTCTCCGATCTTCAAATTCCAGATGATATAATGACTTACGACTTTACCAACATCAATAGAGAAGGACTCAATTCCCCTACTAGAAATGGCGAAGGTGTCCAACCTTCCAACAAAAGGGAGACCACTCCTATGAGTAAAGCCACCATTATCGGTCCGTCGGGGAGAACACTAGGACACACACTAACACTTGCACTCCACTATACACTTGTTATTAACCCTTAGTGTGACAACTTTTAATATTCTCTCATTTGGTTCTTTTCCAGTGCAATGTATCCATCTCATGCTTTTGACCGTCTCCGAGGTTCTTCAACTTATTACCGCCCAAGCTGAGACTCCGAGTCCAGGCGACGTAGAGATAAAGATGATGGACAAGATAAAGATTATTATTCAAGGGAATCCTCTTCCTCATCGAAACGGTAGTCTCAAACCCATGCTTCTCGTCATGATGAATACTCTAATCTCCCTTCCTATAGCGGAGAAAAATCTTCGTATCTCGACCCTCACGCCACCACGCCACATAAGCAACATTCTGGCTAGTCTAGTTCAAGGAGGTCACGTGAACTCTGCTCCGATAAGCATCCACTTGCCACTTCTGATCCACTTCCTCCTGCTGCAGCTCCCGATCCTACTACAGTAGAAAATTTGCCAGAACTTAAAGCTGTTTTTCCGAAGATCTACTTTGATGGTCTCAAATTCCTCCCCTCTATACATGTTATTCCCGAACATGCCAAAGAAAGCTCACTAGCATGCATGAACGATGTATTCGTCCAGCATGAATCATTCATCCATTTGGCCGAGAAGGTTTCTGAAGTCTCCATAGAGCGTCAGCATAAAATCGATCGTCTTAAGTTGGAGGCCATCCACGACAAAGATATCATCAAGCATTTGGACACCGAGTTGATTGATTACAAGAGCCAACTTGCAGAAGCCAAAAAGAATGCAAAAGAGACAGTAGAGGTGGTGAGTTGCCTAGAGACTTCTCATAAGAAAGAACCTGACGCGGCGCTTCACCGCAGTGGCACGCTTGCTTTAGAAAAGGACTCCTTGCAAAAGGAGAAAGACGTTATAGCTCGCCGCATTGAAGAGCTTGAAGAATTGTTAAAGAAAGAGAGGGAGGATCGATAAAATTGAGGTGCAAGAGGAGTCATAGAGATACTGTAAGGAAATCATTGAGGCGAGGTGCTTAAGAACAAAGTTCGATGAATAATTCGCCAAGATTGAAGCTTTAAAGGAAGAAGCCAGGGAAGAGGGCAGAAAAGAAGTGCTTAAGCAATCCAACTCTCGGGTGGAGGCTTCCATCGAGTCTGGGAGGAATGAGATTAAGGACCTGTTTGATCCACTAATTAGCAAATATAACGTGAAGGTCCTTCTTAACCGCGTCTTAAGCTTTCTTGGCGAGGGATATCTTGAATCACTTGTCGAAGCCTAGGAGCTCATCGTCAAGATAAAGAAGGAAGAGTTGGGAGAAGCGGAATTTAATGAAGAGGAACTTGCGAGACGAGTGCTTCGAGGTAACGAACCGTCTGACCTAGCCACCGCCAAACTTCAATTTTTTAAGAATCCTGCACCGACTAAAGAAGGATAGGATATCGTTGGGTCTGTTGGAACCGATCCTAAGGGTTCCTCTCCTATCCAAGTGGTCGGACCATCATATCTCATGGTATGGAGCAGACCCTTGGCTATGATCTGGACAGGCCTGGCTTTGGACCAAATATGCTATCTCCCATTATTGAAGGAAGCACTCCATTGACTATAAAAAGTCAACCGGACGCTGGTATCATACTAACTGCTTCAAACTTGGAAAAGTTTATGTTCTCTGTGTGCAACATCTTTCAACTAATGCTTATGCTTTGACAAATTTTTGCAGGTCTTCCAGGCCCTGATCAGACTCCTAGCAGTGGTGCCTCCACGGAGCAGCGGGAAGAGACAGTCGAAGTCCCGCCGTTGTTGATATCCCAGGGCTCGATGCTCAAGTCATCGGCGCGCTCGATGAAGATAAGCCCGAAGATTCACCCCCTGTCGATGAATCGGAGGATGTAGTGATCACAGGTGCTTCGGAGTACACTACTGAAACTAGTATGAAGGAGCAGATCGAGGAGGAGGAGAAGTCAAAGCGTAAAGTGAAAGACGAGCCCGTTGAGGTGGAATCTGGAGATCTTGATCTTTTACCACTGTAATTATTCCACCAGGCGGGACCATTCCAGGAGAAATCCCTCCTTCTTCTTTAATCGTTCTGGCCAAGGGCGGCAAAGGGTCCAGGAAGAGAAGCTCGATCAACTCTACTTCTGAAAAACCAAAGAGGGAGAGAAGTTCGAAGATGTAGTCACTATTTCATATCATTGTATATAGTTTGAGTAGTTATTTCTTTCCTCAGTCATGGGTGTTTGGATACAAATCCCATTCTTGTTTTGTTTTTTGAAATAAATTGTACCGGGATTTTGGGACTTGTGAATAAAAGTTTTTGCTTTCGATTAATCATTGCGTGAATCATTATTTTGGTTGTTGAATGGTTACTTTCCATATTAATGTACTTGGAATTTATTGATTGCGAGTTCCGCTGACAATTCATCATCTCTATCTCAAGGCCACCCTGCGGTCATTGCCTTAAGTCATAAAAATGCTGAGCCGAAGCTGATATGGGCTGTCATATTCAGTCTTCAGTGGCTTGCATTCCTCCTGTCGATTTCAGGTCGGAGTTGGTGGGATAGAGAACAGTCGGAATCCGTTCATCTGTCCATTAGAGTTTACATGTCAGTTCGCGCTTTGGGGGCTTAGAGTTATTTTGCGAGTGGCTGGTTCACGCCCGATCTATTTTTATTATATATATTTTTTCTGTCTTAGTCCTTACTTTGGGGACTCAGAATTTTTTCATTAACGGTCGGTATCCGCCCGATTTTGGCTTATACTCTGGTCCACACTCCGGGGACTCAGAGTGGTCTCGTGGGCAGTCGGTATTCGCCCGATTTAGGTTTATACTCTAGTCCACATTCTGGGGACTCAGATTTGTCTCATGGGCAGTCGATATTCACCCGAATTGTTTATGCTCTAGTCCGCACTCTGGGGACTTAGAGTTTTCTCAAGGGCAGTCGGTATCCGCTCGAATTGTTTATGCTCTAGTCCGCACCTTGGGGACTTAGAGTTTTCTCGTGGGCAGTCGGTATCCGCCCGAATTGCTTATACTCCAGTCCGCACTCCGAGGACTTATAGTTTTCGCATGGGCAATCAGTATCCGCCCGAATTGTTTATACTCCACTTCGCACTCTGGGGACTTAGAATTTTCTCGTGGGCAGTCGATATCCATCCGAATTGCTTATACTCCAGTCCGCACTCTGGGGACTTAGAGTTTTCTCATGGGCAGTTGGTATCCGCTCGAATTGTTTATACTCCGGTCCGCACTCTGGGGACTTAGAGTTTTCTCATGGGCAGTCGGTATCTACCCGAATTGGTTTCAAGCACACTATCCGGGCAGGAATTTTTCAACCTCTAGATTATTAGTGGGAATTATTAATCGAGCAAATTAATGGATCTCATCTTGTTCGATCCCATTGGGGGCTAGTATGGTTAATCGATCCCAAACTGCGTTAACCTGTCCACATATCACACATACCGATATCAATCAGTTTTGTTACATATTCAGCATAAAATGTAATGATAGTCATATAAGAAAAGGAAGTTCTAGTCTTTATTCATCAAATGGAAAAGGACAAAATATTCTGTCTTATTACATATTTGGAGAAATCAAATGCTAAAGCAAATATAGAAAGTAAATAGAACTGAAATGCAAAGAAACTGTTCTAAGTGAAATAGCGTCGTAGATGCTCGCTATTCCATGCTCTTGGAAGTATAATGCCATCGATAGTCGCTAGCTTGAAAGCTCCTCCATGCCTCTGTTCGATGACATACGGTCCTTCCCATGTCGGGTTCATGTGTGACGGGGATGGAAAAACCCGTTTTAAGACAAGATCGCCAACTTCAAAGGTTCTTAATTGAACTTTAGTGTTGTAATATCGGGCGACTCGATGTCGGTGTGCAGCCGCTCTCAAGTCAGCTTCCTCGCGCTTCTCATCTATAAAGTCCAAGGATTTCAAGAGAAGATCTTTGTTCATTTTGGGGTCGTAGTAAATCGCTCGATGAGAAGGGACTTCGAGTTCCACCGAAATGACAGCTTCGGAGCCATAAGCAAGAGCAAATAGAGTATGGTCAGTCATGGACTTGTGAGTTCCACCGGCTTTGACATGACAAGGGGTCTCTCTAAATGATTCACAAGAGCTCGAAACGCGTCTTCATAATCCTACATCCATTGAAAGTTTCTCTTTCCCTTCCTGATTAAATCAAAGAAAGGAATGCATCTGTTAGTTGCCCAGAAAATAAATCGACTTAAAGTGGAAACTTTCCCATTTAAACTTTGCACTTGCTTAATGGTTCTAGGTGCTTGAATTTCTCGAATAGCCTGGATATTATCTGGATTAACTTCGATTCCTCGGGCATTGACAATAAAACCCAAGAACTTCCCTGACGCAACATCGAATGAGCATTTCAAAGGATTGATCTTCATGCTATAACACCAGAGGATATCGAACATGTCTGCCAAGTCTCGGATGTGGTCGTTTGATCGCCATGACTTGACGAGCATATCATCCACATAGACTTCCATTGTCCTTCCAATCTGATCTCTAAACGTCCGATTAACTAAGTGTTGATAGGTTTCTCCAACGTTCTTTAATCCGAACGGCATTACCACGTAACAGTATAATCCAACATCCGTCACAAAACTAGTGTGTTCCTGGTCGGGGACATGCATCGAAATTAGGTTATACCCTAGTACGCATCCATAAAGGATAACAATTCATGCCCTACAGTTGAATCAACTAACTGATCAATCCTTGGAAGGGGAAAACTATCTTTAGGACACGCCTTGTTCAAGTTTAAATAGTCAATACACGTTCTCCACTTCCCATTTGCCTTCTTCACCAGCACGGGATTGGACATCCATTCAGGATAGAGGGCATCGTGAATAAACCCATTGATTTTCAGTTTATCCACCTCCTCTTTAAGAGCGACGGATCTCTCCGGATCCATGCCTCGCCTTTTCTGTTTTACCAGGACATACTTCGGACCAACATTTAATGCGTGGCTTGCGATAACAGGCGAGATCCCACACATGTCAGAATGATTCCAAGCAAATACATCCAAAATAGCTTGGAGAAAATCAGCAAGCTCTCTCATCATTGAGGAACTGAGCTGCGATCCAACCTTCACGACCCTTGATGGGTCGTCGTAGCTGACTGTTATATCAATTGTCAGTTCAGTTGGCACGGCCTTGGTCTCCTCTTCATCATCCCTCGGATTTATATCTCTATAGAACCGACTGTGGCGCCTAAGCCAAGGCTTAGGCGTCATTTGTCAATCTTCAGTAACTTGGATGCAGACAGATTTGTCCACACCCTTTCCCTTCTCCTTACGCTGAGCTTCTCTCAATTCAGCCACATAACATGCATGTCAGTCTCCTAGTCACCGTGCACCACTCCTACTCCATTATCAGTCGGGAATTCCAAAGTCAAACATCATGGGGAAAGAACTATCCGAAATTTATCCAGGGCCGGTCGGCCCAGAAAAACGTTGTACAGTGAGTCAACATCCAAAACAATGAATGGTAGGATCCGCACTCTCCTACGTTCACCTTCCTCCAATTCCACTGGCAACTCTAAATAACTAACTGCCTCAATCGCTACACCATTGAAACCATGTATGCGAGCTTTAGATGGTTTAAAATCTTTGGCCTTCATTCTCATTTGATCATAAGCCTTCTTGAAAATAATTTTACCGAACTTCCACAATCAATCAAAATTTTCCTCACCAGAGCAGGGCCAATCATGGTAGAAATGACCATCGGAATAATTGTAGAAGCCTCCACTCTATCCCCATCCCTGCTCCTAAACACTATATCATAAGTCATCGTACGCTGTTGCTTGGCCAGAGTCTCGTCTTCCGTATTTGAACAATACTCAAAATCCACATGCCTTATCACGCTAGCATATTGCTCCATTTTCCTCCAACTCCTATCCACGAGATGCGGTCCTCCAACTATCATGTTTATCACTAATCTTTCTCCGGTTCACACTGGCTCCTCAACCCTATGTAGGGCTTGCCCTCGATTGGAGTCTGACATCCCCTGTCTGCCATCCTGTGGAGTTTTCACGAACTACTGCAACTTCTTTTCCCAAATCAACTTCTCGATAGCATCCTAGAGATGTCGGTACTCGTTTATGTTGTGCCCATAACACTCATGAAGTCGACAATACTTTCTAGTCTGTTTCTGTACCTCTGTTGGTTCCTTTGGACGCGGCTTCTTGTATTGAAAAGTATTACAGGTGGATAAGTGGATATTCTCCAGGGATGCATTTAGAGGCATGTAGTTGTCATACATGGGAATCCTAGGCTTTGGTCTCCCAGGTTCCCTCTTTCGGTCTCGATTCCCTTCACCATTTCTCTTCTATTGATTCGGCTTATTCTGAACATTAACCTAAACCTTCCCAGAACTCTCATCAGACTGCTTTATTGTAATGTTGCTTTGTACCGCTTCTCCTCTTAGTGCCACAACATTGCTTTATCTAGAGGACCTGTCCTCCTCCTTCCTCATAAACTGATCCGCCTTTGAATAGAAGCATTCCAACATGGCCGGAGGTTTTCCAGCTAGCCAATCACCAAACTCAGATTCTGGATCAACCCTCTCGTCACAACCATCAGTATAGCATGGTCATTTGGGTTACTGACTTCTGTAGTAGCGATATGAAATCTTTCCAAGTAATTCTTCAACGATTCCCCCGGAGCCTGGATTACGCTGGATAATGACATCACGTCTTTAGGACGAGCAGCATGAATCCGGAACTGCTCCACAAACCTTGTCGCCAGTTCATCAAACCTTGAAATTGATCGTGGGGGCAACCTTGTAAACCACATCGTCATGATCCCAGAGAGGATTACGAGAAAGCATCTACATTTGGTTGCGTCATTAGCTCTTGCTGAGTCCATCAACCATTCATACCTTATAATGTGCTGCTTGGGGTCGGTTTTGCCCTCGTAAGCAGGCATCGTAGGCATGTTGAACCTTCTCAGATATTACGCATGTAAAACGTTGTCAGTAAATGGGGTATAGCTTCTCGAAATTCCCCAATCATCATTTTCCAAACCCTGGTTATCCCTAACCAGCTATCTGACCATCACTGTCAATTCTGGTGTATGGATGGGTGATGTCAAGTGGTGGTCGCGCTCCACCTCACGTGAATGGTCTGGTCGATGTCTATGGGCCATTTCATGCCTCCTTAGTCTATCATCCTCATGACATGCACTATGAGCATCTATCTCGTCATCATTTCGAAGGGGTAATTGGTTAGCATTTGAATGGACTCCTGCATCCAAGCCTCCAGAAACAGCTCCAAATCAATTCCCCAAATGCAGCTCGGGTATCCCTCCTATGGAGGAGGGATCAGTATCGATCCCTAGGAAGGGATCGGCACCGATCCGTCCTGGCAGACCATGTTGGTTTGCCAAGCGACGCTCTGACATCCATGCTTGCTCTCTTTTGAACTTGTGACGCCTATGCCTATGATGTTCATCTTCTAATGAGGTTGAACTCTCTGACGCCGAGTAAGAAGCAAGATCCCTTCTGGCGCTTTGACGCTGCTGTTGAGCAATCTGGTTCATTAGGTTAGCATTAGTCTGGATTTGCTCGTTCAACTGTCGACCGCTCTCCATTAACTCCCTCATCAAGTTGTTGAATTCTTTTCTAGTTATGGAATCTGCGGGATTTTGGACTTCAACAGGCTCCACATTCAAATTTGCAGGCTGGTTGCTTGGAGCCCTTGTTCAGTGCAAGCAGTTTCATTTGCATCAACATTCTGGGAGGTTGATCTGGTATGCCTCACCATTCTGGATTTCTTTGCTTAGATTCTGGCAAATCTGAGTAGTATTTGCAAGCTTTTGAAGATGAATCTAGATCTCCTTCGAGGGATTTTCTCAATCCATTAGCAGCAAAGGGGATCCTAACAGGCTGAGAATCAAGGTCTTAGTGAAAGTACCAAAATGTTTGCAACCAAATTGACCACAGAAACCCAAGAACAGATTTGAATAGTAAAATAAATGAAGAGACTAAATGAAAACAGAGGAATATAACAATAACAGGAAAAACACAACAAAAAGCAGGAACAACATGATTTATAGTGGTTCGGTGTTGATTGCCTATGTCCACTTTAAATATTCTTTTTATTGCTTTTCAATTAACTTGATTACAATTAGAAACAGCAAAAGACAAGAGAATAATATAGGGAGTTGATTACACTAATAGCATTATCTAACTAACAGCGTGGAAAG
The DNA here is from genome assembly GCA_030737815.1 of Allium fistulosum. Lineage (NCBI taxonomy): Eukaryota > Viridiplantae > Streptophyta > Magnoliopsida > Asparagales > Amaryllidaceae > Allium > Allium fistulosum. The sequence goes on from CM060906.1 coordinate 927,993,528, forward strand.
ATCCTTAGAATGACCCCCTAGGCCTGTATTTATAGGTGAAGGCGACCTCCAATCTGACTGGAACTGTGGCAACAGAATCTTCTCAACCACATAGGCCTACCATAGAGAGGGCTTGGCCCAAATCACAATGGAGAGGGATCGGTACCGATCCCTCCATATGTGTAATTTGGGGTAGCAATCCCTATAGTAGCTTCCCCATGCTCGAATATGATGGTATCCCAAATATCAGGACAATTGGACATGTGGAGCTCTTGCTTTTGCTCAATCTTTGGTTCGATCCTATTCTAGTCTAAAAGATGCCGACCCCTTTTAAGAGTGACATGGTGAACCCTTTCGCATGCCATGCTTACTCCATCATGTCTCATCGTGGCAATCCCTTTATCTCCATGTATATTCCCTAGATTCCATAATGCCCTATCCATAATGCTTTCCAAGTACAAGCCGATCCTTAGTACTTAGGTCGCTATGCCGATCCCTTTGGCTTCCTAGACTTATGCCGATCTAATTCCTTCTAGTGTACGCCATACCGATCCATATTATGAAACTCCACTATGCTGATCCCTTACACTACTATCAGGGCTGATCCATCCACCATGAACGATGCCGATCCATCCATTTTATCATCTACGTTGACTACTTACTCAAGTCATCAGGCCGATCCCCGTAGCTCCACCTTGCTATACCAATCCCTTAAGTAGTCCACCCATGTTAATAAATGATTATGCCGATCCCTATTTCATCCAAGTTAATTTCCATCCTTCTAACATCCTGCAATGTCTGCTTATCAACTCTGTTCAATCCGGACTTTGTTTAACTATCCAAACTCTATTTCTTGGTTCTATAGTTGTTTCCTAATAGTCATTCTTCTTATGAACAGTCGAATCTATCTTGCGTGATCAGTCCAATATAGCCGAGTCAGGAAAGACGTAACAACATGATTCTCTGCTATTTCAATTCAGATTCATCTTTCCTCTTCGACAATACCAATTACGCCATCGATAATAAATTAGTTCCTCCTCAAATCAGTTTTGAATCAATTTAAACTTTAGATCCGACCTAAACTTCGAAGCCAACTGTGGTCCATAAAATTCATGAAGTCGATCTACAGATCTTTGAAGCGGTTAAGTAATTCTCAAAGTCATTCTATGAAATTAATTCATGAAGTGAACTTGGAAGCGATTTTTGAAGTCATTGGATCTAAAAGTGGACTTCGAATTAGTTCCCAAGGTGACTCTCAAAAGCAATTCACGAAGTGATGTCTTCGAAATAGTTCGAAGAATTCGAAGCGAAGTGATATTCAAAGCAGTTTATGATTTTCGAAGTCATTCAATAAGTGAATTAACGAAGTTGGAGCAGATTTAAAGGAATTGGAAGACAATTTGGATAATTTCAATGTGGTTCAGTGATTCTTGAACCAAACAATGATTTCTTAAGTGGTTTGTGAAGTCATTCAGTAACATTCAGAATGGTGAAGAGGTCTCATAGTAGCTCTCAAGAGAATCCCAACAAATTGGTGGCCAAAGCGATTTTTGAAGTGAGATTGACTTCGATATTGGATTAAGATTCTAATACGAAGTCGAAGTCCCATTTTCACTTCAATATGGAAGTGAATTTCAGGTATACATTTGAAGTCGGAGTGAGATTCCAGTTCAAAGTCGAAGTCCGAATTTCCACTTTGACATTCAAATGAATTTGTATCCAAAGTCAAAGTTGCAAACTTGGTTGTTGTCGAAGTGGTAAAATGGTCTGATAGCCGAAGTCCTAAATTTTAATTCAACATACCTATCTTTCTCGAAGTCCTTATCCTATTCGTTCATGATCGAAGTCCTTGTTTTCTTTGGTCATTGTCGAAGTTTATACTAAACACCAAAATCGTGCCCAAAGCCGAGGACTTCAAAATCAGGTGAATGGTTTCATTTTAGTAACCTACGGATCTAGAAAATCAAGCATTTTACAAATCAAATTTTCAAAAGGGTAATTTTCTAAACACTCCAATTTTTGAGAAAATAATGTTTATTAATTTCAAGCCTGCTAATTTTAAGTTTATAAAGTCTGCAATTTCAAAAGTATAAGGATTTAAATGCATATTGGGTTTATATAAAGTCTTGGATATATAAAGATTGAAATGTCACCCAATGTGGGACATATAAAAGGTTTTCAAATATACACAACGTTTCGTATGTATCTGATTTTAAGAATATGAGTTTTAGATAATATGGTTTCTACATATATTGAAGCTTCAGGTACCTTTGCAAGATAACAAAAATGAGTAAAATTTTATACGGTTACATATAATAAGGCTTTGAAATATATTAAGTTTTAAGTGAATAAGATTTCAAATATATATATATATATATACAGGCAAATTTCAGGCATCAGACTACATATGTGCATGTTTTTGAAATATCAGTTTCAAATATACATATGTATATGTAATTTAAAATATATATTTTTTGTGTGTTGAATTTTATAAATATAAGGTTTCTCATATATATTGGTTTAATAGCTCGAGTACACAAGTAGTTAAGCATAGATGAATTTCAAACATTAAATTTATGGAACTTTGAATAAAAGAGATTTCAAATACATATGCATTTCAAAGGTAAGCGATTTAAAATGTATAGTTTCATATAAGCTTCAAGTATGTATGTGCGACTTTGAATATGTTAGAATTTTCAAATATGCATAAACTGGTATATGAAGTTTCAGATGCAAAGATTTCAAATGCAAATATATAACTTTCAAACTAATTTTTTTTAGGTATTAGAAATAGTTTTACAGACATTCGAGTTCCAATTGTGTGTATGGCATTAAACATACACTTTGGTGTACGTATCATTGTATAAATTTGAACATATGCTTGCTTTTATTCATAAAGGTTTAGATACATGTACAATTTTGAATAGAGATAGTCTCGCACATATATATAACTTTATATATGATTTCTAATGGATATACATGATTTCAAAACATACATGGTGTCATAAGTGTGGATTTTTGAAGTTTTGTACAAATGGATTTCAAATATATATGAGTTTCATATATATAAACCTTTGAATGTAAGTTGAGAATATACAGCTTCATACACATGTGCAGTTTTAAACATATGTGAATAGTATTTAGTATACCGTGTTTTTGAAAATGTGCAAGTTTTGAATGGACGTGATTTCAAATAAACATAAAGCTTTATAGTTAAGAAAATTTATACTGTAAATTTATATGCAAAAATACTTTATTGATTGATTACTTCTCTCGTGTACAAAGCACTGTATCTATACTAATACAATGATACATTGGGCTGACTGAATAAATTGTAAATGGGCTTTGTACCCGAAGCCAGAGAGATAATGCAGTAATATGTATGTGGCTGATACACTTATTCTTTTCATTTTAATCCCCCCCCCGCCCGCCCGCTCAAACCCATCTAGGGTTAGGGTTTGCGATAAAAGCTTGTGCTTTAGGCAATAATCCATCAGATCCTGGGAGAAATTTAGACAAAGATCTCAAATTGAGTTGTCTTGTGGTTGCATGACATGAAATGATGAAGACGCAAGTGCAAAATTAGATCTTTGATCTGATTTTGTAGTTGCGATTCTTCACTGAGGAGATAAACAAGTGAAGACAAGTGCTAGCTTCGGTAGCTTTCGGATCTGACTTCAGTTGAAGGGGGTTTTCCATGAGTGTGGCTTTTCTGACTGTCTGAATGATTGTTGCTGATTTCAGTGACCTTCAGATCTTGTCTTAGTCGAAGAAAATTTATTTTTGACAAAGGCTACGTGAGAATAACAGCTCTCTGGTAGGTTGATGGTACGTGATTCACAACAATATTCCCTTTCATAACTTCTTCTTTGACAAAGTATATATTAAGTTCCATGTTCTTAGTCCTAGAATGTAATATTGGGTTGGCTGATAGTGCTATTGTACTCATGTTATCACACCAGATTGTAGCCTTGTTTTGAACTTTTACTTTTAATTAACTCAGTAGAGATTTAATCCATATAATCTCTGTTGTAGTGCTAGCAACACTTCTGTATTCTGCTTTAGTGCTGGACCTAGATATGGTTGACTGTTTTTTTTGAACACCATGAGATAGGATTCTAACCTAAATAGATACAATATCCTGTAGTTGATTTCCGATCATCTATGTCTATGGCCCAATCTGCATCTGCATATGCTGTTATATTGAGAGTTTTACTTGACTATAGAGTTAGACCATGATTTAGTGTACCATTTAAGCATCTTAATATTCTCTTCACGGCCATCCAGTGTTCATCAAGTGGGTTTTGCATAAATTGGCTTGCTTTGTTAACACTGAATGAAATTTCTGGTCTAGTGATGGTAGCATATTGTAAGACCCCCACTATGCTTCTGTATTGCTTGATGTTTGAAATTGCTTCTCCTCTGTTTTTAGATAAATGCATGTTGCTGATCATGGGTGTAGGTAGAGGATTTGAATTTTCCATTTATTCTCTCATGAGAATCTCTGTGATGTATTTTCTCTGACTAAGATGCATTGTTGAATTTGAATTTATGCTGACTTCAATTCCCAGAAAATAGTTAAGATTTCCAAGATCCTTGATAGAGAATGTTTCATTTAGTTGCTTGATAGTGTTGCTGATTTCAATCTGATTGCTTCCTATAATAAGTATATCATCAACATATATCAGTATATATGCAGTTTCATCAGTATTAAAATTTGTAAATATTGAGTTGTCAGATTTAGTAGATGTGTAGCCCATTTTTACCAAGGTTGATTTTAATTTATCAAACCAAACCCTTGGTGCTTGCTTCAATCCATAGATTGCCTTCTTTAGTTTGCATACAAGTTTTTGAGATTCATCTTTTCTGAACCCAAGTGGTTGTTCCATATAGACCTCTTCCTGTAAAACACCATTCAAGAAAGCATTATTTACATCAAGTTGCCTTATGATCCAATTTCTATGCAAGGCAATTGTAATGATTATTCTGATTGATGTTGGTTTCACAATAGGTGAAAAAGTTTCACTAAAATCAAAACCATTCTATTGTGAATACCCTTTTGCCACCAATCTTGCCTTGTATTTAGAGATTGAACCATTGGCATCCTTCTTTAATCAGTATGTCCATTTACATCCTATGATGTTTTTATCCCTTGGTAATGGAACAAGTTCCCATGTATTGTTTCTTAGAAGAGCTTCATATTCTTCATTCATGGCTGCTTTCCATTTTTGACTCTGAGTGGCTTGATAATAAGTGCTTGGCTTATCATTTTCTGCAACAATATTGTATATTTTTGGTTCAAACATGCCCCTTTTTGCTCTAGTGATCATGTGATGACCAGTATTTTCAGGAATAATTTGTTGAGTAGTAGGTTCAGCAGTGTTGCCTGTTGAGGCTTCGTGTTAATCAATTGATGGTTCCGAATCATCAGTTGGTTGTCTGGATTCAGACATGCTCCTACTGTGGGTTGCATCTTGATGTGGATTGTCAGATTCATTTCCTTGATCATCTCTTGCTTCTGGGTTTGATATGTCTTGATGCAATCCAGTACATGTCTTACTGATATTCTGCAAGGCTAAATCAGGTAATGAAGGTATGGAGAACCTTGCATTGTGCACTTTTTGTGTTGTCTTTATGTTTACATCATTGAATGGAAAATTTTGTTCATTAAAAACAACATGTCTAGATATAAAGATTTTTCCATTGCTATCTATACACTTGCATCCCTTTTTGTTTGCTGCATATCCTAAGAAAGTACAAGGAGATGACCTGAAATCTAATTTATGAGCATTATTAGGTCTTAGACAAGGAAAACATAGGCATCCAAATATTTTTAGTTCATGATAATTTGGTTTTCTATTAAATAGAACCTCCATGGGACTTTTGAAATTTAGAATCTTTGAAGGTAGTCTATTTATTAAATACACACTAGTAGAAAAAACATCAGGCCAGAATTTTAGAGGTAGAGAGGCTTGAGCTAATAGTTTTAGACCAGATTCTACTATATGCCTATGTTTTCTTTCAATTAGACCATTTTGCTTAGATGTATAAGGGCATGTTGTTCTATGAACAATCCCTTTTCTTTGCAAATAAGTTTTCAGAGGGTAGAATTCTGTTCCACCATTTGTTTGCAATATTTTGACTTGATTGTCAGTTTGCCTTTTAGCAGTGTTAATAAATTGAATCACAACATTACATGCTTCAGATTTTGATTTTAGAAAATAAATCCATACATATCTTGAGTAAGCATCTATAAAGGATATGTAATACTTGAACCCATAGTCAGTAAAGATGGGTGCAGGACCCCATAAATCAATGGCAACTAATTCTAATGCCTTGGTGTATGTAGTTGTAGAATCGGTGAAAGGCAACTTGTGACTTTTCCCCATTTGACAAAAAGTGCAGACATATGGTAAAGAAATATTTTCAACAGAAATATTATTGATGCTTAGCACCTGTTTTACAATTTTTGCATTTACATGACCCGATCTATAATGCCACTTATCAAAGGTTTTACATGCACTTGCTTGAACTATCTCTGAATTGTTACACCATTTATCTTTGTGCATATGATTTCTTGAGTTGTTGACACTAAACTTGTAAAGTCGCTTACATTCCCTACCCTGTAAAAGAATTTCATTAGTTAGAAGATCTCTAACAACACAGTAGTCAGGGTAGCATTCAAAATACACATTATTGTCTTTGACAAATTGTGATACACTAAGTAGATTTTTTCTAATTAGCGGGACTCTAAGCAAGTTATTTAGATAAAGCTTTCTAGCACCTTTGATATAAGTATTACCAATATGAGTTATATTTATGGATTTGCCATTACCCATATGTATATCTTGTTTACCTTTGTATTCCTGATTACCAAGATTTAGATTTCCAAGGTTGCTTGTTGCATGATTTGTAGCCCCTAAGTCTGGGAACCAGCTATCATCTGAAATGTCCACTACTTTTGCAGTGTTTTCTTTTTGATTCTTTGCATCTTGTTGCAAGTTAATCATATTGGCACTTTGATAGTTTCGCTGATTACTAGTTCCTTGCTGATTTGGTGTGAAATTGCTATCAAATCTGAAATAGCATTTATTTGCACTATGCCCATATTTCTCACAGATTTGACACCTCAATCTGTTATTGTTATAGGCCACTTACCTCCTCTGCCTCTGGATCTATTTGATGATCCACCCCTTTGATTTTTATCACTGTATCTTTTTTCTTGATTCTTGGATACATAATTGGCAGTATAATCATTAATGGCATGTTTCTTTTGCTCAATTCTTCCTTCATGAGAGAGAAGAATTGAGTGTACATAGTCTATAGAAGGAGTTCTTTCCTTAGAAGAAATTGTAGCAACAACAACATCACATTCATCATCTAATCCACTTAAGATTGATAATACCTGTTCAGCCTCTGACACTTTGTGTCCTACTGCACCAAGTTGATCACATAGAATCTTGATTTTGTTTAGATAGTCTCTCATGTTCATGCCTTCTTTCTTTAGGTTTTGCAATTGTCTTTTATAGTGTAGAATTTTTGCTGCTGACTGAGTATTGAATGCTTTCTCTATAGAATGCCATATTTCATGTGATGATTTACACCCTATGAGTTGAGGTAAAATGTTGGACCCAATTGAGGAAAGGAACCATGAACTGATGAGACTGTCTTGTCGTTGATGATTCAAAAATTCTTTATTAACATTCAGTTTTCCTTCATTATCAGCAACATACTTGGTGGAACAACAATTGTTCCAAGAACATATCCTTCAATGTCATATCCTCTTATTACTATTTCAATTTGAAATCTCCACATTAAGTAGTTAGAATCATCCAATTGTATTGTGAACTTGCTCCCTTATTGCCATTGCCTTAAGCCATGATGAGAGCAGTGATCAAGAAACAACAAGAAAGGTGCACATGATGAAGGTGCACATGATGATGAGCAGGTCCCGAGAAGATGATGGACTAAATAGTTCTGATGCTTGACAATCACTGTGCAGCCAGAAAGTGTCAAGTGATAATGCTTTCTCTGATGATACTTTCTTGGTGAGGCACAGATCAGTAAGAATAGTTGAGAAAATACTTGAGAAAGTGGATGCAAGTTTACAGTTCTTGACTGTAAACTTGTATTCAAAAAGAGAGTAACTGAAATCTTCAATGATGATGACGAATCTGAGAAGATCACCACCAGTGCAGCCACCTTCAGATGACGATGATGCTCCGATGAAGGTAGGCACGGCACTTCTTGGATCTAACCGTTAGGTTGTAGACTGCTCCGATACCAAGTTAAGAAAATTTTATAAACTGTAAATTTGTATGCAGAAATGCTTTATTGATTGATTACTTCTCTCATTTACAAAGCAGTGTATTTATACTAATACAATGATATATTGGGCTGACTGAATAAATTGTAAATGGGCTTTATACCCGAACCCAGAGAGATAATGCAGCAATATGTATGCGACCGATAAATTTATTCCTTTCATTTTGTATTTGTATATATAAGTTTTTAAAGATATATATAGTTTCGAATGCGACAGTGATTTCGAAGGTTTGAAAAGTTTCAGATGTGCGTAGTTCCTTATGTATCAATCTTCAAAGATATTCAGCTTTAAATGCATATAAAGTATTTATATAACCAAATTTTGAATATATCAGTTTTGAAAGTATTTGTAACTTCACATGTATACGTGGTCTTGTGCGGATACTTGTACATCTTCGAATGTAAATGTAGTTTGGAAGCATAAAGTTTAAGCATATGTATTATTGATGACCAGACTATTATTAATGATCTCTACAGAAGTTTAAAGTGAGCAGGTTGTCAGGATTAGTGTTTGAGAATTGATTTGTTGACCTGTTGACTTGGATGACTATTTTACATATGCGAGTTATGCATTTGTGTAGTTTTTGTGGATATGTTTTTTCTTATAGCATATAGATGAAACATAAGTATATGATTCTTGAGCAAATATATCATCTTTTAAATATATTAAGATTTCCGAAGATATATATATATATATATATATATATATATATATATATATATATATATATATATATGTGTGTGTGTGTGTTGCTTCGTATATAAGAATGAATTTGGGGACACCACATTTTGAAAATTGCATAGATTCTCAATGCATACCGCTATAAATATATAAAATTTTATATGTATGCTTTTATATTGTCAGGTCTTGAGAACATGAGGAACAGTGGTTCATGATTATACATAATAATATGATAAGAAACCTGAGTACTTACTTACACAAACCTCCTATACATAGGTCATGCTATATAGTACGGAGCCACATGCCCTTTATCAGGCTTTACACACAGAAAACTTGTTGAAGTATACATTTTGAATATATACGTTTTATATATTTAAATTAGAAGTTAGCTTTAAATATATATTAATTTTGAAGCATAAAAATGTTTGATTTCAAATACATGTGAAGTTTTTTATATATACAAGTTTTTAAAGATATACTAATATGTGCATATGAGGATTTCAAATATGCATATAACCGAGTTTTCAAGTGAATACCAATTTTTGAAAATGTCAAGTATTTGAAGCTTTATAATAAATCGTTTTTTGTACATATCAGTTTTCAAAACATATAATTTTTAATTTTAATAAATATCTGGGCTACTGGAGAAATTTCAGGCAAAGTACAGGTTATATATGATCGAGTTTCAAATGGATGTCAATTTTGAAGAAAAGATATATGCAAGATTTCAAGTTTAGAGAAAGTTCTGGACTTCAGTATGGATAAGTAATATCGTATAGGTCAAATGATGTCATAAGTACTAAAGGATTTCGAAGACAGGTCAAGTAATATCGGAAGACACCCATCATGGTCAGGGGTAGTATATATGGATTAATGTCACAAGTGAAAGGAAACTTTGACCGTATTGAATAACATCAGGAAATGTCGACTACACCAATGGATTTAGATGCATTAAGTGTTCTCCTGCATATTATCCTGAATATATATAATTTCTCATATACAAAATTGTATAACATAATTTCATGTATGTAAATTTCTATAAGTCAAGCCTTCTTATTGCAGTGGATTCTTTGATGATACATAAAATTTCAATCCCCTATCTCAAAACTTAGATTTATGTAACGATTGTTTATTGTGAACTGTTTTTCGAACAAAAAAAGAAAGAATTCTTATAGAAAAACATATTCTTATCTTCAGAGTCTATCATTTCGTGGATCATGACTTTTTAGACCTACAAACATGATATTTCTTTTCATTAAGTAAAGCTTGCCGTGCTACACTTTTACAAAGCTATAATAATATCATCTTAGCAAACAATTTTATTCAAAGAATTTTATCATGTATATCTTTGAGAAAAGTATTTTTTGCGAATCAACAGAGCTATTACTGATTATCCCATATGTCTATCTGTTTCGAAAAGGAATTTGCAAAGTTTTTAAAAATATATACTATTGGGAACTATGAAAAGTTTTCAAAACTATCATGATCTATTTTTACTATCCAACTCTAAAAGGGTCTATTCTTAATTAAATGACTATTGATTCATGTGTCATGATCATTCAGTCTCTCATTCAAGTTTTACGTTTCTATAATGAGATTATAAGTTTTACAAAATGTTCTACAAACTTCGAACATTGGCAATGAAATCTCTTATCCGGGGCATTGGGAAATACCAAATAACTTTTGAAAAGTAAGAAACAAAAGGACATCTATTAAGAGCTATGATCGCAGGCAGCCAAAAGGGACGAATTAATCAAGCAAATAATTGGTCCAAGGAGGAGGAATGCCTTGAAAGGAGTTACCCTTATCTCAAACAAAGAAAGATTTAGGAAAGAATTGTAACGGATCATCTTAGCAAGCAAAAGCAAGGTAAAAGATAATGAATCATTAGCAAAATGATTGCTACATCAAAATGAAATAAGGAAAGGAAATTCAAGCAAATCTACAATTCAGGAGTCAAGTCATTCTCCGATACTATAATCTTCGAGTACGAGATTCGGACTAGATTTACAAGGATCGTCCAAAATGAGATAATAAGATTACAAAGCGAAAAACATATCTTGGATTATAGAGTGATTCGAATTCCAAAACACTCGTAATCCTAATTCCTACTTGGATAAAATTATTAATTATTCTACATGGATTAACTTCAAGACCACACGACTTCGAAATGACTATAATTACCATTGAATCCTAAAAATATCCATGATCCCTATCTCAATATGAATTTATCATGAGATCAGTGTAAAGTATAATTTGGAATAATTACGGGATTTTCATCTACAAGAACAAGACTACCAATGAAATCACAAGTGCAATGAAAAGGAAAACTGCCCTTAAAAAGCATGAACTTACTAAAGGGTTAAGAGGTAAAGAGAAGTTCCTAGATTCGATCAATGGATTAAAATGGCTAAGTAAATAACCGAACATCAAAGAAGGATATCCATGTATCACAAATCTAAAATAAGAAGAAGATCATTTCAGAAGGAGATTTAGTATTCCAAAATTTATTACAAATACTGAGAACCAAGAGGATGGACCACTCAGGCCTAATTGGGAAGGATCCCCAATCGTGCAAAAAGTAATCCTGCTTGGGACCAATAAACTATGACAACCAAATGGCAATGTCATAACAAGAACATGGAATGTCGGACATTTACGACCATATTTTTAAACAATGGATGAACAAGAGAAAACTTTATCATCTCAGTCATGAAAAGGAGTAGGATACTCTTAAAGTAAAGATTGAGCCATCAAAAGGCTTGACCGCAAGAGGTCTTGGCCATCAAAGGCCCTAGCCATCAAAGGCTTGACCGCAAGAGGTCTAGGCCAACTAAGGTCCTACCATCAAAGGCTTGATCGCAAGAGGTCCCAGTCATCAAAGGCTCTAGCCATTAAAGGCTTGACCACAAGAGGTCCCGGCCAATAAAGGCCCCAACCATCAAAGGCTAGACCCTAAGAGGTCCCAGCCATTAAAGGCTCCAACCATCTAAGGTTTGACCGCAAGGGGTCCCGACCATCAAATGCCTTAAACCTTCAGTTCCTACCATCAAAGGGCTCACTAAAGCGCCTCCTAAAGGGAGGTCGGGTAAGCCTTTAGTGCCTGCCATTATATGGCCTCACTAAAGCACTGGAAAAGCCTTCAGTGCCTATCATCAAAGGTACTCGCTGAAGTGCCTCCTAGAGGGAGGTTAGGTAAGCCTTTAGTTTTGTCATCAAAGGCTTCACTAAAGCACCGGAAAAGCCTTTAAACCCTACCTACGTAGCCTGGTTAAAGCGCCTTCTATAGGGAGGATGGAGTAAGCCTTAGTGTCGTCATCAAAAGCCTCACGAAAGCACCAAAATCTTCAAAAGGAAGGTCAATCAAAATCAAGTGCCAAGTAGTGCTCCCAATCAATCAAAATCAAGAGCCAAATAGTGCCCCAAATCAATTGGTCTTCAAGAGAAGGACCTATCAAAATCTAAGACAAGAAGTGCTTTGAATCAAATCTAGTTTTCTAAAGGAAGGTTCATCAAATATGGATTTCTGGTCTTCTTATATTATTCCCAATATGGATTTTTGGTCTTCTATTGTTGCCAGATATGGATTTCTGGTCTTCTTATATGGACTCGTGGTCTTCCTTCATTATTTCCAGATAAGGATTTCTAGGCTTCTATTATTATTTTCAGACATGGATTTATAAACTTCTAAGGATCTCTGGTCGTCTTCTGTTATTGTTACTAGATGAGGATTTCTGGTTTTCTACTATTATTTCAGATATATTTCTAATCTTCTATTATTATCTGAAGGATTTCTGGACTTCTGTTATTATAGCCAAATGGGAATTTCTAATATTATATTATTATCAGATGGATTTCTGATCTTCCATAATTATCAGATGAATTTCCAATCTTCTATTATTATTTCCAAATTTGATTTTCTAGCCTTTTATTATTATTACTGGATTGGGGTTTCTAGTCTTCTTCTATTATTCCCATATATGAATCTTTGGTCTTCTATCACTATTTCTAGATAGGAGTTTCTGGTTTCCTATTATCACTCTCGGATAAGGATTTTTGGACCCCTATTATTATTGCCAGATGAATATTTTTTGGACTACTATTCGGGATATTTTTTCCTATAACCAAAATGAATTGTCAATCTGTCTTCCTATAATATTATCAGACGACTTTCCAATTTAATTATTCAAGAAATTAAGATCACCCCATAATCTCTTGAGCTTCTATTCGGGAAACTACTAGCATTCAATAATATACTAAAAATGATCCCAACTCATGTAAAAGAATATGAGAAATTCCCAAACTACATGTTGATTCATAACTTGATGAGGTCCTAAAAGGATCACTAGAATTTAAATATTAAGTTATAATGAAAATTGTTGTTTATTTTGTGTTGTGCAGGAAAGCGGGAGTAAAAGAAAAGCTTCATGAAGAATTGGCAATGCAAAAGAATTATGTTTACCCAAAAGAGTAAAAAGCTACTCTTATATAAATGGGGGCTAAATGTTATTCATATAATTTCAATATCAGGAGTAATGCTATAAGTCGTGACATCATATAGGGATTACAGCTACTGAGTCCTATATCGAAGCGTAAAACTACACTTTGTCAACAGCATATCTCTTTAAGGGTATCTCTCCGCACTTCATCGTTTCATCAACAACATATCTCTTCGAGGCTGGAACCGAGCATATTCGATGATGTACTCCACCACACCTTACTGTTTCGACATGATCCTTCTTTGATGAAATATTACACCATTCGTTACCAACGCCATAATCAAGGGACATTAAAGATGTATGAAGTGAGATATGGGCATGATATCATCACTCACAATAGGACTCCGCTCTTCACTCACCTCAACTACAACGGATGATGTCGAAGACATATAGCCGACGAAGCACCTATAGATTAGAGTCGAAGAGATAAGATATCACACTCCATCAAATGACAGTATACATCACCACTTCACAACCCATCAGCATCATTGGCAACCACTTCGTATATCATCTTTATATAGCATATCGAAGACATCGCGTTTCCATATATAAGCGATGTCGATAGGGAACGGTGTCGATATCCAAAGAGACCTTGATACTGATTTATGACAATCATAACCGAAGTCATCACCAACTCGTAAGAAGACTTCTATCCTCATGAATGATACCGTCGGCATCATAATTCACCACTGCTACATATCTGCACTGAAGAAACACGGAAGGGGCTTTGCATATCGTAGTCGCCGAAGATGTTGACGACTCCATTGTCGAAGCCAAGGATGAAGGCCACCAAAGCAAATGGGATGGTAATCAATGCCACATTCCATTGAAGCCAAAGTGCAATGACATTGCATTTCCTCAATGTTGATGTTGCACTTTATCAACATTATAAGAAAGCCACATGCCGAAAGCTATCAATCAAGGACATATTTCATGATTATCGACTTTATGCAACGTCTATGATGGAAGATGACAAAGATCATGCAAAGGAAGGAGGATGAGATCATCTACAAGGGTTAATTCAAGAGGATTCGGTGCATTTTACTTCATAAAGCTTCACAAGCCTTCATATTTCGCTACATATTCCTTGGCACTAAAAGTCCCACATCATCAATTTACACAAGCCAACCTCTTTCCAACCGCTATATATATATATATGTACCCCCTCATGGAAAGGGGCCCCTAACTTCTTCCCTCTCTTAATTTTTAGATTAGAATTTTTCTATGCTCTCTTAAGAGCTTGAGAACTATTGTAATGGCATATGACCAATGAAGAAGAAAGCATTGGACATTTACATACAAGGACTTGAACAATTGCATATTCGCATATCTGTACCTATTCGTGATTGAATAAAAGGAGTTAACTCGAGCCTATTTGCATATTTGACTAGTGACTTGCATATTTTGCCCAGTGACTTATGGACTTGGCTATTCTTCCTTTTTGAATTTATAGAGTATGATTTAAACGGAATTGTAAATTATTACAAAACCAAGGGGTATATTTGGAACTTCTTCAAATATTCCACTTTGCATAAACTTTTGAGTGTTGGTGATTTTAATCGTTAATATGGTATATCCTATATACAAAGCTAACTAACTAGTTTGAGTCTATATTGCCTCATCCCCTTAGCACTACTCTTATCTCTATCTGAGTAGGTCTATCATCCCGCTCGCTAACATCCTTGGCTCTAGCTCTTACTTTAGACGGAAATCATAACCAGTAATATATCCAAATCGTACATGCACCAGGAACTCCCCACCTCGGTTGGCATGTTCCTTAATACCTTAGGCACTATCCTCAAGCGCATCTTGTACTTCTCCTTCACTAGAAGACAAGAAAATGTGCTACAAATACTAGTATAAGCTTCTTTAGACCTTGGTGCTCCATACTATCCCAAACAATCAATCGCCTGCCATGTGAATACTACAAGTGCTCCTCACTCAGATATGCCACCATGAATGAACCCCGTCCATGGGTCACTTTCCCGCACCTCCATTTTTCCTATCTCTAAGTACTATCTTCCTCGAAGATATAACATAGGTCACTTGGTCGATACGGAACTCCATCTGGCGATCATCCCACTTCATCCGGATGTTCCCTCACTATGAGTAACAATGATGACTCCTCATGGGGGATCCTAAGCGAATACACTAAGCTAACCATAATTGTACACTCCTCATATGAGTAACTATGAGTAAGAAGGTGTACAGTCTTACTCCAGCTTCTGCTCTCCCAATTACCTTGTTTGTTGTCAACTACACCTCACCATTTTCGCCATAAGACCCACAAGACCCAAACGATGTAAACACAAGAAAACCAACGTCCACGACTTGACACACTAAGCCTTGAAAAATCATCGCCAAGTCGGTCGAACCACCACTAAGTTTGAAACAACTAAAGGTTTTTCTTTTAGTCAGGTCACCATCTTAACCCACTAAATAAGTCATTGAATACACAAAGTGTCTAACTATCGATATTAAATAAAAATACGTTTGAATAAATAAAGCATACATCGGATAAGAATGCCCTTCCCTTTCTCATTCGTCGATGGAGCAACCGATGAAGTAAGAGAAGTATCTAATGCATAAGCAATCACACTATGCTTATTATTCTATCATTTTGGGTAGTCCTTCTTCAAGTATCTACCCTTATCATAAATGAAGCACTTCCTCTCTGCATCTTTTAGGGCCTTGCAGTCCTTGTTAAGTTGTCCCATCTTATTGCAATTAAAGCATATCAGCTCCTACTTGCTTTTCTTTTGGTTATTCTCTTCTTGAGACTGCTTCTTCTCTTTGTTGTTCCATTTCCTCTTACCTCCACGGCTCGCTTGCAGTTTTAGTTCTTCTTTTGAAACAATAACTTTAGCGTTTGATTTTGGGTATAGATTATCATGCCTCAAAGCTTTCTCAACCATCTTCTGAACGGACTCGTCAATATGTCCCACTAGCTCCTCGTACAAATGTTTATCCATATCCATTATGAATATCTCATTCTTTTTCAAAGGGTTATCAATAAAAGATAATCCATACTTCGACAACCTGACAAATTCAGCTAGATACTCTAAGTCAGTCTTCTCTCCATGTTTCAACCCAAAAAATTTCCTAAACAATACCAACTTATGGCGGCTGATATGAACTTCTCTTCAAATCTGTCCTTAAACTGCTCCCAAGTAAATTGATTTTCAGGAGTAGCAATCTTAATAGCATTCCACCATCCCATGGCATGACCTTGAAGTTTCCTAAAGGCTAGTCTCCTCTTTATTGCATTTTCTAGCTCCATATCTTCAAAGATATGCTCGCAGGTATCCGACCAATCCTGCACTTCAACATCCTATTCTATTCCAAGGAACGGAAGCCCCTAAGGCTAGAGTAGTCCTTATTTAAATTAGCAAAGTCGGCTCTAGGCACTTGCACTGGAGCACCACCACCAACAACAATTGGATTAGCACCTTGGGTATTCTGCAGCATATTCCTTATCATCTTTGTTAACATGCCTACATATCAGGGTTAGTTTCCCCCGAGCCCGCTCCCTCTTCTTTCACTCTCGAAATAGAATTCCTGGCAGTGTTCCTTGCATATCGGCTTATTCTTAAACATTGTAACAAGAAAGGTCAGTCACTCATAGGGAAAACTGCATCTACGGTGCTTAAGTTTGCAATGCAACTTATGTACTATATATACTACTAATATATAGTTTTGAAAACCAAAATATATAACAAGTACGCTCTCTTATAAGCCCCTCGATCCATTGCATTCCACTTACCTTATTTCTAATGTATCCCAATACCAACCTAGGCCGATCACTCAACCTAAGCTCTAATATCATGTATGACGACCTCCTTACACCTTCAGTGCCCAACATACCTGAAGAGTGCGCTATAACGACACTCAATCGATGTAGGACAATTGTCAAGTGTGAAATAGCTAAAACTCAAATCATAACCTGTCATATATCTCACAGTGCACCGAATAAAATATAATATCAACATACATATAAAACAAGCGAGATAGATAAGTATAACTAAATAAACCAAAATAAATATCAGAGTGCAAGGTTCATAATAGTCATATAAAGCAAATGGAGTAGTGTTTATACAACATCAAAATAAACTTAAAGGAAATCTATTTCTAAATAAGGTAAAGCACTTATAAAGCTCGATAGTAGCACATAGCGGAATAAGCAACAAACTCTAGTAAAAAAATGTAATAGCCCCAGCCTCCCCTTCGTCCTTTGAACATCCTCATGCGCTAATCTCAAACATATAAACTAGTCCTCTCATTTAGAGCAGCCAAGATAATAAGAAGCAAAGCATAAAACCTCGAGTCGGACAACATTCTAGTGTGAGCGATAAACAATCTTAATATACTATGAAAACTGATATAGTATAGGATATATTGTGTGGATAATCATATTTGACCTATCCTTGCATCCAAAAAGTTAGCACTTAACACTATATATGCTATACTACTATTATCATCATATGGCTATACAATACTTAATATATTATGGTTGTCAGGGTACCTATCTCAAGAATACCACATCACAAGACATCCATATATCACATGGAAATCACACCAATCAAGCAATATAAGATAACACGCAACGAAAACTGTCACCTAGGTTTTATATCGCTATGTCTTTCACCAAGGTCTCACTTCACCCTGCATCACCATGACCATTACCAACATCTTACATCACCATGACTTTCCCAAAGTCTCACACCACCATGATTACCACTGAAGCCTTGCTTCACTACAATCATCACCAAAGTCTTACTTCACTATTATATTATTTCCCAAAATCTTACTTCACCACGATCATCATCGAAGTCTCGCCTTATTATGACTCTCACTAAAGTCTCACTTCACAATGATCACCGCCGAAGTCTCACTTTACCATGATCATCACCCAGGTCCCTTGGATATATGGTAACTCACACAACAACCTCTTATGTCATCGACACCTCATATCACAATTGGATTCAGTGTTTGTTCTCATATCTATCCCATAGGTACTACCCTCTCAGGGGAAGTACAACAACCCACAATCTACGATGTCCCGACCTACATCTAAAAGTGGAACTGGCATCGTAGACCTCGTAGACAGCAGATCGTTTTTAAACAAATTCTAAAATAGATCACAAAGCTATCTACAATATTCTACACTTTTTGAAACTCACAGCAGAAAGAAAATATAATAGTAATCAATAATACAACCCTAGACAAATATAACAATACATAATGAAATAAACTTCACTTACAACATTTTGCTATACTAGTAACAAAATTAGCCTAATGTTGGAAATAACTGAGTTACAATAGAAGACAGCCAACGAATGAATATGCGTCTCCATTGCACCATCGTGCCACTAAATCGCAACCATTCCTCTCTATCGACCTATCAGAGATAATTAAAAAGGAAATAATGAGGGATTAGACATTCATCTGGTGAGTGAAACGCATCGTGTACAATACTAATAAGCTAGTAAAACAACACTTATGCTCGAAAACCATACCTTAACTTGTGTCACCTGTACCCAACAAGTTAGCCAAAGACAATATAATACTATAGTGACATCATATGCTACTCTAAGATGTCTATTGGGTCTAATCATATACCGAAACACTATGTCACGATTGAGCCCAAAGTCCCAAATTGACATCGCCCCAACCATATGTTAGCACCTTAGGTTTTGGTTTTGATGATAACAACTATAGGACATTATATAAAATATAGATACTAATGTTTTATTAAGATATGTATGATATATAGTGTAGGATATTAGACATGTATTGATTAAGAAGACTGTACAGTATCAAAAGTAGATTCAACATGCTGATATCAAGAGTAGATTCAAGATGCTGATATTAAGAGTAGATTCAAGATGATGATAATTGAATACTTATGAGTATTGAAGAGTTCAAGATATTCCAGATAAGTTATAGAGTCATAGAATTTATGTTAAAACCTTGATAACACTTTCCTGATCTCTCTCGCCTGTTCTAACTTTGTTTTAAATTGTTTTTCAAATACTCTGGTTTTAAAATAATCTTTTCAAAATATTTTCCAAAATGATTTTCAATATCTTATACTTATAAAAACATTATTTTAGTGTTTTTAAGTTTATATATATTTATTTATTTATTTAATTTTTGTTTGCACTTTAATAAGTTATAACTATATTGATGTTTATGTATATTATTGAATACTCTTATTGAATATGTCAAAATTATTTTATAAAGTCTCATTAAGCTATATTTTGATTAAAATGTGTATAAACTTATTTAAATGATTCTACAAAGTATCAAATTATTTTACAAAGAAATGGATTTTCAAAATAATATTTTTAAAGTGTTTTCAAAATACAAAGGGATATGTCGACATATCATATCCATGCATGTCGACATAGTGGCTGTGAAATTCAAAATACAAATTTGAATGGAAGTGTCTTTTCATCGTATCTCTTTGCGAATTAACATGATAGTTGTTTCCCTATATATACCAGACTTCCAAACGAATTTTTTAATTAAAAAATACTACTTTCTAATTCTTCTCTCCTCTTTTCACCCTCTTGATTTCTAAATCAATTTCTACACCAAACTCTACCGAAATTCAGCCATAATCAAATTTGATCATTGCTGGTTTGATTCTCCTTCATCCACTCTCTGACCTCTCTCATCTTTATCACTCAAACTAAGATCATAGTGCTATTAAGAGTTATAGGATCAATTGTAATCAAGATTGAAGATTTGAGTCTGTAAAACTCTATCAAATCATACTGCTATACTTATGGGTGTGATTGTAGCCCACAAATCAATTGGGTGTGCTTAGTAGCCCGTAAATCTAGTGGGTGTACTTGTAGCCCAAAAATCAAATGACTCTACCCAAAGGTCGGGTTCTAGAGGGTGTGTCTCATACCCTTAAAATCGAGATTATATTTGCATTTACTAGTTGAAAAGAAATTCATACAAGGAATTATGTGGAACTGGATGTAGGGTAACTTCGAACCAGTATAAAATCCTGCCGTGTTCTTTTCTTTTACTTTTACTGCATTTACTATTATATGCACTTTCATTCTGTAATTGATATTTACATCATTCCAAGTAGAATCTTAAAGAATTTGAAAAAATATCCATATAATCCATTAAACACTATTCATCCCCTAGTGTTAAATTAGCCTTAAGATCCCTATTCTGCTAACTCGCATCTATTATTGGAGCATTGGTTTTCAAAGTATTTATCATCTGATTTTTGAAAAAGTTTAAATGGTTACCTACACTACTAATAATAATGTTAATAACACTGTTAATACACTTGTTAGTAACTTATTTGTCGAAGGACAATCTACTGCTAGACCTCCACTATTTAATGGCAGTAATTACACATATTGGTCATGTAGAATGAAAATTTATTTACATTCAATTGGTTTAGGCACTTGGAATATCACACAAACTGAGTACATTGAACCCGAGACTAAATTTTCACAGTGGACTGCTGACCAAAAAGTAATTGCATAAAGTAACTCTAAGGCTATGAATATATTATTTTGTTTACTAGATAGAAATGAATTTAATAGAGTATTTATACGTTAGTTTGCATTTGAAATTCGAAGAACTGTGCTAGATACACATGAAGGGACAAGTAAGGTCAAACAGACCAAAATTTCCGTATTAACAAACCAGTTTCAATTATTCAAAATGAGTCCAAATGAGTCCATATCTGATCTGATATATAAAGTAGATTCTAAGATATAGACACTCACTTATTACACCAAGTAAAAGTTTTTCCGAGGAGGATCAAGGTAGAAAAATCCACAGTTCACTTACTCCTAAATGGGATCAAAAGACTCTTGCAATCGAAGAAGCTAATGACATTAGCACTCTAAAAATTGATGAGTTAATTGGCAATTTAATGTCTTTTGAAGCACAAATGCAGGGCAGAGAGAAAGCAAAGCAATAGAGAAGAAATCTATAGCTTTTAATGTAATAACGGATAATTTAGATTCAAACAGCAATGACGATGAAGAAATTGCTTTCATGACAAGGAATTTCAAAACATTTCTAAAATATAGGAAGATGAACAGTTTCAAAAGAAATGACAATAAAAAACCAGGAAGCGAAAGTGGAAACGGAAATGTCATTAGATGTTATAACTGCGATGACCCTGGCCATTTAAAACAAGAATGTCCACATCCGGATAAACTGAAAACAACACCAAACACTGATGCATACAGAAAACGGAGAAGTGCCTATACTGCAGCATTAGACGATTCAGACACATCCTCAAGTGATAATGAATCAGATACAGAAATTTCTAACATGTCTTCACAACAATACATAATTCAGAACAAAATGGTAAAATGGATTAGAAAAAAGTACGCATTAATATATCAAAATTTTAATTTCTTGAATGATTTTTTCTTTTGGTTGCTTTATTGATTGTTAGGAGTATCCTATAGATTAATAATAATATTGGTTGAACATTGTGTGATTATATTTTAAATTTAAATATTTTATATATTTTAATAATACAAAAAAAAATTATTTTTAAAATTATTTTTCTGAAAATAGAATAATTATAAATATATATAACAAAATGTTTAAAAAGAAAGGTTTTAAACCTTTAGACAAAGTCGAAAGGTTATTGCAGCTTTACCACTATTTTTTTTGAAACCTTTCGACATAGTCGAAAGGTTACTACCACTTATCATTGTTTTGTTTTGAACCTTCCTACGTAGTCGAAAGGTTATAGCCGCTTTTTCCAACCTTTCGAAGTAGTTGCTTTCTAAAAAGATGAAAGGATTACTTGTTTTAAAAACCAACCGCTTCTCCCATTGCTTTCAAAAGGTTTCAAAGCTTCGACTTAGATGATTTCCCTTTGTAATTGAAATGTAACCCAAGCTTTCGAAGGAGTTGGTTTAAAAAGGCGGAGATCTATTGTTAAATGAAATGTTTTAAAGCCTTTGAAGCAGACCTTCTGACAAGGTCGAAAGGTTGCTTCCATTGTAGTTGAAAGGTTTTAAAGGAGGACCTTCCGCATATTTTAACTTGAACCCAGTAAGTCTTCGAAAGGTTTATATTTTAAGAGTTGAATGCTTTCGAAGGGTTTGAATTGCTGAATGGTTTCAATAGTTTCGAAAAGTTTGGATTTGAAAGATTGTTTTGAAGACCTTTCAACAAGGTCGAAGGGTTTGGTTTCAAAAGATTTGAAAACCCATACTCTAATTTTTGAAGGGAAACCCACGGCTTATATACGGAAGTTTTGTAAGGGTTTTAAGTATGTAATTTTGAAGAAGTATTGCCTTGATGAAAATATAAGTTAAAGGTGTTAACAATGTTTATGATATGTATTTCAAGGACCTTAAACCCATAGGAGTGGTATTGTTAATTAATGTTTTACTTTTTCAAATATAAGTATATTCACATGATAACCCATAACTGTATTTTGGGGAAAAGGGGTAGAAGGACCAGTAGGTTAACTCAAATAGTGAATATAAATGACTTAAACTCCTGAATTAGTAGAATTGCATCCATGGAGTCAGGGTGACCAAAAATATAGGATGCCTAAACTTTTTAGTTATTGGAGGTAAATCAAAAGGTTCATAGTAAACCCATGGAAATTATGATAAGGTAGTTATTGGTGCATACCAAGAGGTTCATAGTAAACCCATGAAAACTATGATAAGGTAGTTATTGGTGCATAACAAAAGGTTCATAGTTAACCCATGAAAACTATGTATAAGGACAATTGGCAAGGGCTAATTGGTTTGTAGTGAACCCATGAAAACTATATCCGGATTAAGAATTGACATCGGTCAATAGGTTCCTAGTAAACCCATGAAAACTAGGATAAGTACGAGGCTAATGGAAGTATCGGTAGGTTCCTAGTCAACCTATGAAAACTAGGATGTGAAGTGAGTTATTGGATAAGTCCATAGGTTCCTAGTCAACCCATGAAAACTAGGATAAGGTGATTAGTTATTGGAATGACTAATAGGTTCAGGAGGACCGATGAATTAATTAAGTTAACTGGAAGGAGTCTATAGGTTCTTAGTGATCCCATGAAAACTATGAATAGGAAAGGGTGTCTATTAGTTACAACAAGGTTCTTAGTAAACCCATGAAAACTAAAAAGGTTAATAGTGATCCTAGAAACTATAATAATGACAGGGTGTCAGATTAAACTGGGAATGGGAAAATCTTATTTACTTTCAAGTATGTGTATCATCATAATGCTTGGAAATGTATGTTTTAACCATTGTGGATGCAGGAGTATAGAATTTGGTTTTATAAAGGTTTTAGGATATTAGTGAGGGGAAAACTCGTTAGCTAAGCGGCGTGGTCTCACTAGATATATAAAAGGATTGAGATGTTAGATTATTATTCATACCAGGCTTTATGTCTGACTCGAAGTTTTTGTTTTCCCCTTAAACTCTCGGGTACTCAATTGATTTTGAGTAGTTTGAGATTTAAGGTTCTCGGGTTTTCTTCTTTGACGAATAAAGCTTCCGGAGGCGTGCATGAGGCAAATAGTTATTTAGAGTTTTTCTTTCAGCTGTGTATTTTGTTTGTAAAGGCAGATTTATTAGCCTTACTATATTCTCTGATCAACCAAGGGAGCATCTTCATATGTCGCTCTTGGCGTATTTGTAATAATTATATTTTGCTAAACGTGGTTAACGTAATTTGGGGATTATGTAATGAACAAGAAATGTTTTGATTTGAATATGGAAATGTGTTTTTGAATTGTTAAACTTTTCCATATTTCTGTGATCTGTGTATCAATGTATCTAGCACCGCCGTATTTGGTCACCGAAGATTAATAACTATGGATGACTGCAACATCTGTAGCCGTTAGTTTTGGGCCTCCAAGTAGGGGGATGTTACAAGTTGGTATCAGAGCATAGGTTTATGATAAAACATAAAATAAACCAAACATTTTCAAACATAATCCTAATGAATTAAAGAATAAGATTGGAGTTTGGGTTAACGTTATAGTAACGTATTTGTATTTGCTATATATATAAGTATGTATTCCCCTCTCTCTTAGACCATTCTTCTGTATCTTACTAAAGCTCGTATGCAGATTACGAGAAAGAAAGGTATGGAAGCAGGAAACAGAAGAGTGAATCTAGGTGGAGGAAGCACCACAACTAACGGAAACGCTCGACCCATTACAAGGAGACAAGCAGGTTGATTAGCAAATGCTAACCAAGATACAACTGCCAATGTGAGTGGTGAAATCCCACCAGTAGATATGGGGATGATGTATCAGTTCTTCATCAACTTGATACAAGCAGGAGCAGCTACAGGGGTAGCTGGAGGTAATGCTGTGAATGCTGGAGGAGCAAATCCTATGGCCCCAGTTGGCAATAACTACGCCAAGCTGAGTAGGTATTATACCAGTCAAGAAGGAAGCCTTTTCTTGGAACAGAGGACGCTGTTGAAGTTTAAAACTGGATTTTGAACTGTGAAAGGATCTTTACAGATTTAGGCTTGGATGATGGAGAGAAGAGAAGGCTAGCCTCTAGATAGTTGCAAGGGTTAGAGCTTCACTGGTGGAACAGTGTGACAGTTGGAGTTCTGGAGGAAGAGCTGACATGGGCTGATTTTAGAAGAATGTTTGAGCAGAGGTTCTTGTCCGATGTTGCCAAGTCGGAATTATTGAGGAAGTTCATGGATCTTGTACAGGGAGAGATGTCAGTGATCGAGTATGCCTCTAAGTTTGATGATCTGTCTCGATATGGTTATGCATTGGTTGACACTAATGTCAGAAGCAATGAGAGATTCATTTGAGGTTTGAGGCCAGAGCTAGGTAAAATGACCATGACCCATATTAGAGAGCCTTGTCATGTAGTGGTGGAGATGGCCATTCGCCATGAGGAGATGCTTACTGTGTCTGTTAGGGAGAAACCATTTGAGTTCCAGGGCCCTCAAGGAAAGAAAAGGAAATTCTTCAAGAATTAATGAGCCTAGAAAGGGGATGCTGCCAAGAAGGCAAAGGCTGATTTAGTGTGTTATAAGTGTGATAAGAAGGGCCATTATGCCAACGAGTGCAAAACTGGTAAAGGAAAGAAGCCTGCAGAGAAAAAGAATGTGAAATGCTTCAACTGTGGCCAAGTTGGGCATTATAAGAGCCAGTGTCCAGATCCAGTCCGGGCGGACAAAGGGAAGGTGTTTGCTATTGGACTACCATCTTCTTCTAGACTTACTGCGCAAGAGAAAGGAAAACTGTGATGGAAGGTACGCTTTTGATTCAGAGTATACCAGTTAGAGTACTTTTTGATACCGGTGCATCACACTCATTTATATCACAATATTTGGTTGATAGGTTATATATAGAACCCACATACCTTGTTACTTCCTTAAGGGTTGCAAATCCAATAAAAGGGCATGCAACTCTTAGGATGAGATGTGACCAGTTAGAACTTGAATTGTTAGGTCATAAGTTTGCATGCAATATGTATGTTTTTGATTTCGTAGATTTTGGGTATGGATTGGTTGGGTAAGTATGAGGCTAGGATATTTTTCCAAGATCGGAAAATATCGTTGAGGCACCAAACTCAAGATGAGTACATCTTATCACCCACAAACAGACGGCCAAACAGAGAGAGTCAACAAGGTACTCGAAGATTTATTGAGAGCTTGTGTATTGGACTTTGGTGGATCTTGGGAAGATCGCCTACATCTAATTGAGTTTTCCTATAATAATAGTTATCGGACTATGTAACGACCCGAAGTTTTTAACGGTTTATTTAACGTAATTTACTGAATTTTTGTGAAATTTTAAATAATTGAATTTGGCAATGAAAATTTGATATTTGGTATGCGTCTATTAAAACATAGCAAATGGTAGATTTTCATTGAAAAATATGAAAGTAAATTCTGTTGTGTAATTTTCAGTTTAAATTCAGTTAATTTGTTGAAAATAAAATGTTTTCAAAATCTGAATATTTTTATATAATAAAATTATAAATCATTTTCTGAGTGAGATGTTATATTTTTTTTCGCTAAATTTGGACTGTTATAACCCCGTTCATCTTATTTACGGCGTTTTAGCAGCATTTTCAGCACCGAATATCGAGTTTTTATAGAATGATCGTATCGTTGATATCTGTGTACCATTTTGTTCGTCTCGTCGTACTGATCTCCACAGTATATTCATTCCTGAAATTTGGCGTCCGGTACGCGACGAAATCGTCGAAACGATTCGTCGTATCGGTTGCGCATTCGGGTCTTTTGGGCTTTCAGTGTCCTTTCGTTGGTCAATCAGGTAAAGTAACTAGCTGCCAGCTATTAATATTCCCTGAATTCAGCTTTAACTATTGCTATTTCCAACAGTTTCAATATATTGGTGGTTCGTTCTCTACCTTTATTTCTGTCAGTTTGAAAATATAAAATATATAAAGTTAGTACGTTTTGCATTCCTTTATTTGCTGAACTGTTCATTGCTCTTCCTTTTTGAAACTATCCTGCTCCTCCATTTTTTTTCTCTCGAACCAAGCTTTACAAATATATATATATATATATAATCAAGTTCGTATGTATATATTAAGTTTTATATATTGGATGCTTTGGATATGTACGTCTCCCTCTCCCCTTGTTAGCCTCAGCATCCACTCGTTCCTCCGCCTTATCTCCCATGCTCGATCTCATCTCCGTCCCAACTTCCACCATAGCAGACTGCCGCCAACAACCTCCACCTTACCTCCTCCGCAACCTGCTCTTCCCCTCCGACCAAGTTTGCTTCCACCGTAGCCTGCTTTGTCCTCCTCACGCAACAAACCTCCCCACCACACGTCCCCTCCACCTCCTGACAAGACACACAACCACCAACGTATAGACCATCACCTTTCCCCTGGCCGTAGACGCCCTTTGAGCACCTCCACCGGACGGCACAGTGGACGCCTCCTCCTCCTTTAGCTCCTTTCATTTTTCTTCTTTTGCATAGTTCAAACTGCCTATGCCACCACCGTGTTGTCGAAGCCAACCCCACGTCAGCTGCACCCAATCACTGAACCCGGCCTCATCCCCTTAGCCACCTCCGGCCTTTGCTCCATGTGCAGCTGCTTCACCTGATTCACGGCAGCTCCATTTTGTCGTGCCTTCTCTTGCTTTAGGTAGGTATATAGATTTATATATATATATATATATATATTATAAGTTCTGTTTATATATAAAGGTTTATATAAGTTTGTTATTATATGTTGTATATATATAAAGTAATACAAGTCGTGTATAATATGTTGTTAGGTATATTAGTTTATATAAGTCATATATAACATGTTGTTATATATATTAGTTTATTTTATACATATGATTTGTTTGGGTTTAACATATATGTTATAATAGTTATATATATAATCTGCTAAGTATATGTAGGTTGTTTATAACCTATCGTTTTATACTTGTAAGTTTATATATTAGTATATATAGATACATAGTTAAAGTGTTATATAATACATTTAAAATTAGTTTATAGTAATATCAAGATGGAGTCACTGAAGTGCTTTGATTCCTTTGTTATTTTTAAAGTACATATGTATATACATCTGTAATATTTTGATTTTCAAGTGCATATATATATACATACATATTGGATTTATATTTGAAAAGTACATATGTACAAAGTTGTATTAGTATACATATTAGATTTATATATATCGGTTTGAAGTATTGATTTCTGACATGTTTGTGCATGTAACAAGTTATATATTAGTATACCAATAATATATTAGTTAGGAAATGATTTCATGTACTGTACATGTGATATATAATATATATATATATATATATTAAATATACGTGTTAAAGTTAATAATGATCTTGAAATATATATAGATTTCGATTTTGACATATGTATATATGTTTAAATTTAATATTGATTTTAAGAAATATATATTATAACGATTTCATTTTTAATCTGTGTTTAAATTTTTGACTTTGAAATATCTAGCTACATATATTTGTTTCATCAATCTCTCGTCTATCTTGACTTACATTATCCTTATCGAATTTGCCGCAGCAGTTCTCTAGCTTTATCGCTTATCAGTGTGCGTGTCCGTGTCATTGTTCCCATTCTCATCGTTCTCTAGCCTCGAAAGGTGAGTAATCACTCACGATTAACATTCTTATATTTAGTAAATTTGATTTCACTTGAAACAACAATTGAAATATGCTGTTAAATTTGAACTGTTAATTATTTAATTGCTATATATGATATGCCATTATCTGTAATTATTCACCTGTGACATCTGACACCATATTTTTTTATTATAATTAAATTTGTTACTGATGATATATGCCTGTTGTTGATATGTTATATTTTTATCATATTTGTTCTCACTCTACAAGTTCCCTGTTAAGTTTAGAATTCCCTATGGGTTGAAATGATACATACCCGAACGATATTATAGATTAGGGGAAGTCGTTATGGGTTGAAATGATAAACCCAAGCGATTTTCATTTATTTTGAAATTTTGGATTGCGGGTTGAAATG
The DNA here is from genome assembly GCA_030737815.1 of Allium fistulosum. Classification (NCBI taxonomy): domain Eukaryota; kingdom Viridiplantae; phylum Streptophyta; class Magnoliopsida; order Asparagales; family Amaryllidaceae; genus Allium; species Allium fistulosum. The sequence goes on from CM060906.1 coordinate 928,022,512, forward strand.
ATATACACCCGTAAATATTAAATTATTGTGAAATGAAATGATAAATATCCGTATCACTTGACTCTATGATAGAAAATTATACACGGACACCGTCGGTCTATATTTGAAAAATGATTTCCAAAGTTTGAAAGGAAATATAGGGGTTTTATTGAATATTGAATTTTAAAAATATAATATATAAATGCTATTTTTATATGTATAAATTTAGATTTTAAAAATAATATGTTTTAGGAAATTTTAATTTATATAAGTAATTTTGAAATTATAATTTTTAAGATTTTTCTTATAATTTTATTATTTTAAAATATATAAATAAGATTTAATACAAAATACATTAAATAATAAGATTTAATTTAATAAAAATTTAACTTGATTAGTATATAATATGTTTAGTTATTTATTTAAATTTATATTAATATTTAAAAATAGATTTTATAACTTTAATAATAAAGGTTGAGAAGATAAATGACTTGGAATTTAAATTGGTTAATAATTGAATTCAAATAATAATTGATTTGAACTTATTGATTTTGAGATTTTGAAAGATATGATTGATAACATGATTGGGTAAAAAGTGATTAAGTGAATACTTTCAAATTTGAATAAAATTAAAGTGAAATATTGAAATATAAATGAAACTTATACTGAAAATGTTTGAATATTTAAATTTTGAATCTTATTGGAATTGAAGTGATAGTTCAAACCTGGATTTGAATTCGAGATAAATTGAAATGGTTTATTTAGAATTTGAATTGAATCTTTGACCTTTAAACTTAAATGGTTAAACTGGAATTGATTTAAATTGAATTTTTGGAATTTAAGTTGATTTGAACCGATTTGCGAAATTGGAGGAAACAAATTTCATTATATAAATTATTTTATTATATAAACTACTCTAATTTATAACTATTTTAATATATATACTATTTTAAATATCTAAATTGCTTAAGTGGAAACTGTTATGATTTCGGGAGTGTTATGATTTCAAAAGTGTTATGATTTCAAAAGGGTTATGATTTCAGAAGTGTTGTAATTTTGAAAGTGTTACAATTCTGGAAATGAATATTAGTTAAAGTGAATAACGATATCGAATTGATATGGTTTTGAAATGAATATGATATTTTGATATAAAGTATGAACTATTTGAAATGAAATGATCACGGTGTGAAATAAGCGTTTGGTTGTTAAAGAGACCGGGATCGGATATTGTCATACTCTCTACCAATACCGAAAACCACTTTAACAAGTGTGTACGTGGTGGAGATTCCAAAACAAAGTAGGATGGTTTGGTGATGATTCTATATGAGGTTTTAGCGCAGCCCTGACTCCCGTGAGTCAGCTTGATTTGGTTAAAACAGGAGCTATGCCGGGCCAAGTAAGGTCATTCCTCCTATCGGACACATTTCTTCGATACCATTCTATTACTTTGTGTTTGATTGGGTGCATCTTTGATTTGGGAGTGTGTCACGAGGTGGGCGGTAGTAGCTGCTATGTGTTACCACTAGTCCGGATCCGCAAACGGTATATCTACCCTGGCATTGCCTCGTGTGCCTTGTCACATGCCCTATCGCACCTTCTACGAGTTTGTTTTGTGTCGTACCTATGGAGTGCTCCCTGACAGCCCACCTATAGGTGGAGTTTATAGTATCTGTATAGATTGCGGCATTATATAAAATGTGTTAAGGGGGATGTGGGTAATGCCTTAATGATATTTTAATACTTTACTTTACTGTAGACATTATTATACTAGCATATATTACTACATAGTAGATAGTTCCACGGATCCTTAGAGGATGGAAATCCCAAACATCCTTTAAGTTATTTGTATTTCAGTTGACATTTCACTTGAGTTAAATTTACTATATAAGAATTTTAATCCTGACTCGAGTGTTTTGTGTTTTTCTTTATGCTCGGGTCAGACTGAGTGTCACAACATTTGAGACTCACCTTTGGAGTTTGGAGCTTCACTTGGAGATCCATCTATCTATCCATCTTTCAGTTATTTCAGTTTATCCCAATCATTTATGTTCAGACTCGTCTATTGCTTATTTATTAGAGATTCATTTGTATTTGAGATTCTGTTGTATTTTGTTTCAAACTCTGATGTTTTATAGTAGCTTCATGAACTACTATTTATCTATTCTGCTACTTATTGTTGTAATACTCTGTGTCTGTGATTCTATGGTTGATTTATTTACTGTATATGCTGAGTTTTGCCAAATATAAATTAACAATCTATTGTTTTGAGCAATTCAAGTCCGACATGTGTGGATGCAAATGGTTCAAAATACCAAGTCGTTACAGACTAGTATAGGGATGGCGCCTTTTGAAGCTTTGTATGGAAGACCATGCAAATCGCTAGCATGTTGGTTAGAGATTGGAGATAGATTGGTCTTAGGTCCAGATTTAGTAAGAGAGGCGTCGAAAAAGATTGAGTTAATCCGAGGATGGATAAAGGAAGCTCAGTCTAGGTAGAAGAGTTACGCAGATAAGAGGCGCAAAGACCTGGAGTTTTTAATGGGAGATAGAGTTTTCATAAAGGTATCACCAATGGAGGGTGTGGTACGAATTGGAAAGTCGGGAAAGTTGGCCCTTAGGTATGTTGGTCTATTTCAGATTATAGAAAGGATTGGAAAGCTCGCACACAAAGTAGATTTGCCGAGCAGTTTAGCAGGTGTCCATAATGTATTCCATGTGTCTCATCTTCGTAAGTATGTGCATGATCCAGAGGCTACTATTCCCCAGACAGAGTTGGAGGACTTGGTAGTAGAGCTTGATTTGACTTTTGTTAGACAACCAGTTCGAGTTGTAGCGAGAGATGAGAAGAAATTAAGGACCAAGACAGTCAAGTTGGTGAAAGTTTAGTGGAGCGACAACGAGAAAGACTGTACTTGGGAGATGGAGGACAGGATTCAAGAGGCTTATCCTGATTCGTCTTGATGGTATGTCTATGTTAGATCTATATAGATTGGTTTCTAGTCAGGTAGACTAGTATGGTTGTTAGGAAATGTTACAGACGATTACTATGTTTGCTAGTTAGTCCTTACTGAATTTCGAGGACGAAATTCTTTAAGGAGTGGAGCCTGTAACACCCCTAATTTTATTGACATTATTCAGGAGATTTAATTAGAATAAATTAGACATAATAATGTAGATAAGGAGATTGAGGTTGATTAATAAACTAGGTGGCCGTGCTTATTTAATATAACGAACTTATATAAATGGTTAGAAAATTAAACAAAAGGGCATTAGGGTAAATAACCATACTTCCCACCCTTATACTATTCTCATTAGGTCTTACACGTTCATTTTACTCAAAATAAAAATTATAACCGTAATAAATGAAGGCAAGGCCAGCCATTAGGAAGAAAGAAGAGAAGAGAAAATCAACATAAAGCTTAGGATTCAAGCTAAAGAAATCAATCTCAATCAAACTTCAATTTCCTTATCCAATCTAAGGCGAATAATAATTTCTACATCTCTTTTTTGATTTTAAAATTATGTGGTTTCAAATTTTAGGATAAATCTATTTTATGATATATTGAATGATGATATGCTTGATTTTGATTATATATGGATTAAACAAGGTTGTTTAACAAGTAGATATACACGGTTTTAGGGAAAAACCAAGATGAAATGATTTTTAAATGCCATGGGAAAATTTTATGTTATAGAAAACATGATTTTGGAGATGGGTTTCAATTTTAATAATTTTCTGAGTTTATATGGATTTTATATAAATTTTCCAATGAAGAAATTGATTTATTGGGTTATAAATTAATTACGGCTAAAATAAAGATTATTTGGGTTTGAAATTTTTATATGTTGGAAAACATATAAAAATAGATTTTCTGGGATTTTTCCTAAGTGTTTTAATGAATATATAAAATTATTTAAGGTAAGGGACTTAAATGTTTTATATATTTAATTAAGGAGAAGGGGCATTTTATAAAAATTAAATTATTATTTAAATTTTGAAATTAGTGGCAGCCCTTTTTGAAAAGTATTTGTTAACCGATAGGAGTTTGACAAATAAAGGCAGGTTAGTTGAAAAGTTATATTTTTAAGTTAAAAACAAAGAAATCACACTTATAGCATGTTTCGGACTTTTACGGTAGTAAACCTTCCAACCCAGACCTTTAGACTAAGTCGAAGGGTTATAGCTTTCGACAAGGTCAAACCAATGCATATGGTATCAAGTATCTTAGTACGTAATGAATTGGACAAGGTCGAAGGGTTCATAGTCGAAAGGTTGATGGCCAAAGTGGTTGAGGTATGTTTGTTTTATAAACTAAAGCTTTCACCTGCTTTGCTTTCGAATTAGAGCTATCGACTTGGTTGCTTTCAACCGGGTTAAATGATTAAAAGAAAGGTTTTAAACCTTTCGACAAAGTCGAAAGTTTATTGCTACTTTACCACTACTTTGTTTTGAAACCTTTCGACACAGTCGAAAGGTTACTGCCACTTATCATTGTTTTGTTTTGAACCTTCCGACGCAGTCAAAAGGTTATAGCCGCTTTTTCCAACCTTTCGAAGTCGTTGCTTTCGACAAAGACAAAAGATTTACTTGTTTTAAAAACCAACCGCTTCTCCCATTGCATTCGAAAGGTTTCAAATCTTCAAATTAGATGATTTTCCTTTGTAATTGAAATGTAACATAAGCTTTCGAAGGAGTTGCTTTAAAAAGGCGGAGGTCTGTTGTTTTAAATGAAATGTTTAAAGCTTTCGAACCAGACCTTCCGACAAGGTCGAAAGGTTGCTTCCATTGTAGTCGAAAGGTTTTAAAGGAGGACCTTCCGCATATTTTAACTTGAACCCAGTAAGTCTTCGAAAGGTTTATATTTTAAGAGTTGAATGCTTTCGAAAGGTTTGAATTGCTAAATGGTTTCAATGGTTTCGAAAGGTTTGGATTCGAAAGATTGTTTTGAAGACATTTTGACAAGGTCGAAGGGTTTGGTTTTAAAAGATTTGAAAACCCATACTCTAATTTTTAAAGGAGAACCCACAGCTTATATAAGGGAGTTTTGTAAGGGTTTTAAGTATGTAATTTTGAAGAAGTACTGCCTTGATAAAAATATAAGTTAAAGGTGTTAACAATGTTTTATAATATGTATTTCAAGGGCCTTAAACACACAAGAGTGGTATTGTTAATTAATGTTTTACTTTTTCAAATATGAGTATATTCACATGATAACCCATAACTGTATTTTGGAGAAAAGGGGTAGAAGAACTGGTAGGTTAACTCAAATAGTGAATATAAATTACTTAAACTCCTGAATGAGTAGAATTGCATCCATGGAGTCTGGGTGACCAAAAATAAAGGATGCCTAAATTTTGTAGTTACTAGAGGTAAACCAAAAGGTTCATAGTATACCCATGAAAACTATGATAAGGTAGTTATTGGTGCATACCAAGAGGTTCATAGTAAACCCATGAAAATTATGATAAGGCAGTTATTGGTGCATACCAAAAGATTCATAGTTAACCCATGAAAACTATGTATAAGGACAATTGGCAGGGGCTAATTGGTTTGTAGTGAACCCATGAAAACTATATCCGGATTAAGAATTGACATCAGTCAATAGATTCCTAGTAAACCCATGATAACTAGGATAAGTAAGTGGCTAATGGAAGTATCAGTAGGTTCGTAGTCAACCCATGAAAACTTGGATGTGAAGTGAGTTACTGGATAAGCCATAGGTTCCTAGTCAACCCATGAAAACTAGGATAATGTGATTAGTTATTGGAATGACTAATAGGTTCAGGAGGACCGATGAATTAATTAAGTTAACTGGAAGGAGTCTATAGGTTCTTAGTGATCCCATGAAAACTATGAATAGGAAAGGGTGTCTATTAGTTACAACAAGGTTATTAGTAAACCCATGAAAACTAAAAAGGTTAATAGTGATCCTAGAAACTATAATAATGACAGGGTGTCAGATTAAACTGGGAATGGGAAAATCTTATTTACTTTCAAGTATGCGTATCATCATAATGCTTGGAAATGTATGTTTTAACCATTGTGGATGCAGGAGCACAGAATTTGGTTTTATAAAGGTTTTAGGATACTAGTGAGGGGAAAACCCGTTCCGCTAAGCGGCGTGGTCTCACTAGATATCTAAGAGGATTGAGGTGTTAGATTATTATTCATACCAGGCTTTATGTCTGACTCGAAGTTTTTGTTTTCCCCTTAAACTCTCGGGTACTCAATTGATTTTGAGTCGTTTGAGATTTAAAGTTCTCGGGTTTTCTTCTCTGACGAATAAAGCTTCCGGAGGCTTGCAGGAGTCAGATAGTTATTTAGAGTTTTTCTTTCCGCCGTGTATTTTATTTGTAAAGGCAAATTTATTAGCCTTACTATATTCTCTAATCTACCAAGGGGGCATCTTCATATGTCGCTCTTGGTGTATTTGTAATAATTATATTTTGCTGAACGTGGTTAACGTAATTTAGGGATTATGTAATGAACAAGAAATGTTTTGATTTGAATATGGAAATGTGTTTTTGAATTGTTAAAGTTTTTCCATATTTCTGCGATCTGTGTATCAATGTATCTAGCACCGCCGTATTTGGTTGTCGAAGATTAATAGCTATGGATGATTGCAGCATCGGTAGACGTTAGTTTTGGGCATCCAAGTAGGGGGATGTTACAGGCATCCTCAAGCAATATTAAGGCAAGCATGAGCCTTTCTAAGAAAATAAAAGAATATCTTTTTAATAATCAAGAAGCCATACAAGCCTATATTGAATATTTATCTTTCAAAAATGTCTTTCCCGGAAGATTTGCTATTTTTGAAGATTTTCCTACTTATGATCTTTTCAATCTTTGTTTGCAAAATGAAATTCTTGGTTTAATCGATGCTTCTCAAAATGATTTCGTTTGTTATCCAAAATTAATGAAGATGTTTTATGCAAGCTTAAAAGGAAAGTTTCATGATGGAAGAGAATGATAAGTTTGGAGTAGTGTCAAAGGGACACAAATTGTTTTAAATTGTGAACTTTTGGGTCACATTTTTGGATGCAAATCTAGTGGAATGGACCTTTCAAATTTTCAATTTGATTTTCAAAATCGTAGAGTAATTCATCACATTTATGAAAGTGGTGATGATTTTGAATTTAAAAACAAAAACTTACATCCAAAAGCAAGAATTTAAGCCTTCTTTTGCAATAAAGTATCACTCCTAGAACGAGTAATTAAAATAACCCGATACAAAAAGTTTTCAAAGCTCTTTTCACCATTTGTGGTCAATACGACATAAATTAGTCTCAAGCCATTTTGGATGAACTTTTTCCTAAAAATATTTCTAAACATGAAAACAAACTATTTCATGGTGTCATCTTACTCGTATTTTTATTTATTTTGGTGTTGACCTTAAAGGAGAGGAAATAATACCTCAAAAAATATTTGACAACGCCAACATTTCACTTCTGCATATTTCACCCTTTTTGAGCCTTATGAAATGCTTGCATAGAAGGAACAAAGGTTGGCTTGGGAAGAGGAGCAAGAAATAAGAGAGGAAGAAAAGGTTGGCTTGGGAAGAGGAGCAAGAAATGAGAGAGGAAGAGGAAGGAAGAAAGTGGAAGTCGAGGGGAAAAACAAGAAGAGGAGGATGATACTTCTTTGGAAAGTATCAATATGCCACCTAATCCATCCAATAAATATCTTCTCAAAAGTCAAGAGAAGATCATTTATAACCAAAGGAAGCTTAAGAAATCATTTTCAAGGAAATTTACTTCAATTTCCAACAAAATGGAAAAATTCTTTGGAAAAATCATCTGCAAGCTTGGTGGTTCTTCTTCATCCACATCTTTCTAGTTGTTTGTTTATACTATCTTTGTATTTGGATTTTCTAGTTCTAGATTATGTTGAATCTCATGTATCATTTAGTGCTTGTACTCATACTTAATATCAATGAAAATTCTATTTCTTACTGTTATACATTGTCAACTATCTCTAGAAAGTCATTAAAATATAATAGTATAAACCAAATACAATACAAAAGTCAAATAAAGTAGTTTTGAAAATTATAGTGCATATGTCGGCATATGCCAAGCATGTATGTCGACATATAACGACCAGTTTTCTAAATTTTTTGAAAATTTAAAACTAATAACTACCAACACCAATTCATTTCAAATGACTTCTTACCCTTATAAATACATATTCACTCCAGAAAATCATTATTTTCAATCTCTATCTTCACTCCTTTTCATTCCTAAACTCTAATAAATACCAATGGCTTCTTCTTTTCGAAAACTTTGAATAAACTCTTGAATCATTTAAGAACATTCATTCTTTCATCCTAAGAAACCAAAGGCACTTAGAATTGAATCAAATGCAGACGATCAAGGAGCAAGAAAGGCATTTCGATGCAATTAGATGGACGATTTTTTCCTTGAACAAAGAAAAACAAACCACCAATTCAGAGTGTACCATCAATAAAGATGATGCAGATTGGGATGCTATCAAAGAGGATCCAATCTTTGGCGCCGATGGATGGATTGAAGTTCCTCGAAACGTCTAGTTTAAATAGGTTTGATTGTATAAATAATAATACTTGATTTGGTTTGGATTTGATTGGATCGATTTGTGTGTGGATTTGTTTGAATAATGTGTGACCTATACTTTGTTAGATTGGATGAATATTTGGATTGATTATGATTATTTCATGATTATCTAATTTTAAATATCACTTATTATACAATTTTTCTCATCGTTATTATATATAATTCTTATACATATTGACTAGTATTTTATTTAGGGGGGTTAGAGTTAGAATTAGAGCAAGAGTTAGTGTTAGAGTTATAGTTTTAGTTGGTAATTTTTGTTGATGACAAAAGGGGAGAAATATATGAAATCTAGGCATAGATTAAGAGGGAGTTTAGTAACCCAAGGGGATTTATATTATATTATATATATATAATTGTCATCATTAAAAGGGGGAGACTGTTAGTACCTTAGGATTTGGTTTTGATGATAATAACTATAGGACACTATATAAAATATAGATACTACTGTTTTATCAAGATATATATAATATATAGTGTAGGATATTAGACATGTATTGATTAAGAAGGTTGTATAGTATCAAGAGTAGATTCAAGATGCTGATATCAAGAGTAGATTCAAGATAATGATAGCTGAAGACTCATGAGTATCGAAGGGTTCAAGATTTCAAGATATTCTAGATAAGTTATAGAGTCATAATTTGTGTTAAAACTATGATAGCACTTTCTTGATCTCTCTCGCCTTCTCTAATTTTGTTTTGAATTATTTTTCAAATATTCTAGTTTTAATATAATCTTTTCAAAATATTTCCCAATTTTTTTTTCAATCTCTTATACTTATAAAAATATTATTTTAGTGTTTTTAAGTTTATATATATATATATATATAATTTTTGTTTATACTTTAATAAGTTATAACTATATTGATTTATATATATATTATTGAATACTCTTATTGAATATTTCAAAATTATTTTATAAAGTTTTGTTAAGTTATATTTTGATTAAAACGTATATAAACTATATTTAAATGATTCTACAAAGTATTAAATTATTTTACAAAGCAATGGATTTTCAACATAATTTTTTTAAAGTGTTTTCCAAAATACAAAGGAATATGTTGACATATCTTATCGAAGTATTGTCGACACAGTGTCCGTAAAATTCAAAATTCAAATTTGAATGAAAGTGTCTTTTCATCGTATCTCTTCGCGAATGGACATGACTATTGTTTCCCTATATATAACAGACTTCCAAACGAATTTAAAAAAAAACAAAGTTCTTATTCTTCTCTCCTCTTTTCACTCTCTTGATATCTAAATCAATCTATACCCAAACTCTGCCGAAATTCAACCAAAATTAAATTCAAGCATTACTAGTTTGATTCTCCTTCATCTACTCTCTGATTTCCCTCATCTCTCTAACTCAAACCAAGATCAAAGTGCTATTCAAGAGTTATAGGATCAATTGTAATCAAGATCGAAGATCTGAGTCTGTAAAACTCTATCAAATCATATTGTTATACTTATGGGTGTGATTGTTGCCCGTAAATCATTTGGGTGTGCTTAGTAGCCCGTAAATCGTTTGGGTGTGCTTGTAGCCCGAAAATCAAGTGACTCTACCTAGAGGTCGGGATTCTAGAGGATGTCACTCATAGCCTTGAAATCGAGATTGTATTTGCATTTACTAGTTGAAAAGAAATCCATACAAGGAATTGCGCGGTACTGGATGTAGGGTAACTCCGAACCAGTATAAAATCCTGGTGTATTCTTTCCTTTTATCTTTACTTCATTTACGTTTATTTGCACTTTGATTCTATGATTGTTAGTTACATCATTCCAAGTAGAATCTTAAAGAATTTGAAAAATATTCATATAATCCATTAAACACTATTCACCTCCCCTCTAGCGTTAAATTAGCCTTAAGACCCTATTCCGCTGACTCATGCCATATGCACACGATGTAACGACGCGGAATTTCACAACATTAATTTTCGAATATTTAATTTGTTCAAATAATAGGTTTTATAATTAAAATAAAAACTCTTTTGAATAATATATTGAAGATAAATAATTTTCAAAATTAGTTTACAAAAATATTTAGTTCGAAGAAATATCAAAAATGTGTCTGAAATTCATTTTTTGAATTTTCAACTTTCTTCAGCTAAAAGTTGTCGGAATGTTGTAAACTCTTTTGTATAAATATACACATACAAACATAAATAAGTTTGCATATGTATATAAGTATATAAATACAATTAAGTATAAATAAGTTTAAAAGAATTAAAATAATAGAAAATGTCACATCATAAGCAAACATTTTGGCGACTCAAATACAATTAGTGCTTTATGGATATTGGAGAAAGGTACATGGAGGGGAGCATGATATTTTCGAAATTTAAGGGGAGGGAAACATGGGAGTGAGGTGGCATTCTATTTGTGGAGGGTAGGGGAACATGATATTTTCTAAACCTTTTCTCTGTACCACATTCCCAAAATCCGAGAGTAAATAGTCCAAAAACCAGTTGGAAAATGACCTATTTTTGGGTTCATTATGAGAATTCGATGATTATCCAAAGTCACTCCACCTTACCAAAAAAATTCACTTCCTTCTTCTTTTTAGGCCGAGCCTACCTGGTCCATTATGGGTCCAAGACTCCATCTTTTTCTTAGAAATGGAAGTGCTAGGTCATATCCTAAGTAAGTGAGGCTTTAGATAGCTTTCGGTGAGTAAAACTACACCTTCTTAAACCAAGTTTATACTATGTTAATGTACATGTTAATAGCCCGTGAATGCTTGTTGTATATGTGAAGTGATGGTTTGGTTGTTTGTTTGTTTCATGCTTTGAAAAGTTACCGCATTTGAAAGTTAGTAAGCATGCGGTTAGCTATATGAAAAGTTGGTAGTTAAAGTTAATATAATTGTTAGTAAATACTTATTACATGTTGTATCATCATTATTTACCTTGTACTATGATTAAACCATTGCTATGTGATGTTTGGTTGTATGGCTAATGTCATAAGTTTGTTTGCCGAACTACTCGAATAGCGATAATCGCTATATCGACACTTTCGGAAAATCACCTCCTATCGAAACCGTTTGGTTTCATTATCGTGCTTGGAATTATTTTACAAGTTAAGCAAGTTTTTGATTAGTGAAGTTTTCAAAAAAATAATTAATTATTTTAATAATGATTAATTAATTAATCAATTGCTAAATTAATAAGGATTAAGGTTAACTAATTACTTAGTTAATGATGTGTTTTAAATTTAACTAATTACCTGGTTAATGATTGTTTAAATTAATTAATCATTTTATCTAATGATGTTTAAATTTAATTAATCAATTTACTTAATGATGTTTAAGGATAATTAATCATTCAATAATGATGAATTAAAGTTAAATAATCAATTTGCTAATGATGCTTTTAAATTAATAAAAAAAATTAATAAATAATTTTTAGAATTTATCAACTTGTTTTAACTCTAATTAATCTTTCCTTTATTGATGTTTATAATTAATAAATCATTTTTAAATAATGAGAATTAATTATTTATTAATATAATATAATTAATTATATTTAAATTTATTAATTAATTGAATTAATGATGTTTTGAAGGTGATTTACCCTTTTAATTAAGGTTATTGGTGTTAATTAATCAACTTAATTAAGAAGTTTCAAAGTGAATTTATCAAAGTAAGACAGATGTTTTGACTTTGTTATTCATTTTAAATAATTATAATTAGTTATTTATTAATTTAATTAATTATTTTTTACTAATTAATTGAATTAATAAGGCTTAAAAGTGGTTTACCCTTTTTATTATTTAAAGACATTTGAAATTCAAAAATCAAATTGTGCGATGAAATTTAAAGCTAATCAATCAATGTAATTAGGATGTTTTAAGTTATTAAATCCTTTTTAAATTGATGTTTTGAAGTCAGTAAACTCTTTTAACAAAGTTTTTTAAGCTAATACTTGTAGTGTGAGGCCAAGCATGAATTTTGGTTTTTTTTTAAGTTTTTGATTCATTTATGGAAATGAATTAATTTCCATAAAGCGATTCACTTATACGGGAACAATTTATTTGTATGCTTAGTACTAAACGTCGAAGAAGTAGACTTGTCGTTATTTCGAAAGTTAAGAATAATCATAAGACATGACTTTGAGGTAACACTACCTTGACCCGTCCGATATTATTGTTAACCAAGAAATAGTACAAGTTGGAATTTGATGAGTGGTGATAAGTATACAAGAATTAATTTCCATATACGATCATTTTATATCCTCGATAGTTGGTTTTCCAACTATCGCTTACCTCAGCTTTTTTATTATCGTCATTCTAAGGCGATTTGTTGCTCCATTAAGCTTTGTTATCCTTCGTCGGAAATGACTAAAACCAAAGCGCGAGAGGGGGCCAAGCCATGTGGGGTTGCTCCAATTAGGGCATTTTGACATCTTATCTAGATTTTTGTGTACCATCACCTTAAAATGGTTATGATTTAGATGTGAGATATTCGGATACTCGGTAATGCTGGCGGGGTCCAGCTTGGAGGTTGCCGAGAAGTGTCACAGAGTAAATGAGCTTCTCAGAAGTATATTACTAGAGGTATACTTTACGGGGGTGCACCCTCCTAGTCATTGTTGGAGATTTTCCTTATTTGATTCGAACATTTGAATCTGTTTTCTTTAATTACAACGGGAGGACTCAACCACTCTTCGCAGTGTTCAATTATTGGTTTTGTCCATTCTATCAAGTTTGGACTGCTATCTTATTTAGTTCATTCTATCGAGTTTGGACTGTTGTCTTGTTTTATCCATTCTGTCCAGTTTGGATTTTTATTCAGACTATTTCATTCTTTCAAGTCTGAATGTTATACTTATTATGCTCATCTTCTATATTTGGATTTTTCCCTATTGTTCATTTCCATTTTTATTATGTTTGGTAGTGGTTTATGTGGGAGAAAACCCGTTCCGCGTTAGCGGCGTGGTCCCACATGTTATTGTTTAAATACACCCCATTTGTTTCATAGTTTTACTCATACCAGACATTTTGTCTGACCCGAGTTTGAGTAGTCCGAGAATAGCAGGCTTTTCTTTGGAGCACTTTGAAGACGACAGACGAGCAGGAGGTTCCTTAGTTATCTAGTATTTATTTCTGTTGTATGATTGTAGGCGTATTTTGTATCTTAAAAATGAAAAGTTAAAATGTATAGCTATCAATATATTAGATGTAGTATTTTTTATAACTATGATAACTCCTTATAAGGAGTAACCTTTTGTATTATATCATTTTATATTATATCATTTTATATTATATGTAACCATTCCGATATGAGGTTTATCTATTTTGCCTTGTTCTATTCTCTATTTTACCCTAAGACAACTTATTTTTCGAACGCTCGACACATGAATACCATGGAGGTATTAAGCATCGTTCCTATGGGTCAAAAGGTGGGTCATCACAGATGGTATCAGAGCTTAGGTTTAGCGAACCCCTAAGCCTTGGTTGGGTAAGCTCTCTAAGGATACTGATGCAGCGGCATACCTTGAATCGCGAATGACTTCCTTATGTCGCGAGGTCGAAGCCGCTCCAGAAACCCTTTGTCGCGAAGCAGTAGGTCGCGAACGAAGTTTAGGTCTCGAACGACATCTCTTTGAGTCGCCTCTAGTAGGTTGCGAACGAAGCTTAGGTCGCGAACGAAGCCCTAGGTCGCGAATGAGCAGTTCCTTAGGTCGCGAGCAAGTTTCTTATGTCGGAAAGCTTATGTCGCTGCTAAATTCTTAAGTCGCGAAGCTCCGGAATGCCGCTCCAGTAGGTCGCTGCCGAGTTCCTTAAGTCGTGAATTATTTTATGTCATTGTGCCGCTTTGCTATTTCTTAAGTCGTATGTTTGTATTTCTTAAGTCATTTGTTTGTATTTCTTAAGTCGTTTGTTTGTATTTTCTTAAGTCAATTATTTGTCTGTTAAGTCGTATTGTAACTGTTGAGTCATGTGTGTTGTAATTTCCTATAAATAGGGGTGTGTTGTCATTTGTAAAAGGGGGACGAATATTGAATAAAAATTGGTTTGTGCTTTGAGCCACCATTGAAATTGGAAGTTGAGTGTTATCTCCTTTCTCCATCTTCGGATATTCGAGTGCGCTCGAATCAATGAACTTGAAGCCGATTCATGGAATCTCGTGCGTGAGATCAACGTCGAAGAATCGTAGATCTTCTAATGCGGTATCGTGCGCGATCAACGTGTTGAAGATAGCTAGAATCTGGTATCTCAAGAGATCAACGGATTTGGGCACTTGGGTATCTTCAATTCATCGATACATCTTGTTTCATCGATTCATTTTCTACGAATTCATCAATTCGTGAGTTGTTTGATCCTGTAGGCTGCGTCATTTGGTATCAGAGCAAGGAGACAAACTTTTCCAAGTTCATTAGGTGTTCGTGAAATTTCAAACAAGTTGGGAGTTTATAAATCTCGAATCAAAACTCAATCTCGAATCAAAACAGATTTTTTTTAATCGAAGCAAAGTGTGTGTTTGGATTTGTTGAAGATTTGACAATGCCTCCAAGAAGAGTTAATCGTCATCAGAATGTTGCAGATGTGTATCGAAGAGAAGATGCTGAACAAATGGAGCAACGAATTAGTGATAAATTCAATGAGAAGTTTGATGAGGGAATTGGTAAATTGGAAAGGCTCATGATGGATATGAATCAAACTCGACAAAGAGCATCGCCAGTTTCAAATCAAGGTGGACATAGAATTTAGCCGTCAAATTCCTAGAGGAGAAGAATGTCACCACCATCGGATCGGGAAAGAAGAGAACCGTCAGTTTCGGGAGAAAGAGACGTGCATGGTAGCAGAAATGTTGATGGTCAGAATCGACATCGACATACGTCAGATTTGGAGGAATCCAGTGATGGTGGTAGTAGATCTTGTCGAAACCGTGGCCAAGGGCGAAATCGAAATAAAGATTCCGAAGATGATCGTCGATGGGAGTCGGGGATGAAAACAGAGATTCCAGAATTCAAAGGGAGAATGCTAGCAGAAGAGTTTCTGGATTTGTTATCAAATGTTGAAGAAATTTTTGACTTCAAGGAAGTACCCGAGCATCGTAGAGTTAAGTTGGTTGCTACACGATTAAGGGGAAGAGCTATGGCATGGTGACAACAAACTAAACTTACACGGGAAAGAATAGGAAATTCGAAGATTGTTTCATGGGAAAAGATGAAGAAGTTGATGAAGGCTACTTTCTTGCCTTATAATTATCAGTCTCTTATGTATCAGCGCTTACAGAATTTGAGACAAGGGACAAAGTCGGTAAATGATTATGCAGATGAGTTTTATCAACTGATTGCTAGAAACGATATCATGGAAACAGAGGAACAGTTGACATCTAGATTTGTTGGAGGATTGAGAATGCAAATTCAGCATATGGTAAATATGTTTGATCCGAGATCCGTTGCCGAAGCACACCAGAAGGCTCTAGCTTGGGAGAATCAAGGTAGAAGAGGAGGTGGTGCGTTTACAAGTTCGAGCAATCAGGTGAAGGGAGATAGTAGCAATATTAATGTTTCCAAGGCTGTTAGTAAACCGGTTGTCAATTAAGCTGCTAAGACCAAGGTCAACAACAATTTCAAGTGTTATAACTGTCAGGAGTTTGGTCATAAGAGCAATGAATGCCCGAAGCCTAAGAAGCGAGCGATGGTTGCTGAGGTTGAGAATGAGGATGCAGAAGTAGAATGTTCCAATTCACCACCGGTTGAGGAGGAAGAAGAATTATTGACGGGAGACGAGGGATATTCTTTAATGATGAGGAGATCTTGCTTGACGCCAAAGCAGGAAGAGGAGACTAGTTGGTTGAGGAGTAATATTTTTCAGTGACATGCACTATTTTGGGAAAGGTTTGTAAGTTTGTTATCGATGCAGGGAGTTGTGATAACATCATCTCTACAAAAGCCGTAAAGAAGTTGGCGTTAATGACAGAGAAGCATCCCAAACCCTACAAATTGGCTTGGCTGAGGAAAGGTGGGGAAGTGAAGGTTGGTCGAAGAGCTTGTGTAACCTTTTCCATCGGAAAGAAGTATAAGGATGAAATTTGGTGTGACGTGGTGGATATCGATGTATGTCATTTGTTGTTGGGAAGACCGTGGCAGTTCGATAGAGTCGTGCAACACGATGGTAGGACTAACTGCTATAGTTTCATGTTCGATGGCACTAGAATCACTTTAGTTCCTAAAAGGCGACAACAAAGTGAAAGCAAGTTGGAGGGAATCGAGGAACTAAAGACTCTGTTATCTTTGAAGGAATTTGTCAAAGAAGTAGAGGATAGCCCTGAAGTATTTCTGTTGATTGGACGTGAAAGTAGTGACGCGGTTGAAATTCCTGAGGAAGTTAAGCCAGTGTTGAAGGAATTTGAAGATGTGTTTCCTGAAGAATTACCAAAAGAGTTACCACCGTTGAGAGACATACAACACCAGATTGATCTTGTTCCGAGAGCCGTGTTACCACATAGACCACATTATAGAATGAGTCCAAAGGAGCACGAAGAGTTGAGAAGGCAGGTGGAAGAGTTACTTGAACAAGGGCGCGTACAAGAAAGTTTAAGTCCTTGTGCAGTACCAGCCTTGTTAGTGCCAAAGAAGGATGGAACTTGGAGAACGTGTACAGATAGTCGAGCACTAAACAAGATTACGGTGAGATACAGATTCCCGATGCCAAGATTGGACGACTTGTTAGATCAGTTGAGTGGAGCTGCTATCTTTTCAAAGATTGATCTGAAGAGTGGGTATCATCAGATTTGAATTCGACCAGGGGATGAATGGAAGACAGCCTTCAAGACACGGGAGGGGTTGTATGAATGGCTGGTCATGCCATTTGGTCTTTCGAATGCACCTAGTACTTTTATGCGAGTAATGAATCAAATCTTTCGATCGTTTATTGGAAAGTTCGTGGTGGTATACTTTGATGATATATTAATATATAGTGGAAGCACGGAAGAGCATCTACAACACTTGCGGGAAGTGTTGATGATACTTCGTCAGGAGCAATTTTACGCGGCAACAAAGAAGTGCATGTTCATGACGCACAGTATTTTGTTCTTGGGGTATGTATTGTCCAAGAAAGGTATCCAGGGGGATCAAAGTAAAGTTGAAGCAATCAAGGATTAGCCACAACCCAGGACTGTAACTGAAGTGAGAAGTTCCCATGGTTTAGCATCATTCTACCGAAGGTTTATTCCACATTTCACTAGCGTGATGGCACCAGTGACAGATTGTATGAAAGGAAAGCAGTTTGTGTGGACTGAAGAGGCTGATTCTGCTTTCCAACAGATCAAGACACTCTTGACTACAACACTGATTCTTAGATACCCGGACTTTCAGTTGCTCTTTGAGCTAGATACTTATGTGTCTAAGGTTGGAATTGGTGGAGTGTTAAGTCAAAAGGGTCATCCAATTGCTTATTTTAGCAAGAAACTTTCTGGAGCCAAGACAAGATACAGTACCTATGACTTGGAGTTCTATGTTATTGTCCAAGCCATAAAGCATTGGAGACACTATTTGTTTCATAAAGAGTTTGTGTTGTATACTGACCATGAAGCATTGAAACATTTGCAGGGACAGGATAAGATTGCAGCCAGGCATGCTTCATGGATCGCATACTTGCAACAGTTTACATTTGTTGTAAAGCATAAGTCGGGAGTTACAAATCGTGTGGCAGACGCATTGAGTAGAAGAAATCATTTGTTGACTACGATGAGAGTTGAAGTGACGGGGTTTGATGTATTTCCAGATTTGTTTGTTGAGGATCCTTACTTTGCCAAGATTGTAGATGAAGTCGAGAAAGGGAGGACGGATGAGTATGTGTTAGTAGAAGGTTTTCTATTTAGGGGAAATCGGTTGTGTATACCAGAGTGCAGTTTGCGAATGAAGATTGTGAAGGAATTGCATGAAGAAGGTCATGTGGGAAGAGATCGTACCTTGCAGTTGATTTCTCAATCATATTTTTGGCCTTCCATGAGGAAAGAAGTTGAAAGATTTGTGCAGAGATGTCACATATGTCAAGTTTCCAAAGGGACAACTACGAATGCAGGATTGTATATGCCATTGCCCGTGCCTACTAGAGCATGGGTTGATGTTAGCATGGATTTCATTTTGGGTTTGCCAAGAACTCAATGAGGGAATGATTCTATATATGTTGTGGTGGATAGATTTTCGAAGATGGCACATTTCATAGCTTGTAAGAAGACCGCCGATGCAGTCCATGTTGCTCAATTGTTCTTTAAAGAGGTTTATCGACTACATGGGCTACCTGAGTCTATTGTTTCTGACCGGGATACTCGATTTCTAAGTCATTTTTGGTTGAGTCTGTGGAAGATGGTTGGGACTAAGCTAAATTTTAGTAGCGCCTATCATCCACAAATGGATGGGCAAACGGAAGTGGTTAACAGATCTTTGGGAAACTTGCTGAGATGTCTTGTGAAGGATAATTTGAAGAGTTGGGATGTGAAATTGTGTCAGGCAAAATTCGCACATAATCATGCCATTAATCGAAGTACTGGATTCAGTCCATTTCAATGGTATATTCAGCAATTCCGAAGGGACCGTTGGATTTGTCGACAGTTCCACTTCAGAAAGGGGTTGTTAAACGAGCTTGTGATTTCGTGAATGAGTTGCAGGAGTGTCACAGGATTGTTCATGAACGATTGCTTAAGTCAAATGAGAAGTATAAGCAATTGGCAGATAAGAAGCGAAGGAGTGTGGACTTCAAAGAGGGTGATTTTTTTTACGCAGTATTGACGAAAGATCGTTTCCCAGTTGGAACTTACAATAAGTTGAAAGCTCGAAAGATTGGTCCAGTGAAAATCTTGAAGAAGATCAATGATAATGCGTATCAGTTAAGGTTGTCGGAAAATGTTCATACTTCTGATGTTTTCAATGTCAAACATTTAATTCCGTATTATGGGGAGAAGCTTGTCGAAGAAGAGGAGAGCGTGAATTCGAGGTCAAATTCTTTTCAACAAGGGGAGGATGATGCAGCGGCATACCTTGAATCGCGAACGACTTCCTTATGTCACGAGGTCGAAGCCGCTCTAGAAACCCTATGTCGCGAAGCATTAGGTCGCGAACGACATCTCTTTGAGTCGCCTCCAGTAGGTCGCGAACGACATCTCTTTGAGTTGCCTCCAGTAGGTCGCGAACGACATCTCTTTGAGTCGCCTCCAGTAGGTCGCAAACGAAGCCCTAGGTCGCGAATGAGCAGTTCCTTAGGTCGCGAGCAAGTTTCTTATGTCGCAAAACTTATGTCACTGCCAAATCCTTAAGTCGCGAAGCTCCGTAATGCCGCTCCAGTAGGTCACTGCCGAGTTCCTTAAGTCGCGAATTATCTTATGTCGCTTTGCCGCTTTGCTATTTCTTAAGTCGTTTGTTGTATTTCTTAAGTCGTTTGTTTGTATTTCTTAAGTCGTTTGTTTGTATTTTCTTAATTCGATTGTTTGTTTGTTAAGTCGTATTGTAACTATTGAGTCATGTCTGTTGTAATTTCCTATAAATAGGGGTGTGTTGTCATTTGTAAAAGGGGGACGAATATTGAATAAAAATTGTTTTGTGCTTTGAGCCACCATTGAAATTGGAAGTTGAGTGTTATCTCCTTTCTCCATCTTCGGATATTCGAGTGCGCTCGAATCAACGAACTTAAAGCCGATTCATGGAATCTCGTGTGCGAGATCAACGT
This sequence comes from Allium fistulosum, assembly GCA_030737815.1. Lineage (NCBI taxonomy): Eukaryota > Viridiplantae > Streptophyta > Magnoliopsida > Asparagales > Amaryllidaceae > Allium > Allium fistulosum. Next base: position 928,042,752 of record CM060906.1, read on the forward strand.
CGAAGAATCGTAGATCTTCTAACGCGGTATCATGCGCGATCAACGTGTCGAAGATAGCAAGAATCCGGTATCTCAAGAGATCAATGGATTTGGGCACTTGGGTATCTTCAATTCATCGATACATCTTGTTTCATCGATTCATTTTCCGCGAATTCATCAATTCGTGAGTTGTTTGATCCTGTAGGCTGCGTCAGATAGGATTAGTAATGTCCTAGGATAAGTCTGAGAATATATATATATATATATATATATATATATTAAGTGCATATTTTTTAGTGTTATAAAAATGTTTTATATTGTGTCATTTGATCCATTGAATGGTATATGAATTCAAGTCGAAGCGTCTGATCGGCATTATCGATAGGGATTCTTTAACACTTAAACAGACCTACCCATTATACTGTGTTGTTTGATCCGTTGAGTGGTATGTGAGTTGAACAAGGAGGTTGTGTGTAACATCCCGATTTTGGAATAAAAAAGTTTAATTAAAAATTGCTCAATAATGAAATTGAATATATGGAGGCGATGTGAATTATTGGAATGTCATATGGACTTTTGGAAGAAATTTTTTTATGTTGAAGGCTTTTATTATAAATTTAGTGGATAAATAAATTTTTAAGAAAAGAAATTAATTAAAACACTATTTGGAGAAAAATGAAATTTTGTGAATAATGAAATATATTATTGAGGAAGATGTTTTGAAAAAATTATTTTGAAGAAAATGGAATTTTTAATGTGAAGTGAATTCAGATTTTCAAGGAGAAATAGTTTATTTTGTGGATTTTATAGAGTGAAGTAATTATAAAAGAAATGGAGAAATTTCTTATTTTTTAGATATTTTACAAATAAAATAATCTTTATTTGAGTTAAAAATGATATTTTGAGTTGGGAAAGAAAAATAGTTTGTGAAAATATTTTTATTTGATTGGTTATAATAGTTAATCAATTTATTGATAAAAAGCACGGTTTTTTCCTACTGATAAAATTATTAAAATTAGAAAATGAAATTATTTTTACGGATAATTATTTTTAAAGAATTGAATTTATAAGGAATTCAAAAACATAATTTTTGTTGTGTCATAGGTTGAGTTTTGAGGGATTATTTGTAAGAAGAGAGTGTATTTCACAATGTTTGAAAATAAAGGACTTTTGAACAATTTCATTCACCAGCTTATAGTACAGGCGCACATTTCTTTCTTCTAGCCATCCCATGCGTAAGTTCCATTAACACGCGTTAATTATTTTACATAAAAAATATATACCTTTTCTTCTCCTCTTCACTTCATCTTCTTCACCCCTATAATCCTCTTCTTCCAAAAATCATATAAAACCAAATAAAAATCCAAAAATCATGTAACCACTCAATTTGGAATTAGCATCCAAATCCCTAGAACATAGTTTAATTTCAGCCCAAACAGAGATAGTTTCAAAATTTTCCAAATTCGATAATTGAAGAAATTGGATAAATTTGATGTAGATTGGCTTACCATGGCCTGTATAAGCAATTAAAAAATGAATTCCATCAATTTGGTGAGTAGTTTCTATTAATCCTCAATAAAATTATTTTATACTCATTGCATGTTTATTATATCCCTATATAAATATATTTGTGACTATTGATGATGAATTAAAAATGCAACATGTTTGAATAGAATTTTTAATAGATTAATAGTTGATTGCATGGCGGAAATTTGCTAATTTATGTTATGGATTCTATAATTTTTTTATAATGAATAGATAAAGGAATGGTGGGAAATGGATATTGTTTGAACGCTCTAAGATTAAAGGACCTAGTGCAATCTTTAGGGTGTAAAATAGCAGAGTTTGGTGGCCGGATTCCTACCACCAAAGTGCGACCCATCAATTCCATAACCAAATGGTATTCACGGTATTGAAATTTCCCTTATGCATATGCGTGAGGGAGATGTCGGTACCCGCTTTGAGCCAAAGCCTATAGCGATAAAGTTGTTTGCTGCTGCTGCCTTGCAGCAACAGTCAGGCCTTGCAGCAGCCATGCATTGCAGTCCCGGCGAACCAAATAAAAAAGTATATTTGTTTTTAAAAAATACTAATGTAAGACAACTACATATCTAAATTCCAAGTAACTATTTTTCAAAACATATATGGTGTAGTGGTTAGTAAATTCTTTATTTCTCTAGCCACTTGAGTTCAAGTCCTACTTTACTCATTTTTACTTGTTTTGGTTTGAAGGGGAAGGATGAACAGTTTAACAATTTTTTAATTGATCTTTTTTTATAAAATGAGAAATATTATTTTAAAATTTCCTTTTATAATGAGTATGTTAATTGTAAAAAAATTTAGAAAAAAATTTAAGTGATTAAATATATTTAAAATTCAAAATGGGCTTTTAAAAGGTGGATCGAGACAATAAAACTTCAAATAGTTGTGCTAAATTCGATTTTTAAGAACGTGCAAATTAACCACTTTTGTGAAAAATACATTTTGTATAAATTCTAAATAATGGTTGAAATTTGAAATTTAATAAGGAAATGAAAGGGAATATATATGAAGGATAAGTCTATAAGGGAAGTCTGCCCATCATGTGGCTACAAGCATTCACATTTGTGATAGAACCCACCATTGTGGCTACCGGCGGTTATAGATTTTGACAAACTTTCCTCTGAAATATAATTAAATATTAATTTTCCAAATTTAATTAATAATATTTTAAAATTGGATATTTAATTAATAATTTAAATATTGGATTTTTAAATCTATATTGTTTTATTTTTCAACCAATGAAACTTATGGAAAATAATTTAATAAATGGATTTTAAATCCTAAATTATTTTCCAAATTAACAATGGGAAATGAAATTAGATTAAATAATGGATGTTAAATCCAAAACGATTTTTCACATTAATAATGGAAATATGGAAAATAGTAAATAATGGATTTTAAATCGGTAGTTATTTTCCAGTTATAGAGTTTTGAAAATAATGTAATATTTGGATTTTTAAATCAAAATTAAATATCCAATTAGTAATGGATTGATGGAAAGTATAATGTAATTGGAAAAATTTAATTACTTTTCATCAAAAATTGGAAATGGGATTTAATAAGAGATTTAATAGTGAAGTACTTATTTCTTAAGCAATAAATTTCTATAGTAATATAAGATGAAATAAATAAGGAGTAATCCTAAATTCCTTGTATATGAGGCAACAACCTAATATTGGAAAAAGCGAATAACTTGAATTGGATTCTTTGGTTACCTTTATCTGTGTTGAATACTATCGAGTTGATTATTTATGGCTTATTGTTGATGATATTTATGTGCTCACTTTATATGTTGAAAATTTACCCATAAATGACTTGGGTGGTTGAGTTAAATATTAATAATGATAATAATAGGAGTATTATTATATGAGTGAGTATGGAAAGACAGACTATGAGATGACCAGTGTCGCATTAAAAGAGATCTTTTGAGACCTGACGAGATAAGTGATTTACGATGAAGAATTAATAATTGAAACTTGACATATTTAATACCATAAAGGCTAATATCCATCTTAGCTTACGACTACGGGGTAATGCCTCAGATCTGTGACAAGTTAGCCTTATTATCAATAGTTAAACAGTCTGTTACTCGGGCTTGAAAAATTAATTATTGAGTAGATCTACTATATGAATTGACAGAATATGAGAATGTGTTAATTTGAGTAAAGAGACCATGTGGGGACGCTCACAATATTGTGTAATGAGTATTTTCTCCCTTTCTGTACTCATCTTCTAGTATTGTTGTATTATAGACATAGTGATTATTATATATTTTTAAAAAGGAAAATTTGACAAACTATAACTGAATAGGTGTGGATATTAGAGATTCACATGTGTATTTCGAGACTGGGGGTAATTTATGAGTGAGCGATGTTACTCTTGTGAGGAATGCGGATTACGGATCTTATGGCTAGAATAAACACTAGATGGGGGGTGAATAGTGTTTTTAAGTAATTACTAAATCTTTTTGAATTTATCTTAATTTGTTAACAATGTATACACTAATCAGACACAAATATGAACACGGAATCAAACACAGATGCAAATATAAAGTAAAAGCAGTAAAGGAAAGAACACACCGGATTTTATACTGGTTCGGAGTTACCCTACATCCAATCTCGCAACACTAGTTCGGATTTCCTTTCAAAAACAATTCTTACAAATACAACCCTCGGTTTCAAGGATACGAGGTACACCCTCCAGAATCATAATCCTCTGGGTAGAGATACTTGATTTACCGGGCAACAAGTTCACCCAATTGATTTCCAGGGCTACAATCACACCTTCTCTCGCTCAATTGATTACAAAAAGTCTATAACTCAGATTAGCACTTGGATCTTGTAGAGATAGTGGAGAGAATCAAAACCAGAAATTATCTAGTTAGATTCGATATTGATTTCGGCAGGGTAATGGTGTAATTTGTAAATAAGAAAGTGGAGAAGAAGAAGAGAAGTTAAATCAGAGAAAAAAGTGATTAAAATTCGTTGAAAACACCCTTTATTTATAGTAGATCAATAGCCATGTCCATTGGTGAAGGGATGTGGCGAATAGACACTTCTTTTTAAAAAACAATTTAACCATCACCATGTCGACAGGGGTACATGTGACCATGTCGACATGCCCTTGTATTTTTTGGTGATTTGTTTTTCTTTGAAAATAATTTATATATTATATTATACTTATATTTAAACTTTAAAATATACTTATATATAGTTATAATACATAAATAACTATAGAGAACAATATTAAAATATATATAATAATTTTCTATACTTTTATATTTAAATCTTAAGTATAAATATATAAAACAGCTAAATATATTAATATCAGAATTATAGTTTAAAAACTTAGGATAATAATTTAAAATCAAAGATATTTAAAATTAAGGATATTTAAAACTAAGAATATTTTTGAGGCTAAAATATATTGAAAAACCAGGACAGATGATTTTGGTTTTTAAACAGGAATATTTAAAATCATTTTGAAAAACAAGCTATATATATTTTGAAAATCATTTTGAAATAAAAGTAAGTGGATACAAAAAGATGTTCCACTAGATTTTTCGTAGGTTCCATCCTACTTAGGGTTCCATCCCTTTAACGAGCACAAAGTGGATTCCATTCCACAAATAAAATAGATTTTAAGATGTCAGTGCCTTTCTATGAGTTTTAACAATATTCCTAACTATATAACTTATCTTGGAAACTTGAACTCTTGAAATTCTTGATACTCATGAGTCTTGAATCTTGATATCTTCAATCTTTGATCTTGAATCTTTATACTGTACAGTTCTTCATTCTTTAGTACCTGCAAATATATCTATATATATCTACACAATAATGTTAGTATTATATATTTTATAATCTAATTCTAAGTAAGGTTGTTGTCATCAAAACCAACTCCTTAGGGACTAACAATCTCCCCCTTTTTGATGATGACAACCTTTGTTTATAAAATATCACTTCTATCCTAATACTTCTAATAACTCCCCCTTAATCTATGCCTAACTATCCTATTTTATACTTCTCCCCCTTTGTCATCAACAAAAACCATCCTAAAACCATAAAACTTAAAACTCCCCCTTAAACTAATACTATATAACATGTGATTATAATGATAGTGTTATCATAAATAATCAACACTTAACTCTAAAAACTAGAACTTAATCCTAAATTACTAACTATCCTAACTAAGAATTTATGATAATGCTTATAATAGTTGGAAATCAAATATAAGAACATAAATTATTTATTAAGTATATTTCAACACACTCATCAAAACCAATCATGTCAGACAAGTCAAACAAGTCAATCAAAACATCAAAAACTAATAATCATATATTATAAGACAATACTACAAACTCCTCCTAAATAAAATACACTCGTTATGTATACATGTATGCAATATGTAGTTTGTAATGCAGTATGAAATGTATGACATATGCAATGTAGCATGAGATGATATGCAAAATGAAGTGCAACTTGTGATGCAGGTGATTATGATATTTCATGCATTGTAATTTATGATGTAATATGCAATGAAATGTGACATGAAATAGGATGCATAATGATATGTAATATGAAACAAAATGATAATGAAGAAAAAAATATATGCAGAATGATATGATGCTATTTATACTATGGTAAGTAACATTCAGATTATAAGATAAACATGAGTGATAAGTAATATCTAATTGACAAGCATATATATATATATGTGTGTGTGTGTGTGTGTGTGTGTGTACATATATCAAACTATTTATTATAAAACACTTCAACCAAACAAAGGTAAAACACACCAATTACTAGACTTAAGTTAAGGAAACTAATGAATGGGACTGAAGAGTTGTAAAGAAAGGGTTTAAAGGTAATAAATGGTATTTAAAACTATAACATATTCATGAAAGCTAGTAATCACACTCAATATCAAAATCAAATTGATAAGAAATATGGACTTTAAACTGCATATATGATCAAATATGGTTTTTTTTAAAATTAATACCCTAATTATTTAATTTATTTAAAATGATTTTTTATTAACTTGGTTGATTTTTTTTAAGAATCCAAACTTCCATGTTCTTAACTTACTAATTAAAACCTTTATATCAAATTATTATTGATTTAAATATTTAGAAACATGTTTAAAGATCTTTTAAATTTAAAAAATATCATAATGAAATATTAAATAAAATAATAAAGATTGAAAAACTAAAATAAACATGTGTTACATTAAGGCTTCTTACATTAAAAAATTTAATTAATTAAAGAGTATTTAAACATGAAATTACTTTTTAAATATTCTAATATAAGTTAGAAAATAACTCTAAAAAGAATAGAGAAAAATACTTAGTTTAAATATCATTTTTTTATAATTTAAAATTTCAAATAGAAAAGACAGCATTTACAGAATGCTATAAAAAGTTTTTGTAATAAAATATATTCAAAACATTATAAAATAGAAACTGTAGCTTTTACCAAATGCTGTGTAAAGTTTCTGAAACTCTACAGCGTTTCAAAGCACAGAAATGCTATAAAAACGAATTTGTAGTACTTACAAAACATTACAGAAGAAAATAAGCATTTTAGAAATGCTATCTAAAATTCCAGTCATGTGATGTGGTGCAATCTTATTAATTGAAGAAATATATAAATAAAGCCTTATTCTAACATTCTAAATTCATTCTACTAATTTCTTAAATATTTAAAATTAGTATCTTAAAAGAAATAGAGTATGAGAAGTAAAAATAAAATTAGAAAAGTTGAAATCATAAATGAATGTATGCTTTTGTACTTAGTATAGTTGTAATAAATTAGTTGTAGATTTTATTTGAAAGAAAACAAATTTTAAAAGGCTTTTAAAAAATTTAGACTTGTATAACGATATTTATACCATGGTGTGTCGATATATGGACCAAAATATCAAAACTTATAAAAGAGATAAATTTCTATACCTAACTAAATGCATAGATATATATTTCTAAATGCAACAATAAAGATGAAATAATAGTAAAGCGTACTGATTTTTTTGCATTCCATCTTTCTAACTTTGTTGTTCCTCCATTGTTGTGAACCACACATTTATATCTTTCTGAATTTGACGACGAGATATGTTCTATTGCGACGGGCTCGTTTTTCTGATCAGTGTAGTATATTCATTTGCTGAATTTGAAGACCGTATTGAGAAAGATACAGATGATTTAGTAGATTGACCAACTTGGCGCCAAAACTTTGAATTCGAATTTTGAATGAATGGACACTTCAACCACTATAAATAGGTCCAACGGTCACCACTTTTCATAAAAATTCCTCCTCTTCATCTTCTTCCCGTTTTTCTATATACTATCAAACTTCTAGAAGGCATATCTCCTTCGTTTCTTAACGGAATTGGATGAAACCAGCGGCAAGTTGAAGAGGAAGGTAAGGGCTACGATCTAGTAATAGTTTGGTGTCGAATTTGGACGGTATTGTGATGCAACAGGCCGAACAGTAGAAGAAATGTAGAAGATCCCGTACACAGTTTTTCAGTTTTGGATAGTCAACTTCAAACTGTCATATCTCACTCAATATTGATCGGAATTTGATGATCCACCCATCAAAACGACCGTGAAAACAAGAACTACAATTTGAAAAGGATTGGGAACAAAATAGTCAAATCTCTGGATGCATTTTGAAGAATACCTTTGACAGTTTTGCCTTCTTTTTCTCTTTGTTCACCAAAACTTCATTTGACCATAACTTGGTCATTTCTTGACGGATTCACACGAAACCAGTGACATTGCGAAGCAGATGGAGTGAAGTACAGTATCAAATCAAGTTGTAGATGAGAACCCAAAGTTTTGAATTGATCTGGTACCAATTTCTTTGTCGATTTCCATTATATATCCATTTGTTCTTCTTGATCGATGAATGATTATCTAGTATCTTTTAACCAACAGTCATTAGACATAACTCTTCTCCTGCAAAACAAGATAACTTTTTAAAGAATCAAGTGACTTTTCAAAATAACTAAATATAATTTTAAACAACAATATCATGATGATTCTGTGACATATTCATATGAAAACAGTGTTAATAATTTTATAAAAAAATTGCCATTTTCAAAATTTTCAAAATTAAGATTATAAATGTTTGAAAACCTTGCTCTGATACCAAATGTGAGGAATGCAGATTACGGATCTTAAGGCTAGAATAAACACTAGAGGGGGGTGAATAGTATTTTTAAGAAATTACTAAATCTTTTTGAATTTATCTTAATTTGTTAACAATGTATACACTAATCAGACACAGATATGAACACAGAATCAAACACAGATGCAAATATAAAGTAAAAGCAGTAAAGGAAAGAACACACCGGATTTTATACTGGTTCGGAGTTACCCTACATCCAGTCCCGCAACACAAGTACGGATTTCCTTTCAAAAACAATTCTTACAAATATAACCCTCGGTTTCAAGGCTACGAGGTACACCCTCTAGAATCACAATCCTCTGGGTAGAGATACTTGATTTACCGGGCAACAAGTTCACCCAATTGATTTCCAGGGATATAATCACACCATCTCTCACTCAATTAATTACAAAAGGTCTATAACTCAGATTAGCACTTGGATCTTGTAGAGATAGTGGAGAGAATCAAAACTAGAAATTATCTAGTTAGATTCAATATTGATTTCGGCAGGGTAATGGTGTAATTTGTAAATAAGAAAGTGAAGAAGAAGAAGAGAAGTTAAATCAGAGAAAAAAGTGATTAAAATTCATTGAAAACACCCTTTATTTATAGTAGATCAATAGCCATGTCCATTGGTGAAGGGATGTGGCGAATAGACACTTCTTTTTAAAAAATAATTTAACTGTCACCATGTCGACAGGGGTACATGTGACCATGTCGACATGCCCTTGTATTTTTTGGTGATTTGTTTTTCTTTGAAAATAATTTCTATATTATATTATACTTATATTTAAACTTTAAAGTATACTTATATATAGTTATAATGCATAAATAACTATAGAGAACAATATTAAAATATATATAATAATTTTCTATACTTTTATATTTAAATCTTAAGTATAAATATATAAAACAGCTAAATATATTAATATCAGAATTATAGTTTAAAAACTTAGGATAATAATTTAAAATCAAAGATATTTAAAATTAAGGATATTTAAAACTAAGAATATTTTTTAGGCTAAAATATATTGAAAAACCAGGACAGATGATTTTGGTTTTTAAACAGGAATATTTAAAATCATTTTGAAAAACAAGCTATATATATTTTGAAAATCATTTTGAAATAAAAGTAAGTGGATACAAAAATATGTTCCACTAGATTTTTCGTAGGTTCCATCCTACTTAGGGTTCCATCCCTTTAACGAGCACGAAGTGGATTCCATTCCACGAATAAAATAGATTTTAAGATGTCAGTGCCTTTCTATGAGTTTTAACAATATTCCTAACTATATAGCTTATCTTGGAAACTTGAACTCTTGAAATTCTTGATACTCTTGAGTCTTGAATCTTGATATCTTCAATCTTTGATCTTGAATCTTTATACTGTACAGTTCTTCATTCTTTAGTACCTGCAAACATATCTATATATATCTACACAATAATGTTAGTATTATATATTTTATAATCTAATTCTAAGTAAGGTTGTTGTCATCAAAACCAACTCCTCAGGGACTAACAACTCTATATATTGGATGCACATTGTTGGATGATTGCATCGTATAGTACCAAGTAGGAACGTACCATATTATTGTTGTGCTAACTCTGTCTTTGCTGTAGAAGAGCAAGTTTGGCATGGTTCCTTTATTTACATGCTTTATATAGATGTTATGTATATCCTTTATGTTGTTCATAGTTCGGATTATGACCAGAGCCACGTTTGTGGAGTGGATCAACTATGTTGTGATTACATATTGTTGTGCACTATATTATATTTTGGATAAAGATTTTTGCTCATACAAGACCTAGTCTGACCCGCATATTATTTCCCTACGAATAATTCTCGGGTACTCTTAACTGGGTAGCCTAAGGAGTTTACAGGTCTTATCAAAGTGCGCAGTGGATGTTAGAAGGCTATCTTGTATATTACCTATCTACGTATTGTATGTACTGCCCTTAGTATGGCAGTTATATGTATGACTTATGAACATGTAATCTCATGTGAGACATTGTAGATCTTGTTATGGAACCATTTATATATATGATGTATATTATATTTATCAATTGCATGATTCCTAGTTTTATGTGCTTGTGTTATTCTATTCTTGGAAACTTCTTTATGCCATTGTTTTGTGCCAAGATGAGATACGTGTATTGAATTGTATTAAGATGCATTTATCATTGAGAGCGCATGTCCATGTTGGCCCTGGGGAATGTGTACAATAGAGCGCTCAGCTAGTGTCCCATTCACCATGCTCTCGGAGCATTGGTTCAGAACAACACATGAACTAATGACAAGATTATCTTGTAACAAGGTTCCATTAGGGTAATTTTCCATTTGGGTAGGTATTATCCTTTAGTAAAGGGAATAGTAGGTATATAAAAATGGTCATCGAGGTGATCATTTTGGGAACGCATATGTTTTTTCACCTACTATATAGTATTCTTATTTCTTAACCCCCTCTTATGAGATATGATTTATAGTGACCAGGCTAGAGAATGGTTAGACTTTAAGTTAGAAACCTTTAAAGAAATGTTAGCCAAAAGAGAAAGTACCATGAAAATGTATATCCAAACCAAGCAAAAGCTAGTAGTGATAGTGTTATGATGACTACTGACCAATGGATGGAACTTATGGGAGCCACTAGAAGTGCCGAAGGTGTTGAAAGTTCAAACACCGTAAAGAAAACTAAATTTGATCATTATGTTGTGATTTTACTAATCTTAGTGGAAAGCCATTCAAAGGCGACGAAGGCATTCTTGGAGTGTAAATTTGGATAAGGACTTGTGAACATATCTTTAAAGACACGAGTCTTGAAGATCATCATAAAAGGCAATTAGCATCTTGTCAACTAAAAGAAAATGCTTTGGATTTTTATAATGCTTTGACTTCAGAAGTTCCAAAAGAGAACCTTAGGGAGCAGCTCAAAGATAGATTTGAGCTAAAGTTTGTGCCAGAAGTGAAGAAAGCCTCTTTATTCTGCGTGTTAATTAAAGTCGAAGCAGAGTTCAATGAAAGAATAAGTGAGAAATTTTCAATGTTATGTCTAGGCATGGAATAACATTGATTGATACTCCATTTTAGAAGAATGAGAAAATTTTCAAAAGCGTAAGGATGAAGCTAAGATAAAAGCCTTAGAAGTAGAAAAATTCTCTAGGTGCAGACATTCCCGGGCATAGGAGTTCAACAAATGGGATGGAAGTTGACAAGCAACGTGTGGAGTTAGAGGGCAAAAAATTTATCTATTCAAGTAGTTCGTCGTGGTAAGTTGTGATGGTATTTATAAATAAAGCAAATTGCTTATTAAGCCAGTGAATTGATTATAGAAAGTTGAACGAGTTGACTATTAAGAGAACTGTTCTTTTCTTAGGATTGATGATTTATTCAATCAATTTAGTGGAGATAAAGTCTTCTCGATTTGGTTTAGTGACTGGTTTTCACCAGTTAAGAGTGGCGGAAGATTGTATTCCACTTATAGCTTTTCTAACTCGCTGTTGATCTTATTAATGGTTAGTAATTCCATTCAGGTTAATGAATGCCCCTGCCTATTTTGTTGACCATATGAATCGTGTATTATGTAGTTAACTTGATAAATTTGTCTTAGTCTTCATTGAAGACATCTTAGCATATTCAAAGAGTGAGAAAGAAAATGAAGTTCACATGAAAATAGCCTTGTGACATTAGGAGCAAATAAACCTAAAGCAAAAAATTTCTAAATGTCATTTATGGAAAGGGAAGTAAAACTCCTAGGATATGTTGTATTTAGAAAGAAAAAATTTCTATAGATCCTTTAAAGATTGAAGCAATAAGTAATTGGAAGCGTCTAGAATACATTATAGAGATAAGAAGCTTTTGGGTTTGGTTGGATATTATAGAAGGTTTATTAAAAACTTTTCAAAGATTTTAATTCCATTAACTCAATTGATGAGAAAAGGAGCGAAGTATGAAAGGAATGATAAATGTGAAAAGGCATCCCAAAAGTTGAAAGAAAAGTTGACTAACGCGCTTGTTCTTAAGGTACCAAAAGGCAATCAAAATATTGTCTTGTATACCGATGCTTGTGGATTGGGTCTTGGAGAACTATGAAAGAGGCGTATCTTATGCATCAACATGGCCAAAACCAAATGAAGTAAGATATGCAGCTCTTGATTTGGAAAATAAAACACAATTCCTTTGTTTATTTGCCATCATTACCTCTTAGGCAAAGGAGTTTTACTCTACATGGATCATAAATCACTCAAATATCTATTTCTAAAAAAGAACTGAATATGCTCCAAAAACGATGGTTGGAATTCTTAGCCGCTTATGATTTTGAGATTTAAAAGAAAATTGAGTAGCAGATGCATTAAGCCTTAAACACCAAGAAGTGATGTTTACGATGATAGCAAAATATCAAGTACCCGAGGCGTTGACCGCAAGTGAAATCTGAGATAAAAGTGAGATATCTAATTCCAGTATGATATTGGAAAGTACTGAAGCAAGGCTAAGTTAGATTGAATGCATTTCTCTAAGTTAAAAAAATGATCCTATTATTGTCGATCAAATTCATCATTTGGGAAATGGTGTAGGTATGGATAACCTAGAAGGTTTTGTGCTTGATTCATCAGGCTGTTTGAGAAAGAACGGTAGACAGCATGTACCTAATATTGGAGACCTTAGTAAAGAAGTTATGTGTGAATGTCATTGTTCTGGGTATATTATGCCTTTAGGATGTGGAAATATGGAGGTTGCAAAATGTACCAAGATATGAAGCGTTTATTTTTCTAGGAAGTCATGAAAAGAGACATTGGTGAATATGTGCGGAAATATATAAATTGTCAATTGGTTAAATCTGAGCACTAAAAGCCCGATGGGTTAATTCAACCATTTGAAGTACTAATATGGAAATGGGATCAAATTTTTATGAATTTCGTTGATTATTTGCCACGATCTAAATATAGAAATGAAAGCATATGATTGATAGTTGATAGATTGACAAAATGCGCTCATTTAATTCCTGTGCAAACAAAAAGGAGTGCAACAAGATTAGGTAAGATATATGTGAAGCAATTTTTTTGACTTCATAGCATATCTATGAAGATTGTGTGTGATCGGAATCCTACATTTAATAGTGCATTTTGGAAGAGTTTGATATAGTTAGTGGTATGTCCTAAGGGCAATTATGTAATTTGTTACATAAATCTAACTCGATAACCAATCTTGTTCAAAATAAAAGGTGTTTTCTTTCTCTTATATGCTTGTTATAAATGTTATAATTAATTAATTAATTAATTAATTTAAGTACTTATAATAGAAAGTCCATAAATGATGTATTTGTTATAGCAGTTACAAATAGTTATAACTATGAGTATTGTATCATAATATAAAAAGCACATCATTTTAAATATTCTTAGTCAAGATGTATCGAGACTAGACATCGATGTATCTATTGAAACTAGAGTACGTAACGCTCTCTAAATGTTAGGCAGTTTATTACCGATAGTCATTGGATAACTACAGAATGACTCACTCAACATATTTTTGTTGGTTAATATAACTAAGGTCAAACAGAAAATATCAAAGCAACTAATTTACACGGTTCTCCTGACTTGAGAATACAGTCGATCTTCCATATGAAAACTCTACTTTGATTATAGTTAAATCATTACACGGCGACCATCAAATGACTATAGTTTGGTCGAGTGGAAGTACTGGAAATGAAACACTATTCAATAGAGGATTTGTCTCATTGGTTATATGAGGTTGGTATCATAGTCAACTGAAGTCAACTTAAAGTCAAAATCTCTAACCAGAGTAGTTTGGTTAATAATGATTGTTATTTTTGAACCTAGGACTTTGTGTATGGATTATAAAGTTAAATATGGACGATATTGGAATTTTGACCATTACTACATTTCATAAATCCAAAATGATACAGTTTTGATGAAGAGAATTGGTGTAAGTAATCGCCACTACCGGGTAATGCTAAAAAAAGTAAAATTGGATTTCACCAAAACCAAGAAGCGATAAATTTAGCCAAAATATCACACCACCTTCTAAGTGACGTATAAACTTTAATATTCGAATTGTTCGATATTAGTTTATAATTATTATAAATTAATTTAATTAATTAATATTTATGAAATATTAATTATGAAATTTTATTTGATATATTAAACAATATTGAGTAGTGTATTTATAATAGTTGTAAATGTACTGAACGATATATGATATTGTTACGCATTTAAATTGGATTTAAACGTAAGAATTTTTGTATGGGCTTAAGGTATTTAAGGTCCATAAACTAGCATGTATATAGCCGGCCATAGTGTGGAGTAAAGGAGGAGGTTTATTTTAAAATTTTGAAATGAAAAGGCAACCTTAATGACAAAGGAGTTACTAAGTCTATATTAACTAGCATAAATCACACACTATTCCTCTCTTTAATAAATAGATTGTCGCATTTTCTATCTATTTATTCTACTCTCCAAAATCTGAAATACTAAGCCAAAACAAGGCCAACCATGGCTTAGTAAAGCACAAAAAGTTCTAAGTTCAAAATACATCAAATTCAGCACTATTTTATAGTCGGTGGTAAGCAATTTGGGAGCTCTAATTGAAGGAGAACACTTCTTCGTTTCAATATCAAAATCATAGGCATTGGTGAAAGGTACTCTTCTCAATTCAGTTAAGTTAAACTTAATTTATCGTAGTGTACATATAAATTACTTAGGAAATTATAAAGGATCTGTATGCCAATATGATGTCACATTGAGATGGTTGAATATATATGTGTATGAAAAAAATTCATTTGTTTATTCATATTAACCATTGCTCACGAAATTATAATAATAAACATTATAATTTTGTTTTGAAATTAATATTGATTTTATAATCACTTACTTTTAGCAATTCATTTATACACTAATGTTTACATTTTATGAAACATGTTTTAATCCATATGTGTGTGTATTTATATCATTCCAAATATGTATGTGTGTGTATTGTAACAACCCGCACCTTAATGGGCCCGAATTTTAACTAAATCAAAACCCAATTCCATTATGGTATGGATCGTTGGTTTTGGTAACCTGTAATAAATACAAGCATATCAGAGAGCGATCAGTATAAACTCATAGCAAATTGAAAAATATAATAAAACATAAGTACTGACTGAAGATACTACCTAGTAATCAATATTATTCCTTAGATGTCTAATTGCCTTATCAGCGCCGACATGAATAAGAAGACTTCTCCATCTACCATTCCCGTCTTGCTCCAGTATTCTGGCTCTCTAAATCTATTATGTGGGTTTTAATGAGGAGGGGGTCAGAACAACGTTCTGGTGATTGAAAAATAATATACTTTACCCATATCATTGATTTATGCCGATTGATTTCCATTTAAATGTTATGTCTAGTAATTACTACTAATCTGTTTAATCTTATGTGCATATACGATATACCTAACCAATTCTTCTCCAAGGTATAACCATAAATGTTTACTACCCAAACCTTGGCCACTTAATATTTCTTAAATAGGGAGGAGGCAGACCCAGCGGCCATTTAATACCTTAGTCCCCGAAGTGGGCCCTCCGCAACATAAATGCTAGTCGATCGGTTCTAGCTACAGAGATCGACGACCAATATACGACTTTTTAATTTATAGTTTTATTTTTGTACTGCTAACGAATCTCAAAGATTTATCTAAGGGTTAACTAGCCCACCTCCAATAAACAAATTTTCGTCTAACCATCTACTTTGAGGTCTGTGCATACCCCATACGAATTCTAAACTAGAAGGAAGTGAAATCCATCAAGGCAAAACCCAAGTCTTTTTTACCTCTTACTCGGGACCGTTGGTGGTGATAGCCTACATGCCAAACCTACTACTAAATACCAATACAAAAATACTGATGTAACCCGACGACTGTCCATAGCTAACATTCTGTTTTGACTAACCTAAGTAAGTCGAGGAAAAATGCCCCTTCCGTTTACTTAATACCTCTTATTGGAAATGAACCATACCCCATTTCCTTACAAGTAACATGCCATTTAATACTTCAAATCCGAGGCGATCCCTTAATATATTTTTCCCTCACCTATATATAATGCATATCCCTTTCGCATGGGTCCTACGGTTGCGGTCTCAAATCAGTACTTTGTATACACAATTGTTGGTAGACTACAGATGAAGGACGGACTTTGGTTTTGTAACTTTACTGACCTCCCATCCCAACCCACTAAACCAAACCTATCACCCAAAGATTAAATGTTGGGCTAGACCCACTAATTTATGCTCGTTCTAAATGCATAATTAAAGCTATATAAATTCCTACCGTGAAAATTATATTGCCTTCTACATATATATTTAATAGCATTAATAGTTACTAGTTCGCTATGTAATCATTCCTCTTTTATACGCTTAGGCTTTGGTTTCTTCGTTCCTTCTTATGTCTAATAAATATCAATTGTCCATAACAATTTGTCATTAATGTCAAAATTGGATAATCTCCAATGATATTTATTTACCCATTTCAAAATCCACTTATTATGCTTATTCAAATTTCTCATAAATGCCACAATAAATTCTCTAACCAGTCATCGTTTAATTCCTTTAACTCTCTATTAACTACAAATTTATTACCCATTAAATTTGTGGTTATTGTCCATAAATTTTCCACAAATTTTGGGAATTACCATTCCTTCCTTTTTCAACTTCCTAGTCCTATAATTATTATGTTATTATTAACTAATACGGATATCACTGTAAACTATGCTATATAATATTTTTATTTCATTTTTAATCGTTAAGCGCAGTTATACGTGTATATATTTTCCTATTTCTAACTATTAATTCCTAAACTAGAACATTCCTTTCTACATTTTAATTTATCAGAGCTACCTTTTCAAAAAGGATTACCTAGCTTTCCATAAATTAACCAAAAGTGAGGTCCTGCTTCGTTTGAAATTATAAGGAATTATTTCCTTTCTTTTATTAAAATAAACAGTGTAAACTATGGAGAATAATATCCATACTTTACACATCCCTTTCTTTTTTGATATATTCCTTGTTAATTCAAATGACGCACTTTTATACATATTTTTGGAATTAGATAATTTATGGAAATTACATGGGAATAGATATAATTAAGTGAAAATAAGGGACACATCTCTAAAATCAAACTTAATACACAAAACATCCTCCTCATAAAAAAGATATAAATTACATCCCTATTTTCAAATACTATAATTTTCTTCCTTACAATACCCCTCTTCTCCATTGCAGCAATGTTGATTCTTCATATATATGCATGTTATTCTCACATCCATAATTAAAATTTGCACCCCATTAATTATCAATCTTTAAAACACAATAACTTCTTGTAGAAACGACGGATTAACAAACCGTTTTCACCATTAAATCACAAATTTTATTATCTTTCTAACGAGTGACATTGTGCATATGTAAAACAATGGCAGGACAAGCTATTCGTGGAGCCAACTCCACGCTGAGTTGACTAGGGGTTTACAGGAGGCAGCGCGCTCTTGTCCGAAGGCGAAGTTTGGGGCGGAGCCCTGAATTTTTTTTTAAATTGATATTTTTCAAATTTCTACAATTATAGGGTATGATTGTAGACAATTCAGCAATTACATGCAATAATTGCATAAATGTCTGCAATTATACCATATAATTGCAGAAATGTCTGTAATTATATGCAATAGTTGCAGACATTTCTGCAACTATATGAAATAATTATAGACATGTCTGCAATTTTTCCATATAATTGTAGAAATGTCTGTAGTTATATGCAATAGTTGCAACTGTATGCAACAATTGCAGACATGTCTGCAATTATACCATTTAATTGCAGAAATGTCTACAATTATATGCAATAGTTGCAACTGTATGCAACTATATGCAATAATTGCAGACATGTCTGCAATTATACCATATAATTGCATAAATGTTTACAATTATATGCAATAGTTACAAATGTATGCAATAATTGCAGACATGTCTGCAATTATACCATATAATTGCAGAAATGTATGCAATTATATGCAATAGTTGCAGACATTTCTGCAAATATATGCAATAATTGTAGACATTTTTGCAATTATTCCATATAATTGCAGAAATGTCTGCGATTATATGCAATAGTTGCAGATTTGAAGAAAAATCGAAGATGTTTATAATTTGCAGAATTGTCTGCAAATATATGGAATAATTGCACCTTTACTACAAATATGATTTTTTGGTATCAACAATGGATCTCATTTTAAAGATCATTTTTTTTTTGATTTTTTGGTAAAAACGGTATGTTGATCCGATGTTTTTATAAAAAGTTATACGTGTTTGAAATGTTAAAAACGTAAAGGGTATTTAGGTCTTATGCGCGCGTGAATTTGAAAACAAGGACCGGAAACTTATTGAAAAAACAGAGAGATGTTTTGTGTATTTTCAAACCTTACCACGGATGTATACCAAACGCACCCTAAATAAATTAAAATATAGAAATTCACATCCCAAGTCAACTAGGGCAACCTAAGTTACAACCCAATTATAAATCTGGAATAAACTTTACAACTTTACAAACACTCTACAATAATAAATATTTGGGGCTGAATTCAAATTTCCAGATTAGGTTGTTCATACTATTTCTATTCCAATTACCTATTTTATTGAATATGTAGGCGTTAATCCTATACGTATGTTTTAAGCCTACAACTAATCAAGTCTTATATAGGCATAATAATTAAATAAAATTCAACGATATCAATTTCAATGTTATAAATTAATTATATAATTTTCCACTTGCCTTTCTAGCTTCCCAAATCTCCCAAATCTGAATCCATTCCTTTACTTTATTCCTTTTTCCATTCTAACCAAAAAGAATATGTATAACAAGATTATATATACTATTAGAATTACAGATCTGAGAAGATATTTGGGGTTAAGAGGAATTTATGTTTATAATAATTAAATTTACCTTTTCTTTTGCAATGTTTATTCGCTTCTTCTCTTCGTCCCTTTTATTTTCTACCCTTCTCCAATTTGTACATATATATATATAAATAATATTTTATAATTTTTATAAATAGTAGAGAAGGGAAAATGGTAGAGATTCGCTGCTTGGATTAGAAAATATGAGAAGAGAAGTGAGGGGTTAGGCTTGTATTTATAGGTGCCTAAATCAACCATAACCGTTAGATTAAAATAATTAAATCTGGGTCGTTGGCCAAGGTTCAAACCCTAGCCGCCAGCCGAAGACCGATCAACTACTCCCCTATAGGCAGTCAACCGGCCCATAGAGAGGGTCGACCGGTGGGGTCCACGTTTTGTTGTTTATTTATTTCTTTTTTTATTTTTTAATTATTATCGTTCCAGAAACTTCAGATTCTAATAACTTCTTCGTTTTGAGCTCTGATCACGAAACTCCAAACATGAAAGTTGCTTAGAAAATCGCCACAAATGCAATGGTGCAAGTTTCGTAGCCAAACTCTGTCGTTTACTAAAATTCCATTTTTGGAACCTTATTAATTAAATATTAATTACTGATTTTACGGCGTGTTACATTCTCACCCCTTAAAAGAATTTCGTCCTGGAAATTCCCTAAGGTTTGAACCATGTATTATAGCGCGTAATCGATCTAAGCTATCCAACCAACTAGTGCACAACTAATTTTGTTGTCAAATGTGTATAAGTGCATGGTGTATCACAACATATAAGACATGCACGAAGAATGGTTCTAAATCGGCGCCTCCTATATGAATGCATTATTTTAAAAATATTTTGAAAATATGATGCAAATAACCTAGGTATACTAGCAATTCTATATGTATGCAAGTTTTAAAAAGTTAAAAATCATTTTTCACACAAAAATTTCCACACTTACGCGAGTAGAAGTATGGTTAAACCAATTTTGCATCCAATCCTTACCATCCAAAATCTAGTACATAATTTCTAACATTCAAATTTTTTGAAAATCCTATTATCCTAAATCCATACTCCTATGCCAATAAAGGAATTTAGACGGAAAAATTTACAATTCCACCATCTTTGAATACTTATTTTGTCGTACCTTCGAACCTTCTATTTGTCTCCCAATTCTTATCCAAATTTTCCAAGTACAATACACATAAAGAGGTTTAATTTTGGATGTTAATTTGTAATTATCCTAAGCGCAAGTTTTTGTTTACTATCAACAAGGTATAAAAATAGAAATTCCAAAGCTAAAACAACATTTTTCCTTGTTATTTTCTATGTTTAGTATAGTGTCACCCTTGTAAGATGGTAAAATTCATTTTCACTAATACATCGACCCGTCCTACGTTAAGCATGTGGCCCTAGAAAATTGAATTTTTTTTTCATTTTCCATCAATTTTTACCATTCCACTCAAATTTAAAAATTAGTTGAAAAGTCAAATTCCCAAAAGCATTTAAACACCATTTTTTATTTAAAAGCATTTGAACAAAAATTTCCAAAACATTTGAACTCAACTTCTCAAAAGCATTTAAACAAAAAATTTCCTCGGCATTTGGATTCATTTTTTACAAAACATTTGCCACTTCATTCTTAAAACCAATCAAGCCATATCTCAACATTATCGGGACTCAGCCAATAAGATAATGCATATGATCGACCCTAGTATTATACACTTAATCCTAGACCAGGGAACCTTTTCTTTTACTCTAAAATAACAAACTATCTACAAGAGTATTTATAAGTTTTATCTTTAAGGCATAGGGATAGTGACCAATGATTACACAACAACATTTTCTTGTCCTCCGCTTGCTAAAATTTATTTTTTCCAAAATCCTAAGTTTTTGGGACTAAAGCATTTTTAATTTCTAGTTGCTAACTTAATTTCCTAATTTATTTTACAAACTTCCAGTCTTACCTACATTTTATCGCTAGTTAAGTGTTCTTATGAGATATCCTTATTTACATTGTTTTTCAATATATATATATATATATATATATATATATATATGTGTGTGTGTGTGTGTGTATGTGTGTGTGTGTGTCTAATCTTATCCATAAAATCAACATAATGATAAAATAGGAACATATCTCATATCATATTGTATGTTATTCCTATAACCTAAGAGAGACAACTAGCGATTAAAATCCAAAAACTCTAAAAGAAAATTTTGCTGGAAGCTATCATTCATCATCAACTGGTGTTAATGATGTTGTGGCCCTGACACTCCTTAATAAATTAAAATGGATATTTCTAGTATGATCTTCGACTAAGACTTAACTTACCTCCTTGACTTTTACTAAATAAGGTTTATCCATTACTTCAACCCTTCCATCCGACTGTGGAATAAATTGTGCATTCTTACACTACATTAGGTAAGAAATATAGATTATGCACATTTAGAATAACTCTTAAGAAAATTGGCTTGGTGGAATAACTTTTATCACCTATCTTTCCTTCTTCGACCTTGAGTCAACCAACATCCTTTATATGTGTTTGTCATCTTATTACTCTCTTCTCCAACTATAATACGATCTTCTTTCAATCACAATCCCTTGACAGTATCTTCAAACTTTGATATTTATTTTTGCTATATCATTGATCCTTCATGCGAATATCTCTTAGGACTCCCAAAAGTGTATTTTGATACCATTCCCCATTCCTTTGAGGGTCTTCACATGGCTTCCACACCTCTCTGATAAAATATTCCTAGGTTCATACCAACATTCTTTATATTCGATGGGGATTCCTTGTTGCTATCCTACGAGTATCCATAGCTATTTTATTCATAGCCTAAACCATTACCACGTCTTACCTAGTAGTCATCTTTATCTACTCTTTATCAAAAATTGGTTTGACAACTCTTTTAAAAATAAAAATTCACGTTCATGATGATAAAAAACTTTTATCTTCAAAAACATAAACATAGAAACCTTTTTTTCAGATTCAAAAATTGCTTGGTTTCCAAAAGGAACCATGAAAAATTTCCCTTTCTAACCAACCTTACATTTTTAAATACTTTCTACAATGGAAATTTACTTCTTTTGAAAGTAGGTTTTTTAAACCTAAAGCATCTATCAAGTTTAAACCCAAAGGTACCAAACCATTTTTCTTTCAATTTTTTTTATAACTTTAAACAATGAAAAGTGGAGTAGTAAAGGATAACTTTCATCCTATTATTTTCTTACTGATGTTATTTCTGCTTCCACCTTTGACGGAGATTATAATAGCATATGAGGAGGACTTCTAAAAGATACGTGCAACTGCTGTATCTATCTAAACGTCTATAAAAAATATATGTGCAATTGCTACATATCTATGAAATTTATTCATTCTTACTATCTTATTCCTATCCTTGTTAATTCAAACGACGCACTTTTACACATATTTCTGGAAATGGATAATTTATGGAAACTACACTGGAATAAATTTAATTAAGCTATACTCACTCCAAATAAATTAAATTATAGAAATTCACATTCCAAGTCAACTAAGGTAACCTAATTTACAACCCAATTATAAATCTAGAATAAACTTCACAACTTTGCAAACATTCTACAATAATAAATATTTGGGATTGAATTCAAATTTCCAGATTAAGTTATTCATACTATTTCTATTCAAATTACCTACTTTATTGAATATGTGGGCGAAAATCATATATATTTGTTTTAAGCCTACACCTCATGAGATCTTATATAGGCGTAATAATTAAATAAAATTCAATGATATTGTTTCCTGGAGATTTGACCAGGCAACTAGTGCTCGGCATCAGGTAGTGCTCGGCATTAGGTAGCACTCGGCATCAACTAGTGCTCGGCATCAGGTAGTGCTCGGCATTAGGTAGCACTCGGCATCAACTAGTGCTCGACATCAGGTAGTGCTCGGCATTAGGTAGCACTCAGCATCAACTAGTGCTCGGCATCAGGTAGTGCTCGGCATCGGGTAGAACTCGGCACCCAGTAGAACTCGGCGACAAGAGTACTCGGCGTAGTACTCGACATCCAGTAGAACTCGGCGACAGGAGTACTCGGCGTAGTACTCGACATCCAGTAGAACTCGGCGATAGTAGTACTCGGCATCCAGAGGCACGTTCGGCCTCGACTGACAACCATTCTGCACTTCCCGCACACCAAACATACCGTTCGGCATAGAAAGGATCGTTCAACATTATGGTGTTCGGCATATCTGGTTCGGCATGCAGCGACCACTATGCTTGGGCTAGAGTGTTCGGCTACCGAGCCCACCTGGGAAGTCCAGCTCATCTTTGTCTATAAATAGAGGGGCAGGGTCACAGTGAAGAGGGATCCTTTTTTGGAGAGAAAATACTGGGGAGACTCTGCCATTTTCGAGACTCATCTTCTCTACTTAAACAACTTCATTCAAGCATTTGATTCACGAATTGTATTTGTAATCAACTATAAAGAAGATCAATAAAGTTGAACAAAGTGGACGTAGGCAATTACGCTGAACCACTATAAATTTGATGTTCTTACTTTCTGCATTTAAATTAGCATTGTCTTCTCTGTTTAATTTACATTCATCACTTATATCTCTACACAATCTTTCTGAACGAGGTTAGTGACCAATTTTGGTGCTAACACTTTGGTGCTTTCATTGAGAATTGAATTCTCAGACCTCAAGGATCTGCTTTGAAGCTACTGGATTGAATAAACCCCCCCAAAGAAGATCCGACTCACTGATAGGACATCCGTTGATTCTACTCAGAGTTCATACCAATAACTCTACAATGGCAGGACCACGTACTAGGTCAGCTTCTCATAATGCGGATGCCCGCGAGACAGCTAGCGTGCAACAAGCAGGACCTAGCAATCAACCAGCAATTCCGGGTGAAGGAATTGCCGCCCATGACCAAACTCCAGTTGTCGCCAGAATAGAGTTCAACGACTTGATGAGAGAGCTCAGGGAAAGCAGGAGACAACTAGGAGAGCAGATGCAAGCTAACGCCAACCTGATGGCACAACTCACTCAACAGCAGCAACAGAATGCTGGGGGCAATCCCGCTCCTTATTCCTCATCTGACAGCTCTACTTCCTCTGATGAACCTCCCAGGCGCAGACGCCGCAAGACTGAAGCTGCTGTTCAAACAGCTGGAGACCGTGACCAAGCAAGAGCTGGAAACTTCAGGACAGGAGTACAAATGGAGGCTGGAGGCCCAGACCATCAGAACGCTCCAGAAAAGGCGTAGGCCGAACGCTCCAGAAAAGGCATATGCCGAACGCTCCAGAAAAGGCATATGCCGAACGCTCCAGAAAAGGCATATGCCGAACGCTCCAGAAAAGGCGTAGGCCGAACGCTCTTCCAGGCCGAACATACCTCTGGGCCGAACGCTCTTCCAGGCCGAACATACCTCTGGGCCGAACACTCTTCTAGGCCGACCATACCTCTACACCGAACGCCCTAATGCCGAACGGTATTGTATGCCGAACGACTCGGTTATGCCGAACAGTGTGGATGCCGAACAGCTTTGGCCGAACCACTTCTGGACGATTCACTTTGGACAAACAGCCTTGGCCGAATAGCTTTGGCCGAACCACTCCAGGCCGATCCACTCTGCCGAACAGCCTTGTGCCGAATAGCTTTGGCTGAGTCACGTGCCAACGCCGAACGCCCCAATGCCGAACGGTACTTCTGTATGACCGAACGGTACTTCTATGCCGAACCCTAGTCGCAGCGCAGTGCCTCCGGATAATGATTTCAAAACTCAATTTAGTAAAGGAACATTCTATCCACTTCCCTGACATCCTATGATCGACCAGGGCATAGAGGATCTAGCGACAGCTTATGAACGACATCAAGGGAACGGGCAAGCAACCGCTATTCAAACGGTACTCCCAAAGGTTGGAGAACATAGATGATGTGACTCTAGCAAACGTCAAGATGACTCCAAGCACCATTCTTCGCTGACCCAGCACTTCGAATTTAGTGACTCCAAGCAAACCAATGTTTAGCTCTAAGCAATTTATTCCAAATACTAACAAGGGTATCATACTAATCACATTTGAGGAAAGTCGACCTCTAGAGATATGCTCTTTGAAAGATTCAATTGACAACCTCTACTTGAAGACTCATGACTCGAAGTGGTACTAGAAACCAACCTCGAGAGAGTACACCAAAGTCTAAAGAAAATCAGGGGAATGTTGTATATTCCCAGATGCTCACTGATCCTAACATGGGCGACTACAAACACCTCCGAGGTGTGATCGAAAAGATGACCTGGAAAGGAAAGCTTCAATAGTATGTACAAGTCCTGCAGAATGGAGGGAAGCGAATATCTGATGCCTATTAATAAAGGGCTATGATTATCAATTGGACGGTTGACGGCCGACATCCCTTTGAAAGGAGCCAAGGGCGGAGTCGAATAGCGAGCACACGATGCTGCTTCACATATCAATGAGATTTACCATAATCTTCTTTGAATTATTTCCATTTCCATCTCTATTTCAATTGTTCTATGAACTACGACTAGCTTGAACTAAACTACTTTCAAAACGATGCAGGTGACCAGGTACTCAAATTTGGTTGCCAACCAATCTACGCAGACCATGATCGGACGTGTGGAGTTACATCTGGACGAGCATAATTCTATCGCTCATCATCAACCATATGCCTTTGATTTGGGGCTATGGGTTAAATACAATGTACAACATCATGATGCACGGAGAGCTGAATTCCATCCTGCAAGTGGAATTTATTCAAGTAGAGAGCGGCTGCGATACGGCCGGCCACTCGCTAAGTGAAACTCGAGCTCGGGGGCAAGCCATCACATCATGGCTAAAAATTGGTTGATACACGACGATCCTTTGCACAACTCCATACTCCCAGAGTGCGAGACGAAGTATAAACATCTACTTAACTCCGTACTCCCAGAGTGCGAGACGGAGTATAAACATCTACTTAACTCCGTACTCCCAGAGTGCGAGATGGAGTATAAACATTCGCTTAACTCCGTACTCCCAGAGTGCGAGACGGAGTATAAACATTCGCTTAACTCCGTACTCCCAGAGTGCGAGACGGAGTATAAACATTCGCTTAACTCCGTACTCCCAGAGTGCGAGATGGAGTATAAACATTAATCAACTCCGTATTTCCAGAGTGCGAGACGGAGTATAAACATCTACTCAACTCCGTACTCCCAGAGTGCGAGATGGAGTATAAACATACATCAACTCCATACTCATCCCCAAAACTGGGGGCAGAACCAAAGCAAAGCACGCTAGTTGAACATTTGTCTAAAAGAAGATTGCAACGAAACGATTAAAAGACGACTGTCAAGCAATCAACTGAACGGAAATATTCAGCATGAAAGACTACGGTTTTTCAAAGCACGTCATGTTTACACAAGACGTCCTTTGGGGGGCAAATGTTATCCCGCCATTTGGCAAGGCCGTGACACCAAGAACTTGATTAGAAACCAGTAACAGTTCGTCTTGGAGATCGGTTACACAAAGGCTCACTATGGATATCGATGGATTTTGTCCGAGTCTGGATCGAGCCACGATTAACAAGACATAACAATCAAAGCCAGGGAAGCCAATGTTCCAAGTTTCAAGACGATCCGAGTTCGTATGCTCAACTTATGATCGATTCGAACAACCGACCATCCATCCATCAACCTCCACATTTGACTTAAACTGCTTGGAATGAATATGGCCCGATCATCCACTCCAATCGAGTCATAGAACAAAGTTCGACAAAATACCCCTCTTGAAGCTCAGTGACGCCGGGATCCGTCTAAAGTGGACGTGATTTGATCATCTACACATCAAATCCTACCCCGAACACGAAAGGTTGTTCGAAAGCCCAACTTGAAGTAGCTATGGTAGACTGCGTACTCGCTAACCATCGCTGTCAATATATGGACACGACTGCACCTTGGAACATATGCAACTTACTTTGTCTACTCAACAATCTATTATCCTTATTTTCTAGAAGGAGATACAGAGCAAATTGTAAGAGATTTGGCTATCTAACCCAACATGGATGTGATTCAACCATCTGCCATATACCTCCTTCCTTGACTTGATTGGAAGAGCTATAATCACCAAGCGGACGAGAATCGATCGTCCATTTTTCAAATTCCGTCCCTCATCCTGGGGGGCAGAATCCCATTCCGTGAGCAAACGTGGTTCGATTGTTCATTCGACGACATTAGCCTCGATACAGTAGATGAATACAAATTAAAGAGTGGAAATATGACTACTCTCAACTTAAACCTCCATGTCCCCAGAGTGCGGACTGGAGTACTCTAAGTCCCCAGAGCGCGAACTAGAGTATAAATGACTAAAACCTCCAAGTCCCCAGAGTGCGGACTGGAGTACTCTAAGTCCCCAGAGCGCGGACTAGAGTATAAACGACTTAAACCTCCAAGTCCCCAGATTGCGGACTGGAGTACTCTAAGTCCCCAGAGCGCGGACTAGAGTATAAATGACTAAAACCTCCAAGTCCCCAGAGTGCGGACTGGAGTACTCTAAGTCCCCAGAGCGCGGACTAGAGTATAAACGACTTAAACCTCCAAGTCCCCAGATTGCGGACTGGAGTACTCTAAGTCCCCAGAGCGTGGACTAGAGTATAAATGACTTAAACCTCCAAGTCCCCAGAATGCGGACTGGAGTACTCTAAGTCCCCAGAGCGCGGACTAGAGTATAAACGACTAAAACCTCCAAGTCCCCAGAGTGCGGACTGGAGTACTCTAAGTCCCCAGAGCACGGACTAGAGTATAAACGACTAAAACCTCCAAGTCCCCAGAGTGCGGACTGGAGTACTCTAAGTCCCCAGAGCGCGGACTAGAGTATAAACGACTAAAACCTCCAAGTCCCCAGAGTGCGGACTGGAGTACTCTAAGTCCCCAGAGCGCGGACTAGAGTATAAACGACTAAAACCTCCAAGTCCCCAGAGTGCGGACTGGAGTACTCTAAGTCCCCAGAGCGCGGACTAGAGTATAAACGACTAAAACCTCCAAGTCCCCAGAGTGCGGACTGGAGTACTCTAAGTCCCCAGAGCGCGGACTAGAGTATAAACGACAAAAACCTCCAAGTCCCCAGAGTGTGGACTGGAGTACTCTAAGTCCCCAGAACGCGGACTAGAGTATAAACGACTAAAACCTCCAAGTCCCCAGAGTGCGGACTGGAGTACTCTAAGTCCCCAAAGCGCGGACTAGAGTATAAACGACTTAAACCTCCAAGTCCCCAGAGTGCGGACTGGAGTACTCTAAGTCCCCAGAGCGCGGACTAGAGTATAAACGACTTAAACCTCCAAGTCCCCAAAGTGCGGACTGGAGTACTCTAAGTCCCCAGAGCGCGGACTAGAGTATAAACGACTTAAACCTCCAAGTCCCCAGATTGGGGACTGGAGTACTCTAAGTCCCCAGAGCACGGACTAGAGTATAAATGACTTAAACCTCCAAGTCCCCAGAGTGCGGACTAGAGTACTCTAACTCCCCAGAGTGCAGACTCGAATATAAGCGAATCGGATCTCCAAGTTCCCTGAATATGAACTATGACACAAATGACTTGAATTTGTCAAATCCCTGACATACGGGCTAGAAAGTATTCTAAGTGCTCGAAGCACAGAATGGAAGTTCAACGACTCCTGAAGAGTTTCCGAGTTATATGAAGATGGACTGAGAAGTCTATGTTACTCACAACTGCTTGGGTTAAAATCACAATCGCAAAGAAAACTGAACAATAAGAGTCTTTTATAAGACAGAAAAAGGAACTAAACCTTATTCAGAAATGAGTTTCTATTACAACCCCTCCAAAGTTCAGAGTCGACATTCTATCTACAAGGACTAAGGAAATAGATGAAAATAATTACATGACTTAAACTAACTCTCGTTGAACGAGGATAGTAATCACTTCTTGTGATTCTTCAACTTCTTTCCAGGCGGCTCCTCTCCAGAGCATTTACCCTTGGTACTCTTCTTTGATAGAGGGGTAGCAACTGAAGGAGTACGGGGGCCTTCCATGGGCTTGGACCCGCCAGGAAGGATGACCTTCAACGGCTTGTTCAAAGGATCGTCCAAGTCCACAACTCGGGGCTCTACTATGACCTTGACCGTCTCCTCCTTCTCTATCTCGAGCCGCTCCTCCATGCTCAATTCGGATGTGTGCTCAGAGGCACCTGTAATTTCTACTTTATTACCCCCATCGGTAGGAGAGAAGGTCTCAGACTTGTCTTCATCAAGCGCTCCGATCACCTGAGCGTCTGGACCAGGAGCCTCCCCTGCGTGAGTGGCTTCACTTGTTCTCTCCCCCACTTCCTTGGCGACATCGCTCCTCGGAGTGGTCTCGGGGTCAGAATGGCCTGCACAAAATCATGGAAAACAAGCATTAGAATGCAATAGTCCTGCATAAAGAATAATGACTTTCGAAATCTTAAAGAGAATCTTAAAGAGAAGGATTATCTACCAGGTCTAGGCAAACTCTCAGCCATCCGGGGGGGTCTCACCCTTTGGAACGGGAGACAGAATGCGGACTAAAGTACTCTAAGTCCCTGAGCGCGGACTAGAGTATAAATGACTCAAAAACCTCTACGTCCCCAGAGTGCGGACTACAGTACCCTCAGTCCCCAGAGCATGGACTAGATTATAGACAACTTTAGAAAAATCTCTAAATCCCAGAAGCGGACCAGATTACTCTAAGTTCCCAGAGTGCGAACTAGAGTATAAACGAGTTGACGAAAATCTCTGCGTCTCGAACTGTGGACTAAAGCGTAAACCGTTTGACAAATCTCTAAGTCCCCGAAGCGTGGACCGAAGCATGAACACAAATTGGGTGCGAGTCAACCGGGGGGAGAATAACACTAAGTCACCAGAATGCAGAGTGGTGTATAAACATCGATAAATAGACGAGTGGATTCCGACCATTTTCTATTCCGCAAACTTCGACCTGGAACCGACAGGAGGATTATTAACCCGCCGAGGATGGAGTTCGACCATCCAACCAGTGACCTGGCCAAATCATTACTGGGGGCAGGGGTACAAAACACTAAAAAGCTGAATACGACAGCTTATTGTGGCTCTAGCGTGGCGTTCTTTATAACTTGAGGCAGCGACTGCAGGGAGGCCTCAATACAGAGCCAATCGAAACGGCATCCAAAGCTACGAGCAACCTACTACATCATACCTCAGACCAAGGGTCAATGCCGATCCGCACCAAGCACATACGAATGTGACTCGGATGTTTTTTGAAAAACTATAACCCCCAGAGTATGGAAAATAGGGTAAACCACGAATACTTGGTCAAAAATTCTCCAGCACCCTCGTTCGATTCGTTAGGAGGAGTATGAAACTGGATGAGCATAACTCAACTGCATTTGTAGCCAACTTTACCTCGAGATCTGATTACAGAGCATGAACCAAAGTGGACGTGGATGACCATCCACTGTCCAAATTACGCCATGAAACTTACGTGGAATCGAAGTATTCCTCTTGGAATGAAAAACCATGATAAAATCCAAGATAGGCGAGACCTAGTCTCCCATCGACTGACATGATCCCACGATTCAACGGGGAAGAGAGTAAAGCTAAAGTGGGCGTGGTTGGCCTTCCTACTTATCAGTATATGCCCCAGACCTGGGGGCACGAGCAAGAAGCAAGATGAATGTGAACCGACCTTTCACCAATCACCTCTATGTCTTTGGAGTTTAGGTGAAAACATATACATAGCTAGGACGAGACTCAACCGTCCATGCAGTACATTTTTCAACCCAAGACTGGGAGAAGACGCATGGTCATCCAAAAATTGGCTACGATAGCTCAGTATTAAAACTTGTGTATAGTGCTTACAGCTACTCAAGGCAACGACCAAAAGGATGCCTAAAGATAGAATCATTAAATCAATGCCAAAGCTTGTGGGCAACTGACTGTCACTCCAACCCGAAGGGCGAGTGAAGGATCATGAATGCATTGAATAGAAAATGCGTTACTCGAATATACAGGCAAATTCAAACTCATGGCAAGATCCAGCTATGCAGTTGCACGCAACTCGAGGCTGGCCCCTACTCGACGTTTCCTTCAACGCGCTTTTAAGCCTGATCTTTGGCCGTTTGCTGATAATCTATTAGAGCATTCAGAGCCCTTCGCTATTAGGCTCAATAACTCATGACAAGACTCTAGGATTCGACTAGAGTAACCATCAACATTGGCCGTCCCAACCATATTTCACATTGAATGTTATGATAGTTACATCTTTACTCAAAGAATCTGGGATGGCACCTGCTAATCTGACGGTCGACATGACAACCAGCCATGGCGACCCTTTCCGGGCGCTGAATATCGGATCACAGCTCAGTGCAATGATGATAAAAGAATTAGTTGGATTTTTCTGAATAAATGATGATATGTTCCCTTGGACCCATTCTGACATGCATATGTGATTTCATTAACTATCGCGAGCCATGCATTGGATATCAACCTGAAGCTACAAAAGCTAGCACAATCTCTATTGATTTCATCATGAAAGCTCCACTCTTACTTTTAGGCTCACCCTATCAACGTCTATGCCTACCAGCCGTTGTGACAGGGCATACAATAACCTGAGACGTCTAAAAGACTACTTAAATAGAATATCGAACTATGCTAATTCGATATCACTTATTTCCCACGAAGGGCTATCCAAGGACGGAAATTAACAGACCTCACACCCAAATTCACTACCTCAGATGACTACTCGAAGAGTAGCAGAGAACCGACCATAAGATGGAAAATGTACGAGGATGGAGCATCCAAATGATCAGTGTTATGGCTTGATAATGACTCCTGAGGAACGATCAATCAGCTACGTCCTAAAACTCGATTTACCTGTAACAAACAACGATGCTTAGTATGAAGCCTTGACTGTCAGCCTCAAACTTGCTAGAGGATTTGAAGTGAAAACTTTACATATCTTTTGTGATTCTTGATTGGTAGTATACAAATTTAAGGAAGTTGATCTTGCTAGGGGGCATTGTCTTGCTCCTTATCTCGGCCAAGTCCAAGAGCTACTAACCGACTTCACATATTACATCATTACGCACGTACTCAGCGAACAAAATGAAAAGGTGTCATGGTTGACTCCTATCAAAGACTATCTACAATGAGGAATTCTTACTGAATGGAGGAATGGAAAACGACAGATCCTCCTCAAAGCTTCACGCCAAATCATCTAAGAATAATTCGTGTGTCAAAAGGAGTTTATCCATCCCCATGCTTCGGCATATCGCCCATAATGATATCTTGAGCAAAGTCTATGAAGTAGAATGCGGTAATAACATCAGGGGGAAAACCATGATAAAGAAGATACTCTGCTACAGGAATTACTGGCCAACCATCAACCCAGATGCGGTTGATCATGCTAGACAATGTGACGAGTGCAAGATGTTTGCAAAAAGTCCGGGAACCCCGCCGATGGAAATTAGTCAAATGGCTAGTTCATAGCCGTTTGCCACTTGGGGGCACTAAAATCATCTTCTTGTCGATCCTAAAGGTGGTGCGAAATACACCATCATAGCAGTTGATTACGTCACCAAATGGGCAGATGAAGAACTCTTAACCACGACGAAGATGAAGAAAATAATCAACTTCTTTATCCGTAACGTCATCTGTCCTTATGACCTTCCATGATCCATTATAACTGCAAATGGACAGGTCGAAGCTGTGAACAAAATCATAGAGTTTGTACTGAAGAGAGGTTTGTAAAACTCCTCAAGTGGCTGATTGCAACCCTTATTTCACAGAAAATACAAACAAGGAATCGCGATTGAATTGCAATTAAACTAGATGGAGTTGGCGACGACTTATACGCATCCGAGAGCCAATGGCAAGAACATGTACCCGAACGTGCATGTGTACGTCCGAAAAAGTACGACTTCTTGAAATCAACAGAAATTGAATTCTCACTAAGGGTTATTAAGAGAAGACTAGATCAGATAGCCGAAGCCTAATAGCTCTGCAGAATCAGACACGGATGACCACTGATATTCTCAAGAAGGCATCTCCATTAGAATTTATTCAAGGATTTGAAACGAGACATGGAGGATACATAGTTCAAAGCGTATTACGTGCAGTCACGTAATACACTTTGGGGGGCAAGTGTTTCCTGGAGATTTGACCAGGCAACTAGTGCTCGGCATCAGGTAGTGCTCGGCATTAGGTAGCACTCGGCATCAACTAGTGCTCGGCATCAGGTAGTGCTCGGCATTAGGTAGCACTCGGCATCAACTAGTGCTCGGCATCAGGTAGTGCTCGGCATTAGGTAGCACTCGGCATCAACTAGTGCTCGACATCAGGTAGTGCTCGGCATCGGGTAGAACTCGGCGCCCAGTAGAACTCGGCGATAGGAGTACTCGACGTAGTACTCGACATCCAGTAGAACTCGGCGACAGGAGTACTCGGCGTAGTTCTCGACATCCAGTAGAACTCGGCGATAGTAGTACTCGGCATCCAGAGGCACGTTCGGCCTCGACTGACAACCATTCTGCACTTCCCGCACACCAAACATACCGTTCGGCATAGAAAGGATCGTTCGGCATTATGGTGTTCGGCATATCTGGTTCGGCATGCAGCGACCACTATGCTTGGGCTAGAGTGTTCGGCTACCGAGCCCACCTGGGAAGTCCAGCCCATCTTTGTCTATAAATAGAGGGGCAGGGTCACAGTGAAGAGGGATCCTTTTTTGGAGAGAAAATACTGGGGAGACTCTGCCATTTTCGAGACTCATCTTCTCTACTTAAACAACTTCATTCAAGCATTTGATTCACGAATTGTATTTGTAATCAACTATAAAGAAGATCAATAAAGTTGAACAAAGTGGACGTAGGCAATTACGCTGAACCACTATAAATTTGGTGTTCTTACTTTCTGCATTTAAATTAGCATTGTCTTCTCTGTTTAATTTACATTCATCACTTATATCTCTACACAATCTTTCTGAACGAGGTTAGTGACCAATTTTGGTGCTAACAGATATAAATTTCAATGTTATAAATTTTATAAATAGTGGAGGGTCAACTGTTATTTATAAGGAAAATGGTAGAGCTTCGCTGCTTGGATTAGAAAATATGAGAAGAGAAGTGAGGGGCCAGGCATGTATTTATAGGCGCTCGAATCAATCGTAACCATTATATTAAAATAATTAGATCTAGGCCATTGGCCAAGGTTTAACCCTAACCGCTACCTGAAGACCGGTCGACCTTTCCCTTGTAGGTGGTCAACTACTAGCGGTCAACTGGACCATAAAGGAGGGTCAACCAGTAGGGTCCACGTTTTAATGTTTATATATTTCTATTTTTATTTTTTTAATTATTTTCGTTTTGGAAACTTCAAACGCTAATAACTTCTTCGTTTGAGCTTCGATCATAAAACTTCAAATTTGAAAGTTGCTTAGAAAATCGCCACGAACGCAATGGTGTAAGTTTCATGGCCAAATTCTGCATTTTGCTCAAATTTCATTTTAGGAGCCTTATTAATTATCATTAATTTTACGGAGTGTTACATATGCATCCTTTTATTTTATTTAAATTTTTTTTACACTTAATAAATCAATATATATTAACATATTTGTAAATTTTATATGATTATAGAACTTCTATACATGTACTGCTTAGTTTCATTCTCCAATATTTGTGTATTAAAGTGCGTTTAAAGTGTATTTAAAGTGCATTTAAAATGTATTTAATGGGCATTAAATGTGTGTTAAAATATTTTAGTGTGCATTTAAAATGTATTTAACATGTATTTAATCGGTATTTAAAAGTATAGTAATAATGTATTCAAAGTATATTTAAGGTATGTTTAAAATGTGTCTG
This sequence comes from Allium fistulosum, assembly GCA_030737815.1. Classification (NCBI taxonomy): domain Eukaryota; kingdom Viridiplantae; phylum Streptophyta; class Magnoliopsida; order Asparagales; family Amaryllidaceae; genus Allium; species Allium fistulosum. The sequence continues at coordinate 928,078,213 of CM060906.1, forward strand.
TATATATATATGTGTGTGTGTGTATTTTAACTTGTATATATAAATATGTATGGTGGATTAATATATATATATATATTCTAATTTGTATATGTAAATATCTATAATGGATTTATATATATATATAATGGATTAAATACATGCACATATATTTAAAGTGTGTTTTAAAGTGCATTTATGTGTATTTAAAATGTATTCAAAGTGTACTTAAAGTGTTTAAAAGTGCACTGAAAAAAATTATTTCGATATGTATACATACACATATTTATATTATTTTATATATATAAACACACAACACATATTTATCTCTACTAATAATGCAAATAGTTTACCGTGGTGAAGCTTTTTATACTTCCAAATCAATCCATTCACATATGTACAAAAGAATAAAATAGGAAATTATGACAAAGGGCGTATGTGTCATTTCTACTACCCATGTTTTGTTCCCCACTATAATTGAACGGTTAGTCAACCAATATTGCAGCTTTCCTTTTTTCCCGTTGCGTTTTTCACGGTTCTCCTCCCATGTTTTCTTCTCTAGTACAAACCACTCGACCGAGTCAACTTCCTATCACATTTCCACTTTTTTCGTCCACTCTTCAACTCAAAGTCGCCATTCTTTTCAGATCCAACTACCACTTTTAACATTACTAGTGGAAGAAAGGATCGACCGCCTTTGGTTGTTGGAATTTGCTCTCTTCTTCCTCCAACCCAGTAGCTTCCGAACTGAAATTAGGGAGATTGAGTGAACCACCTATCTAATTTCAACTTTTTTTATTTGATCTTCAACTCACAGTCGGCATGCTTTCCAAATCTAATTACCGCTATTTCATATTAATAAAGGATCGACTAGCTTTGGTTGTTGGAATTTGCTCTCATCTTCCTCCAACACGGTAGCTTTCGAACTGAAATTTTAGGGATATCTCCAAGCATTGATGATTTACTTCATTGATTTGGAAGTTTGGGGTCTGTGTTGTAACGTAAGAAGAATTTTAAAGCTATGAGTTAGGTAAACTTCAAAGATTGTACCACTAAACTTATTCCGATTTATTTTACAATATTTACATGTGTGATAACTTCTTATACTGGGTTATCTATACTATATTATTATTAGTGAGTTAAATTTCAAGCTCACACAGGCCCCCTTGAAATTTGGCAACTGAACAGTCTCCGATATTGAGTAAAATTTAAGGGCGCACAAGCATCCCCGGATATTTTGTAAAATTTAAACTCAACAGTCGCGTTTGCTTCTTTCCTTCTTCTATCACCGCCTTCAGTTTCCAAATCTTATCCTAACCCTAATATTAGATAAACTCTCCGACTCTCATCGCCTAGATAAACCAATGATCCTGCCAAGCCACTTCGAATCTGAAACATGGCTTTACCTTAATACCCATTGACTCACCGCCGCCTAATTTGCCGGAGTTACCAACAGCCACCTTCGCCTTTCATCAACTACGAGGCGCGTGACACTATCCGGACCGCTATAGAAGCAGTACCATTGTCGCACTTCTCTCTCAGGTAATCTGGGGGTTTCGATTACATTGGTTAACGTGTTTTGTGGAATATGCATTCATATGTTATATAGTAAGCTGTACTTTCCGCCTATGCTTTTGGATCTCCAATCCCTCATCGCCGATTATGAATCGTTCTCAAAGAAGTTTCGTTCGTTTTCTGTTCAAACTACTGTACTGTGTTCAATAAAATCCAATTTGAAGATGGTAAGGGTTTAGATTTCTAATAGTACAAATCTGATGTTATTTTTAATTCATATATAAAATCCTCCGTCTGTTATTTCTATTCGTAGGTATATTGGACCCTATTTCTTTTATGCGTTGTGGATGTAGTTAACCTATTTGTTGAATTTACACTTAAGTGTTGAACATTTTTTGATACAGTATTGGTCTGCCATTTTGTGAGACATCAATTTCATTTCCCAAGTCGATTAAACTGCTGCTTTCTATTTCATTAACTCATGAATCATTGAATTAACAATTACCTTTTTAATGGTTCACATCTTCATGATGTGCTGTATAAGAATATTAACATGGTATTACATGTTTAGTCATTCATATGCTAGGAATTTTTGTGAGTATTATTGTATTAGATGCCATATCATTCATAGTTACGGATTTTTACAAGATTTTTTTATTGTATTGGTAAATTAATCAATAATATCCATTGTTCTTTATGCAACATAGTTTCATTATGCAATGATTTGGCCCTTTATTTTTCAAGTAACACTACTAAAATTTATTTTGCTGGTAATACCTATAAACTGTGTCCCTCGATGTTCCAAAATCTTTGAATCAACTATATGATATAACTTCCTATAGATGTGAGATCCTTTTGCAAATGATGCTCATAAGTATCCTAATTTAATTTATACAAGTGTGGTTTCTTCTTCCTTTTTTATTTACTTATTATTCGGTATTATGAATTTTTCTTCATGATTTGTGGACTATGGCTATACATATAGGCATGCTATGGAATTGCTATTCATAATATTTGTTTGTTTATGGGAAATTAATTAAGTTATTAAATTTACGTTATTCATATAGCAACAAAATTATAGCCTTTAACTCCATTGCTAAATTTTAGTTTTACTAAAACCCAAAACTGGCAGTGTTTTAAATGTTGTAATTAGGAGGTGAGAATAGTGGTAAACTAAGTGCAATGCATCTTTATTTATGCAGCTAGGTTTTCATATGTTACTAATAGTCCAGTGTGAAATTATCAAGCATATTCAAGATTCTTTGCAATGATTAAACTCTTTAATTTTGAAGCAATACCTATAAATTTTCTTTTTCAGCTAATACAGATAAATTTTCTTTTTCAGGTAATACCGACAGATTGTGTGCCTCATTGTTCCAAAAGCTTTTGTCACCTATATGATATATCATCATAAATATGTTGGATCATATTTCTATTAAAGCTCATGACTATCCAAATCCTAATAATACAGGTGTGGTGTTTTAGGCATTTTACAACGTTATTTTATTTACCCATTATTTCCGTGATGAAATTATCTTCATAATATGCAAACTGTGATTATACAAGTAGGTGCTCTATGAAATTGCTGTTGGTAATGGTTGCATTGAATCAACTGTTAATTTGTTATGTTAAACATATACAAGTACTCAGGTAATATAGAGTTTTTTAACAAATTATTCTACTCACGTCATTTAAATAGTACTATAATTCTGTATTTAATACTTTTGTTCAATGTCCTTTCATAAACCCCATAAATAACACCGTTTTAAATGAAGAAATCACACTATTACTTGTATTTAATTTATGGTATCAAAAGAAATTTTTTTCAACTATGGAACATATAACTAGAGAGAAATGATGTAAAGTTAATGATGATTGCTTGGCCGATTCTCCATTCTCCTATATTTTACTGTACGGTGTAATTTTTTTTCTTTCATATAGAGCTGTTGTTAATTATGAAAATTTTCCAACTTGATCAGTAATAACGGTATAAAACTAAATTATTTTCCTTAGTTTGAGATACAATTTATATTCGCTCATTCTAACGGTGAATTTATATCTATAGACATTTTTTTGTTGAAATTGAATAGGAGAAAAATACATTATGTTTATCATCACTTTATAAAGGGATATTTGAAGCTTTAATCATGTCGTCGTATACTTTGTTTTGTATAGAAGAGGTAGATATCGAGCCCACAATTTCAAGTTGTTGGTATGTGCATGGGAAAAAAAGAATTAAGTGCACAATTTTTTTCTACCACATAGATCATTGGGGTAGTAGACCAGAACCAATAGCCTTTTTTACGGTTATCTTTTGGTTTGGCTACGGGTTACTAGGTTGTCTGTCTACCATATATGCCATAACATAATTTTTTTCGTCTTCATCTTAGTTAACACTAGAACCATAGCATATACTTAGATTTAGAAGCACTTTTGGAAAGTAAATATTTTTATGGTAGTCTAATATGAGAAATGGATTTATTTACGATTGTTGTCTATGAATTAATATGTTATTATTATTACAGGTATGATGAAAAATTAGCATGCAATATCTAGCAGAACACTTTATTAAAAATGCTTAACAACTCATGATGGACTAGATCTACAGATATATGGAGTTTTCCAGGTAATTATTTCTCAACTTTGTGCTATTGTTTCAAATGTGTTTCCCTTAGTTTCATTTTAGTTCTTAAATTCTATGGATTCTTTGTGTTTTTTCTTTTCTTATCTTAAAACATTCACCGTCGCCTCCTTCTTTGCAGTAACATTCATTTTACCTTTTCATACTCTTTGCAATGTCCATCAGTTTCAAATTCTTAGGAAATTAGCCTTTTCTTTTAATGATATTGCTCTTAAATTGACTGCTTTAATTTTAGTTGCCTTTTAGACATCATATCATATGGTGTTTCTTTATGTTGGTGTGGTGTAATATTCTCTAAGGTTTGTTTGATTACATGAACTTAAAGCATCTACAGGTTTGTATTACTATGTTAATAATCATTTTCTTGATGTTCCACTAGATTTTTTTCCTGTTTATAATGATTTAAGATAAGACAATTAAAAGAGTAATGGATATTTTTAAAAAAAAAAATCATAGATCCAAGCAATAGAAATTATTGAGAGGAATATGTGAAAAGTGCAAGTTTGGATTTCTTGCATTTAATACTGCTGAACTGATTGAACATTTGAAAAAAAGGACAGTCAGTAATACTTCATCTATATTTGTTGTAACAATTTTATTTTCTTAATGTATCGATTATCAATTTGAATAATATGCTAAGTTTACATTGTGAAAAAGAGCATGTTATATTTATTGTCAAGTTAACATTATGTAATAATTTGAAATGACTATTATTGATGTGCTTAGTCAGTAATACTTCATCTATATTTGTTGTAACAATTTTATTTTCTTAATGTATCGATTATCAATTTGAATAATATGCTAAGTTTACATTGTGAAAACGAGCATGTTATATTTATTGTCAAGTTAACACTATGTAACAATTTGAAATGACTATTATTGATGTGCTTAAGATGCTTTTTGCTACAACCACCATTATCATCAAAATGCTCATATTTACTCACATAATTATAAAATCCATGCATTTAATTACCAAAAAATATAGTTTCTTAAGGTTGACAAACATCACAATGTGATATACCTTAATATTGTAAAATAGTTTCCTTCACTCCAGCATTGGGCCATTCAAACATATCATGCCAATCAGAAGTATAATATTTGATAATTGAATTAACATGTGCTCTAAATATCAAATGTAGTATGAAAGGGCTTTGCAGTGTAAAGCATTTGTTAATATAAGAAGAAATAGTATGGAATAATAATGACCTGCCTTTTCGAGTGATTTACCTACCAATTTATGCATAACTTAGGTCATTTAAAATTCTAAGATAAAGTTTTGCTGCAATCGTGGTAAATGGTAATGAAATCTCTATCTCAAATTAACAAGAATTCAAATTTATTTTGATTGCTTATAATGAATGCTCTAACTAATTTTGCACTAATTATAATTTATATCCAATTATGCTATTAATCAAAATTCAAATTTGTAATTATATTTTTAATGCATTTAATGCTTATAACATACTAGGTTTTTAGAGATTAATATCTCTACTTTCATAATTAATTGTTATATAATGTTGGATTGAAAACTTCTATTCATAGTTGACATCAAATGTTCAACATTCTATAAGAGGAAAATGTTCTTATGCAATATCTTCTCATTCTTCGAAAAAGTTATCATGTGAAAAATCCAAATCACGCTCAAAAAAAGAATATGTATGACAAAGACAATCGTCCACTCTTCTACATTCTTGATAGGATATATGTTCTCCTAATCATCTCCAATTATGTCGCTGTCATTCAAACCTTCAACCTCATTTTGATGCTAAAAGATTTTTTTAACTATTGAATTTCATATAGACGGTAATAATGTACTTTCCTTTCATTTTTTTAGGCACGAGCATTCTCGCCAATGAAAATAAGCATTATTCCTTCATAAAATAAGCATAAAATGGATAGTTGAGAGAAATATATGTTTATGAGCAATCATTATTAACAGAATTTATGACTATTTTTATCAAGTTAAAGTTTCAATAATTTCATTTAAAGCACATCTATTTATAATATGCACTTTTGAAATATTTTTTATTATATCGTTTTTGTTTGGCTTTTACTTTCATGAAAAATAAAAGTCAATATTATTTTAAGTTGCAGACTATGTATTTTGAAGAATTTTATTTGATTTGTAATAAAAGATTCTTTTTAATATCTTTGTGGTATTTGAAAATTGTAATATCTTTGCTCATATTTATGTGATTTAATTATTGTAACGACCCGCTATTTTGGACTATTCGCATCCGCACATGTCGGACTTGAATAATTCAAAATACCGAATTGTTAATTTAAATTTGGCAAAACTGAACATATACAGTAAATAAAATAATCACAGATCACAGACACAGAGTAATAAATGCAGCGGAAACAAAAGATAGTAGTTCATGAAGCTACTATATACATATCAGAGTTAAATAAGGTACAACATATGTCTCGAATACAATAATCAAATACAATATCAGAATACATCATTGGAATCAACTGAATATCTGAAAGCTAGATAGATAGCTGGATCTCCAAGCGAAGCTCCAACTCCAAAGGTGAGTCTCGAATACTGGTACACTCAGTCTGACCCGAGCGTAAAGCAAAACACAAAACACTCGAGTCAGGATTAACATTCTTATATCAATAAATCCAACTCAAGTGAAATAGCAATTGAAATACAAGTAACTCAAAGGATGTTTGGAATAACCGTCCTTTAAGGATCCATTAAACTATCTACTATGTAGTAGTGTACGATAAGTAGATAATGCCTATCAGTAATATAAAGTATCAAAATAGTGTTAAGGCGTTACCATTATCCCCCTTAACACATTTTATATAAGCGTTATAGTCTATACAGCACTGTAAACTCCACCGTAAACTAGTGGGATATCAGGGAGTACTCCATAGGTATAACACAAACAAATCGTAGTGGTCACGTATATAGGGATACAAGTATGACAAGGCACATGAGGCAATACCCAAGGTAGTGAAACTACCGTTTCCCTGATCCGGACTGGTGAGAACGCATCGCCGCAGCGATCGCAACACCGCGAAACAACACTCCCAAATCAAGGGTGCACCAATCGACAACAAGTAATGAGTAGTTTTCGAAGAAGTGTGTTCGCTCGAGGTAGCTAACCCCCATTTGGCCCGGCACGGCTCCTGTTTTAGTCATTTCCAATTTGACACAAGTGTCAAGGCTATCCATTATCGTTCTCTTTCTTCAGTCATCACGTACATCATTCCAACCACTTCATTCTGGATCACACTCCGCGTATAGTTATTAAAGTGGATTTCGGTTTAGACAGTGAGTATGTCCCTAACCGATTCCGGTCTCTTTAATAACCTTCGTAATTATTACACCAATTGGTCGTTTATATATTTCAAAAACCAAATCAATTACAATTTCAATTAGAATTTGTAAAACAACATTTCATTTGTCTTTCTAAACCAATTCTAAAATTTACATTTCAAAACTTCCAAATTACCATTTCAAGATCTTATAATTCAATTTCAATTTCCTTTAAAACAATTCAAATATTGATTCAAGTTCGTATATAGGTTACATTCCAAAATCATTTAAATTAATTTAATTTAACATTCAAATCAATTTAAATTCCTTGATCGATTTCATTCAATATTCATTAACTAAATTTGTCATTCAAAATAATTTCTATTTAATTTCCAATTCATCAAATCAATTACTTAAGTTCAACTTTATTATATCAAAACTTACAAATTGCATTAAATTAAATTCATCAAATCCAATTCTTTACATTACAAGTCTTACATTAATTTCAATAAATCCCATTTTATTTCTTGTTAAAGAAATTCAATTTCACTTATTTATTTACTTAGTTACAAATTTCGAAACTCAATTAGTAAAGAAACTAAATTTCACTTATTCAAGAAGTTCAATTCCACTTATTAAAGAATTCAATCTTATTTAATTATTAAATAATTTCAAAACTTTATTATTAAATAATTTCAAACTTAATTATTAATAATTCCAAAATTTAAAACAACGTTCTTTCGTCAACTACTATGTTAATATTTTGATTCAGATTATTAAATATTAACATTTCCTTTCAATAAAATTCAAATTCGAAATTCGTTTCAAAACCATATTATTTGTAAAAATAAAATCTTCATTTTATTTTTAAATCAAATTTATTGACCAATCGGTTTTTATTTAATTCTCTATCCTAGGTCAAAGTTTAATTTGGGTATTTATCATTTCAACCCGATTCCAATTCAATTCACAAATCAAAGCATAGCAAAAGGGAACTTGCAGTGTGATAACTGGGATGGTGTCAAAGTAAATAGACAAGTAATAACAACAATTTATAACAATCCAATAATTAATTCAAATAATCCTGAAATAATCGTATTAATTCAAATTGTTGTTTGTGTAAATTAATATAATTATTCCTAGAATCTACACTATCATTTCATGTAGATTAAAGATTATTACAATAATATTAATACGGTTCTTCATTTGATATCAATTATTCAATTTCATACTACATAAATTTTACAGCATACATTCAATGGTTCAAGGTGTGGTTAATATTATTTCTACATGTCAATTAATTTAACATTTAAAAGAGGTCCTATTATACAAATGTCATCAATCAAATTAACACATATATCAAATCTAACTATCCTACTTCAAGTTCAATTTCATATTATTTATCACTTACAACATTAACAATTTAACGTCAAATGTCAACATCAAACAATCAATCATTTATCAACCAAACTGGATTATCATTGTATAAATAACAGATAATGGTGTCAGATGTCACTGGTGAACTGATACAGGTAATAGCATATATAACAGTGTAATTAACTAACGGTAGCATATTTCAATTGTCGTTTCAATTGAAATAAAATTTAATAAATAAAAGAACGTAAATCGTGAGTGATTGCTCACCTTTCGAGGCTAGAGTTTTTTGACAACAGAACAAGCTACAAACTCCAAAGCAAAGCTATATTGACATGAATTTGGATGGATAAGCTGATAGATAGGAATCAATAAAACGAATCAGAATCGGATGAATGAAGATAGATGGTATAATTGAACTTATATATATATATATATTACTTTCCCCAAAGGAACATACATACACCAATAGTATAAATGTGCTGCTACACATCATATACATGAAACTGTTAAACTGTAAGTAAGTAGAATATAAAACAAATGAACTACATTATAACAATTTACATGAATCATTCATATATGCTTTTATTTTATTTTGGAAAAACCAAACACACGTATACATACATGTATATATATAAACTACTATATAAACCAACAAAATTTTATAACTACCACTTTATAAAACTAATACCGTATCTATATACATTCTGAAATGAACATAGTAAATATAACTATAACTTTTATATAATATCAAAAAAAACCAATATTTTATTTTAAACACATACAAAATAAAATATATATATATATATATATATATATTTCAATCATTACTACTTGAACCCATATTTAAAGATTTAACAACATATATATTAGAATCTAATAAATACCTTTAAACACAGGACATATATACAATCTTCTCCTTCATAAAAATAAGATAACTGACATTATATAAAAATCTTCCCTACTGTTATACGTAAGCGACAGCGAATGCTATTATGCATACCTACTTATATTTATGTATAAGCTTAGTTACAAACTCCAAGGTCATATATCAATTTTTTATACAAACAACATGCTATAAAGGTACAGACATTGTAAATATGAAATTACAATTAAATATAATGACGTGTGCTACTATATAAGATAGTTATATGCAAACACTGCGAATACTATAGAAAATATACGCCAAATATAATTATCTTCCAGGCAAATATGTAGACCCAACTTTGTTCAAATATATTAGCTATTGGATATACATACACAGCTCAAATATATACTATATTCGACAAGCCTTACATTAGATCTATACGTATACTCCTTTATATTATAATTACATCTTATAACCTTTACAGACTCGGACTTTAAGAATGCAACATACTATATACTGTATATTTATATAATTTACTATAACTATATATAGTTTTGGGAAATAAATAAAATATATGTGTACCCTTACAGTCGAAACTATTATATCATAAAACATAACAAACTAATATAAAATTTATATATATATATATATAAAATACAAGTATATACATAAGTTTAAACCCATACAGTTTCATATATATATATATATATATACGTATACACCTTTAGCAATACTGTCATTCATATAAACAACATAAATAAAGTACTGAAATGCTATAAACTAGACCAACTATATCTTGCATAGACTTTGTGTACAAAGTGGCAAAGTACACTACTATATTTATTAGTGGCAAGCTGAGACTTCAAAGCACGTAACCATACACTACTATATTTATTAACATATATATGCTAGAGAATCAAGCTTCTCAGGCAAAACAAACAAGGAACCAAATATAAAATATATAACAGCAGATTGCAATTATACAAACAATATTATAGCTACAAATATACATATAGTAAATACCTTCAAATCGGAGAGAAAGAGGGTGTTGGGAGGGGTTGCTGTCTCGCATGGTGGTGGGTGTCAGTGGTGGCACGAGCGAACAAGGGAAGCTCGGTACTGGGTGTGTAGAGGAGGCGCAAGCTGCGGCTTGCGTGTTCGGCTGGTGAAAAGGTGAGGGGATCTGATGCGATGATGTGGCAGATAAGAGAAGGTGGGGCGGAAACGAAGGTGGAGACAGTGCGCGAGGAGTAAGAGGGTGGGAAGGTGGCGAGGTCGGGTTTGATGACACCATCAGAGAATAAAGCCACACACACACACACACACACACACACACACACATATATATATATATATATATATATATATATATATTTGAGCATGGCGAAAGAAAGATAGAGCAAGGTGGGAAGATGTAGAAGGCAACTGGGAGGATGAGGCTACAGGAATAAATGCATACATTCTTTATTATATATTTATGAACTTTTCTCAGAAAGAAAATGAACAGATCGAAAATCGAAAAACTGAAACAATATTTGTATTGGAAATTAAAAACGGTGGGATATCAATGGTCACAGAATATTAGAGGTTTAATAACCAATGGCTTATTTATCTTTAGCTTAGCCGTTGACAATTGAGTAGGCACAGAAACCGGTACCGCGGTTACTATTTTCACGGATTCCGCAGCGAACTGGACTTTAAAACATAGAGTTGAATATACCATAGAGATTAGCACGATGATACGATTCAAACGGTATACAGATGTCAGTGGTATGATTGAATTATAAAAATTCGAATTTTCTACTATCGGAAAATGCAGCAAAAACGCAGAAAAATAAGATTGACAGAGCTAAAGAAGTCCGAATTTGGAAAAACGGAAACTGACATCTTGCTCAAAAGAAGATTTAGAATTTTTCTATGTAAAAATATTTAGATTTTGAAAACATTTTATTTCCATCAATTCCTAACCGACTAAATTGAAATAAAATTACACACGAAATAAACTTTCTTATTTTCGGATAAAAATTTACCAGTTGCTATGTTTAACTAGACGCATTCCACATATCAAATTTTTATTTCAAAATTTTAACTAATTACGTTATTAAAATAGTTAAAATTTACGGGTCGTTATAATTATTTTTCGTTTTCATAATTATCTTGCTTAATATACAAAGTTCTGTCTATATTTCACAAATACTCTGTTTTTTCACTTTAGATTCAAAATGTTTTAACAGTGTACTAAGTCCAAATCATTCATCTTACTACAGTTACATTCAAATTTTGTATAGATTGCCAGCAAACACCAATGTTGTATTTTAAATTATAAGCATGCTGCTACTTTTTAATATAAACTTTGTGCACAGGGTCATGCACTTTTCAATTTAGACTTCATAGCAAGGATTCACTTTTTACACCGAAGTTGTTTTGCTAATAAATTCAACAAAAGGCGGGGGTGAGGTTCTGAGCTATGTGTGTTTCTCATTCTAATGTTGGAAGAGTTATTCTGTCCTATCTAACTTAACGACTAGCTATTATATATATATATATATATATATATATATATATCATTATAGCACGCATGTCAGGAGGTCAAATTTTGAGATGCTTGAGAAAACTGCAGTTTATTTACTCTAGCCCAGGTATTTGCTTAACTTTTTCAGTCATGTCTGATCATAACTAAAAGCAATGGGGTAGCATATAAGCAGAATTATAGATTTCTACACACAAAAATGATGGTATAGTGTTGTCCCATAACATTCTTATATAATTTTGACATTGTTGTAGTCATACACGCATTCTCGACTTCTTTAAAAAAAATCTTCAAATATATATTGCGATTTCAATGATTAGCACTTTTAAAATATTAGAATTTATAGGAACAAGTTAAGATTGGCAATGATGGCATCAAGGAAACCATTTTACTATTATATCCATTGCAACTTCAAAGAAATTTAGATTCTTTTCATCACACCTCAACTATGTGTGCATATATATCTACAAGTGTATACACGTACGTATGTATATATGTATACATGTCTATGTATGTATACTTGCGTGCACACATATAATGCGTGCATATACATGTGTGTGTGGCGGGTACAATATTTGTGAGGAACACATACTTTCATGGTTGGTAAATCTTTATAAATAATTTTTAGATGCTATTTATGGATGGTTGTGTAGCTTTGATCAACTTTCGAAGGCACATTTTACACATTGCTTTTTGTTTATTGCCTTCATATGTACATATGGTTACCGCTTTCAATTTATATTCCTTAATATTGAGAGACTTAATATATATATACATATATATATACACACATATACATATATACATATATACATATATTTTAATATATACATATATATATACATATGCATATATATATATATATATAATTTATGTCATCATGGAATGTGTCGTCTTTTGACCAATCTACTTAAAGATGATTTCTTGGAGATTGAAGGTTATATTTGTAGTTTTACACAGTTTTGTACACTTGACTGAAGTTATAATGACATAGGTAGTGAATATGTTCTGATCCAGGAACCGGAGATGGTTTGTTGTTAAAGCAATATTTTTTCATGTCTAACTTATCATAAAATATGTTGTTTGCCAACATATCATATTAGTTTCCTATATACTAATAACACATTAATCCTAATAAACACAGCAAATGAGTTGCCTCCACTTGGATAACCTACTGTCATTTTCACTAATATGGTTGTTTTTTATAAGTCACTCGTTCTATTTACTGCATAAGTGTATATTTTGAATTTTATTATATTACTTTGATGTATTCCAAGTCACGAAAGGTTCTATCAAAACATAGCTATAATAGTTTCATGTTTCTATGGAGCTACTCAATGTTTCTTATGTTTACCATGATTATATTAAAATTTTGTTCTCATATTTTATAGGGAGACATAGTGGAGATTGTCATCATCATTACCACAAGGACAAAGACATCATGTGAATAGCTTGTGCTTCATGTTGTTTAAGTCGCTGACAAGCATTATACACCGACTACTTCCTATTATTATTTTTCTTAGACTAAAATTGTATATATTTTGATGTCACGGATTTGTTATCAAATGCAATTTTCTTTTAGGCATCATTAACAAATAGGCGTGTAACAATTCATGTTTGTAAAGTTATTATCATTGGTAGTTTTTTAACAGATGTGGGAAAGGTTACTTAATGTGGTGTTTAAAAAAATAAAAATAAAAGGGCAGTTCATACAATCATCTTCCTACCTTAAGGTTGCTAATAGCTTGACAAGAAAGTTCATGTAGGTATATAAAAATTGGTTTCTTTTGTTCACAATGGTTGCATGTCTGCGTTCAGGTGTACTGTAGTTTGCGCTGCAATGAAATTATAACTTAAGTGAACAAAACATAATTATAAAATAATTGAAGCTTCAACATGGCAGGTAAAAATGGTCTTTAAACTGATGCATTGTAAAATGTTAGTAAATACTCAATTTTGATTAGCTATGACAATTTCAGGGCAAATAATATTATTCTTTAAATAAACTTTTTTTGATCATATCACAAAAATCATTCAAAATTTTAATACTTTCTGTTCTTTTAAGCGTATATTAATTATCTAGCAATTTAACTTTAAACTTTTTTGAACAATTTGAATTTAATCAATATTTTAGAAAATAATTCAATTGAAATGTCCAAATTAATTCTATAAAAAAACAAGCAAAGATTCATCGATAATTGGAAAACAAAACATCGCAACAACCCGTATGCGAAGCACGGGTTCGCACTAGTATTTAACAGTTACTTACCAAAATAACTTCCATTGCAAAACACTTTGACATTACTGCATTGTCAAACATGTTAATAGCTAGATGTTTCTACTTTTACTACCATAATATATATATATATAATTGTTATATGGTACAGTTAACTATCTTCCATTAGCTGCAGTTTAATTTTATGATAATTGATGCCATTTTGCTTCTACTTCACTCCCAGTTGCCTACTATATTATATTTAAGAACATGTCTCTTAACTGTCACTTTGCAATTTAATTATCCAAAAAAATTGGCCGGCTGCTGATGGTAAAACAGGAAATTGTGTGGCTGATGATAGCTGTGAACAAAGTAGAAAAAGAGCAATAAGTTTACATGAAGTGAGTGTTTCACCGTCCAAACATAACTCTAGAAATTTTGGCAATTTTACATTAAAGAAGCAAAAGATGGAGTCGGATATAGTTATCAAACAAATTATGTCGCTGAGTATCCATCTAAGGAAACAAGTGTAAAAGCTGGCGATGAGATGCCGATTCCTTTATTAGCTATTCTACCAGGCTAGCAAAATTAGGATGCAAACAATGGTAAATTCTATGATAACTTGTTAAATGACCATTAAAATGTTCCAAGTAACTTTTTTTTGCTTGGCTGGTTACATGTTTCATAAGTTGATAACAAGACCTTTTTTGGGGACTGTCCCAAAGAATGATTAAAGACAAGTTTAACTACTTTACTTTAGTTTGAAATATAACCAGTAAACTATTTAATCTTTTTATATACCTACGGTTTAAATATATGGCATCACATCGTCATATTATATGTATACTTCTACTATACAATATTATCATAAAAAGTTAAGAACCACATCGGTTGCAATTTATTTCATTTTTTTATTATTTTTAACTAATTTTATGATCACTTAAAAACTCCAAGTTGTAAGTCTTCATTTAGTTAGTTGTCTATAGTAAAACTAATAAGCCTCCCATTGCCGCCTTACCAAATGATTTGACAGTTCGATGTTATGCTTAGGCTTATAAAGGTATGCTATACGATGTTTACACTTTAAATGCCCTTATTTTCATCTTTCATATTGTTTTATTATACACTTCGGTATAGAAAAGCTTTGTCTAATTCCAATTACTACTTACCAACTATTTATACATTTATCGATGAAGAACACTTTAGTAAACAATCTCAAAATTTTGCAGGTAGCAATATGTGAATGAGAAATGGAAAATCCTCCAAAGGTGGCTATACCAATTATCTCCATGATTACAACAAGCAAGTTGAAAGCTCAATGTTATGCACATGCCTATAATGGTATGTTAAAATACGTGATATAGTAAATTATATTGCATAATTTAACATTTTTTTTATGCTCATACTTGGTACTTAACGTTACCCGTATGTGGTAAAGGTTTGTTCACTGATTTTACTACTCTTACGATCGCTGCTCCCAACACTACCTTTTGTTATGAGACATGCATGCCAGATATGACTATATCACTTATCTCCATGATTACGTCATCAAGATTGATATCTCAATGTTCTGCTCAGGCTTATAAACATATGTTAAAAGATGTTTACACCTTTAATGTCCTTATTTTCTTCTTTCAAATTATTTTAATCATTAAATGTGTCAGGCATTTTTCCTGGCATTAGATCACTAACTATGCAGTGAATATTTAGCCCTTCTATTCCACAATTAACACGATGCTCATTGACTAATTTTCGTTTTAATCTGTTTCCACTTTTCCTTTAAATTTCTTCCATATTCTTCCACTTCTCTCGCTCAGTTCATCTTCTTATACTACACAATATTTGTTGGGAATTCCCCCACATTTAATCTACTTTTATTGTCCAACATTTTTTCAAAATTTTCCTACAATTTATCAGTTGACAACCTATGGAAACATTATTTATACTCACATATTCACAAAGATGTTTTACTGACATGTAATCAAAACATGAATCAATCATCGTACTGTTATCACCTTCACTGAATTTTTATATATGTTGACTATTATTATATATCTTTTAGAACACTATTTTTTTTAAACCTGACACCATTTGGTATTCACAAATATTTTTAACTCCATCATCTACAAGTTATTTGTAGATGCTGGTCTCAAGCTCAAAAAAGGAGGACGGAATATGTGTTTTTATACATTGCACAACTTAAATGTAACTTTATTTGACAATTTTTATTTATTTTTTTTAATTATTTCAATGATGCGGATTGTGATAGTATCATTTGCACCACCACTTGTGCGTCACTCTGTTCATTAACACATACCAACATAGGATATATGATTTACCAACTATGCTTGGGGTCAAAACAAATTTTAGTTCAACTTAATCATCAAATATCACACAACATCACACTTTGTTTTCTACGTGTTGCATTTGTTAGTGTGAGTAATTATGTTATATACTATAACGGCCCGAGAATTTTTGATCCTAAAAAATCCAGACAGCTAGGAAAAGAAGAAAAGAGATAGAAGAAGAAACAGGAAACAATCACAAAATCTCACATTCGCAGCGGATCAAAATATAATAACATTTATACAAAGAAAAGTTGTACTTGTCAAATTACATTTTAATACATCAGAGTTACAATCAATCACAGACAAACTAGACAGTAAAACAATATGTCCCAGATACAAAATAATACTCAGCGAGTTACACTCCATACGTTCCTGCCATCCAGCTCGCCACTTGAGCTCCAGGACGTCCTTACCTGAAAATCTGTAATACTCGGTCTGACCCGAGCATTACATTAAAGTAACACCCGGGTCAGGCTGGAAACCAGTGTGAGTAAACCCATATAATTTGAAACTCTAAACTCAAACCATAAAAGAAAACCCGGGTAACTCGTACCCCACTACGAGTTCATAACTTGTTATAGTCGACACTTATTTCACAAATCAATCCCCAAGTACCCTTACTTAGTATCAGTGGTCCAGTACGCTTAAATTATTCCATTTCAGCCTATTGATTACACATATCTAATCTATAAAGAATTGTTGTAGATTACAAATCGAAGTGGTTTCGGTATTTACTGATACCCGACCCTGGTCTCTTCGAATCTAATGTTATTATTAATCCAAGTTGTTTAAGTGAAAACAATTCAATTCATATTCAGAGTAACATATTCACATAGCGACTCCATTACAGAAAGATAATGCATATTATCACAGTTCAAATCAAACATATTATCTCACATAGCATCACAAATCACATATCAGAGATATCAGGTAATCCAAGGCATTCAATATCATTCAATCATCCATGAGCAAGATTAATTAGTCACACCATTTCTAATTAATTTAAATAAATTAAATTAATTACTTCAATCACTTTTAATCCTGCTTACTTAACATTAATTAATTACAAACCAATTAATTAATCATCCTTTAATTATCATCTTTAATTACATTAAGTAATTAGCCGTTAATTAATTACACAAATTAATTAACCTTCCACCATTCACATTAATTAACCTTTAATTACTCTCATAAATTAATTAACAATAATTTATTACATTGATCCTTAATTAATTACTCTAATTAATTATTCTATAATGACTTACATTGATTAATTATCCTTTAATCAATCGCATTCATTGATTAACCAACCCTTTAATTAATTTCCTTAATTAATCAATCCTTTAATTAATTACACTAAGTAATTAATCCTTAATTACTTCCATTAAGTAATTTCCCTCTAATTACTTACATTATCATTTAAGTAATTAATCTCCAATTACTTACATTAATTAATCTCTAATCACCAATTAATTAATAATTCTCAATTATTAATTAATTAATCCTTAATCATTAATTAATTAATTTCTTTTTAATTACTTCATTAATTATTTAATCTTAAATCATCAAAACCTTAATTAACTTAAGATAACCCATTTACCTTCATTACTTACTAAATTATCATTAACATATAAATTTACAATATTTTATCCTTTAATTAATTTCTTTATTGTATATTTAAATTAAGTTTAAAATAAACTTAAGAATCTACTTAATTAATTTAAGTAGAATATATCATACATCTTCTTAAGCCAGTATTTAAGAACATTTTTATACAAAGAATAAATTTTAACTTGATTTACTTAAAGTTTAAAAACTTACTTTTATCTACATTTTAAATCTGTTAACACCCTCACTTCGGGTTCAACCCGGAACCCATCCCGAGACACCCCCAAGAAACTTCCCCTTTCTCTTTTTTTTATAAAAAAACTTGTTTAAAAATTTTAACATGTTATAACACTCTCGTACACACTCGAAGACGAACCCGAGGAATCCCCTCCTTTCCCTGAGTCACTACTCGAGACAAAACTCATCATTCCCAAATCCCAAAACTCAAGTGCACAGAAATCTGGTTCACATGCACCGATCGCCGGCGATGCTGCGGCATCCACGACCACCACCAACAAGTCCTCGCTGGCTCCCTCAAGCCATCAGATCACCTAAATTCTTCGATCGAGCACAAAATCAAAATCGAACCCATCAGAACCCACTAGAACCAAACTCAACGACCAAGCAACCCCTCGTCTCGACGGCTCCGACCACCAGAGGGCACAAAACTCCACCCACAGCTTCGTCAATGACCTACACTGTGACGCCCCACCTCTATACTCACGCTAGCCAAGGACACTACTGGGTAATGCCGTCGACTAGCGCGAAGAATAAGGCTGTTCAGGAGCGACCATCTGTGTAATTGCCTTGTGCAAGTACCGATATGTCGGATAGTATAACATGCATTTCATTTCAAGAGGAAATTCGACATACCGATACAAACTCAAAGCTACCACACAGTGGCTAAGTGGACCTTCGGAAACAAATATAGAGATAAACATAACATAAATCAGTCATAGACATTCATATCACAAAGGCGGAATTAGATATGAATATATCACATAAAAGTGTACATCAAAGTAGTGGTCAATCTAGAACCACTACATCACAAAAGAATAGATACAAGTGCTAGGCAAAAGAATAATTATACATCAAGGAGACTATATCTCAAATCATCTAATAACAAAAACTACTAATCTAAAGTAGTTAGCCAAAAGAATCATATGATAATCCCTGATAGGAAGTCAAGCGGAAGCACCTGTAACATCTCGGTCTGACCCGAGTATTATTTAAGAAGAAAATAATAAACGGATCAGTCTAGCTATAATTATCATATATAAAATGAGATATAAGAAGAGATATAACAAAAAAACATATGATATCAATAATGTCAAACTGTGTCAAGTAGACTTTTAAACAACAACAAAATCATACAATATCTCAAGAATCTCAAAGCACCAAAAAGAATGTCATATTCTTTATTTTATTCACCAAACCCCAAATATTGACAAACATAGCATTGCCAATCACAAAAAGAGGTGAAATACAAATTCTAGAAATCATCAACTAGAAATCCAGAAATCAAAAAAGGGGGGAAAAGGCCTATCACAAACGGGAGTATAAAAACTCACCAACACGTGTATCACAAACGGAATGCTATTCCATGGTCGCTAACCATAGAGCCGGTGCAACGACGTAGTGCAATAACTGTATGCCCGAGGAACTAGAAACTCAAATATTTCGGAACAACGACGTAGTGCAATAATGGTACGCCCGATGAACTCGAAACTCAAAACATCGATGTAGTACAATAAAGGTACATCTGATGAACCAAAAACCGTAAAAGAACATGGGTCGCTAGCCCATAAAAGAAATGAGACGATGCTCAATAAAACGAGGTACAGTCCTCTACGTGGGCAAAGAGACATCGCACATTACTAGTCTAAACCATAAAATGATCATCATCGATCATCAAGAAGTGTCGATTACACTAAGCTAGTAAATATAAGAGTTTAGCTTCATGTCCCATAACCACTTGCTTAACTCAAATATTTACGAACAGATTTTAGATTTCCACTCGAAAATTGTCACAAGAGTTTCAATCGAACAAGTCAAAGAATTAACCGACGAAGTAAATGCAAGTGTTTCATACCACTTGTTTTGCCAAACCATTTAATTAGATTTTCTCATACGAATGAGGTAAAGGTGTATATACTAATAGATTGGAAAACGGTTTTATAAACAAGCTTTGTATTAAAAATAGAGTTGAAATCATCTTTGTGTAAGAGTTTGAATATTTACTACTAGTATAGAAACCTTTGTATTTAGAAGTGACAAGTCACAAAAATGATTGTAGAAACAATCAATTACCAAAATCCACATACGAAGATGTGAATCAAATCCATAGGAATCGATGCCGAATCCATCAAAATGGATATACCCAAAAGTCCCGAAATAGGAGTCATCAAAATCGATAATAAATGATAACAACAAATCGGATAATCACGAATCGATTAACATTGGAATCTCAAGCAAAATAGGTAAATGGGGCTGAAGCAAGCAGGTTAGTCGACTGAACCAGGTGGTCAATCGACTGACACAGGGATACGAATTCTGTATCCCCAGGGTCAGTCGACTGACCCAGATGGTCAGTCGACTGATACAGACCCAAGCAATTTCCTGGGTCTGGTTCAGTCGACTGAACCTGCTTCTAAGCAATTTTGATATTCTGGTTCAGTCGACTGAACCCCTGGTTCAGTCGACTGAACCTGCTTGAGGAGCACATTCAGTCTAGCCCCTCTTTGGGGCAAATTCAATCGGACGGAAGCGAACGAATGAGCAACTACGACTGAGGATTTACGCCAAACGACAACCTAGCCTTGTATGGCCCTCCGAAACGCTCCACTAACGTGTTCAAACATCAAAGATTGGATTTTTATAAAAATTGGATTCCAAAAACCAAAAATTATACAATTCACCAAATCGATCCAAATCGAAAGCAATGAATGAGAAGCTTAATCACTAAGGAAAGATCAACACTCCTCACTTCAACCCAAGAAGCTTAAATCTAAGCTCGAAAGAAGAACATTCCCTAAGTTAGGTTTAGGACATTTCTGAAATTGAAGAGAGAATGAGTTGGAGAAGATGAAGAGGATGCTTACCTAAGCTTCTCTTTGAATTTGGAGCAAGAAATGGAGCTTGCAAAGGAAACTAGGGTTTTGAATTTCTATTTCCAATCTTTTTCCCCCATTAATCTCAAGAGCTTGAAAGTGTAAGGAAATGAAAGTGAATGAAGAGAAGAGGTGGACTGAGCTAGGGTGTTATGTTAGTTTATTGAACTAAAACCCAAACCCAAAGCCCTAAGTGAAAAATAGCAAAATTCACTCAACTCCAAACATATAGATGCTTACACTTAAAAAAGACGCAAACGCCATTTTGGACTCAATGGAAGTGGTCTCGAGTCCTAATTCGACTGTTTGCAACAAGTAGCTTTTCGGACTTCAATCCGATTAACGATTCCATATTCAAATAAAATATTTAAATATTCAATCATAAAATATGCGGGTTGTTACAGACTCCCCTCCTTAAAGAAATTGCGTCCTCGCAATACTTAAGAAGAAAATAAAGAGTAACAACCATAAAAGCATATTAGCACAGAAAAAAATTTGAAATAAGAAGTTCACCGGAAAGAGCACGAAAGAGTAAGTCCGGATGTGTTTGCTCGATGAATTCTCAAGATTCCCAAGAGAAATCCTTAGGATTTGAGGACCATCGAACTTTCACAAGAAGAATATCTTTAGTTCAAAGGCATTTAATCTCCGAAGTAATGATACGAAAATAATGTTGCTCATAAGTTAAATTTGGTGAAACTTTAATTTCTTCAGCAACACCGGGCTCAAAAATAAAAATCGAAATCCCTAAGGTATTTCCGTAGTCGAGAGACGTTAAAAGCGTCAATAATAGCAAAAGAATTGAGCCGGTAATAAAAAGGCGATAAGCCACGGAACAAATACGTTTGGTGAGGGGAAATGGACCAAAATATCGAGGTGCTAACTTTCCCGATCAACTGAAACGCACAACACCCATCATTGGTGAAACATGAATGAACACCAATAAAATCTGGACCTAAAACCAGCTTCTCACTGGTTTCAAGCCAATACAAAGAAATCGGCATGGCCTTCCGTAGAGTGCCTTGAAAGGTGCCATACCAATACGAGATTGGGAGCTATTATAGGAAGAAAACTCAACAAGAGAAACATGATCTTCCCAACTTCCACCAAAAACAAGAACACATGAACGAAAGAGATCTTCAAGAGTTGATTCACACGCTCTATTTGTCCATCGGATTGAGGACAATAAGCGGTGCTAAAAATTAAGCATTGTTCCCAAAGCTTTTGAAGATCGTACCAAAATCCACTAGTAAAACCCGCCGTTCGTAGCTCGGTTATTTTGGGAGCTGGGAGATGGGAACCAAAGGACTGTGTCCGGGCAGGTTCGAATCCCAGCGCCAAACCATCAGTGGGAGTTTCAACGTTAAGCATCCGTGTGCGACGACTAAATAAAAGTGGGGTAGACACACGGCGTGGGGTTTACTTAAGTGAGTATCAATGAATACCATGATCTTAAGGTTCCCCATGATCTCAAAAAAAAATCCACTAGTAAAATAATGGATCACGATTGCTAACAATAAAAGTAGGAACTCCATGCAATATATCAGGACATAGAGTTCAGCCGAAAGAGGTATAGTCAAAAAGAGAAGGGCGAGCCACGAGGCTACACAAAACAAGAGATGAACATGAATTGGATTCATGATCTCGAATCTCACAAGTGGATAAAGTCTCGAGATCATCCCATTCGGATATTATCAAAGAAACAACTGCTTGTTGCTTACAACTAAGGGCATTGGCAATCTCTATTACCCTTTTCCGGAGTACAAAGAAGATCAAGATCATAAGATGCAAGGAACTCGAGCCAACGTTGTTGACACAAATTAAGTTCCTTTCGAGAAAATAAATACTTCAAAAACTTATGATCGGGGTAGAGAACAATTTCTCTCCCAAAAGATAATGAGCCAAATTCTAAGAGTGAAAACAATAGCCGCGAGCACCAAATCATAAATGACATATCTAGTCTCAACAAGCTTTAATTGTCAAGAAGCAAATGCGATAACACATTCCCTTTGCAAGAGAATGACACCGAAACAATTACGACTAGTATCGGTACAAACAATAAAGTCTTGATTCCCTTCGGGAATCGCAAGAATAAAAACATCGGAAAAGAGTTCTTTTAAATGATCCTCTTTCCCGAAAAGCTAAGACTTTCAAAATTATAATTAACTTTATATATATTCATATTTTTAGAAAAATTAACTTTTTACAAGAATTTACTGTGTTTGACTGTCTCATCACAGCGTTTAGGAGATTCCTATCGATAACGTTGATCAAGCGCATCGACCAGAATTCTTAAAGCACTAAATAGGCAAAATAACACAAAATCATTTTCTATATGATAACCATGTCCCTTAAAATTTTTACAAATATTCTTTGCTCGTTTTGAGAATAAAATCCAAACATACTTATAAATATCTTATTAAAAAGATTTGCAAATTTTAAATTTGTTATTTTCATCCATAATCAATAAATATAAGGATAAACTAATTGAGATATTCATAGAACACTCGATTCATAAGATAGAAATAAGGCAAATGGTTCGTCAAACCGAATGACAGAACAAACCACACATAAGAATCATAACGTGTGCGGGATGCGGTAAGTGGAATGCTACCCTCCGCAACTCGTAGCTGATGAAAACCAGTGGCAAGGCAGAGCTGAAAAGACCTTAGCACCACTCAATAGATTGCTTAGGTGATAGTCCTAAGACAAGCTCAAATATATTCCGGAAAATTCACAAATTACTTGAATGAGAAAAATAACATCTTCTTCATCAAGTGGGTTTAAAGAATAAAATGTTGCCACCAAATTTGGAAATCAAAATATTTAAAAACAAAAGAAATCTGCTTAACAGATTGAAGATGTCGAAGATAAATAGTCCACATTGGACATAGGATATGGCCTTCATAATAATAAGCCAATCCTTTCCCAAAAAATTAGTTTCGAAGCCTAAATAACTCATAACATGCAAATCGGCTCGGAAAGAAAAATCACAAATATAATCTCGACATTTTCACAAAGTAAATTGAGTGTTGCGGATCCATCAATCGAATTCGCAATACTCAATGAAGTCATTAAGCCCTTAAAAATTAAAAGAGAAAGAATTTATCAGGTTCTTTTGATATAAAATAATGAGATGAACCCATATCAAAAGGAACTCGAATAAGATAATCCCAAAACAAATATCGTCAAGGATAAAATGAGAAATACCTTGACCAAGAGAAGTGTCGCTACGGGCTTGAACAACATTTAGCTTTCCCTCTCTCTTTTTTGGAAGTTTGGGGCATGAAGATAAAAGATGTCCTGAACTTTTGCAATAACGACAAAAAAATGGTTTCGGGCACTCATTTGCATAGTGGTCCGTAAGACCACAATTGTAGCATCGTCCACGACTAGAGGTATGAGACTTTGCTATCAAAGTTTTTTGCCTCCCTTTCTTGTTGGGATTGGGATTGGGGCCTTTGAACTTAACAGGCCTCTTCATGCTATTGTTGAAGTTCTACCTGGCATGCACAACTTCAACATCGATTTCTCTATCTTCCTCTTCAAGTCGAAGAGCGATATCTATAAGTTGATCGAAAGAAACTTCCAATTTCAGAAGTAAACGCTTCTGAAGGTTCTTATTCAACCCATAGACAAATCTCTGATTTTTCTTCAATGGGGTATTAATATATTCGACCCCATATTTAGATAGAGATTCAAAAGATGCGACGTAATCCGTCACAGAAGATTCACCTTGAACAAGGTCAATAAAGCGTCGGGCTAAAGTAACTTTTTCAGCCTCCGGCACAAACTTCAATTCGAATCTTTCCCGGAATTGCTCCCAAGTAAGATCCGCTTCGACGACTTCAGAAATCAAAAGCTCATACCAATCTAATGCTCTTTCTTGGAGTATGCTAGAAGCCACTAGGACTCGAAGTGGATCAATAAGATCCATGCGGGAAAAGATGCGATCGCATGATCTAAGCCAAGCTTGGATTTCTATAACGTTTTCGGATCCCTTGAATGGCCTTCCACCCAAAGCAGTATAATCTCTACACAAGCGTGCAAACCCGAATTTAGGGTGAGTAGGCGTTGGAGCGGGTCCGGCAGCTTGGGCATTATTCATAAGATCTAAAAGTTGTTGAGCTGACATAAATACTCCATCCTGGGGAGTAGCACTAGATTGACCGGCGCTAGGATGGCCAGGTCTAACCATTTCTCTTCTCTAAGAAAGAAAGAAAGAAAGAAGAGGAAAAGGTTATTCTCAAAATGAATATCAAACAACCTTGATTGATAAAACAAGGCATCATAAAAAGAGATAGGATAGAACGGTACGAAAACTTGAATTAAATCCTATAGCACGATTCCTAAGAAAGACTTAGGACGATGATCCTTGCTAGATTATTCTACATTGTTCCGAAGTTTGGCTTTGATACCATGCTATGACGCCCCACCTCTATACTCACGCTAGCCAAGGACACTACTGGGTAATGCCGTCGACTAGCGCGAAGAATAAGGCTGTTCAAGAGCGACCATCTGTGTAATTGCCTTGTGCGAGTACCGATATGTCGGATAGTATAACATGCATTTCATTTCAAGAGGAAATTCGACATACCGATACAAACTCAAAGCTACCACACAGTGGCTAAGTGGACCTTCGGAAACAAATATAGAGATAAACATAACATAAATCAGTCATAGACATTCATATCACAAAGGCGGAATTAGATATGAATATATCACATAAAAGTGTACATCAAAGTAGTGGTCAATCTAGAACCACTACATCACAAAAGAATAGATACAAGTGTTAGGCAAAAGAATAATTATACATCAAGGATACTATATCTCAAATCATCTAATAACAAAAACTACTAATCTAAAGTAGTTAGCCAAAAGAATCAGATGATAATTCCTGATAGGAAGTCAAGCGGAAGCACCTGTAACATCTCGGTCTGACCCGAGTATTATTTAAGAAGAAAATAATAAACGGATCAGTCTAGCTATAATTATCATATATAAAATGAGATATAAGAAGAGATATAACAAAAAAACGTATGATATCAATAATGTCAAACTGTGTCAAGTAGACTTTTAAACAACAACAAAATCATATAATATCTCAAGAATCTCAAAGCACCAAAAAGAATGTCATATTCTTTATTTTATTCACCAAACCCCAAATATTGACAAACATATCATTGCCAATCACAAAAAGAGGTGAAATACAAATTCTAGAAATCATCAACTAGAAATCCAGAAATCAAAAAAGGGGGGAAAAGGCCTATCACAAACGGGAGCATAAAAACTCACCAACACGTGTATCACAAATGGAATGCTATTCCATGGTCGCTAACCATAGAGCCGGTGCAACGGCGTAGTGCAATAACGGTACGCCCAAGGAACCAGAAACTCAAATATTTTGGAACAACGACGTAGTGCAATAACGGTACGCCCGATGAACTCGAAACTCAAATAATTCAGATCAACGACGTAGTGCAATAACGGTACGCCCGATGAACTCAAAACTCGAAACATCGATGTAGTACAATAACGGTACATCCGATGAACCAAAAATCGTAAAAGAACATGGGTCGCTAGCCCATAAAAGAAATGAGACGAAGCTCAATAAAACGAGGTACAGTCCCCTACGTGGACAAAGAGGCATCGCACATTGCTAGACTAAACCATAAAATGATCATCATCGATCATCAAGAAGTGTCGATTACACTAAGCTAGTAAATATAAGAGTTTAGCTTCATGTCCCATAACCACTTGCTTAACTCAAATATTTACGAACAGATTGTAGATTTCCACTCGAAAATTGTCACAAGAGTTTCAATCGAACAAGTCAAAGAATTAACCGATGAAGTAAACGCAAGCGTTTCATACCACTTGTTTTGCCAAGCCGTTTAATTAGATTTTCTCATACGAATAAGGTAAAGGTTTGTATATACTAATAGATTGGAAAACGGTTTTATAAACAAGCTTTGTATTAAAAATAGAGTTGAAATCATCTTTGTGAAAGAGTTTGAATATTTACTACTAGTATAGAAACCTTTGTATTTAGAAGTGACAAGTCACAAAAATGATTGTGGAAACAATCAATTACCAAAATCCACATACGAAGACGTGAATCAAATCCATAGGAATCGATGCCGAATCCATCAAAATGGATGTACCCAAAAATCCCGAAATAGGAGTCATCAAAATCGATAATAAATGATAACAACAAATCGGATAATCATGAATCGATTAACATTGGAATCTCAAGCAAAATAGGTAAATGGGGCTGAAGCAAGCATGTCAGTCGACTGAACTAGGTGGTCATTCGACTGACACAGGGATACGAATTTTGTATCCCCAGGGTCAGTCGACTGATACTGACCCAAGCAATTTCCTGGGTCTGGTTCAATCGACTAAACCTGCTTCTAAGCAATTTTGATATTCATGTTCAGTCGATTGAACCCTTGGTTCAGTCGACTGAACCTGCTTCAGGAGCACATTCAGTCTAGCCCCTCTTTGGGGAAAATTCAATAACACGGACGGAAGCGAACGAATGAGCAACTACGACTGAGGATTTACGCCAAACGATAACCCAGCCTTGTATAGCCCTCCGTAACGCTCCACTAACGTGTTCTAACATCAAAGATTGGATTTTATAAAAATTGGATTCCAAAAACCAAAAATTGAACAATGATAGTATAGACATAGATGTTAGATAAAAATCTCACCTTTAAATCCAAAAACAATGAATGAGAAGCTTAATCACTAAGGAAAGATCAACACTCCTCACTTCAACCCAAGAAGCTTGAATCTAAGCTCAAAAGTAGAACATTCCCTAAGTTAGGTTTAGGAAATTTCTGAAATTGAAGAGAGAATGAGTTGGAGAAGATGAAGAGAATGCTTACCTAAGCTTCTCTTTGAATTTGGAGCAAGAAATGGAGCTTGCAAAGGAAACTAGGGTTTTGAATTTCTATTTCCAATCTTTGCCCCCATTAATCTCAAGAGCTTGAAAGTGTAAGCAAATGATAGTGAATGAAGAGAAGAGGGGGACTGAGCTAGGGTGTTATGTTAGGTTATTGGGCTAAAACCCAAACCCAAAGCCCTAAGTGAAAAATAGCAAAATTCACTCAACTCCAAACATATCGATGCTTACACTTAAAAAAGTCGCAAACGCCATTTTGGACTCAATGGAAGTGGTCTCGAGTCCTAATTCGACTGTTTTCAAAAGGTAGCTTTTCGGACTTCAATCCGGTTAACGATTCTATATTTAAATAAAATATTTAAATATTCAATCGTAAAATATGCGGGTTGTTACATATGCTCCTTTCCTTCCATGACCGGCCTCCTCTTGATGCTACTGTCGTTGTCGCAGTAGCCTATTTCCCAACCTTGATCAAAACCGAGCTAAAACCCTACTATGACTCCACGCCGCCGCCACGGTGAACTAAAAATTCACCCACCATTTTTGCCGAACTAGCCTACCTCTAGGCTAGCTTCAGCAGAGACCCCGACCTTCCTGATACACCCGATTCATCAGAAATTGCTCGAAACCCATTTTCTGGTCAACTTCGAATTACACACTCGATCCCAAACTAAAAATCCTGATTCATCTCTTAAAAATCATGAGTCTTGATTGTGATTAAGATTATCTAAGTAAATCAAAGAATTATGATGCTTGAATTCCAACATGTTTTAAGTTTCTACTGTATTTTCTTGATTTTCAGAGATATACAAACTTGTTTTACTTAAATACATTTCTAAATCTTAATTTATATTTAAACAAACATATTTTGTTTGATAACCAAAGTCTATCAGAGATTAGTTAAAGAGAATTTGAATTTTTGACTTATTTTAAAACTTTGTAACTTGAAAACAGAGATGAACCAGACATATCCAGACATGCACAATTATATATTTGCATATTTATAACATGCAAGCAAAAATTTCATCCATGCAAACAATTGTCACAGCACCTATTAACTATATTCATCACAAGCAATAAATTTTTTTTGGCAAAGCCACCGGGGTTGGAATGGGCCCCTACCATTTATTGATATACCAAGAACAAAGAACTACAAGGAAACAAACCCACAAGATGCAGGCCTGGAAGAACAGAGGAACTAGAGAACAAGGAAACGGGCATATCAACAGGAAGAAAAAGAAAAACACACACAACACCAAACAACAGACCGTTAAAGAGAAGGGAGGGCCAACAAAAAACCAGGTTCAAACTGATGGCTAGAGGCATCAATCCCATGTTTCATTTTCCCAATGATGCTGAGTTTCATTTGCATATCTGTTTTCCTTCTGTCATTGAAAATAACGGCATTTCTCTCCTCCCAAATTATTGCTATGAATGTCTTAAGAGAAAATAGCAAAACATACGTTGATTCACTTCTGCATCTAGTTGCCTTGTATATGATGTTCCATTCCTCCACACTGTCAGTAGATGGTGTCCTTCCAGAGATGATAGTGATGATCCAGCTCCCAAACTGTGAACATACGAACAACTAAAGAAAAGGTGAAGGATGTCCTCGTCAGCAGAATGGCAGAAGATACAAGTTGTATCAATGATTAACCCACGCTGCCTCAACTTAGTTTTTGTCTTCAGAGCATTGCCAAATAACTTCCATAACATCAAGTTCTGACTTTCAGAGTTGTGCTGCAGCCAAATTCGTTTGTGCCAACAGAGATGGGAAGTGTTGTACTGACAAATAAGTTTCTTATACATAGCACCAATCATAAAGGAGTTATTAAAGCATGACCAGGATATGCCATCATCAGGGAATATATTAACTTTAGTGCCGCGCAGCTGATTCCATGGGGTTCTAACAGACAGGTTACTGGAATATGGGAGATCAACCTTGCCTTCAGAAATACAGTCCAAAGCCAGGGCAGAGGAGGGGATGGCAGATTGAATTTGTTGATTGAAAGTGAGACAGCGATTAAGAATAGTTCCTTCTTTAGTCCATGGGTCATGCCAGAAAGATTGACGACCATTTATACCAATACGACTTCTAGCATAAGGGAGGATGTCAGATCTGATTTTGAGCAAGTTATGCCAGGTCCAACTACAGGATTGAGGAATATCCATTGTCCAGAAATTTTTATTACGTATTATATATTTGTAAGACCAGATAACCCATAAGCAATTTTTATGGTTAAGCAGGTTGTCGATGTGCATCACCATAGCTGCACGGTTCCATAGCATCAGGTTTTTAATTCCCAGACCTCCCCTCGATTTATGTCTCTCTAGTTTGGAAAAAGCACAAGGGGATAGCTTCCTAGCAGTAATTGACCCGTGCCAGAAGAAGTTAGACATGGCAGACCTTATCATTTTGAGGAGCTTGGAAGGAAGTATGAATGACCGCGACCAATACACTGTCATAGAGAAAATAATGGAATTGATTAGAGTGAGCCGATCAGCTTGGCTAAGCAATCTGTTGGTCAAATTCGAAAGCCTGGCAGTGATTATGTCATAAAGAGGAATACACTGAGCTAATGAAATTCTCGATTTTGCTAAAGGTAGCCCAAGGTACGTAGCAGTTTCAGATCTATGAGGGATATCAGTGAAGGTAGTGATTTGTGTGGTTAGCTCAGGGTCCACACCAGCTATCATTAAATCAGATTTCGATAGATTAATAGCTAGCCCAGTTATTTTGAAGAATTTGTCTAGACCATGCATGATGGAAGTAACTGTCATCATATTAGGCTTGAAGAATATGACCAAGTCATCAGCAAAAATTTAAAACAAGTATTAGATTGTTTACTCACTGTTCTTTGAGAAAGAACACTGCTCCTTGGTCCTGCTTCTTGTTCAAGTCTTTGATCTTCCCTTCTGTTGAGTTGTTTTGCTTGTTTTAAGTCATGAAATGCGGTGAAGTTTTTAGCTTCTTTTTTTTCACTTGGTTCGAATGAATGGAAAAATGGCAAGTGGAGGTATAAATAGAAAGGTAGGCTCTGCATTCCTCTGTTCACAGCAAGCTTCCCTTTGGTTTCCATTTTATTTTATTGATCAGAGATTTCATTTGAAATGTCGGCTTGATTTAAGATTTTGTATGCTGATTTGATTTCATATGACATGCTTTTGACTTTGATTATATGCTTTGTAAGCTTGACTAGAAATGTTGTATGCTTGCATTTAATTGTGTGTTCCCTCTTTTGTTTACATAGATATATCCATTCATATGTATATATACATACCTCTTCCATTTCCTGACAATGTACAAATACATGTAGGTCGCTTTTTTTATAATAATGTATATACTTATTTACATATGTATTTATATTCTTCATGTATACTATTATATATATACTTATACATATACTTATGTATATATAGTTATGCATATGAATTTTTTTATCCTATTTTACTTGCATTTTTACATATTGTCATTTCCTTATATAAAGTTGTATATACATATATGTTTACATTGCACTATTTAATATAATATAATATACATTTGTTTTATATTTGTCATCATATATACACATACATATTCATTCATATATTATATATATTAAACATCCTAAGCTCGTATGTATTTCTATTCATATTCAAATGTATTCTACCTTGAATTTCAACGATGGAGTTTTATTTGTATGTATTTTATCTTAATTTAAATGGTGGAGTCTCTATATATATTATTATTTATTTCCTATAAGATTAATCATATCCAGAGGTTCTATAATTCAATATTTATTATAGTTTTCAAATCAATTTATATATATCCAGATACTTTAGTTATCCGAATTTTTATTGGTTCGACTTATAAAATCAGTAATTCAATAATTAAAATCAATTAATTGCCCAATTACAGACGTCCAGAAATCCGGGTCATCACATTCCTCCCCCCTTAAGAACTTTTCGTCCTCGAAAAGGAACGAAGCGAAAATATTAATTTATGATGCTTTATTTTAGTTAAATTATTCTTTAAACATTTTAATCCTTTACTCTTTTATTATATAAATTTTTAAAACACTTTTAAAACTACATAATATTACCAAATTATTTTATATAAAAAAACACTTTTCATAACTCGATGTCCCAACAAGTCTATCCTCGTTCTCATAGAAATTTAGTCAAACGTTGATCAGGCGCAGGACTGAAAATCTATAAGTACTTAGTAAATCCATTTTCAACACCCAGTGATAATACTTGAAAAATAATTTTATTGAAAATATCAAAAACATTTTTGAAAATAGAGGAAATATCTTTGGTGAGAATGCTTTGGAAATCATCACCCCCATCCACGGTCGCAGTTAACCCGATGGTTACGTTGCCGTCCCGGCAAAATCCATAGATAACTGTAGGCCTCCGCGCCCCCCGATTACGCCATGGAACCCGCTACAGATCGCAGTTATACCCGGGCTTTACGTTGCTATCACAGCAAAAACCCATATAACTGTAGGCATCAGCGCCCTCGAATTAAGCTGCCAAAAGAATGAAACTTTTCCACTTGACCATAGATCGCAGTCTACCGATGTTACGTTGCCATCCCGGCAAAATCAAGTGCAGACTGTTGGCATTCATCCTCCACACGATTTTTGCTATGGTCCACACAGTAGATCGCAGCGACATCGAGTTACACTGTCGTCACAGCATAACCCAAATGCCCCTGTAGGCATCAACGCCCTCGACTTTCGCTACCCAACAATCCTCAGGAACTAGTTTGACCGGACTCCTCACAGGATCAACTTTAGAACGCCCCCTTAGGGCTCAAGGCAGTACACCCTTGTGGCACTCCTGAGAAGTTCATTCAAGGGAGCGCCTTTTTCCCCAGAGCCACTTCAAAACACTTTATACTATATATATAGTATATCCAAATCATACACCAAGTATGAATCTCATATAAATCTCCTTTCTCAAAATCGATTATCCCAAAATCGATAATTCACAAACTAGGCTTTCCAAGTTCAAAATTTGATTTTCCTCAAAAATCAAAAGCCTTTTTAGAAATCCATAGGTTCCCAAAACTTTTTCCCAAAATCATATTCACAAAATCCTTTATATATACATATACACACACATATATATATATATATAATAACTTTGGGAAATTTTTGAATCACTTCATACTTGTATAAATTTCCTTTTTATACTTCAAATACTTTCAAAACCCTTTTCTTCTGGCAATAGATTCAACAAAGGGAGTTTACCATATATAACAAAGATATATAACTTTGTTTATTCCAAATCAAATATTCAAATTTGATTACTCTTTTATAAAGTTATTAACCACATTACTTTTCTTCATAAAGTGAATCTTTAATCATAGAAATTTCCTATTTCCATTTTACCCCATCATATATTTCACAAAATATACTCTTCATTTCAAAGACCATTTTACAATTCTTATCCATAAATTTTCAATATCAATTTCAACCCGTACGATGTACCCATACCATTCATACGCTATATCAATCTGATCGCTCACTCGATCACACAATTTCACTTCCGAACTAGTATTGTCCACCCAACTTCCTAGTGTAGACTCAGATTTGGTTTCTTGATCAGAAACCGTTATTCTCCTTGCATAGTCACAACTATGATAGAGAATATCCAGAACCAATCAAAAATCCATATCCAGGTTCGCCGTCGAAAATTGAGTGGGAAATTCCAACTCGGATCAATATACCTATCTCGGAATTCTGTGCACGAATCTGGATCAATTCACTATGCGAATAGAATAATATACGTACATCCTACGTATTTATCTTCATTGATTATTAACTAAATCAATTTCTCCTTTTCTATTCACATTCCTTTTAATCTCTATCCACTTATTCACCTTTGCTTCAATCCTCTCTTGGATTACCATTTTAATTCTTATCTCAATTGGGTATTTAATCATAAACAGTTTGTACTCTAATCAGCTTAAATTTAGAAAATAGCTTGAAATTTTTTAAAATAAATAAGTAGTTGAAAAATAATTATTAACTGTAAAATAGCTGTAAAATAGTTAAGTAATTGTAAATAGTTGAAAAATAGTAAGTATTTATAAAACTATTTAAAAACATTGATTAGTTTATAAATTAGTAGTAAAATTGTTAAATAGTTCCAAAAGTAATTGTAAAACAAGTTTAAGATAGTTTTAGGTTTTAAAGAAAAGTTGTATAGCAAATAGTTTGGAAAAATAGATTTATATTAACACAATTTATTTTGAAAATAGTCTAGAGTCAAACTGTTCAATTCCCCATCAATTCAATTTAAATTTCCACTTCCATTTAAATTGACTCACTTCAAATTTGAATAACTTTAATTTCCCTTGAACTTGATTTATCCCTAATTCAAGTTCAATTAACCTCAATTTCTTTCCAAATTCAGATCAAATTCCATTTGATTTTAAACATATTCACTTCTATTACAATTTCAAATTTGAATCTCAACTTTAAACCATCTCGAATTATATAAATTCGAGTTAAATTTTCAAATGTTGATTTAACCCCTTAAATCAAATTAACCTTTATTTTAAATCAATAATCCCAATCTTTAAAGAATTTAATTCTGAGTCCAATTCTCAAAATTCCATTTTAAATTATCTTTATTTAACATATTTCAAAACTCAAAAACAATTAAATCTTCAAATTCTAATTTATTATCCATTTTTAAAACCAATTCTCAGTTTCATATATTATTTATAATAATGGAATGATATCAGGATAAATAAACATCCAAATTTATCCAAACACCCATTTTAATTTCCAAATCTCAAACCCATTTTGAGATCACTCATAACTTCCCATTTAAACCAATCATTTAACTTTCCTAAGTTAAATCTCAATTTCATATTGAAATTCCCAATTCAGGTTGTTTGTTAACTTATTTAACTTTCCCAAAGTTAAATTCAATTTACTTAATCTAGACAACCTTACCCAATTTGAATTCCCATTTCAAACTTTAAACTTCATATTAACAGTCTTCTCACTTATAAGTTCAAAAACTTATCACTTTGGGTTTTCACATCACATTCCAAGCAAAATTTAAACTCAACACTTAGAGTTTAATTCAAATCATCTTTGATATTATGTATGTCCCTCATATATATACATATTTCCTTTGCACACCAAGTTATACTTTAAATTTTAAACCATTTTTAGTTTTAATTCAAAACAAATTTCCTTTTAACACTTTGAAACAAATTCCAAATTTTCTAGACTTAGATTTTAAACTTCTCAATTTAAATTATCTTCCATTCCAATCTACAAGTCATACTCACCTAAATGTTTACTTCCTTAAAACATTTATTTGTTTATTGGAAAACAATCATCCTATTTAAACTCAATAACCATTTATTTTCTGGTTTGAAACCATTTTAATTCATCTTATTTGTATAGTTCATTTTATCCAATCCTTATTTGGATATGTATATATATATTACTTAATTTCTTATTTAATAACCAATTATTGCTTTATAAATATGATATAAGCTTTTATAAAATCATCCAGTTTTAAAACCATTTTTAAAACCTTTATATAAGAAAATAACAAGTACGCTCTCATATATATATATATGCACACACTCAACTCATCCTAGGGTAATACTAACCCTATCCCTGATGAGTAAACCCACCAGAGCCAAGGTTTTCGCTTAACCTTCACTCTGATACCACTGTAACGGCCCGAAAATTTTCGATCCCGAAAATTCCAGATAGTTAGGAAAAGAAGAAAAGAGATAGAAGAAGAAACAGGAAACAATCACAGAATCTCACATTCGCAGCGGATCAAAATATAATAACATTTATACAAAGAAAAGCTGTACTTGTCAAATTACATTTTAATACATCAGAGTTACAATCAATCACAGACAAACTGGACAGTAAAATAATATGTCCCAGATACAAACTAATACTCAGCGAGTTACACTCCATACGTTCCTGCCATCCAGCTTGCTACTTGAGCTCCAGGACGTCTGTAACGACCCTGAATTTTTGACATTGGAAATCAGAATATTTAATTAATTTTAAATATCTGGAAGTTAGTTTAATTTGAAATTCGAATATTAGAATGAATTTGGCGATTTAATTATTGAATTTAATCGTTAAATCTGCGTAAAAATTTGAATCTTCAGTTTTAAGCTGATTAAAAATATTTTCAAGGCTTAGAAAATTTATATTAACCATACTGAAGATAATAAAAGCTTCAGAATTGAATTTGAAACTGTTTTGTTCAGTTTTGAATTTTATCGTTTAAATCGATATTTAAAAATAGCCTTCCGAGGCACAGTCTCGGAATTTGACGAAACAAGTTCCATTGGATCCGTAATATTGTATTATTATCGGATTTCAATTTTCGTAATGTTTGGAGTCATCGTTTGGCCGTACGATAAGCAAACGCGCTGAAATAAAATTGAAAATTCAATTAAATTACTGGTCCAAAAAGCTAGCTACTCCATACGATCGAATTTGGACTCGGAACCTTTTCCATTGCGTTCGGAATAGGCGTATAACATTACGAACGCCTAGCGGCATGCCTCAATAGGAGGTCGATATTTTGAGTTGCAAATTCGTGACGATTTAAATTTGAATTTGAAATATATATATATATATATATATATATATATATATATATTTGTATATCCTGGTCAACAGCTGAAATCCCTTTCACATCAAAACTTTTTCTTTGCCTGTATACGCTACTTTCTTTTCAACATCGTATCTTGTCTCCCTCCATTCTTTTAAAGAAAAGAAAAAAATCTCGTTCAAACAAAAATCAATGGCCAAACAAAATCTTCTCAAATAGAGTCTCGTTCCCCTCTTTCGTCCAAAATAAAATAATAAAATGAACAACTTAATCTCGTTCAAAATTAATGGCTACTGTCTTCACTCAAAAAAATCGATTCAAAGAAATGGCCGAAGCCTGGAAAATCGAATCGATCATTTTATCGAAAGTGAGGAGGGGAACTTGGCACTCGAATAACGGAGACGAGAACCTAGGGACGGTCGTGGAGCGCGAGGCAGCAGGCAGAGGGCAAGGCAATGTTGGGTGATAGCTGCGTCGTTCGCCGTGGATCTGGAGTTCACGATGACTGCAATGGTGATGCTCCCTGCAGTTTTGGATCTCGCGAATAGGGTTGGCATTCGCGAATGGGCGGCGATCATCGAAGCTCGGAATTGTGCGGCCACGACTAGGGTTTCGCGTTGATGGGTTCGAGTTTGATCGCGAAAGCTTGGATAGCATGAGTGCTCGAATCAATAGGTAGCAGGTGAGGATGTAACAACCCTAGATTTCTGCATATAATTTTTAAATTTGACTTTATTTTATTTTGAAATTATGTTTAAACTTGTTTTATTTTCAATATTTCATTTTAAATATAAATCTTGATTATTATGTAAATTTTAATTTCAAATTTGTATAAATTGAATATTTTCCTGAAAAGTGGATTTCTGGTCAAACTTTGACTTTTAAATTTTAAATTTAAATATATATATTCTTAAATTTTAAGTTTTATTATGAAAATAGATTTAATAACATGAATACTAATTTTCGTTTCGTTGGAAACGGACTTAAACTGTGAAAGTTATGTATATTTCAATATTGTGTGTAAACTGATTTATTTAGCAATATTGTCTATTTTAAATTTTATTTTAGTTATCATATTTTGTTCTAATATTGTTAATAATTTATTTTATGTATATTTTTGTCTTTTATTATTTTTAAAGTGATAATATAATTTGTCCAAAGTTTACTTGAATTTATTTCAATTTATAAAGCCTAGTTTCCATTTTTCTGCTATTTTCTTCATTAAAATTTTATTTAATTAAAATTTATTTATTTATTTTGTGAATTCATTTTTATTTTGTGTTCTTATCTTTGTTTATAAATACTTTTCAAGTACATAAATTTTTTCCAAAGTTCATTGCATTTATTTTTCATATTTTCAAGACTAGTTGCAACTTTTGTTGTTTTACTTAATTAAATTTTATATAAAATAATTAATTAATTTATTTTTGTTTATTTACTAAATTTTCATATTTTTATCTGAGTTTATATATATATTTCAGTTATCTAAAATTTAAAAAGAAAATAGTGGAAATTTGAAAGGTTTTAAACTTCCAAGGTCTCTTTGCATTTCCGACCTTTCACTTTCTCAACTCCTCTCTTAATTGATTTTTGGCCATACCTTTCCTACCTTCTATCAGCTGCATTCTTCATTTTTTCACGAGAAAAACATTCCTAAAAACCACAAAAAAAAATCACGGCTCCATTGTGTTCAAGGTTTGGTAAAAATTATCATCTTCTTCCTTTGTTTTTATGACTTCTCTTATCGAAATTTCGCATATGCTCTCTACTTCATAGCTTTGTTCCTCCTCCTCCAAGCTTTGGCCGACCATCACCACCCCCTTCCTCTGACCATCACCCACCCTAGTACCCCTCCTCCCCAGGCCGAACCAACCCAAGGCCAAGATCTACACAAAAATCCAATTAAACTATCACAACCCATCACCTATTGTTGAAACCAATCCTAGTTTGTCATCTCCACCTTCTACCACCATTAGCCACCACAACCTCCACCACCACTGGCCTGACCTCCACCCTCTGCCATGTCCCCCACCACCTCCTGGAGCTACTGGCCATGACCCATGACCTCTGGCCGAACCTATTTGTGCCAAAGATGTGAGGTTATGTTGCATTGTTTAGCCTTGAACACCTAGTTTATGCACCTAGACTTCACCACTTTGTTAATACATGCTTGGCCGACCTTTAGGAACCCAAACCAGATCCAAACCATGCCCTTTAGCCGTGCCATTTCAGATCTGGAGCTGAAGCATAGATGGTAGAAAGCAAGTGCAAACACTTTGGTTTTGTTTTATGCAGTTGTTCCTAACATTGTTTAGTGGCATCCTGTTTTGAAACTTATGTTTTATATATTTGTTTTGTGTAATGTTTTCAAGGGATATAGCTTTGGCTCTTCCAATCTCAAATCATTGTCGTGCTTTCTTGCCTCTGGAAATCTTTGTTGTGTGTTTGTGGTTGTCATCTCCAGCTTGAACAAGTGAGTAAATCTCAGCAGACCAATATGTACTTATATAATTGATAAACTGACATCACTTGAATCTGTAAATTTATATCATTCTGTTATAACTGTTATATTATGATTATATGATGTTCATCCCTATTTATATACATGTTATATCATCTGTTACTGTTATATATTGTATACTGTTTATTTATATCAGTTTATCACACTGCAAGTTCCCTGTAGATTAGAATCACTATGGGTTGAAATGATAAATACCCGAACGGACTTTAGAATAGGGAAAAATCGTTATGGGCTGAAATGATAGGCCTGAACGATTTTTATTTATTTTATTTAACTTGGGATTGCGGGTTTGAAATGATAGAACCCGGTTTTTCTTTGTAAATTACGGATTGAAATGATATATCTGTATCACTTGACCTAGGCTAGAAAATTTTATACAGACCCATGGTTTATATATTTTTCTGAAAATTTTAAAATATTTTTAAAATGTAAATATTATGATATTTTGATTTAAATTTTATTGAAATTATTTCTATAAAATATTAGTGATTTTCTACAAATTAAATAAGTAAATTAAGTAAATGGTGAAGTAGAATTTGAAATATAAGTTAATTTTGAAATTTATGATTTTGTTTATAAATGGAGTTTATGTAAAGTATGAATATATGACAAATTTTGATTTGAAATGAATTTAATGATATTTATTAAGTAATAATAATTTTTAAAAGTGTTAATGATTTTGTATAAATTAAAATATGAAATAAATGAATATTTAAGCTGAATGTGGAAATATAACTTAAATTGAATTTTGTGAAATTTGCTTAAAAGTAAATTTTTAATTAAGTAAAATAAAATGGAAATAAGTTATATTTTGGAAATTTAAACTTAAGTGTTAAGTTAAATTTTGAAATAAAGAAATGAAAGTTTATTTGTTATTTAATTAGATTTTGTATGGAAATTTGACTTTATTAAATCATAGAAATAAAAGTATGTAAATGATTATTTTAAAGGGTGAATATATATGATTTTATAAGTTAAAATGATTTATATTAAAAGTTAATTATGTGTGAAATTTTAAATAAAACTCTGAATTTGATTTGACAGCATTTTTGAAATGTAATGTAAAGATATTGCAGCATTGGAAAATGCTGTAGTTGTTTTAAATGAACCAAATAGAAAATTTGACTAAGGGTTATTATAGCACTTAGTTAGTGCTATAGTTGTTAAATTTAACTAAAATTTTAATTGTAACTAAATTAAGATATTACAGCATTTTAAATGTTGTCTTTTGTTAATGAACTGTTTTTAAACATAACATTTCGTAGCATTTTCTAAGTGCTGCGAAAGTTGAATTTTTTTGTTTAATAAATTCAAATGAATAAATGATCTTTGAAAAAGATTAATTTTGGAAATTAAATATTTAATTATTAAATATAATGAATTGACTTTAAATGATTTAAATGGAATAGTTGATTTTGGAAATACAACTATTTTGAAATATGATTAAATGGTATTTAAATTAAATAGATGATGTTTTGAATGATATTTTGAAATTTTG